>CM035841.1:141317997-142517997 GCA_020510985.1 Pholidichthys leucotaenia
GGATACTCTATTGTACGGTGCTGAAACTTGGACTGTCTACAGAGTGCAGGTGAAGAAACTCCACGCGTACATGATGAGACACCTTCGAGCCATAATGAACATCTCATGGAAAGACAAGATAACCAACATAGAAGTGTTGAAACGAGCTGGTCTACCATCAGTGGAGGACATGCTAATACAGATGAACCTGAGATGGCTCGGACATGTTGAGAGGATGGACCACCAGCGTCTCCCTCGGCAGTTACTCTACTCACAGTTATGCGAGGGCAAACGCAATGAGGGTAGACCAAGGCTCAGATTTAAAGACACTGTAAAAAGAAACGAAGAAGTTGGACATAGACAGGAGTTCCTGGCAGCAGAAGGCTAAGGACAGAGCTGTGTGGAGGAATCTGATCAGACCTAAATGAAACAGTCATTGTCGCCCACGACAGACTGCTATGATGATGATGATGATGAGTGCAAATAACTGTAAAAACACAGCAATCCTATGTACAGTAACCCATAATACCGGTAAATTGCAAGTTCAGTGCGGTAATGGGGGTGTAGACAGTGACAGACTGTTCTGCGCATGATCAGTATTGCAATAACAGACAGCAGGAGGTATGGCATTGGTGCAAATGGCTGCAGTAAGGTGCAAGACATACAGCAGCATATATGGTTAGCAGCAGTTATGATTCTGTGCAAACAGCTGAGGTAGAGTTATTATGTGGGTGAGTGTGTTACAGTCCAGGGGGCGGGGTGGGGGGAGTGGGCAGAGTTCAGGGTCCTGATGGCCTGGTGAACAAAGCATTCTTGTGGAGCAGGCCTGTAGGCTCCAGTACCTTTTCCCTGAGGGCAGGGGGCTGAAGAGGGAGTGTGAGGGGGAGTGGGAGGTGTCGCCTGCAATGTTGATGGCTCTGTGGGTGAGGCGGGTATGGTAGATGTCTGAGAGGGGGGGCAGAGTGGCACCAATGATCTTGCTGGCTGCTTTCACTGTGCATTGTAGTGTCTTCCTGCAGGAGGCGGTGCAGCTTCCATACCACACCGTGATGCAGCTGGTGAGAATTCTCTGAATGGTGCCTCGGCAGAATGAGGTCCCAATGAAGTCCCCCCCACCATGAGCACATCATGGGGGGGGGGGGGACTCGTGCTCTCCTCAGTTTGCAGAGGAAATAGAGGCAAGTTTGAGCCTTCTTGGCCAGTGATGTGGTGTTGTTAGACCAGGAGAGGTCTTCCAAGATGTGCATCACCAGGAACTTGGTGCTGCTCACCCTCTCCACAGCTGCTCCATCGATGATCAGAGGGGGATGCTGTGTGTGTCCTCTCCTGAAGTCAACTGCCTGGAGGTGAGCGGCAGTCTAATTTTTAAACTAGTTGATTTTCCAGTATTGAGACTTTTATTCCAAGGCTGATTAACTATCACTACCATCTCCGTCGGATACAAATGCACAAACCCTTGTATTTTCTGTATGTTTATATCAACTTTACATGTATTCCCCACATGTGAAAAATTTACTTCGCATTTGGTCTGAACGCACCTTTACAACAGTGTGGCTTCGTAGTGAGTCTGAGTACTAGACTGGCTTGTCTGCAGTCCAGACCTGTCTCCCATTGAAAACGTGGTGCATTATGAAGCGCAAAATATGACAATGAAGACCCCGGACTGCTGAGCAACTGAAGTCGTACATCAAGCAAGAAAGGGAAAGAATTCCACATACAAAGTTTCAACAATTATTGTCCACAGTTCTTAAATACTTATTGAATGTTGTTAAAAGGAAAGGTGATGTAACAGTGGTAAACATGACCCTGCCCCAGCTTCATTGAAATGTGTTGCAGGCATCAAATTCAAATTGAGAAAAACAATAACGTTTATCAGTTTGATCATTAAATATCTTGTCTTTTTAGTGTATTCAACTAAATATATGTAGAAAAGGATTGGCAATTACTGTATTCTGTTTTTATTTCTGTTTTACACAATGTTCCAACTTCACCAGAACTGGGGTTGTACACACACATACAGACTTTAATGTAGCTTTGTACCTGTATGGATAATCGTAACGGTCTGTAGCCTTGCCTCTCCTCAGTTTTCTCTGGACTGAACTGAGTGTTTCCGTCCCTCATGAATTCAGGTTTGAGGATGTAGCCACAGCAGCCATTCTGTCTGAACAGCCCATCGTTCAGATCCATTTCCAGACCAGCTGTCTGAAAGTTCAGAGCCACTTTGAGGAAGAAGCAGAGAGAAAATAACCTTGTTAGCTTATTTAGTTTTTTTCACTGCAGTTATATAATGTAATTTCCCAAACTCAGACACTATCAAAATTAATGTAAAAAGTCCAACAAGACAGGAAGCCTCTGTCCATCCAAACCACTCCAGCTTGTGTGATTGATGTTCTGAATGTGACACCTCCCTCCAGTAGAAAGTGGGACAGCAGTGAATGTTTATAGACATCAGTGGGTAGTCTGAAGTTGTACTAAAAACTAGTCTCTCAAGTATAAACAGCTCGAGGCAGCTTGGTGGAACAGTAGTTAGCACTGTGGCAGCACAGTAAGAAGACTGTCGGTTCGATCCTACCCCCAACCATCAGTGACCCTTCTGTATGGAGTTTGCATGTTCTCCCCGTGTCTGCGTGGGTTTACCCCAGGCACTCTGGTTTCCTCCCACAGGCCAAAAACATGCAAGTCAGGATGCCCTGAATTTCCCTCTGGGATTAATTATCGTATACAAAATACAAAAAAAAAAAAAAAAAAAGTCACTCAAGAGAGTAGCTCCTTGATCTCTTTCTCACCTTTCATAAGATTTAAGCAGACATACATAACTACATACAGTGAGATATTGTTTATGTGGGCTTTCCAAATTCATGACCTTGTAACCTTGACTTTTTGACTCCAGAACCATATCCAAAGGTGAGGGTCCCAAGGTCAACTGGCACACAAATTTTTGTGACCATAGTTCCTATAATAAAGTGACTGAACTTAAACTGATTTAGAGCTTTTATCACCTTTGACCCCCCAAAAAAGCATTTTTTGGTGGGGGAATTTAAACTACCTTCAACTTTATTTCTCACATATTTTAAACTTTTTTTTCTATTAAACTTGCAAGGACCCAAGGACCCGAGGACCTCTGGAAGGGAGGACGAGACCTTGGTGTCTTCAAGCTGGCCGGCCGCATCCTCGGTGGTCCCGGCTTGGGACTGGAGCTCAGCTGCACCCGTGGCGGACCCGGGCTGGGCCATGGCTGCACCCGCGGTGGTCCCAGCCTGGGACAACGTAGCACCAGTGGTGACCCCAATCTGGGGCCTCATTGCTCCCACGGTGATCCCCGAGTGGGCCAGTGTTGCACCCACGGTGGACCCCAACCGAGCCATGGTTGCACCCACGGTGGAGTCCAGCTGGACTCCTGCTGCACCCTTGGTGGACCTCGGACTGAGGCACGGTGTCCATGGTGGACCAAGGCTGGAGCGTAGCACCCATGTGGGACTGATGCTGGGGTGCGGCACCCACAATGGTCCCCGGCCAGGACACAGCACCCACGGAGACCTAGGCTGAGGCGGAACCCAAACTACGGCCTCCGGCAGATGGCGAGCTGAATCCTGGCTGACTTCACTGGGAACTGTAGCAGCTACAGTTACCTCCAGCGGCAAGCCTGGATCCTTGGACTTGTCGAGTAGCACAGATCCCTGTCCGGTGACCCTAGAAGAGGACTCAGACAGAGAAGAGGAAGGGTCAGGGTCGCCAGCAGTGGCGGAGCCCGGCAAGGTGAGCTCAGGTGCAATGTGTGGTTGCACCTGGCTCTCCTCAACTAGAGCTAGGCAAGATTGCTCTAGAACAGACAGTAGAAAAACAAATGAGAGCACTTGCCTTAGCTCGAGCTTTACCGCCGTCCAGGACTACAGCGATCCGGGCAATGTTTCCATAGGCTCGACCTCCTGGAGGCGCAGCTCGGGCGCTGATTCTGCTGCGGTGGCCTCCGCAGCAGGCATGATGGTCATAGCAGTCTTAGCCTCCTCCAGAGAAGGTTCTAACGCAGGCAACCCTCCCGGCGTGGATTCTGGAGGCGGAGTCTCACATTGCGCTGGACCTCGAGTGACTGAAGGCAGGGGACGCTCCTTCATCGGCACAGGCTCCAGGTCGGTCACAGTGCCCTCTTTCTGGCCACGGTGGCTCCGCGGGGCTGGGGTAGAATCTTTCTGCTCCATGGGCTCCTGTTCGTCTGGAGCCCCAGGGTCGGTGGATGCTCAGAGGTGACAGAAGGAGATATGGAGAGGGTTGGTGAGATGACAGTGACTGCAGCAGGTGGAGAGGCCTCTGGGGACTGCACACCCAGAGACTCTCTACCAGGGATCAGGCAAGAATTTTCAACAATTTTAGAAACAAAAGGAAGGAAAACTTGTCTGTTCTTCTGGCTGATGGCGTCTCCTGCTGCAGCTGGCGAGGTGTAGCTCCTCGCAGTGGCTATGGCGGGGCTGGACTCCTCTCTTGACTCTGGAGAAGCCTCCCAGAACGGCACTGGAGAGGAAATGGTGGCCACCAATCCCTCCTCCTCCAGGCGGCGAACAATCTCCGCCAGCAAAGTCAGTCTGTGTTTCACCCACCCTCCCAGAGATTGAGCAGGACCGAGTTCTGGAGACGAGGGCGGGACTGGAGCAGGAGAGCTGAAGGAGGAGGAATGCCTTCCTTGGCGTGAACACCTCTTCCGTATCGGGCGCTGTTCCATCACTGGCAATTCCCTCCCAGGCTCCTCCCTACGCAGCACGAGGATGGAATGGAGAATGTCCGCAGACTCAGGGAAAAACAACAGGTCGGGACATTCCTGTAATACCTCCGCTGCGGTCTCCTGGGCGGCACGAACAGCCTTGGAGGAATACTGCCCCTGTGTTCGAAAAAAGGCATCCTCCAAACGGGCCAGTCTGTGCAGCTCTGCGTCGCTCCAGAAGTTCATCATGGCTCCAGCAGCAGGTAGGAAAAAGCACACAAAAGAAAAAAGACGACATGTACCTCACCGCTAGGCTCTTTGTTTTGGCGCCGGCATACTGTCATGTCCACTGCGTAATCTTGCAGCGAACATATGAATTAATGCGAGCCCAAGGTGCAGGTGAAGTTACATGTTTTATTGACAAATGAAAAATAACATACAGCGTCCATGAAATTGTCCAAGGATGAATAATATGGGAAGATGACCAGCTACAAACTCTAATGGCAAGCCCCCACGTGCTTCCAGAGCAGAATTGGCAGCGGAGAAAATAGGGTTGAAAGTAATAGAAAGGAAGACTTACATAAATGTTGGAGCGGCATAACTCTGGAAGAAACAACACTTTAGCAGTCCAAGGAAACCATAGGTGAGCGAGCCTGATCATCCAAGAAAGATTGATGCCGATGCACTGATCATTTCCCCCGCCACCCAGAAATACCCACGGAGACTAACGAGCGGCAAGTGGAAACAGGTGCACGGCATTAGAGTGAGTGCATGAGTGTGCCTCTGTGTGTGTGTGTGTATGTGAGGAAACCCAGGTGATGGCAATACGCTGATAGGTGCCTGGCAGACAGAGGTGAGAGGAGGGCTGTGGCTGAAAACTGACAGATAAACCAAATAATCTGCCAGCTGAAAAAGATGAAAGGCTGAAGCCACAGGTCATGAAACGGGGCAGGAAACACCAGCCCCGTACATGACAGAATCGGCCTGTTAATAATGAAACTATAAAGTGTGTGTAAAATTTAAAATGTAAACTACTGTCATGAACCTGCTAATATAACCCAAATTGTATCAGTAAATAAGTTAAACGTTTGTGACAGCTTTTTGCTGTGGTCTCTTACCTATCTGACAGCCTATGCTCCACATCTCCTGAGGGTTGTAGTTGGACGAGTCTGTCCGCAGTCCACTGGGATAAATCCTGCTCAGCTGCTGCGTGTTGTACTGCACAAAATCAGTCCCTGTAGAAAGGCAGCGGACAAAATGTAAAAAAGTTGCAAATTTACATGGAAGGACTACATTTTGTAGAACATTAGAGAGAACATAGTGGACATAGTGGACATTAGAGAGAAAATAACTCACAAATTGTACCTGATTGTTTTTTGTTTTAACAGATTTAAAGAAAAAAATAATTTTTCAACACAACCACAAAATTTATGAGAAAAAAAGTCCCTTATGATAGTAAAGACTTAAATGTATGAGGAAAAAACAAGAATTAAAAAGAAGAAAGTCCAAAAATTTGATAGACACAAACCTTGCAAATTTGCAAGAAAACCCACATAAATTTGCAGGAAATTTTTTCCTCAAATTTATGAGAAAGCTAAAAGATCTATTAGCCCTGAACACAAGTCTCAAATTTCCATAAAAATGTTCAGACGGTCAATGACAGAGTAGCTCAATCTGGCCTAATGAAATCACTCCAGGAGTGCTCAGATCTCCTGACCACTGAGCACAACCTGGATGCAGACCAACCTCAGGATCACTGTGTTTGAATTTCGTGACCATCGGGAAAGCAATGTGGATGGGCAGACGAACAATGCGGTGCCATCGCATTAGCTCCATTCTGCTTCACTGAAATGAGCTAATAAGTCTGACATGTATGTGAAAAGCTGCAAATTTTAGAGAAAACCTGATAAATATACAGGGAAAAAATTTCAGATTCACAAAAAACTGCAAATATATGAATTAATTCAAAAAATTTACAAGCACTATAAATTAAGAAAAAAAAAAGCCGTTAAGATAATGACGACAAAAGTTACATGAATAAATTTGTAAAGCTGCAAAGAAAAAAAGAAAGAAGAAAAGTTGAATATTTACAAGAAGCAAATTTATGAAAGAAAAGTTGTGCTACGAAAAGTTGAGAGGTAAAACTCTCTAATTGCTTACTATAATGTTGACAAGCCAGTTTGTACTTATAAATCAGCTGTTTTTACCTTTATTTCAAGGCTCGAATATGTTTTATGGCTTCATGCATTCTTCTCCCTCCCACTCTTTTCTCTTACTTTCTTAAACAAAAATTGCTTAAATTTAAAGTCTGTACAAATTCAGGGTAATCTGAATTTTGAAATTTAATGTAGCATAAAATCTTAACTTTTATTTCATTGCTACATAATCCCTTTTAAACAAAAGTTGAAACATTTTCTGTACCTTAAGATAAGTTTTTTTTATAGACAGAAAGCAGGTCCTTCTTCACATCGGCTGCCATCTTGGACCATAATGCCTTTCCTAGCTTTTATGTCAAACTTTATTTACACAAATGGTTCTGTAAGTTCTTCTGTATGCTTTAGAGGTGGGTAATGTCAGATAAAAAGTCAGTTGGCTTAATGCTAAAATTTGACTGCTAGATTGACATGAATATTACACATTACAAAAATATCTCTTTCCAGAGGTTGCTGACCCCTGTTCTCGTTCCTCTACGTACCTACTCAAATGCAGTTATAACACATTTATTCATATAAAAAGACCAACTATATTTCTCATATCTCAGTGTCTGCTGTACCTGCTTCCTTAGCCAGCTTTTTGGCCTTGGATTCAGAAAATGACGACATCTCGTAGCATTGACCGTGAGAGCGAGCGTGCTCAAATCCATGAAAGTGAACACTCTTGCAGTAAATCACCAAGTCTGACAGCTCCCTCGACAGCTTTGACTTCTCTTTTGATTTCTGTGCACAGAGGGTAGAATAAAGTACTAAATATGTTGCCAGAAAAATCTGTTTTCCAACAATACAAACATCCAGGTCACAGTTCAGAATCCCAAGGTGAGCCTGTGTATAAAGTTTGGTAAACCTTGCTGTACTTGTTCTATAGTAAAAGGGTATAGGAAATGCAAGCATTGACCTTTTGACCCTAAACCTACAGTCAGAGGTCAGAATCTCAAGGTGAACCCGTTTACCAGGTTTGGTGACCCTAGCTTTCTTTGTTGTTGAGATATACTTTAAATGGCATTCTGACCTTAAGCTTTGACCTTTTGACTCCAAAAGTATAGCCATAGGTGCTAGTCCCAAGGTCAACCTGTGTACTAATTTGGTGGCTATAGCCTTATTCCTCTTTGTTGAGTTAAAGCATAGACATAGCTGAATAGATGGCTGGTAGAAATTGTCAATATCTCAAAAGTGGAGACAGCATAAATGGTTGTTTTAATGGCACAACTCAGCACAAATGTAACTTTAAAACACGGGGAATGTTTTCATTCAAAATGGGCTTAGTGGCAAAACTGCTTCACCTCTGTTTGACCCGTACAGAGGCGCACTTACCATTAGGCAAAGGTAGGCGGTTGCCTTAGGCCCCAACCTGCTAGGGGCCCCGATCTACTAGAAGCCCCATATATTTTTTTAAATGTTTAGCATATTTAACGTGATGTCTGACAAAATATAGAAACACGGGTATTTATAAAAACGCCTAATCAAATCACAAATATAACGTCCTCCCCCCTTCTCCTCAGACTGTTGGACTGTTCCATGTAGCTCAGCGCTGTATAATATGAGAGTTGCAACACTCCGATAGACTTCTATAGAAACTGTGAAAGGCGGACATCATGTGGGTCATGGAGCGGGGTGTCTGCTTAATAATTAAATTAAATCACCCTTTATTGTCATTCAACCAATCATGTACAGTAGAACGAAATTGTGTTTTACCTATCTACAGTGTTAATCACACACACACCAAGTGTAGAATCAGAGGGCTGCTGCCATGCAAGGTACCGCCACAGATTTCCCTCCTCCATTCCATTATTGCTGAGCACCAAGCTGGATGGCAGGAAGTTCCACTTTTATATGGTCTTCGGCATGACCCGGCCGGGATTTGAACCCCTGCTTCCCAGGTGTGGGGCGGATGCTCTACCAACTGAGCCACCACTCCGGTAATCCCGGGTAAGTTAATGAATTGTCGTTGTTTTGATCATTTTACCACTTAACAGTTAGATTCTGTAGTCTGTGATCTTGTTTTATTTGGCCAGCTTTTTTCTTGTTTATGTGCAGTTAAAGCTCATAAACTTGCAATTGTTATTAGCCTGTGCTACCTCAACTAGCTAGTCGGGTCTGCCCTTATTTCAAAAATCTGTTGTACAGTTATTGGGTGAAGGCACAGTTTCTGAGAGACATGGGTAGTAGCATTACATGATGGGACATGACATTAAAACCTGTGACAGAGCAGATGTGACTTATTATTTTGTTCATAACAATTGAGATTAACACACAATTGAGATTAACACACACCATGCCAAAGTACTTTAAAAAAAATAAGCAAAATAAACAAAAACTTATGACCGACTCGAGTAGACATCAATTATCCCCAGTTGGAGGAAGTCATTTGACACAGAATGAGGAAACTCAAACTCTGAAAATATACCATTATGCTGAACATAAACCACAAGAGATGGAGAATGATATTGATCCTGATAACCACTTTTTCAATAATATTCATAACCACTGTGAATATTACACTGAAAAACAATTCAAAAGTCAAGTGCAATTAGATGGTAAACTGTCAATAATACACTTCAATAGCAGAAGTCTTAACAAAAACTTTCCACAGATTCAGGACTATTTAAAACAGCTAGACAGAAAATTCACAGCTATTGCAGTCTCTGAAACCTGGCTTAATGAAGAACTGGCTCCCCTGATGGCAATAGAGGGATATCAGATGTTTTATATTAACAGATCTCAAAAAAAGGGTGGTGGTGTTGCACTATATATTGATGACCTGTACAGGTGTAAGCTTGTAAATGGAATGTCCTCAGCACTACCAGGGATTTTGGAATGTGTTACTGTTGAGATTGACCTAGACAAAACAAAAAATCTAATCATAAGCTGCATATATAGAACGCCGGGAACTTGCATTGAGACATTCAGAGATAAATTAGTCGAGCTGTACAATAATATTACTAGTAAGAAAATGGTAGCAATTTGTGGAGATTTCAATATTGATTTACTGAATCCACATCAACAAAATGTAATTACAGAGTTCATGAACTCTATGTACAGCATGAGTCTATATCCCACAATAACACATCCTAGTAGAATCACAGTTCACTCTGCTACACTTATTGACAACCTGTTTGTCAATGTTTTCGATAAGAAAATAGAAAGTGGATTATTGATAAATGATATAAGTGACCACTTGCCAACCTTTGCACTTATCCATGGCCACACGGGGCCCAACGCAGAAATAATTTCAAAATCGTTCAGACACAAATCACCAAATGCAATCAGTTCTCTTAAAGAGGACTTGCTGAAGCAAGACTGGACAGAAGTCTATGTATCAGATGTAAATGAAGCCTATGACACATTTATAAACATTGTAACCACTCTTTATGAAAAAAACTGCCCATTAGTAAAAAAAAAGCTTAAACACAAATTTGCTGATAAGCCATGGTTAACCAAAGGACTACAAAAGGCGTGTAAAAAGAAAAATTTATTATATAAAGCTTTCCTAAAGAAAAGAACAAAAGAAGCAGAGCAGCGGTATAAAACATACAAAAATAAGTTAACATATATAATAAGATGTAGTAAAAGAGACTATTACAGTAAAGAACTGGCGAAAAACAAAGACAATATTAAAAATACATGGACAATACTCAACAGTATCCTTGGAAATAAAAGCAGAAATACAAGCTACCCAACTAATATTCCAAAAAATAATAAAACGACTCTGAGTCTCAATATAGCTTCACCTGCAGATGAATTTAATAATTTTTTTGTTAACATTGGACCTAAACTGGCCTGAGAAATACCCACTACGGTGCCTACAGGTAATACAATATGCAATAACACTGCTGTAAAAGACTCCATCTTCATAAAGAACACAGACGAAAGAGAGGTCATTGAAATTGTTAAATCGTTCAAAAGTAAAACATCTACTGACTGTGATGGTATTGATATGCTACTAGTCAAAACTGTTATCGAATGCATAGTAAAACCACTGACGTATATCTGTAACCTGTCTCTCCAATCAGGTATATTTCCCAATGCAATGAAAATAGCTAAAGTAATTCCGATATACAAGACGGGCGACAGAGGGGAACTCTCAAACTATAGACCAATTTCACTATTACCGCAATTTTCCAAGATACTTGAAAAAATATTCTATGAGAGAATTGACAACTTCATACTGAAGAATGATTTATTATGTGAGCAGCAATATGGGTTCAGACACAAGAGGACAACTGCATATGCCCTAATGGAATTTACAGAAAAAATATCAACAGCCATTGAAAATAAAGAGTATTCAGCTGGAGTATTCCTAGATCTTAAAAAAGCATTTGATACAGTAGATCATAATTTATTATTAAAGAAACTACAAAATTGTGGTATTAGAGGGGTAGCACTATCCTGGTTAAGTAGTTACTTAAAGAAAAGATATCAGTATGTATGTGTTAGCAACAAAAACTCAGAGTTGTTGAAGGTCACCTGTGGAGTCCCACAGGGTTCAGTTTTGGGACCATTATTATTCAATATGTATATAAACGATATATGTAAAGTTTCAGAAAAAATGGACTTAATATTGTTTGCCGATGACACTAATCTGCTATGCAGTGGAAACAATTTGGAACAACTTCTGGATACACTCGGAAAGGAATTGGGAAAGCTTAAACTGTGGTTTGATTCAAACAAATTAACGCTCAATTTAAGTAAGACAAAATTTATAGTCTTTAACAACCATCACAACAACCCAGTACCCAAACTCGATGTAAATGGTGTAGAGATTGAAAGGGTATCTGAAACTAAATTCCTTGGAGTAATAATTGATAACAAACTGTGTTGGAAGTCACATATTAATTATATTAAAGGTAAAGTATCCAAATCAATTGCAATATTACACAGAGTGAAATATTTGCTGAATCAACCCACACTATACACCTTGTATCATTCATTAATACTCCCATACATGACATATTGTAATGAAGTATGGGGAAATACATATAAAACAAACATATATCCACTCTTTATGCTTCAAAATAGAGCTATTAGAATAATAAACAAAGCAGCTTACAGGGAACCAACAAACCCACTTTTTCTCAAACAAAAAACTCTCAAGTTGAAAGATCTGGTTGACTTTAAAACCGCAATAATAATGTTCAAAGTGAAGAATTTATCACTGCCCGCAAATATCCAAAAGTTGTTCCAAACAAGGGAGAAACGATATCACTTCAGAGGAACATGTATATTTCAAAAGCCTACAGTGAGAACAACCACCAAGCAACACTGTATTTCAGTGCAAGGAGTCAGATTATGGAACGATTTTGGACCTGAATTAAAATCATGTACAACGCTTGGACAATTTAAACAAAAACTAAAGGAAGAAATACTCCAAACATATTTACAAGACGACATGTAAACTCACATAAGGATTGACATATCCAGCCTGTATTGTGTTGTAGCTTAGTTTTTTTTTGTTTTTTGTTTTTTTTGTTTTTTTTTTCTTTTTTTCTCTGTGACATTTTGTCTTAGATTTGTTTTGAATAGTAACCGCTTAACTTAGCTTAGTTTTCTTTTTTTTTCTCTCAGTCACATTTTGTCTTAGCTTTGTTTTAAATTGTAATCGCTCTTGTCTTGTTTTCTCTTTTTTCTCTTTTGAATTCTTGGATGGAATATGGGTGGGCAATATAAGCTGCGGCTTCAGCCATCACCCATTTCGGATAACTCACGTGGAATTGTATAGAAGAAGGAGTCTTTGTCTAATTTGACCTTGTTGTTATATTATACAGTTTCTTTTAACCTGTACTGTACTATCCGAAATAAATTCATTCATTCATTCATTCAGATTGAGATTGAGATTGAGATTCAACTTTATTGTCATTACACATGTATGAATACAAGGTAACGAAACGTGACTTGGCATTTGGGCACGCTCTGCAGAGCGCATCCAAGGCCGGGGCAGCCGCTAGGCGCCAGTCATAAAGAAGAAAGGACAAAAAAGAAAAAGAGAATGGGTATGACACAGTAGGCGAGAGAAAAAAACATGTTTTATCAGAATGACGCTCGGCAAGTGAGCGAAATTTTGATTTGCAGGCAAAAAAAAACCCTCAATGCACATTTAGCAGACATTTAGCAGGAGATCACACACAAAAGTTGAGAGGCAGTGTATTGTATGCATGTAATGTTGTATGCATTGTGTAGTGTAAATGTAACAGTTGTTAGTGAGCAGCAGAGGGTGCCTCCTGGCAGTGGATAGATGTTATAATCATGTGACTTATAAACAAGTCCAGAGTCCAGAGTCTATCTCTCTTGCTCTCTCTCTTGCTTGCAGAAGGCACATGGGCATTGTCCTTGAGGGTCCAATCCGCTGATACGACAACAACTGATTGTCGATTGTTTGGGTAGAAGAGCCGGTCCTTCCGCTTATCTCAATCAGGAGGAATGTAAACACGGGGCAAACAAGGTCAAATCAAATCAAAACAGCACAGTGCACTCAGAGAATAGAATTTGTCCTCACCCGTGTAATTCTGTGCTTCCATTATATGTGCAGGCTTAAACTGTTTTTCCATGGAGAGCACAGGGCTCCAGATTTATTCCTCCACTGAATCACTGTCATTCAGTTCACCGTTTGCCGCTACTCGTGCCCTCCCCAACTGGTCGAATTTGATGAAGGAGCTTGCCGGGTCCGCTTTGATCAGCTCTCTCACCTTCCTTCAATTTCTGATGCATCAGGGAACTCCACAGCCAAAAATAGAAGTCCTGAGATCATAACCAATAATGTTTCCACAGACGCATGAATTCCAATGTCCATGAGTCTCCTCATAGGTTCCAATTCTTGGGCTCCCCCTTGGCCCAATTCTTGTTGAAAAATAGTGACAATAGCACATTTAAGCCGCTTCCAAATCCATAATTTCCGTTTAGATTAAGATTCAGCAGAAGAAGAGCGACTAAACACAGACAAAAATGCAACATTGCAAAAGCTGGGAATAGATCAGGAAGGCAGGAGAGGAGGGAAGAAAAATGCGACTGCTCTCTCTCAAGGCAAGAAGGAAAAAAAAAAAATAAAAAAATTGTAGTAGTATTAGCAGCATAACTGCAGCAGAGATTGGGCCAAGTGGATCCCTGACCAGGTGAGCACCCCAAGTAGACCCCAGGATCTAATTTGTATATGTACAAGTACATTTTCAATCTAGTGATTTATAAAGGGATTCATAATATCCTGAAGCCTCATTCAGAACATTATAGTCACAAAGATGTGTAAAAGAATACATACATATGTACAGTATATGTATTAAAAGACCTAGAGAAGGTTTTGGCTCCGTTTCTGCTTTCAAAAGGCTTCTCTTTTCCACCGCTGCCGCTCACCACGGCTGACTGCCCCCAGATGAAAATCCACAGAATAGGTATGTGGGACTATAATGTTCTGAATGAAGCTTTAGAAAATTATGAATCAGTTTGTAAATCACTGGATTGAAACTATATTTGTACATGTACAGATGTAATGTACACATGTACAGAGGGGCTGAGAGATCAACCCCGCTCATGACACCACCTCTGATCCATGCTTCACCAGTATCTCTGATGCCTCTGCGACAACATATATGGGAGAATTGAGGCTACATAGGATGTAGTATAGAAATTATACTAGAGTGATCAAAGACTATGGAAGACGTTGACATAATCAGTTGTTTAAGCCCTCCTTGCAATAATAATGGGGATGGGGGATGACGGGCTAGGGTGATGGTTTTTGGTCATTTTGCTAATAAGGGGGATGGCATTCTTCTCATCATCCCTTAAATCACCTACTGCTCGAACTCAAGTAATTTCTTTGATGACTACTCACTTATAATTTTGTTCTTAATATCAAAAGGTAATGACAATTTAGTAAAATCATGAAATTCATTCATAAAATGAAATTCATAAAATTTCATTTATCAGAGACAAAATCAGTCAGATTCTTCCCACCTTTAACTTAAATTCAGTAACTACTACAACTCCTTTAATTGACATCTGTTTGGATCAGTTTACTCCAACTGACCTTTTAGAGTTAGACAAAATAGTTTTCTCATCCAAGCCTTCAACTTTTCTTTTAGACCCTATTCCTACCAGGTTATTTAAAGAAGTCTTCCCATTTATTGGTAGCTTTATTCTTCAAATAATCAATTCTTCATTAACTTTAGGCCATGTACTGCAGGCTTTTAAAACTGCTGTAATTAAACCCTTACTCAAAAAGCCAACGCTAGATTTATATTTGTCATGTTCAGATAACATAATGTCTTTTGAAGAGCTGAGGATCAAATTTAATCTTAATAGAACACATTTTTTTAAATATCTTCAACTTAGGAACTTTATTCGATCAAACCAAAATAATGCTCTCACTCGACCTATTTATTCATCCTTGGAAAAAATGTTGATGAAAGATAGTAAAAGAAAGGGTATTATTTCAGAGTTTTATAACTCATTGACACTATCCTCAAGTGAAAACTCACAGAAAAGATAAACTACTGGAAAGAAGATCTGCAAACTGAAATTTCAGAGGAACAATGGGAATTGGCTTGTACAGAAGCTCAAACCAAATCAATAAATGCACGTCTTAAATTGATACATTTTAAATGGTTAACGCGGCTGTATGTTACACCGGTGGAGTTAAATAGATATAACAAAAACATACCAGATACATGCACAAAATGCATGGAAAGTAAAGGAACCCTATTTCATTGTTTATGGGAATGTAGAATAATTAGAATGTTTTGGGAAGAGGTGAGGGTAACAATTGAAAAAATAATTTCAAAACAAATCATATTGAATCCTAAATTGTTTTTGTTGGGTCTGTACCCAAAAAAGCATAACTTTAATAAAAGTGAAAGAACATTCATAGACCTCAGTTTGCTTAATGCCAAAAAATGTATTGCACTACTGTGGAAAAAGACTCATAGACCAGATGTGACTCAGTGGTTAAGACAGATGTTAACAAACCTTCCATTAGAAAGAATAACATACATACTGAAATCAAAGGAAAGTGTGTTTGAGAATATATGGAGACCTTTTATTGATTATGTAAAAAATTTAAACATTACTCTTGAAGAAGAAGGTGAATGATGTGTATGGACCTTGTAAATTCCAAACTGGTGAACATAATATGTATACTTATGTAATGGATTGTCTAGACTAAACAGAGGAGCATTGTTGAAGACTTCATTTTGTTGGTGGTTGTTGGTGTTTTTAGTGCATTTTTTTTGTAGTACTTTAGTGTTAGTGTTTGATTGTTTGTGTCATGTTTGTTAAAAAAAAAAAAAGGTTCAATAAAGATATTGTGGGAAAAAAAAGCCAACGCTGGATCCAGGAGTTTTAGCTAACTATAGACCAATCTCTAACCTCCCTTTCATTTCAAAAATCTTAGAAAGAGTCGTTGCTACGCAATTATTTGACCACTTGCAGGAAAATGGTTTATTTGAAGAGTTTCAATCTGGGTTTAGAATCCATCATAGTACTGAAACAGCCTTAGTGAAGGTCACTAATGACCTCCTGATAGCATCTGATAATGGACTTGTTTCTATACTTGTTCTTTTAGACCTTAGTGCAACTTTTGATAGTATCGATCATAATATTCTACTGGATAGATGAGAACACTATGTTGAACTTAATGGAACTTCGTTGCAGTGGTTTAGATCTTATTTATCTGATAGGTTCCAGTTTGTTCATGTCAATAATGAGTTTTCTTTCAACTCAAAGCTCAGTCATGGAGTTCCACAGGGATCTGTGCTAGGCCCTACTCTTTGTAGTTTATATATGCTTCTGTTAGGCAACATTATTAGAAAGCACTGTATACATTTTCATTGTTATGCAGATGACACACAATTATACCTGTCACTGAAGCCAGATGATAGTAATCAATTAGCCAAGTTAGAAGCCTGTCTTAAGGAAATCAAAGAGATGCTTGGATGACTTGTAATTTCCTGCTATTAAATTCAGATAAGACTGAAGTCATTCTTGTTGGTCCAACAAACCTTAGAAATACCTTTCCAAATCAAACTTTTAGTTTGGATGCAGTTACTCTTTCTCTTAATAGCTCTGTGAGGAACCTTGGAGTTATTTTTGATCAAGATTTGTTTTCCAATTCACATATTAAATTCGTTTCAAAGACTGCCTTCTATCATTTGCGTAATATTGCCAAGATTAGGAGCATCTTGTCTCAGAGTGATGCTGAGAAACTGATCCACACTTTTGTTAGCTCTAGATTAGATTATTGTAACTCTTTATTATCAAGTTGTCCTAAAACATCTCTAAAAAGTCTTCAGTTGATCCATAATGCTGCTGCAAGAGTTTTAACAGGTACTAGAAAGAGAGATCATATCTCTCCGGTTCTGGCCTCCCTTTATTGGCTTCCCATAGAGTTTAGAATTAAGTTTAAAATCCTTCTTCTCACTTTTAAAGCTCTAAACAATCAGGCCCCTTTTTATTTAAAAGATCTGATATTACCCTATTACCCCAACAGAGCACTACGCTCCCAAAATGCTGGATTACTTGTAATACCTAGAATCTCCAAAAGTACAATGGGGGGCAGAGCCTTCAGTTATCAAGCTCCTCTCTTGTGGAACCAGCTGCCAATCTGGATTCGGGAGTCAGACTCAATCTCTGTTTTTAAGTATAGGGTTAAAACCTTCCTTTTTGATATAGCCTACAATTAGGGAGGGATCATGTGTTTCTGAACCCTCCCTTAGTTATGCTGCTATTAGGTTTAGACTGCTGGGGGACCTCCAATAATTGCACTGGGCTTCACTCCTTTCTTCACTCTCAATGAAATATTTATTTATTTATTTTTTTTTTGCTGGTCATTAACATCTGTTCGTTCTCTCCCATAGATTGAGTCCCCATCGTGCTGTTTGCTCTCTACATGTCTGTTCTTTTCATTTTCTCTATTCCCTCACCCCCCAGCCAGTCGCAGCAGATGACTGCACCTCCCTGAGCCTGGTTCTGCTGGAGGTTTCTTCCTGTTAAAAGGGAGTTTTTCCTCTCCACCATCGCCAAGCGCTTGCTCATAGGGGATCACCTGATTGCTGGGGTCTTTCTGCAATTGTGGGGGTTTCCCCTACAGTTGAAAGTACTATGAGATGACTGTTGTTGTGAAATGGCACTATATAAATAAAGTTGAATTGAATTGAATTAAAATTTCTGGGTCCTCACCCACCCGTCATACCTATAAACAGTTTATTATGCCGTTCACAGCTATGATCCTCAGCTTTAATTGATTTACTGTGCAGCACCTACTCCATGGTGGTGACTGCATGACGAATATTCAGATATTGACTCTAAAAATCTCTCCTGGAGTCATCGTTCAAAGCCCAAATGTCCCAGAGCTCTCCTACCTTGTCAAGTTGGTCTTCTGTTGCACAGGTGTCACCTTCACTGTTGGCCGTCTCTTCTTCATCGCTAAATTCATCTGTCAGCGTGTCATCGAGACATTTTTCTAGTCCCCCGATCTTCTTGGCTTTCAGCAAAATCTTCCCCTTCAGCTCCTGTTGACCAAAAAAAAAAAAAAAAGATACAGAGAGCAGGTATTTCTGCTAATGTGACAGCTCATAAAGGTGTTCCATCTTCTTCTATTTTGTGTTTGAATCCTTGGAGGAGTTGTTCAGAGCATTTATCTCCCATTACACCAGCTTAGCATTGATTCTCCTGAGTGCTCTAATGGAGAAAAGTTTAAGAGCTGTGCTTTTAGGCTGGATGAAGAGATGCAGACTGACATCAGTCTTTAAATTGTTTCTACATTGTTCATGATGCCCCAATGAAAAGATTTCACTCAGGCTGAATGAAGAAGGTGTTGTCAGAAAATATTAAACTCTTCCTGACTTGGTGAAAAATAATCATGGAGCAACAACAACGCTGCAGGGAAGACTGAAGTAAAAAAAAAAGATTTCTACTTCAATATTCTGACTGTAATTTAGAGCTTAAAATAATGTAAATTATCATACCCTAGAAGAGAGATGAAACGAGAGCAAGTTCTATAATAATGCATCAGATTTATGTAGCGCTTTTCAGAGACACTTTACAATGGATACATTAGTCATTCACTCCACAGACAATGGTAAGCTACTACTGTAGCCACAGCTGCCCTGGGGCAGACTGACAGAAACGTGGCTGCCAATCCCCGCCAACGGCCTCTGCAACCACTACCAAACATTTATACCCAGCATCATAGACACTGGAGGCAAGGTGGGTAAAGAGTCTCGTCCAGGGACACAACGGCAGAATGTGTGAGGACAGCACAATTCGATCCGCCAACCCTCCAGTTACTGGACAACCTGCTCTACCTCCTGAGCCACTACCACCCACATTTCCCTCCTCCGTTCCGTTTTTGCTGAGCACCAAGCTGGACGGCAGGAAGTTCCATTTTTATATGGTCTTTGGCATGACCCGGCCGGGACTTGAATCCCGATCTCCCGGTTGTGAGGCGGATGCTCTACCTCTATGTCACCACTCCAGTGTGGCTAAGAGGTATGTTGACAGGTTTGGGATTATTAAGTACCTTGGTGTTCATCTGAACAATAAACTAGACTGGTCACACAATACCGACGCACTCTACAAGAAGGGACAGCGCAGGCTGTTCCTACTGAGGAGGCTCAGGTCTTTTGCTGTACAAGGGGTGCTGCTGAAGACATTCTACGACACGGTGGTGGCATCAGCCATCACTTTTGGAGTGGTATGCTGGGGCAACGGCATTACAGTAGCCGATAGGAAGAGACTGAACAAACTGATCAAGAAAGCTAGCTCTGTCCTGGGGCAACGCCTTGACCCAGTGGAGGAGACAGGAGAGAGAAGGATGGTGGCTAAACTGTCATCTCTGCTGGAGTCCGAGTCCCACCCTATGCAGGACATACTGAACGCACTGAGGAGTTCATTTAGCAGCAGACTACATCATCCTAGGTGCGCAACTGAGAGGTTTCGCAGGTCCTTCCTACCTACGGCTGTCAGACTGTATAACCTAAGCAGGGCTGCTCGCAGAGATAGCAAAAAAACGTGACGACCTAATAGTATTGAATGCAAAAGATGCAACAGACTTACACAAATGGTCCCCTCCAGTATACAACTAAGACAATATCAGTCGCTACGGAGGGTGACAATATGTATGGGTACATATTCATACTATGTAGGATAACTAAGTAGACGGTTATGCTGTTTATTCCATCTTGCTACAATGTTCCGCACCGTGTATATATATTTATATATTTATGTGTACATATGTATATTCACTGCTCTTATTTATATTTTTCGTATCTTCTTAATTATTGCTCTGAGTGTTGCTATCCCTGTACTGTTGCAATCCTGGAATTTCCCCATTGTGGGACTAATAAAGGCTTATCTTATCTTATCTTATCTTATGTTATCTTAAGATCTATAAGAATATATTTTAAATTTAAGCCTTTTAAGATTAAAAATCAATTTTACATGAGCAGGGGGCAGCAACTTCTGATATGGAAAGTGACATTTTTTTTTTATTTAAGTTTTTGTAAAGGGTATACATGTCATTACAGCATTGCATTGTACACATTTTCATCACATATTCCCCCTTTTTTTGTTTTTTGACAACATTGGAAAAAAATTATTACAACACCCTTTTTTTAAGTGAAAGAAAAAGAGAAATTAAAAAAAAAAACAGAAAAAAACAAAAAAACAAAAGAGCATAAAAATAAAAGAGCATCTGAGTAGCGTTGGAGCAAAGAGAGGAGCCATTATTGAAATGGTATTTGTCAAAGATTAGATCTGATGGAAGACACATATGCGTTCCAGGGTTGCCAAAAGTTCAAGAACCCATCCATGTCCTGTCTCAGTGCAAATGTCAACTTTTCCATTGAATAAATGTCCTGAATCACGTTAATCCAATCTTCAGGTGTAGGACAGTCTTTCAGCATCCATTTTTTTGTTAGAGCTTTTTTACTTGCCAATATTAAAACAGTGAATAAGTATTTTTCCCCTCGTCTTTCCAGTGATTCCGGTAGTAAACCCAAATACAAAGTTACAAAAGAAAAGGGAACTGTTATTTTGAATATTTTCCCCAATATTGTCTGTACATTGGTCCAATATTGGTGGATAACTGGGCATGACCAAAACACATGAAAATGATTTGCAGTCTCTTCACCACACAAGCGCCAACAATTCAGCCCCTTACGAGTAAATTTGTTTTGTGCAGGTGTTCTGAAAAATCTTACCAAATTTTTCCATCCAAATCCTCTCCACTGCAGGGATGAGGTACTTTTCCATTGTTGTTTATTTAGCTTTTCCCATATTTCCAGTTGTAAAGTGAAATTCCCCTCTTTTTCCCATCTCTCTTTTATATATGACGTGTTGTCTCCTTTTAAGTCTTGAAGACCATGGTATATTTTAGAAATGTATCTGATCCCTGGGATCCCTTTATAAGCCATTAAGAAAACCTTCAGAACACCTGACTGGGCCCTTTCCAAATCCTCCTTTTTAAGTATTTTGTTTATGTGGTGTCTAAGCTGAAAGAACCTGTAAAGGTCTTGATTTACTAGACCTTGTTTTTTTCAAATCTTCAAAACTTCTTAAAGTTTGCCCTTTAAAAAAATCGTAATATTTTATCAGTCCATTCTCTTTCCACTTTTTAAATCTGGTGTCTGTTTTATTAGGAGTAAAGTCTTGATCATAGGCAATCCATTGCAGTAATCGATAGGGTTCTTTAGTTTGATTCTCTCTGACTATCTTAAACCAAATTTTTAGCGGGATCTCTATCCACGGGTTAGTGTTATTCAACTAACTAACTACTAACTAACCTGCACTTATATAGCGCTTTTCTAGTCACAAAGACCACTCAAAGCGCTTTCATTAATACTAACCCTCTATTCTAAGGGCCTATAGGAAACAGATATCTAGGGACAATTTAGAACAGCCAATTAACCTAACATGCATGTTTTTGGCATGTGGGAGGAAACCGGAGAAATCCCGGAGTAAACCCACGCAACACGGGGAGAACATGCAAACTCCACACAGATCACTGTTGGTCAGGGGCTGGGATCGAACCCACGATCCCACGATCCCCACAATCCCCCGGCCAAGGGTAAACTGTGCTGCCGCAGTGCTAACCACTGCGCCACCGTGCAGCCCAAAAGCTCAAAAGTTTAGGTAAGGCATTGTTCCCTATTATCGCCTGTAGGGGAAGGGGAAAGTGACATTTTTAACGATTTTTTTTTTTGGGGGGGGGGGGGGGTCAGAATGGACTCAAAGCACACTGAAATTTTAAAATAAATGCATCTAAAAAACAGAATAATAAATTGGCTCTTAAATCGCTTAAATGTGCAACTTTTTCTCATAAGTTTTAGCTTTTAAATTTTTGACTTCTCAAAAATTCTTGACCTTTATCTCATAAATTTGCAAATTTTTCTCAATAAAAGTCTTTTTTTTGTAAATTTGTGACTTCTTTATTAAAAATATCAAACTTTTTTCCTATTAAATTTGTAGCTTCATCCTTGTAAATTTACTGTTTTTATTTTTAAGAAAATAAAGTAGCTGTTGAATGAATTGAATAAGAGTCCAAAAAGAGTTTAGAACTTGTTGATTATTTTCTGGATCAAATATGACTTCTATATCATAGCATATGACTAAAGGATAAAACACGCTTGTCCCTTTATAAATGCAGCTTTGCCATGTCAGCAAACACAGCTGAGTACAATGTGGTTGAAGTGGGTTTGGAAATAGCTGCTTGGACTCTTAACTGCAACAGACGCGGTTTATTTTGGGGAAATTGATATTTGTCAATTTTTGGCCCTTCACCGCTGAAATAAATCTGCTGCTGTTGCTGACAAAGTTTAGCAATACGCAATTTTTTATTTTAGTCTAACATCTTAATAAGAGTTCAAGGAGGGCTTTAATGCATCCAGGGACCAATAATGTCACAGTCTGTCTTTATTTCTGACAGGCAGCTGGAAAAAAAGTCTTCCAGGATAAACCACATGAGGAAAAAATAAGGCCAAACAGGGCAAAATGGGCACCTGGACCATCTGAATGTGGGCCCTTCATATCCTGATAGGAAAATAAAATAACTCTCAAATCAGGGAAAAGGAGAGAGGAGATCAGAGAAGAAAGAAGGAGAAATGAGTCTCCCTTTAGGGGTTGCCACAGTGGATCATCTGCCTCCATCTTTGCATCTTCCTCTGTAACACCAACCCTCTCCATGTCCTCCCCCATTACATCCTCCGTCAAGTATAGAGAAGGTCAGGAGTTGCACTGTACCTGCACTGTTATGGATCTAGAGCAGGGGTGTCAAACGTACAGCCCGCGGGCCAAATCCGGCCCACCAGAGAGTCCAAACCAGCCCGTGGGATAAATTTGCAAAGAGTGAAAATTAAATTATAGAATACCCGAGCAGCACTTTTTCAGTAAAGTAACTGCTATTCCAAATTTGTCCATTTGGGGTCGCACAAGCATAGCAGACACAAAAGTGATCCCCACTTTACACTGAGGGAGTCTGTTATGCAGGCCGGGAGGACAGGATTTCTTCCAGAAAGACTAAGGCAAACTTTTCCCACCTGTGACTGCTATTATCCCTTCTTGCCCAAAACATCGCTAAAAATATGCAATAAGTCAGGATCAGCAACAGACTGGACTGGAGATCCAACACCGATGCTGCGCACAAGAAGGGGATAAGCAGACTGTACTTCCTGAGGAAGCTGAGATCCTTCAACGTGTGCAGCAGGATGCTGGAGCTTTTCTACCAGACCATTGTCGCCAGCGCCATCTTATTTGCTGCTGTCTGTTGGGGTAGCAGTATCAGGGCCAACGACACCAACAGACTTGACAAGATTATCAAGAGGGCTGGCTCTGTAATTGGTCTCAGACCTGAGACCTTTGAGACAGTAGTGGAGAAGAGAACACTAAATAAACTGCGATCTATCATGGACAATCCTGATCACCCCCTCCACCACACACTGGACAGACAGCAGAGCACTTTTTCCAGTAGACTACTACAGCTTCGCTGTTGAACAGCCAGGTACAGGAAATCTTTCCTGCCGCATGCCATTTCACTGTACAATAACTCACTATGATGTTGTATTCTGGTCATAAGTATGCTGCCATACTGCATCTTACAGTTTAACTGGCACCTCACCTTTCACTCTGCTCCTGATAGTCCTGCATTGTGCAGCGGATATGATTCATGTGTCTATACGGGTCATCATATATTAAGCTATGATGTACAGTATATCGGTTTGTATAGTCGTGTTAGTTTTTACTTTCTATGGGTAATCCCTTTGTCTGTCATGCGTGTGTTTCTCTCATTTGGTTGTCTACTGTCATGCTGCTGTTACACTGTAATTTCCCAGTTTGGGATCAATAAAGTACATCTTTCTCTTTTTTTATAGATGCCAGATCCAGCACACACTGACGTGTCACGGTATTTACTGTACACCACGTTCCAAATTATTATGCAAACAGGATTTTAATGAGGGCACTGCGGTGGTGGAGTGGTGAGCACTGCAGCAGCACAGTAACTCACCCTTGGCCGGGGAATCTTGGGTTCGATCCCAGCCCCCAACCAACAGTGATCTGTGTGGAGTTTACATGTTCTCCCCGTGTCTGTGTGGGTTTACTCCGGGATTTCTCAGGTTTCCTCCCACATGCCAAAACATGCAAGTTAGGTTAATTAGCATCAAACTGGAGATTCTAAACTGTCCTTAGGTATGAATGTGAGTGAATGGTTGTCTGTCTCTCTGTGTTGGCCCTGCGATGGACTGGCAATCTGTCCAGGGTGTACCCTGCCTCTCGTCCAAAGATGCTGGGATAGGCTCCAGTCCCCCCGCAACCCGAAAAGGATTAAGCGGAAGAAGATGGATGGATGAATGGACAATAATTCTGTATTTTGCCTGCCAAAAATTGATTAAGGGTCTTAATCTGGTTTGAAACTCCAGAAACCCAATCATAACCGGTTTATTCGTGTACATGTAAACATGGTCAATGATCATGTTTACATGTACACTAATAAACCGGTTATGATTGGGTTTCTGCAGTTATATGATTATTCAAGTGGCCATGTAAACAGAATAATCCAATAAAGGCCATGTAACCGGGGCCATTAACTCAAGTGGTTTACCCTCCAGTAATCCGTTTATTCAGCGCATGTAAACACGAGAAAACTGATTATTAGCATTATCAGTTTGTTGCCAGAAATCGGATTATTGTGACCATGTAACTGGGGTCATTGTTCAAAATACAAACAAGTTCCAGGACTAAACAGTAGATGGCAGCAATACAATATCTGGTTCCTTAAATGGCATTTGTTTTTATCGTGCTAAAGATATTGTTCGTCAGCAGCTTCAGTTCAAAACAGAGCAGAAAAGAAAAAAAAATTCAGGTTGTTTATACTTTAATGAAGATTCTGTCATAAACCGCCCTTTTAAGGGCTGTAGAAAGACACCAAATGCACGCAGTGAGTTTGCCACATTTATTAACTGAAAGACGCACACTACACAAAAACACAACACTCACATATAATGCAGTAATGAAAGTACAGGGGGAGAACGGGATTTAATGTCTGCAGGCGGAGAAACAACCTGGAAGGGACTCAGGCTGAGTCGTGTAGGAACGCCAGGGGAAAAAGAGATTAATCCTGCCGGAGTCACACCTGAAAGGAAATGGGGCTCACGTCTAAGGATAAGGGGAAAGAGAGAAATGTGACTGAACAAACCACACCCGTTCACCTCGGCGCACAACCTTTGCTCGCTCAGGGATTTTGGCTGATTCCTCTGAGGAGGGAAACAGTAGGACACGGCAAAGGGAAGATGTTGCCGTGTTCTTAAATAGTGAAAAAGGCAAATGATCAATGAGTGACAGGTGTGGAACATGAGTAAGAAAGTAACATAATCAATGACAGCTGTGCAGCCCGCGAAACAGGGTTTGACAGCCAGAAGTTGCACCACACTGTCAAAATAAAAGCAGAGACTGGAAACTAAATAATAATACAAGAATAAAATAACACAACCCCAAAGGATACAAATAAACCCAGAAATACAAAATGACACAATAAATAGACAAGACTATAAGGACAAACATACAGTAAGACTACGGACAACTCATAAATAAACAGAGACCCAATACAGTGGATCATAATAAACAAAGAAACAAACAAACAGGAAAAGACTAAACTTAAACTGGAGACTGAACACGGCCGCCACCCATGCTCAGGATCATGACAGTCACCCCCCCATAAGGGGTGGATCCCAGACACCCTAGGGTAACATCAAAAAAAGAAGAGAACCCACCCCCAAAGAAGACCCCCCACACACACAAGAAAAACAACTCACCCCGGGCGGGAGGAGGGGGAGCCCCGGCACGGAGGGACCGAAAACCCAGAAAACCAAAAGCAGGAACACAAAAAAATGACCCACAACACTGACAACAGATAAGGTGGCTATGGAACTCTAGAACTGCTGGGTAAAAGGAAAAAACAGTTGAGGTGGTCTGTTGAAGTCCCAAAACCACTGAATCACCCGATGAAATCAGGTGGCCGTCCAGAGTTCCAGATCCACCCACACAGATGATGAAGCTGGTCGGGTGGTCTTCCCACATCCCTGAGCCAATGGGCTGCAGGGCATGACCTCCCCCCCCCCGGGGCAGCAGCTGGAACTCGTGCCCCTGACCGACCATAGGGACTGAAGGGTAGACACCACATGTGGCAAATGGCTGACCAGCGGAGAACCCAGACGAAGTACCAGCTGACCAATGGGGGGCCCCAGGGAAGAGGATTATTGGCCAGGATAGCTGACCAACGAGAGGACCAAGTGACTGCTCAGCGGAGACCTCCAGTGAAGACGGGGAGCTCACGATGACCTCAGCCGACAGTGGAGAACCCTCCACAACCTCGGGCAATGGCGGGGGACCCTCAACGACCTTGGGTAGAGGCAGAGCACCCACGGCAGCCTTGGACTGAGGCAGAGCACCCACGGAGGCCTCTGGCGGAGAGGGGGGACCCACAGAGACCTCTGGCAGAGAGAGGGGACCCACAGAGACCTCTGGCAGAAAGGGAGGACCCATGGAGACCTCTGGTGGAGATGGAGGACTCATGATGACCTTAGGTGGAGATGGAAGACCCACGGTGACCTTAGGAGAAGGCTCAGACGAAGAGGGGACAAGCATTGGGTCAGAGTCACCGGCAGCGGTGGAGCCTGGTGAGCAAGACTCAGGTGCAACTGATGGTTGCACTTGGTCCTCCCTACCAAGAGCCAGGCAAGATCTCTCTAAGATAAAGTGAAAACAAAAAAGAGAACTTGCCTGAGCTCGAGCTCCACTGCTGTACAGGACTCCGGCGATGCAGGCTGGGACGTCTCGGCTCTCTCCGTTTGACACGCCAACCCCGATACAAGCCACCTCAGAAAGAGGAGAAGAAGAAAACACCGGAGAATTACCGGCAGCAGTGAAGCCCGGTGAGGAGAGCTCAGGAGCAGAGGACATCTGCACCTGACTCTCCCCACCAACAGCCAGACAAGAATTCTCAAGATCTGTAGGTGTGGAAACAGAACGGAGTACTTGCCTGGACTCGAGCTCCACTACCGTCCAGGACTCCGACTACCCTGCTGCAGTGACCCCTGCAGCAGGCATGATGGTAGATGCAGCCCAAGGACCTCCAGGCATGGAGACCAGCACAGGTGGAACTCCCGGTGTGGCAGCTGAGACTGGAGGCCGCCTCACCACTAGTGCTGAGTTCCGAGTAGCTGAAACCAGGGGACACTCCCTTGTCAACTCAGGTTTCAGGGATCTGGGACCGCTCCTCTCCTGTCCAGGATGTGACTGCAGGGCTGGCGTAAGGTCCTCCAGGGCTGTAGGCTCCTCCGTTGTCCAGCGGCTCCATCCTAAGACCGGCTGACACTCAAGGAAGATGGGAGGAGACACAGAAGAGATGGGTGAAGAACAGGTGACAGCAGCAGGCGGTGAGGACTCAGCCAAAGTGAGCTGCTGATGCTGAGCATCACTACCGGGAATAAGGCAAGAAATTTCATTTTCATGTGTAAGAGAATGAAAGCACATTTGCCTTATTTCCCGGGGTGTGATGGTGACTGCTGCTGCTGAACCAGGTGATGTTCTTCCAGGCACGGTGGAGGTCATCTGGCAAGGAGGCAGAGACAGATGACGCTCCAGAGTCCGAGAACGCTGATTCATTGGCGCCGACTCCACTTCCCCAGGTGAAACTCCCTCCAGCTGCTGCATAACCTCTGGAAGAAGCCATGGTTTGTATTCCAAGATGAGCTCAGTCTCCGCTGCCAAAACCCGCTGGCACTCCTCCAGCTCCTCCGCGCTGGGACCATCAAAGGGCACAAGGGCTGCATACCCAGTACGAGAGGCTGTGGACCACTGTTCAGCATGGAGAGACGAGACTGCAGCTCGATGGTGGCGCTGGGCTCAAGGCTTCCGTCCCCGGTGACACCCCCTCAGCGGCACAGGTTCGGATGGAGAGGAGGCTTTCCCCAGCCCGCAGAGCTGGTGTTGAGCATGGAGCACTGAGGTGAGGAGATCTGCGAGTTCCGGGTAACTCCACAGGCTGGGGTATGCCTCGATCATCTGTGCCGCGCAATCCCAGCAATACAGAGCCTCCTCGGGAGTGTGGGAGGAGTGAACATCCAATATAATGTCCTCCACCAGTTCAGCCGCCCAACACTCCTCCTTGTCCAGCCCCAAAACACTGTAGTCTGTGCGGCCAGACATACCACAAAAGAACGGACTATCACAAAAACGGGAGGAAAAATATAATACGGGAGGAAAAGAAAAAAGGTAAAAACCTACAGCGGCCGGTGTGCCTTTCTGTCATAAACCACCCTTTTAAGGGCTGTAGAAGGACACCAAACACACTCTGTGATTTTGCCACATTTATTAACTGAAAGACGCACACTACACACAAACACAACACTCACATACAGTATAATGGAGTAATGAAAGCGCAGGAGAACAGGATTTAATGTCTGCAGGCGGAGAAACAACCTGGAAGGGACTCAGGCTGAGTCATGTAGGAACGCCGGGGGAAAAAGAGATTTATCCTGCCAGAGTCACACCCGAAATGAAACAGGGCTCACGGCTAAGGATAAGGGGAAAGAGATAAATGTGCCTGGACAAACCACACCCGTTCACCTCGGCATACAACCTTTGCTCACTCAGAGATTTTGGCTGATTCCTCTGAGAAAGGTAACAGTAGGACACGGCAACGGGAAGACGTTGCCGTGTTCTTTAATAGTGAAAAAGGCAACTGGTCAATGAGTGACAGGTGTGAAACATGAGTAAGAAAGTAACATTATCAATGACAGCTGTGCAGCCCGCGAAACAGGGTTTGATAGCCGGAAGCTGCACCGCGCTGTCAAAATAAAAGCAGAGACCAGAAACTAAATAATAATACAGGAATAAAATAACACAACCCCAAAGGATATAAATAAACTCCATAAATACAAAATGACACACAATAAATAGACAAGACTATAAGGACAAACCTAAGACTACGGACAACTCATAAATAAACAGAGACCCAATACAGTGGATTATAATAAACAAAGAAACAAACAGGAAAAGACTAAACTTAAACTGGAGACTGAGCACGACTGAGCACCACCCGTGCTCAGAATAATAACAGATTCATCATTCAGATTGTTCATGTTTTGTAAAGATCAATGGTTCAATAAATGTAAACATTTCATAATGTACTTGTACTTCTTTGTACTAAATTTGGAGTTGCCATTAGGTTATTTTGCTATTATTTTACTGGTCTGGCCCACTGGACATTAAATCCGGCGGTATGTGGCCCCCGACCTAGAATGAGTTTGACACCCCTGATCTAGAGAATACAAGTTTGGAAGTGTGGTCCTGTATGAAGAAGTCACAAGTGGCAGAGAAGTATGTGAGGATGGTGCAAGACATGTATGAGGACAGCGAGACATTGGTGAGGTGTTATTGTTTAAACTTAATGGTAAAAATTCAAAATCCCTCCCTTTAAAACGTAACTGACAAGGGTTTGTGACCTGTGGAGAGGGGAGCTGCAGAGGGACCTGTCCATCAAGCAGGCTGGTCAGCAACATGTCACCCAGGATGTAGATGAGGTGCTGGGCTATGATGGTCTGCTGCTCCACACCACAGTGGTTCTCCAGGGACAGGATGACGGGGAAATCTGACGCCTGTAAAAACACGTGAATCACAAATACCAGAGGATGTTTGTTAGATAGAGCATGTCATTTAAAAGTGGAGGTTGTTACAAAAAATGAAAATGACACACTGATTTGTCTAGGTGTGATCTTCACAGTGCACGAATATAAGCACAACCCTCTAACATACAGGCAACAGATATACTGAGATATACTGACCAATCACAAAGGTGAAGTAGTGATGGGAATTAAATAGGATGGTGACCTTTTTTCTGCATTTCCAAACTCTAGGTTGACAATAAATGAAAATAGGATCATACAGTACAAGTTGGCCTTGGAACTCAGCAGCTGTGGCTAAGCTTCAGGGAGGTCAAGGTTACAGGGTCACAAACTGTTTGTTTTTCAAACACTAAGGGCCATATTACAATGACGGGATCGTTTAGTCAGTTGTCAGTGACACAGAATGTGTTTATGGGCGTTTCCAAGTTCATTTCTTTATCAAAACGGCGTAAAAACGAACTTTCCACCAACGCATGACACAAAGAGGCCGGTCTAATCGTTCAGAGGTGTGTCTTGGATAATCCAATCCAAAGTGCTCCTTCCCATTCCTTTAATGCACAGAGGTGCATTATCTAAAGTTAACTGTGATCATGACAGTTTAAGATGGGTTTTGCACTGACCAAAGCCCATGTGTGTGAGTCAAAATGCACGTGATAGTAATGCTGCTTGGTAATAAGGAAGACATCAATCATAGTTGATACCCAGTTAGTTATGTTAGACAGAACAAGCGGTGAAGAATGGGCTGAAAAATCAGCTGAATGGTTTAATGGTTTTTGTAAATAATAATGTAACCTTGCCTTATTTTTTAGGATGACAATTTAACATGTGTCCAGGGGCTGCTGATGAAAAGTAGCCATTTTGGCTAATTCTGGTGCATTTTATAGCAATGTCAATTAATGTATAACGTTCCTCTCAAATAAACCAGTAAATAAAATAAAATAAATAAATGTAGTGCCCACTGATGCAACATACAGACATAAATGAGTTTGAAACATCAGGAAAATGTCATGATGCCAAGCACGGATCAGTGCTGTGCTCAGGTCTTTTGGTTACTACTCATTTTCTGTATTTGTGCTTGATTTTCTTTCATTATGGTTTGTGCTTTTATTTTGACAGTGCAGTCATGTGACTTCCTCCTGTCAAATCTTTTCATGGGTTGTCACACCTGTTTAGTGTTCTTTAATTACTTTTTCACTCAGGCACCCATACCTGATTCATGTTTGGGTTTTCCCCTGTCTTATTATTTAAGCTCGCTTACAGGGTTCTTTCCTTGCTGCGACCTTGCTTTGTGTAGACAGGAATTCCCCCGTCTGATTCCTGTTTTATGTTCAGTACTCAGCCATGCCTGACTATAGTAAGTTACCCTTCGTGGTTTTTGTTGACTGCATTTTTCTGTAAGTTTCCCTTTGTGGTTATTTTGTGCCTTTTGTGAGTTACCCTTCCTGGCTATTATTTGTGTTCTTTATTATTAAATGTGCAAACTCACAGCTGGCGACTGATGCCTTATTTCTGCCCTGAAAGGGCCGTTTATGACAGAAAAGAGGATGATGTCTCTGCAAACTTTCATTAACTTTCATAAACTTTCATTAATGATGGCACAGAAGTCGCTCTATCGTTTCCTCCTTTCCTTTCCTCCATCTCCCATGGGAAGATGGAGGAAAGGAGGCGATCTGGCACAGTATCCCCTCTGCCTCCGCCCCCCGCTACGAAGCAAGCCCGTTCTCAGCAGCCTCTGCCGGGGGCTGACAAGTGGCTGTCAGGGTGCTTGCTGGGCTAGAAAGGCACACGGCCGAGGCAGATGTGGACACATCTCTTGCTTCTGTGGGAAGTTACAGTGAAAAGTAAAACACTACACACTCCTTGTTCATTCATTTATTCCCCTAAAAATAAACACATGAATGCTTAGTAAGTCTGCAATAAAAATCCTCCCCCCATGCGCCACACATTACACTGGAACACACTGGCACACATGCTCCCTATTCATTCATTCATTCCCCCCCAAAAAAATCATACATTAATGCCTAATCTATAGACTCCAATGGTAACTCTGCAATTAAAATGAGAGTGTGGATGGAATTTAATAAAAACTAGTAAGAGATCATTGTATAATTAAAAAGACGGGTGAATATATGATGACCTCTCCCACCATTAAAATAACAAAAATCCCAGCGGATGCGGTTTTCTCATAAGCTCTGGAGCTGTGCAATCTGTCATGAGTCTGAGCCCAGAGCTCAGGCTCTCTATATATTTTGGAGTATTTTCTGTCTGTTATTATTTTCTTGTCAGTTTGTTATTTTGGGTTTTGTGACACGAGCCTCCTTCCTCCTTTCCCAGACACACCCACCATCCACTCACAGTCTGTTCCCCAGTTCCCAGCTGTGAGTGGTTGTCCAATTAGGTCACCTGCTCCCTCAGTCAGCCCACACCTGCGACTCATCTATTCCCCTGCTATGTAAGCACAGTCTGTTCATTCGGTTTTTGCGGCACTATTGTATTGTCTAACGTTGCTTTGGATTTGTGTGGACTTATCCCTCTGCATACTTTCGCCTCCCCTCCAGAGTTAAATCGGCTCTGGGGGGCTTCTCCCTGTAAGTCATTCCTATTTGCATTTTTGTATGGGTTTTTTTTGTTTTTTTGTTTTTTTTGTTACTTATTTGTACCCGTAGGTAAATTTGGTTTGCAGTCTGGTGACAAGCCACCGGCTGCTGGTCGCTGCGTGCGCGAGCACCCTAAACCTACATGTTTTTGGTATGCGGGAGGAAACCGGAGAAATCCCGGAGTAAACCCACGCAACACGGGGAGAACATGCAAACTCCACACAGCTCACTGTTGGTCAGGGGCTGGGATCGAACCCACAATCTCGTGATCCCCGCGATCCCCCGGCCGAGGGTAAACTGTGCTGCCACAGTGCTAAACCACTGCGCCACCGTGGTTGCACAGTTTTTTGACTTTATGTTATTTTCTTTAATAAATGTCACAAACACGATTCAGCACCTGGGTCTGTCTTCCTGCCCCGAACGGGCGCATACATGACACATAGCAGGCACACTGTCCATCCATCCATTCATCCATCTTCTACCACTTTTCCAGAGGTCCGGGTCGTGGAGGCAGCAGTTCAAGCAGAGAAGCTCAGACTTCCCCCTCCCCAGCCTCCTGCTCCAGCTCTTCAGACAGGATACCAAGGCTTTCCCAGACCAACTGGGAGATGTAGTCTCTCCAGCAAGTCCTGGGTTTGCCCTGGGGTCTTCTCCCAGTGAAACATGCCCAAAACACCTCAAGTAGGAGGAATCCAGGAGGCATCATGATCAGATGCCCAAACCACCTCAACTGGCTCCTTTCAATGTGGCAGAGCAGCACACTGTCTACTGGTAATTTGATTGCATGATGCAAGGTGTAAAAAAACAGACAAGTGCTGACGGAAACTAACAAAAACATGGGCGTATGCGGAAAGTCTGTCAGAAAAGTGTGCGAATGACCGTCAGAATAGGGCCCTAAAATATCAATGGCTGCAGATCAACACAAAACTTGGAACATTAATATTAGAATCAAAGATCTATTTTTGGAATAGGGAAGAGTTCAAACTCTTAAAAATCTCTCCCATTCCAACAAAAACATTAAAAAAATAGATTTGGGTCATCATCTAGATGAAGAGAAAAAAAATTGAACTATTACACAGAATAAAAGTTTAATCAGTATCCTTATGAGCCGGTGAAAATTTACAAGAACAAACTTCTCCAACTGTTTTTTTCCCAGTGACTTTTTTCTTGCAAATTTACAACTTTTTTCCAGTAAATTGGCTACTTTTTCATTGTAAATTTGCAACTTTAATCTTCTAAATTTGTGACTTTTGTCAAGGTTGGGGACTCTCAGGACTCACGTGCAGGTAGGGGTATGATGCAAAATGATGATTTATTAACAAAAACAGAAACAAAGAAACAGCAGCACATGGGCTGAAAACAAAACTAAACTATGCAAACAAAAAACACAAAGCAACGCATAGCAAGAATAATTCACAATGAACCAGGAACACTCAGCAACAAGGACATGAAGCACAGCAAAAACATTAATGACGCCACGAGGAACTGAGACTAACACAGACATATATACACCATGGGTAATCAACAAAACTCAGGACAGGTGAGTACAATCAAGGGCAAACAGAGACAGCAGGGAAGTGGCTACGGGTACAAGAAACATGAGGAGCTGAGACAAAAAAAATGGTAAACAAGTACACACACAAGACCCAGGACCAGACAGGGGAATACAGACATGCAAAAATGATAATCATAATAATAATAAACAACAGAAACTAAAAAGAACAAAACATGTGGGCATGGTCCCCAGACCATGCCTAGATCCTGCAGCTGTGGCGCAGGTGTAGTGTGGCCGACTACTGATCAGAGGGTCAGGGGCTTGAGTCCCATTCTGTCTGCATTCTGCATGTTGACGTGTCCTTGAGCAAGACACTGAACCCCCAGATGCTCCTAGTGGGTCAGGCCAGCGCCGGTGTATGGAAGCTCTGCCGCCATCACTGTGTGAAGGTGTGTGTGAATGGGTGGATTGCAGGATCTGTAAAGCGCTTTGGTCATCTAGAGATGAGAAAAAGCGCTATATAAGTGAACGCCATTTACCATTTAATTCCCCCTTTAAGGAGTGGATTCCAGACACCCCTTAAACAAACATAGGAACACCAAAATGGGTGGGAGGAGGGGGGGCAAGGCATGGTAGAAAACACAAACAGGAATTACACAGGAAAAGGAAAAGAACTCAAATGTCTCAAAACCACCAGACTTGAGAACAAAACGGGTTGGGGGGTCTACCAGAGTCCACAGGGCCCCCGGACCAGGAAACGTGGGGGGTCGGGTGGCCTCCGAAAGTCCCTGGGCCACCCTACCAGAGAGAACAGTGAGTCCGGTGGCCTACCCACCTGACCAGAGAGCAAGGTGGGTCAGGGGGTCTATCCCAGTTCAAGGGCCCCCAGACAGCTGCTGAGGAGCGAAAGCATCCGGCCCAGATGCCTGGAAAGCTGTCCCCGCTGCAGCCACCTTGGACAAGGGAGAAAGGCAGGGAGTGAGTGGGGTGACACCAAAATCACCAGGAGCTAGGCAAGTCTTTTCTAATGTTGGTGTTATAAATGAAATGAAAAGAACTTGCCTTAGTTCCTGGTCTTCTACTGCTGGGGTGACCACCTCAGGATGTGAAGGTTGAGTGGACTGCTCAGATGAACACAGTGGAGCGGACTGCTCAGGCGAACACAGTGGAGTGGACCGCCCAGGCAAACATGGAGAAGCGGGAGCTGGTGTGTGCATTATGAAGACAGCTGGAGCTGTGATGTGCACCTCTGGAACAGCTGAAGCTATAATGTGCACCTCAGGGACAGCAGGAGCCATGGTGTGCACCACGGGGACAGCGGGAGCTGTGATGTGCACCTCAGGGACGGCTGAAGCTGCAGTGTGCACCTCGGGGACAGCTGAAGCTGTGATGCGCACCTCGTGAATGGCTGGAGCTGCACAGAGAATAGCCAGAGCTGGTGGTGGTACCTGACGTTGAGAAGAGCAGCATTTCCTGGAGCCTTCCTTCCACCCGGGCCTGCCCAATGCCAACCGAGATCCCCAAAACTGCTATCTCTCAGCAGCGGATCTCTCCTAAGGGGCACAGGGTGCAGCAGGCTGAGCTTTGGGAGGTGGAGATGGAGCTGGAGCTGGTGAATGGTGAAGAGAAGGGGTGCCGGAGCCAGAGGACGTCTCTCCGTCGACACTGGCTTTGGCTTCTTCTACTAGTTCCCCACCATCCCGTGGAACTGGCACGGCAGATCAGCCACCAAGGTGATCCACTCCACCCCGTCAGTGTGCTGCCTCTGCGAGCTCCAGGTACTACAGGGCAGATTTTTGGGTGATAGCTGAGCAAGCACCAGAAATAAGCTGGTCAATCTTGATTAGTGTGTTGCAGAGCTCCCACCCCAGGCTTATGGGGTACCACCTCCCGCCTGCTGAGTCCTGTTTTGATGGCGTCATTCTGTCAAGGTTGGAAGACTCAGGACTCTTGTGCAGGGAGGCGTATGGTGCAAAATAATGATTTATTAACAAAATCAGGACCAAAGAAACAGCAGCACATGTGCTGAAAACAAAACTAAACTGCAGGCAAAAAACACAAAGCAAGGCATGGCAAGAATAATTCACAATGAACCAGGAACACTCAGCAACAAGGACATAGAGCATGGCAAAAACATTAATGATGCCAGGAGGAACTGAGACTAACACAAACATATACACACCATGGGTAATCAACAAAACACAGGACAGGTGGGAACAATCAAGGGCAAACGGAGACAGCAGGGAAGTGGCTACGGGTACAGGAGACATGGGGGACTGAGACAAAAAGGGTAAACAAGTACACACGCAAGACCCAGAACCAGGCAAGGAAATACAGAAATGCAAAAATGATAATCATAATAATAATAAACAACAGAAACTGAAAAGAACAGAAAGCGTGGGCATGGTCCCTAGACCATGCCTAGATCCTGCAGCTGTGGCGCAGGTGTAGTGTGGCCGACTACTGATCAGAGGGTCAGGGGCTTGAGTCCCACTCTGTCTGCAGTCTGCAGACCATGCCCAGACCTTGAAAACTTTCAAGATTCAAAGATTTATAAATCTTGAAAGTTGTCAGTCAACGCTTACTGTTCTTTTTAGTTTCTGTTGTTTATTATTATTATGATTATCATTATAACTTTGTGTAAATTTGCAACTTTTTTCTTCTAAATTTTCAGTGTTCATATGCATGCTGGTTAAATTTGTATTCTATATAATGGTTTAATTCTTTTCCTTTCATCTAGACAAAGACCCAAGTTTATGTCTTAAAGTTTTGTTCAATGTTTTGTTTGTTAAAGAGTTTGAACTCTTCCACATTCCAAACACAATCTTGCATAGGTCCCCCAAAACGGTTAACGGCCCCAGATAGACACATTAGATGATCCTCGTGTTGGTGAGTCAAACTGATGATTTCCTGATCCTTCTAAGCTGAGGGATGGAGGTGGTCCCATATTACCTGAAATTTTTTTCAACTGTCTTTGTTAGAGTATCACTTTCAAAATTTCACAGCCCCCACCTTTAACCGCACTGTCTAAATTTTCTGTTAAACACAAGTTTCCACAGTTCTCAGTAACATCACATCTTTGCACGAGGCTCAGTAGGAAAGTGTGAGAAGTTCCTGGTAGATTTCCATGTGACTCAGTCAGCAGGAGAATGTTCAATTGCAGTAACTAAATCTGAGCTTTTTTACACTTTTCTGGGTGCACACACAGTTCTGAAAATGATATCTCGGTGGTTGGTTGCTTCAGAAACAAACTTTTTTTTCCCCAGTTACTGATAGTATACATTATCTTACATTTGTTTTCATTTTTAAAAAAAAAGATGTGTGGGGGCATTCCAGTTCATTAAGGTTAACAGAGAATTATCAGTGTCATTTGTCATTTATCTAAAATAAACAGATTTACAGCATGTGGATAAAAAGCCACAATGGGATCTCTGGCCCAAAGTTAGTGGTCACCAGTGACTCACAAATTTATAGGAAAAAAGCTTCAAATGTATAGAAAGAAAAAAAAAACACACTTGAATTGGCAAGAAAAAAACATGCACTTTAATAAGAAAAAATATATAAATCTTCAACAAAACTTAAATCCATGAGAAAAAAGTCACAAATTTAGAGAAAAGCTGCAAATTTTAAATGGAGACCCCCCTCACAAACACAGACATTTTCAAATGTAACAGAAAACATTTTTCATATTTACAAGAAAAAGACTCAGATTTACAGGTATGAAATTACAAATTGACTAGAATAAAGTCCCCACTTTGTGAACATAAAGTCATGAATTTAATAAAGTTGTAAACTTACAAGACAAAAATTGCAAATGTATAAGAGAAAAGAGATAATGTTGAGCACCCCCACAACAGACTGGGACAAGCACAGCGCTCGGCTAGAGCAATTAACATAATAGTGAAATGTGTGTATTAATGTCAACAGGCAGCCTCGCTTCGTCTGGCTCTTTCCTGCTCAGTACTGTGATGTTAATGTGCCATTCATGCATTGTGTTCATGCTTCCTGCTCTTACTGTGATGTAAATGTCCCATGCCTTTCATATATTGTCTGTAACTGGGTATATAAGCTGACTGAAATTCATGTTTATCCTCTCTCTGACTACTGCTGCTGACACGCGCATTCTGTGTCTCCTCACGAGAGCCTGAGAGCTCGCTCTTGCGCGCCTGCACGGCGCTGGGGTGAGCTCTGTGATGACGGCATGATAATAAACTCTTTTAAACTCTCAGTTTGCTTCTTATTACATCATGTCGCTACAATAATGTCATTTATCAGTGTGACTTTCTCATGTATTTGCCATTTTTTGGTCATAAATTTCCATTTTTTAATGTAAATTTGATTTTTTTTAAATAAATGTGCAACTTTTTTTTCTAACAATTTAACATTTCTTTATGTGAACTTACATTTCTTTTTCTTATAATTTGGAAATTTTTTAAATGTAAGCCACAGAGAGCCAGGGGCTATGAGCAATATTCCTGTATGTGGATCTGGAGCCAGAGGTTGCAGACCCCTGATTTAGGTCCCTCTCTTATTGCTTAGGATATCTTCACTATAATCTGTAATTTTTGTGATACAGATATCCAGTGTGTGGGCCTTTTCTGATATTATATGAATCAGTGTCATGCTCTGGGGAAAAAAAAAAAATCCTGCCCAGCCCTGTTGTAGAGGTAAGTGAGAAAAAAAATTAGGTGAAATCGCCATCTTTCTAATCACAAAGTTGTTCTCTGACCTTAAAGGCGTACTCTTTGACCGCCGAAACGACGTCTTTGAACAGGATTTTAGACGTCAAAGTGTGACCATGATACACAATGGGCTCCCCATCACTGCCGTCCCAGCAGTCCACCTCCACACAACGGCAGCCTCTCTTCAGAGCCCTACAAACACACACACACACACACACACACACACACACACACACACACACACACGTTAAGTCTACACTGTTGTGTTTGAGTCTGAAAAGTGAAACATTTTGAAAAAGTACAATACTTTTGGCTGCAAAAAGACATCTATTTGTACAGAAGATGTCCCTCTTAATGTCTCACTTGATTTATGACATCTTAACACCTTATCACCGGTCCACCAAAATATTGGCGGAATTCGGCTGTTTCCTGTAGCTCGAGCTCTCTAACTAGCCACTTTGGCGGGCGACAGATTCTGTTATAAGGTCCCCCAGTACGCAATGCATAAACATTGCCTAGGGTATATTTGGATGGAAAATCCACAAATTTATGAAAATAAAACTGCATATTGGGAAAAAAGAGCTAAACTTAAAACGCTACAAATTTACAAGCGAAAAGTTGCATATTTGCGAGACAATATAATTTAAAAATTTGCAGATTTTTTATCAAATTTATGATAAAAACGCTTCAAATTTACAAAGAAAAAGTACAAATTTGAAAAAAGTCAAGTTTATATGGAAAAGTTGCAAATTTACAAGAAGATATAAGCAAAAAAAAAAACCTGCAAAATGACAAAATTCTGTATAAGTACAGTTGGCAGCATGGTGTTGTAGTGGTTAGCACTATTGCCTCACAGTAAGAAGGTCATGGGTTGAAATCCACCAGCCAGCAGGCCCTACCAGTGCAGAGTTTGCATGTTCTCCCCAAGCTTGCATAGGTCTGCTCCAGTTTACTAAAAACATCCAAAAGTATGGACTGCCGCCACACCATGGATGCCCCCGAATTTCCCTCTGGGATTAATAAAGTATAACAAAATGAAACTAAATACCCTGCTGTTTCCCTGTACTTTCCCCACACTTAAAAATCGTAATACAGCCCACGCCGCACTACTTACCCCTTATACACCCTGTTTTCCTATTGCCCCGTACTTACTATGTAATTTGTGGTCTGTATTATAAAATGCTACTGTTGTGGGCACATATGTTGGTTACATATGCTCCACAAATATATTGCTGTGTGTTTATTGTGTGCTGCACGTCTCAGGGAACAAAGGGACTGAGCCTCCTAGGGGTAACGGGAGAGTGTCAGATTTGGCCTTTGTTTCAAGGAGATGACCTGGAGAGATTTCCGGACCACCGGAGACTAAAGGACGATGGTGTGAAGATCAGAGGAGTTACATTGTGACTGGGATTAAGTACCATGTGACTGTATGTTTGATTAAACACCATGTGACTGCAGTTTTGATGTCCGGGGTATAAAGGACAGATGTGAGATGATTCATCCTCTTTTTCTGCTTTGAAATTGTTGGAGTATGTGATTGTGAATAAAGCTGAACCTGAGGAATAAACTCAGTCTCATCCTTCCACACATCCTCCACACTGGTGACCTTACGACGAAGCATGAGCAGAGATAATTCTCCCGAGCGGGGCTCGGCAGAAGCCAGCCTGACAAATGCCGCCACGTTCCAGCTGCCGGACATCTGGCAGCATAGTCCACGCTCCTGGTTTAGCGCGGTCGAGGCGCAGTTCAACCTCCGGAGAATCTCGAGAGGCGACACAAAATTCTACCATGTGGTGGCGAAGCTGGACAGCCACACAGTCCAGAGGGTGGAGAATCTGGTCAATCACCCACCGGACAGCGACAAATACAGCACATTGAAGGCTGCGCTTATCAGCCACTTCACCCCCTCGGTGCAACAGTGAGCAGAGGGGCTCCTAGCGTTGACGGAGTCTGAGAACGACAGACCCGTAGACCTGATGGTGAAAATGCTGAGGCTGAGAGACTCCGAAGATGACAACTTTATCTTCGCCCACCTTTTCCTCAGGACCCTGCCGCCAGCGGTGAGAGTTACCCTGGCAGGCTCACCTCTGTTGGCCAGGCGAGACTACCATGAGCTGAGCCAGGAGGCGCAACGACTCATCGACGCCCACAAACGGAGCGTGGTTTCGGCCGCAGCAGCAGAGCTACGCGCAACGTCCGGAGACGGCATGGGGCCAGACGTTGAAGCACCAGACTCACCGACGACGGCAGCAGCAAGGACCAGGCAACACGGAGCGGGCGACGTCCTTTGCTTCTACCATCGCCGCTTTGCAGAGAGGGCACACAAGTGCCTCCCACCGTGCCACTTCAAGCGCTCGGGAAACGCCAAGACCGGGGGTCGGTAGCGGCTTCGGCCCTCGGGGAGGACAACAAGCTGCTCTACCTGACAGATGCACGCTCGGGGAGGCATTTCCTCGTGGACACAGGCTCCCAGCTGAGCTTCATCACACCTTCCTACGCGGACCGGCTTACGCCGTCTAAGGGTCCCCGGGTGTCAGCAGCGAACGGCTCAGCGATTAAGACCTCCAGTGAGAGGACTCTGCTTCTGTCTTTGCAGGGCCGTGCATTTGAGTGGACTTTTGTTGTAGCGGCAGTCAATTTCAACATGTTAGGGGCTGATTTTTTGTGCTCACATGGTTTATTGGTTGATCTTGCTAACAGACGTCTGGTTAATGCACTCTCCTTTCACTCTATTCCCTGCACAGCTCGAGTGGCGCCGCCAACTGCACAAGCCAACGTCACAGCTGCGGGTGGTAAGTTCCACGCCCTCCTCACTCAGTTCCCAGCACTCACAGTCCCAACATTTTCGGCGACAGTGGCTAAACATGGGGTGGAGCATTTTATCACTACCACTGGCCCGCCCGTTTTTGCAAAAGCTCGGCGCCTGGACTCAGCTAAACTGACCATAGCGCGCGAGGAGTTCGCCAACCTGGAAAAACTGGGCATCATCAGGCGTTCGAAAAGCCCCTGGGCTTCATCACTGCACATGGTCCCAAAGGCTGATGGCTCGTGGCGACCTTGCGGTGATTTCCGCAGGTTGAATAACGCCACAGCACACAACCGCTACCCAATTCCGCATATACAAGATTTTTCGGTTCATTTGGCAGGGGCGCGCATTTTTTCTAAAATAGATTTTGTACGCGGTTACCATCAGGTTCCAGTGCGCGCTCAGGACATACCCAAAACAGCAGTAATAACTCCTTTCGGGCTTTTTGAATTTTTGCGCATGCCGTTTGCGCTCAAAGGAGCGGCACAGACGTTCCAACGCATGATGGACGCGGTCCTACGTGACCTCCCTTTCGTGTTCGTCTATTTGGACGACATTTTGGTAGCCAGCACGTCCGAAGACGAAAATGAAAGCCACCTCACAGCAGTTTTCCGGAGGTTAGCAGAGCACGGGTTAATAATTAACCCAGTGAAGTGTCAGTTTGGGGTGGCGCAGATTGATTTTTTGGGGCATCGCGTTTCGCCAGAAGGAGTGGTCCCCCTGCCCGATAAAGTGCGCGAAATAACAAATTTTCCCCAACCTCAAACGATCAGAATCAGAATCAGAATCAGAATCAGAATCAGGTTTATTGCCATTGTTCATGTGATACACAAACTAGGAATTTGTCTCGGTGCCATGCTGCAACATTAAAAACATAATGAGAAAAAGGGATAAACTAAAAAACTAAAGGACTAGAAACGTGCAATAAGTGTAGAAAAATAAGTAATAATAAGTAATAATAATAATAATACTAGTAATAATGAGTAGTACTAGTTAAGGCAGTTTTAAAAAATTAGCATGTAGCAGATAATGTGAAGTACCACATAGTGCAGTCAATAATGCAACAGAAAAACAGTGATGAATGACATGAGTCTGGTTGAGCTGCTGTACATAGTGCACGAGAGTCAAAAGTCACTTAGTGTTAAGCAGTCTGATGGCAGAGGGGAAAAAGCTGTTCATGTGCCGGGAGGTTTTAGTCCGAATGGACCGAAGCCTTCTACCTGAGGGGAGGGGGGCAAACAGCACGTGACCAGGATGTGAAGGATCGGCTATGATCCGGCCAGCACGCCTCCGGGTCCTGGAGATGTACAGGTCCTGGAGAGATGGGAGCTTGCAGCCTATCACCTTCTCAGCAGTGCGCACGACGCGCTGCAGCCTTAGTCTGTCCCTGGCAGTGGCCAAACGATCAAAGCGTTACAGGAGTTTTTGGGAATGGTTAATTTTTATAACCGTTTCCTCCCCAGCGCAGCGCAGCTCATGCAACCATTGTACACTGCACTAAAAAAACAAAAACCCACGAATAAAATCGAATGGTCTCCTGAGCGGGAGCGTGCATTCTCTCAAGTCAAATCAGCCCTGGCAAAGGCTGCTTTGTTGGCACACCCAGTCCCAACGGCCCGCATGGCGCTCACCACTGATGCATCCGATGTAGCCATAGGGGCGGTCGTTGAACAGTACGTGGCTGGGGCCTGGCAACCGCTCGCGTTTTTCAGCAAAACCTTGCGCGATAACGAGCAAAAATACAGCGCGTTCGACAGGGAGTTGCTGGCTCTACACTTGGCCATCTGCCACTTCCAGTTCTGGCTGGAAGGGCGCCGTTTCACCGCATTCGTGGACCACAAACCGCTGACCTTCACGATGGCCAAAATTTCGGAACCTTGGTCGGGCCGGCAGCAGAGACAGCTGGCCGCGATATCGAAGTTTACCACCGATATCCAGCATGTGGCAGGTAAATATAATGTAGTGGCAGACTGCCTCTCACGTGCTGTGGCAGCTCCAGGCCCCGTGGGGGCAGACTCTGCAGCCATGGCCGCAGACCAGGGTAGCGATGCGGAAGCGTGCGCAGCCCCGGCCCGCGTAGGGTTAGATTATGCAGCCATGGCCGCGGAGCAGGTCAGCGATGCGGACGTGCGCGTGCTCCAGTCTGGACCAACAGGGTTAAGGCTGGAGGACAGGGTGCTGCAAGATGGTATGCCCCCCCTAATCTGCAATATCTCCACTGGACGGCCGCGTCCGGTGGTACCAGCCGCGTGGCGCCGCCGCGTTTTTGACTCGATCCATTCTCTGGCGCCCCCAGGGGTGCGCGCGTCGGTCAAAATGGTAGGAGAGAAATTTGTATGGCCGGGCTTGCGCAAACAGGTCAAGGAATGGGCGACAGCCTGCGTAGCTTGTCAGCGAGCCAAAATACACAAACACAGTAGAGCTCCCTTGGAGCCTTTTCACATCCCGGCTAAGCGCTTTGATCATGTGCATGTCGACCTGGTAGGCCCCCTTCCGCTGTCACATGGGTGCACACACCTTTTGACAATGGTGGACCGCACCACGCGTTGGCCGGAAGCGGTCCCACTGACATCAACCACAGCCGAGGAGGTGGCGCGTGCGTTTTTAACAGCTTGGGTAGCGCGTTTTGGAGTTCCGTCGGACATAACGTCCGACAGAGGTCCTCAATTCGTTTCCGAGCTCTGGTCAGCGATGGCCCGCAGCCTGGGGGTAACGATCCACCGCACTACCGCGTACAACCCCCAGGCTAACGGTTTATGCAAACGTTTCCATAGGTCATTGAAAGCAGCCCTCAGAGCGTCGCTTATAGATACAAATTGGGTAGACAGGCTACCATGGGTTTTATTTGGGTTGCGTTCTGCACCTAAGGAGGATTTACAAGCCTCCCCAGCTGAGTTAGTGTTTGCACAGCCACTCCGGCTGCCCGGGGAATTTCTCCCGGATAATCCTGCGCCAAATTGCCCCCCGGCTCAGTGGTTGCAGAGCGACACGGGATCAAACACGCTTCCTGGCCCAGTTCGTCACAGCTTCCCACGCGTTTTTGTGCTGAAAGCTTTAAAAAATGCAGAGTTTGTTTTTGTCAGACATGATGCCCATCGCCCAAACTTGCGGCCGCCGTACGATGGACCGTTTAGGGTGCTGGAAACAGGAGAGAAGCATTTTTTGCTAGATTTGGGAGACAGAAAGGAGGTAATTGGTATAAACAGGCTCAAACCCGCTTTTGTTTTGGCGGATGAAGCTGTGCAGTTGGCGAGGGCCCCCCGTTGCAGCAGACCCCCTAGAAGGCATTCTCCAGAACACCCACAGAGATTGACTAACAGTTCTAATCCACAGGCAACAGTCCCACAGCAGGAGGACACTGCAGAGACGGTAAAGCCGGCTTACAGCAAATACGGCAGAAGACTTAGGCCTAGGCGACAGGTGGATTGATATGTAGTAATTTTATTATGTCATGCATCTCTAGTTATGATTGTTCCATCTTAGACGTTTGGGGGGGGGGTCATGTGGGCACATTTGTTGGTTACATATGCTCCACAAATATATTGCTGTGTGTTTATTGTGTGCTGCACGTCTCAGGGAACAAAGGGACTGAGCCTCCTAGGGGTAACGGGAGAGGTGTGAGATTTGGCCTTTGTTTCAAGGAGATGACCTGGAGAGATTTCCGGACCACCGGAGACTAAAGGACGATGGTGTGAAGATCAGAGGAGTTACATTGTGACTGGCATTAAGTACCATGTGACTGTATGTTTGATTAAGCACCATGTGACTGCAGTTTTGATGTCCGGGGTATAAAGGACAGATGTGAGATGATTCATCCTCTTTTTCTGCTTTGAAATTGTTGGAGTATGTGATTGTGAATAAAGCTGAACGTGAGGAATAAACTCAGTCTCATCCTTCCACACATCCTCCACACTGTATTTTTTATGACTCCTTAATAATACTTGAATAATTAATACTACAAGGTAATGCTACCAACTTTACTGCCTGCAATAAACAAGCCATTGATGAATCCTGTTTTCTGAGTTAAATCCAGCTGACTGTATTTAATATTTTCACTGATAATAAGACTATTAGTCCAGCTAATTTAGACGTCCATTTTGGATCACATGTAGTATTAATAAACCGAGGTAGCGCTCACTGGATGTAGGCCTCCAGGCTGCTCTGTCCCCTCAGCTGGTCCTCCAGCAGGTAGGTGTTGTGTGAGGAGGAGATGAAGTAGTGGCTGAGCGGCTGGCTCATGTCCTGGTGAAGTTCCCGGTGTTCAGGTTTAAATACGGAGCCCTCCTGGGAGCACAGGTACATCTGGAAGCCATCTAAGGACATGGCTCCTTGTTTCATGGCTGTATGGAGTACATGACACAAGTGAAAGTGGGATAAGAGCACAAATCAGCGACAAAACCTCAGACAAAAAGCATACAGTAAGGCCTATATATATTTGGACATCAACACAAGTTTTGTTAGCTGTTTACCAAAACATGTTCAAGATACAGTTATATAATTAATATGGTCTTAAAGTCCAGACTCGAGGGTATTCACATCCAAATTGGAGTTAACAGTTTAGAAATTGCAATTTTATACAAAAACTCCTCATTTAAGGGGCTCAAAAGTAATCGGACAATTGAGTTAAAAATTATTTCATTGGCTGCATGGGCTATTCCCTCAATCGAGCAGATAAAAGGTGTGGAGTTGATTCCAGGTGTGGTATTTGTATTTGGAAGCTGTTGCTAAGAACCCATAACATGTGGTCAAAGAAACTCTCAATTGAAGTGACATAGATCATCCTTAGGCTGGAAAAAAGAAGGAATCCACCAGAGAGATAGCAGAAATATTGGGAGTGGCCAAATCAACAGCTTGGTACATTCTAAGAAAAAAAGCGTGCACTGGTGAGCTCAGGAACTCAAAAAGGCCTGGACATCAACAGAAGACAAATCCTTTCCATCGTGAAGAAAAACCCCTTCACAACAACCACCCAAGTGAAGAACACTCTCCAGGAAGTTGGCATATCAATATCTAAGTAAAGGAAGACTTCATGAGAGTAAATACATAGCACGGAGATCATTGAGAGACTGTTGAGGAAGCAAAAATTGGCCCAATCTCTCAGCGATCCCCAGAAGTGTTATGTCGGTAAACAAGGATCAATGGCGAGCCTGAGGGTGGAACTGAACAGGACTTTATAATGGACTCACTGTACAGTACAGACACTCCCGTCAGGCAGAGGTGAGGTCAAAGAGACCGTCCCTCTTCCGCACAGCCCTCTTATACTCCGGGTGGCGACAGAACCAGAAAGGTGGAGCCACCACCCGTGTCACACCATAATATGTCCTAAGAACCACAGAACGCCCCCCTCCCCCTCAAAATGGTTCAAAACATACACACAATTAAGACCCTCCCCAATTTGTAACTCCAAACATGCGCTAACTCAAACAGAAACAATTAAGGCCTAACCATGCACACAAAACAACTAAGGCTAGGGGGGAACAGGTGGATTACCATTCCACCCCCACACGGCCAGACGGATTATTCTGCCGTCTCTGTTATAATATAGTCCATTAAACAGAAACTGCCGTGGTCCTAAAATAAAACACAAAACACCAAAATAATCCCATTAGCAAACCCAACATACAGCTTAATTATTAACCATACTAACACCATGCAATAAACACACCACCCCCAAACATCAGTCTTCCCCAGTAGAGGAACCACCCCCAGAAAACCATCCAACGGCTCCCCTTTGGTGCACCTTCTTCTCTTCACGCCCAGGGATGGCTTGCGCTGCAACCCAAACTCCTTCTCCTGCGTGGCACGCCACAGCTCGTTGGGATGCCGCCATGAGCCATTAGATAGCTGAAGATAGCCATCCTCCCAAACAGCCACCACCTGCAGCCGCCCCTGGTCGTCTTGTCGCTTACATTTTCCCAGAACTCCTCTTAACCGGGCCTCCGCTCTGGGTCAGACCACATCAGCGACCCCTAGAGGAGCCCGACTCAGCTTCCAGTGTCCCTGTGTGGCACGTTGTTTTACCATGCCAGCTGGTCCTGCCCCCCTTGCTTTCATTTTCTTCGCCAGTGAAGCTGTTGTGACCCCTTGCTACTCGGTACCACCCAGCCAAACTCCAGAAGAAGAATAGGTCCTCCACTTGGCTCCACCCGCCGTCACGGGCATCCCACCGTGCCGCCCAGTTCCCTCAGCTAGGGTTACTTGGGCTCTGGCACTGGAACCCTCCCGTGATGGCCCTGGGTGGGGTTGGTCCTGCTCATCTTCCAGAATACCAGGCCAAGGTTCGTCCCATACAACATCATCCACCACTCGCGAAACCAGCCGGTCCCACAAACCACGGCCCGACCACTCCTCTCCTACATCGCTGGTGATGGTGAAGCCCAGTTCATAAAAAAGGTCATAGCCCATAGCATTCTCGCCACTGGCGGTCACCACGAACTGCAGGTTGGACACCACTGCCGACTTGTACTGGGACGTCAGTTCCACCAATCCCACCGTGGTCAATCTCTTTCCACCATACCCACACAGTGGTGCTGAATGACCTCTTATTCGATAATATGGGAAGAAACTTCTCACGGTGGGACAATTCAACACAGACCTCACCGCGCCCTTGTCAATAAGCAGCGGCACCTCCACTCCGTCCAATTTCACCATACAGTACGTACGACCATCAGTGCTTGGGAAGATGATGTGGATGACTGTGGGAATTGGAGCGGGGGAGTCCACCTTGAGTCGCCGTTCCCCTCACTCAAACCTATTACAGGCCCTGGCAAAATGATGCAGAAGTCCGCACTTGCTGCAGCGTTTTCCTCTTGCCGGACACTCTCTAGCCTTATAACGGTGCTTGATGGACCCACAACCCAAACACCTGGGCGATCCCGGGGCGGACCTTATCTTTACAGCAGTAGCGTACTCCGTATCCTGCACGCCATCATCATTGTCTGGGTCCACAGCCTGTGCCATTCACTGTGATTCATATTGGCGGAGTGTAGCTCTCTCACCGAGGTCACGTGACAGCTTGTCCGCTGCTTCACACTGCTGAGCTATCTCAACAGCCATGGCTAATGTCAGTTCGCCGGAATGTGTGAGGAGCCTCGACCGTGCCGTCAAGCAAAGTGTGGGCTCCGCCAACTGGTTGCGGACCATCTCTTCCTCAAGTGCTCCAAACTGGCAGTCCCCGGCCAGCTGACACAGGTCTGCAACATACCGTTGTACTGACTTGCTGGTCCGCTGGCGGCGCTGCCGAAACTGAACCCTCCGGACAATGACGTTCTCAGGAGCGTGAAAATGTTGTGTCATTAGCTCAACAACGTCCTCGAAGCTATCGTTAGCACCCAAGGTAGCAAGGATACGTTGTCTTCCATACCCAAATTATGAGCCAGTATTGCCCAAGCCCGTATCTTCTTCAGTTCACCAAGGTTTAGAGCCACCAAGTAATTCTGGAACGCGGTGAACCATCTCACCTAAGGGACCGGCGGCTCGCCGAGAAGCTCCAGAAACGGCCGAATGGTAGCGACTACCGCGTCCATACTTTTATCCTCGTCGCCAAATGTTATGTCAGTAAATGAGGATCAATGATGAGGGTGAGGGTGGAACTGAACACAACTTTATTATGGACTCACTGTACAGTACAGACCCTCCCGTCAGGCAGAGGTGAGGTCAAAGAGACCATCCCTCTTCCGCACAGCCCTCTTATACTCCAGGTGGCGGCGGAACTGGAAAGGTGGCGCCACCACCCGTGTCACACCATAATATGTCCTAAAAACAACACATCAAAAAGCCTTGAAAAAGCAATTGTTATGGAAATGTTTAGGAGATCCTTGTGTGTTTTGGACCAAGTTAGAACTTTGACGAGACTGTGGCGACCACAGAGAGCACTGGAAGATCATTGAGAGATCATTGAGGGATCTGGCCAATTTTTGATCTCTCAATGATCTCTACCCCTGTGTAAAAGGGGTATGAGCAACAATTATTACCTCCGCCAGGCCGCAGGCCAGGAGGTTATGATTTTGCCAGGGTTTGTCTGTCTGTCTGTCTGTCTATCTGTCTGTCTGTTGGTTAGCAAGATAACTCAAAAAGTTTTGGACGGATTTCGATGAAACTTTCAGGTGTTGTTGGAAATGGTACAAGGAAGAACTGATTAAATTTTGGGGATGATCCGGATCACCGTCTGGATCCAGGAATTTTTTAAAGGATTCTTTAACATTGTGAGATAGGGCCATTTTCAACATGTGTGCAGGCGCAATGGAGGGCGCTGGTCGTCGTGTCTGACGAACATGAACTCCGCGTTCTTCAAAGTTTTAGGCACAAAAGCACGTGGAAAACTGTGGTGGGCAGGGCCTGGCAGCGTGCCTGTGTTTGTGCTACGCTGCAAAAGCTGAGACGGGCAGCTGTCCGGCGCGGGATTATTTGGCAGAAATTCCCCAGGCAGCCATAGGGGCTACGCAAAAACAAGCTCTCTGCCGGGGAAGCTTCCAAATCCTCTTTTGCCGCGGAGCGCAACCCCAATAAAACCCACGGCAACCTGTGTACCCAATTTGCATCTATCAATGAACCCCTGAGTGCTGCTTTCAGTGATCTATGAAAACGCTCGCATAATCCATTGGCCTGTGGGTTGTACGCGGTTGTGCGATGAATTGCAACGCCCGCAGCCTGGGAGTTTGGAGATGGAGGAGATGGACACAACAGCAACACTTGAGTTTATTACCTCCGCCAAGGAGGTAATGCTTTTACTACTGAACCACTAATCCTATCATTGTGAATCCAATTGCTAGTCATATGTTTTCATGGTCAAGGAATCTGAAAACGTACACACAAACACTGTATGGGGGGAACTGTGGCGCTTGGCGGAGGTCTGCGCTCTCCGAGTGCTTTTCTAGTTTGATTTGATTTGATTTGAAAAGTAACATTTTACTTAGGGTTATGTTTATTTGTCCAATTACTTTTGAGCCCCTGAAATGAGGAGCATTTGTCTAAAAATAGCTACAATTCCTACATGTTTAAACATATATTTTTGTTCAACCCCTTGAATTAAACCTGAAAGTCTGCACTTCAATTTAATTACCTCCGCCAAGGAGGTAATGTTTTTGCCAGGGTTTGTCTGTCTGTTTGTCTGTTTGTCTGTCTGTTGGTTAGCAAGATAACTCAAAAAGTTTTGGACGGATTTCGATGAAACTTTCAGGCGTTGTGGGAAATGGTACAAGGAAGAACTGATTAAATTTTGGTGGTGATCCCGATCACCGTCCAGAAGAAAACCGCCATTACGGAAAATGCCATTTTCGTGAATAACTACTGAACCACTAATCATGTCATTGTCAATCCAATTGCTAGTCATATGTTTTCATGGTCAAGGAATCTGAAAACGTACACACAAACACTGTATGGGGGGAACTGTGGCCGCAATTTCGGAAAATGCCATTTTTCTGAATAACTACTGAACCACTAATCCTATCATTGTCAATCCAATTGCTAGTGATGTTTTCATGGTCAAGGAATCTGAAAACGTACACACAAACACTGTATGGGGGGAACTGTGGCCGCAATTTTGGAAAATGCCATTTTCGTCAATAACTACTGAACCACTAATCCTATCATTGTCAATCCAGTTGCTAGTCATATGTTTTCATGGTCAAGGAATCTGAAAACGTACACACAAACACTGTATGGGGGGAACTGTGGCCGCAATTTCGGAAAATGCCATTTTCCTGAATAACTACTGAACCACTAATCCTATCATTGTCAATCCAATTGCTAGTCATATGTTTTCATGGTCAAGGAATCTGAAAACGTACACACAAACACTGTATGGGGGGAACTGTGGCCGCAATTTTGGAAAATGCCATTTTCGTCAATAACTACTGAACCACTAATCCTATCATTGTCAATCCAGTTGCTAGTCATATGTTTTCATGGTCAAGGAATCTGAAAACGTACACACAAACACTGTATGGGGGGAACTGTGGCCGCAATTTCGGAAAATGCCATTTTCCTGAATAACTACTGAACCACTAATCCTATCATTGTCAATCCAATTGCTAGTCATATGTTTTCATGGTCAAGGAATCTGAAAACGTACACACAAACACTGTATGGGGGGAACTGTGGCGCTTGGCGGAGGTCTGCGCTCTCTGAGTGCTTTTCTAGTTACCTCCGCCAGGAGGTTATGTTTTTGCCGGGGTTTGTCTGTCTGTTTGTCTGTCTGTTGGTTAGCAAGATAACTCAAAAAGTTTTGGACGGATTTCGATGAAACTTTCAGGCGTTGTTGGAAATGGTACAAGGAAGAACTGATTAAATTTTGGGGATGATCCGGATCACCGTCCAGAATAAAACCGCCATTACGGAAAATGCCATTTTCGTGAATAACTACTGAACTACTAATCCTATCATTGTGAATCCAATTGCTTGTCATATGTTTTCATGGTCAAGGAATCTGAAAACGTACACACAAACACTGTATGGGGGGAACTGTGGCGCTAAACCGCCATTACAGAAAATGCCATTTTCGTGAATAACTACTGAACCACTAATCCTATCACTGTCAATCCAATTGCTAGTCATATGTTTTCATGGTCAAGGAATCTGAAAACGTACACACAAACACTGTATGAGGGGAACTGTGACCGCCATTATGAAAAATGCCATTTTCGTGAATAACCACTGAACCACTAATCCTATCATTGTCAATCCAATTGCTAGTCATATGTTTTCATGGTCAAGGAATCTCAAAACGTACACACAAACACTGTATGGGGGGAACTGTGGCCGCCATTACGGAAAATGCCATTTTCGTGAATAACTACTGAACCACTAATCCTATCATTGTCAATCCAATTGCTAGTCATATGTTTTCGTGGTCAAGGAATCTGAAAACGTACACACAAACACTGTATGAGCGGAACTGTGGCCGCCATTACGGAAAATGTCATTTTCGTGAATAACTACTCAACCACTAATCCTATCATTGTCAATCCAATTGCTAGTCATATGTTTTCATGGTAAAGGAATCTGAAAACGTACACACAAACACTGTATGGGGGGAACTGTAGCGCTTGGCGGAGGTCTGCGCTCTCTGAGTGCTTTTCTAGTTGTGTTTGTGGTCCGGATTCTTCCACTGAACTCTCGGTGGTCCTTTTCATTTAAACTAGGGGTCAAATTTTCTTGCAAATTTTCTAATGAATTTAAGAGGCGCATGCACCCCACACAGCAACTGGCAGCTGGTGAAAAAAGTCCGTCGTCTGTGTGTCTGTTTTTACGCACTTTAATGTGTTTTTAACGAAATTCTCTGTGTCGTTTCTGTCCTGGAATGTTTGTGGACTGTATGGCGAAGAGCTCCCTGGTTCCATCAATATGGATTTCCTCCCCATTTTTGCACTGCTGCTGTTTTTCCACCGGCTCTGTGTCTGTGAGGTAAGCGCGATCGTGATCATGCCGTGGAGAATACAATACTCCAGGGACATGTTGCTGCATTTAAACACGGATGATGCAGCATCTGTGAGTGAGTCTGTGCCGCAACTGCCAGACTTTATTTTGGGAGACGTTCATGGACACAGCGATGAAAAGAGAGACAAGAGGAGGAAACGCGGAAAGCATGGAGGCGTGAAACTACGCCTGAGGAAACGTCAGTTTGGTAACATTCCTCTTCCTTCCATGATTTTTGGGAACGTACAATCTCTGAGGAACAAGGTGGATGAAATTCAAGGGAATGTGCGCTACCAGAAGGACTTTAAGAACTGCTGTGTCATGGCTTACACGGAGTCTTGGCTTACTGCGCATGACCGGGACGTGGACCTGGGGATTGATGGCTTTGGAGAACCACTTCGCTTGGATCGGCAGGAAGAGGTAACGGGAAAACGTCGGGGGGCGGCGTATGTTTATATATTAATAAGCAGTACTGCACATCTGTCACGGTCAGAGAGCACATCTGTACACCCGGTGTGGAGCTGCTGTCCGCATCGCTACGCCCCTTTTATTTGCCTCGCGAGTTCCCCCAACTTTTCATCACCACTGTGTACATTCACCCGAGGGCAGACACTGATTCCGCCTCCAGCACCGTCTTTGATGTGGTGCAGCGGCTGCAGTCAATTTCTCCAGAGGCGCCAAACTTTATTCTTGGGGATTTTAACTATGTTTCTTTAAAGAAGACACTTAAAAACTTTTATCAGTATGTCTCCTGCCCAACCAGGCGAAAAAAGACATTGGACCTGTGCTATGGATCCATTGAGAGGGCCTATAAATCACTTCCCCTTCCTCCTTTAGGATCCTCAGATCACAACTGTGTACATTTGCTGCCCACATATAAAACTGCTCTCAGAAGAGGCAAGGTGGAGACCAGAGACATAGATGTGTGGACAGAGGATTCAGTGCACTGCCTCCAGGAATGCTTTAACTGTACAGACTGGTAGGTTTTCACACTGTCCTGCGGGGATGATTTGGACTCTTTGGTGGACGTCACATGCTCATACATGGCTTTCTGTAAAAATATGATCGTTCCACATAAACGTGTCAAAATATATCCCAACAACAAGCCATGAGTTACAAAATCAGTTAAATCCTGCTTACAGAGGAAAGCACTTGCCTTTAAACAGGGGTCTGTTTCTGAGCTACAGGTTGCCACAAAAGAGCTGAAGTCTGAAATTTTAAGAGCAAAACAGAATTATAAATCAGAATTGGAAAGTAAGATGGCAACAAAGAAACTTGGTTCAGCCTGGGCCAGTATGAAAACTATTGCAGGCCTTCAGAGCACAGAGCGCAGTAATCGTGTGTTTTTAGATGGTTTTAATTCAGACATAGAGCTGGCTAATGCTCTTAATTGTTTTTATGGTCATTTTGACTCCTCTGATTTTAGCACAGAAACCCATGATTTGAAACAGAAACTCAAAGACAATCAGCACTTTAATATTGAGGTGCAGGATATTAAAAGGGAGTTCTGCGCTGTAAAAGTGAACAAAAGTCAGGGCCCTGATAATATATGTGGGCGCTTGGTAAAGTCCTGTGCACATGAACTGAGTCCTGTATTTCATTACATTTTCAATAAGTCCTTGCAGACACAACATGTGCCCAAGATCTGGAAAGATGCTGTAGTTGTTCCCGTTCCAAAATCCAGCTGTCCTAAAATGGTAAACGACTTTAGACCAGTTGCTTTGACTTCAATTTTAATGAAAATTTTTGAAAAACTGGTCAGATGTGAGGTCCTAAAGCAGACTGAGCATGCATTGAATCCTCTGCAGTTTGCCTATAGGCCTCACAGGGGAGTGGAGGACGCCACTGTCACTCTGTTTAACATGCTTTTTAAACATCTGGATTTTAATGGGACACATGCCAGGCTGTTATTTGTGGACTTTTCCTCCGCCTTTACTACAATCCAACCTCATATCTTAGTTGAAAGGCTCCTGCAACAATTTGATTTGAGCAATAATCTGGAGGGTTGGATTCTGGATTTCTTAACCAACAGGACGCAGAGAGTAAGGGTCAATGGTACATTGTCTGACCTAAAGTGCTCTTCTACTGGCTTTCCTCAGGGGTGTGTGCTGTCACCACTACTCTTCATCCTGTACACAAACATGTGTCGGAGCAGACATGACAACAGACACATTATAAAGTATGCTGATGATTCAGTTATTGTCAGTCTCCTCCAGGATGGTGAGAGTGGCCACGGCCCAGTAGTTGATGATTTTGTTCACTGGTGTGAGGATTCCTACCTGCAGCTGAATACGACAAAAACTAAAGATATGATTATTGACTTTAGGAGGAAACCTCCCAGGCACAAAGTCACCGTACTAAAAGGTCAGACCACCGAATGTGTACAATCCTACAAATATCTTGGGACAATTATTGACAATAATTTAAAATTTGAAGAGAACTGTGAAAGGGTGTGCAAAAAGGGTCAGCAACATTTGCATTGCTTGAGGAAACTTGCACGCTTCCAAATTGACCGAACCATAATGGCAATGTTTTATCGGGCTTTTATTACCTCCACCAGGCCGAAAAGGCCAGGAGGAGGTTATGTTTTTGCCGGGGTTTGTCTGTTTGTCTGTCTGTCTGTCTGTTTGTCTGTTGGTTAGCAAGAAAACTCAAAAAGTCTTGGACGGATTTCCATGAAACTTCCAGGCGTTGTTGGAAATGGTACAAGGAAGAACTGATTAAATTTTGGGGGTGATCCGGTTCACCGTCTGGATACAGGAATTTTTTAAAGCATTTTTCAACACTGTGACATACGGCCATTTTCAACATGTGCGCAGGCGCAATGGAGGGCGCTGGTCGTCGTGTCTGCAACACAAACTCTGCGTTCTTCAACGTTTTAGGCACAAAAGCACGCGGAAAACACTGCTGGCCTGGGCCCGCCAGCGTGCCTGTGTTTGCGCGCAACTGCAAAACCTCACACGGGCAGCTGTCCGCCGACGGATTCTTTGGCAGAAATTCCCCGGCCAGCCATAGGAGCTGCGCATTTGGCAGAAATACACCGGCCAGCCATAGGTGCTGCGCAAAAACAAGCTCTCTGCCGGCGAAGCTTCTAAATTCTCGTTTGCCGCGGAGCGCAACCCCAAAATAATATAATATAAAACCCACGGCAACCTGTCTACCCAATTGGCATCCGTCAGTGGAGGAGATGGACACAACAGCAACACTTCAGTTTATTACCTCCGCCAAGGAGGCAATGCTTTTACTACTGAACCACTAATCCTATCACTATCAGATTGATTGTCATTGATTAATTGTGTGTTTATTGCACTGTCCCTGTCAAATAAACAAATAATCATTGTGAATCCAATTGCTAGTCATATGTTTACATGCTCAAGGAATCTGAAAACGTACACACAAACACTGTATGGGGGGAATTGTGGCGCTTGACGGAGGTCTGCGCTCTCCGAGTGCTTTTCTAGTTGAATCTGTTTTATCCTTTTCTTTAGTGTCGTGGTTTGGTCAGATAAAACTGAAACAGAGGAAATCCTTGGATCAGGTAGTTAGATGGTCCAGTCGTTTGCTTGGTGAGTCACAGCTGAGCCTGACATCCCTGTACACCAGACAAGTACAGAGGATGGCTACCTCTGTTTTAAATGATGACTCCCACCCTTTGCACTGCAACTTTCAGCTTCTTCCCTCAAGACGGAGGTTTGCTGTCCCAAAAAGCAAAACCCAGCGCTACAAAAACAGCTTTGTTCCTGCTGCTGTCAAAGAGTTGAACAAATTGTAACAATATATTGCACATAATTTAGTTACCTATTTATTAACTCCATTTTATATTTACTTATTTTTGTAGGATTTTATTTGGGTTCTAAATCTTTTATTGGGTTTTAGACCTTTGAGTTTTTAATCTCTTTGACTAGTCTTTAACTTTTTAATATGACCCTTCTCTCTTGTCTCTGTTTTTTCTCTCATCTCTTTGTCTTTATACCCTGATTGATGGAGCCTTAAGTATTTTTATCATGTTTATAGTCAGCTTCATGTGTGCCTGTGTTTGTGTTTATGTTGATTGTAACTGTGGCATGTAAATATGGATGTCACCAGACTGCAAAACAAATCTACCTATGGGTACAAATAAAGTAACCTGAACCTGAACCTGAAATTTGCAATGGCCATATTTCTGATAAATTTGCTGTCACGGCAAACCTCTGACAGGCAGGGAAGAATGGATTCAGATGCAAGTAGTTCTCCGGTCACACACAATTTACTAACTCAAACAAGCACAAAAGAACAAACAGCATGGGAGCTGTAACACTTGGAAATAATCAAGGCAAACACTCACTAGGATCAATCATAATAATCTTCATGACATGAGAAACCAGAGGGGAAAACGGACAATGTCGCCACACCAAAACACAAACTCAGACAGACATATATAGGGTAACTAATAATTACATGGACACAAGCCAGCTGGGAGACAATCATTGGCTAAACAGCAACACACGTGAGGGGAAAGTGGCTATGGGTATGGAACACACAAGGGACTGAGAACAACAGGTAAACAAGTACAGGGGATACACATGAGACTTGCACAGAAGACCAAGGGAGGACTGAGAAGACAGCAACAGCAGGGACAACGGGGATGACACGATAGACTAAGGACCGGGGAGCACAACGGGCAATAACAGAGGACCCAGGGGAACACAGAAGGCAAATAATGCAAAATGATAATGATCAGGGAAAACACAATGACATCAAAACGAACATTAAGGGTGGACATGGACTAAAACCACGTCCAGATTCTGACAGTTGCAACATGTTCTTAATAAATTTATGACTCGATTCTCATAATTTGCCATTTCATTCTAAAAAATTGCAACTTTTTTCCTAATTTTCAACTTTTGTATCTTAAACATGGGACTTGATTCTTGTAAATTTGTGCCTTTTCTTCATAAATTTGTGATTAGATTTTTTTCTAATAAATTAGCATTTTGTTTCTCAAAAATAAGCAACTTTTATTTTGATAAATTTCTAAGTGTCATGGACCTGGGGCACAGGTGGGCGCCATGCCAGTTTCCTGTCTAGTTTTGCGTTTTTTTCTGCTGGTAGTATTATGTATACTTTGGGGTTCTGTTGTGCTTGTATCTTTGTGGTTTCCGGTTATGTTTTATTTTGACAGCGCTGTGCATCTTCCGGCTGTCAAACTGGTCGGAGCTGCACACCTGTTATTCATTCTGTTATTTTCTCCGCTCATGCATCCACACCTGTCACTAATTACAGTATGTACTGCACATAGGGCATGGCAAAACTCTGTGGATTGTCATGTCCTTCTTCCACGTGGACCCGTCCTCAGCAGCTGGGCTATCGTCCCGAGTGTGTTTGGGTCCCGCTGTTGAGGAGAGTAGAAGAGCTCTGTCCAGGTATGTGTTTCCGTTATTTCCAGCCATGAGCCTCCGCAGCCTTCGGGAGAGCTCCGGCTGGATTCCGCCCCTGGCTCGGTGTTCCCAGCTTCATGTCGAGCCCCACAATCCTCCAGCATTTATTATTGTGCACTTGTTTGTTAACGCCATGCACCTTATAATTTAGTATTTGTATGTTGGCATCTTATCTGTCTGTTAATAAAAGTGCAAACCCACAGAGAGCGCTTGGTGTCCTTGTTTCGCCCCTAAGTTTCTTCTTGTAAATTTGCAACTTTTCTCATTAATTTGTAACTTTATTCCCTGCTATGTAGTAGCAGCTAAAAAAGGTTCTTGGGGACGGAAAGTGTGGTTACTTCCTGTAACTGAGATGGTTCCTGTGGTGGGAACCCAGCTGAAAGTCCTCCTCCACCAGTCCTCTGTTACCTGACTCTGACGGCTCGTAGCGGCAGATGAGTTCATGGGCGTGCTGGCTGCTCCGCTCCCCCTCGTGCTGCTCTGTTTTCAGGAAGTTGTCCAGCTCCTCCATCATCAGTTTCTCTCCGTCTCCAGAATAATCCTGGAACACCTTCCACACCTCATCCCTCTGAGTCAACATCTTGTAAAAGTGGACAAACTCCCCGATTTCCAATGAGCCGCTCTCCAATTTGTCAGCCATCTGTGGAAATGAAGCAGCTCCTTGTACAAACTCATCTTTTATCAGTAATAAAATATAGTGTGTATAGTATAATATAATGTAATATAGTAAATGGTTTCAAAAGAAGTTTAAAAGAAAAAGCGGTAAAAAAAAAATCACAAAATTATGAGAACAAAAAGTCTAAAATTGGCCTGAGATAAATCTTTTAATATCATGAGAAAAATGCTGCAAATTTAGAGGAAAAAAAAATAAATAAAAATCACATAGCATGGTGTACAAAAATGTGACCACCCCTTAATAAATAGCATATTTGGTGATTTTTTTAAATTGGTGTCTTTAATTAATTGTGTAGGATGCTCAAGCTTTTAAGATAAGATAAGATAAGATAAGCCTTTATTAGTCCCACAACGGGGAAATTCCAGGATTGCAACAGCACAGGGATAGCAACACTCAGAGCAACAATCTGAAGGCAAAAAAAAAAACAAGCAAGCAAGAGCAGCTAATATACATATGTACATATTACTATAAAATATATATACACACACACACACACACACAGACACACAGTGCAGAGCATTGTAGCTGGATGGAATAAATATATGAATATATGAACACACAGTGCAGAGCATTGTAGCTAGATGGAATAAATATGTAAATATATAAACACCCACAGTACGGAGCATTGCAGCTAGGTGGAATAAATATGCAAGTATATAAACACACACAGTGCGGAGCAATGTAGCTAGATGGAATAATATGTAGATATATAAAAACACAGTGCGGAGCATTGTAGCTAGATGGAATAAATATATAGATATATAAATATAAACACACCCAGTGCTGAGCATTGTAGCTAGATGGAATAAATATATAGATATATAAATATAAACACACCCAGTGCAGAGCATTGTAGCTAGATGGAATAAATATGTAAATATATAAACACACACAGTGCAGAGCATTGTTGCTAGGTGGGATGAAACAGCATAACCGTCTATTTAGTTATCCTACATGGTATGATTATGTGCCCATACATATTCTCACCCTCCATAGCGACCGGTATGTTCCTAGTTGTATGCCGGAGAGGACCATTGTGTAAGTCTATTGCATCTTTTGCATTCAAAAAACTATTAGTTTGTTACGTCTTTTTGCTATCTCTGCGAGCAGCCCTGCTTAGGTTGTACAGTCTGACAGCCGTTGGTAGGAAGGACCTACGAAACCTCTCGGTTGTGCACCTGGGATGATGTAGTCTGCTGCTAAATGAGCTCCTCAGTGCATCCAGTATGTCCTGCATAGGGTGGAACTCGGACTCCAGCAGAGATGACAGTTTAGCTACCGTCCTTCTCTCTCCTATCTCCTCCATCGGATCAAGGCGTTGCCCCAGGACAGAGCTAGCTTTCTTAATCAGTTTGTTCAGTCTCTTCCTATCGGCTGCAGTAATGCCACTGCCCCAGCAGACCACTCCAAAAGTGATGGCTGATGCCACCACCGTGTCATAGAATGACTTCAGCAGCGCCCCTTGTACACCAAAAGACCTGAGTCTCCTCAGCAGGAACAGCCTGCGCTGTCCCTTCTTGTAGAGTGCGTCAGTATTGTGTGACCAGTCTAGTTTATTGTTCAGATGAATACCCAGGTACTTGTAGGATGTCACCATCTCGATGTCTGTTCCCTGTATATTTACTGGTGCTGTGAGGGGCTGCCCATGCCTGCGGCAGTCCACCACCAGCTCCTTAGTTTTCCTCGCGTTGATCTGGAGGCAGTTCCGATGGCACCAGTCCACAAAGTCCTGGATAAGCCCTCTGTACTCAGCTTCATCTCCGCTGGAGATGAGACCAACGATCGCAGAGTCATCAGAGAACTTCTGTAGATGGCAATGTGTTGTGTTGTGTGAGAAGTCCGCAGTATAAAGAGTGAACAGGAAGGGAGCCAGCACCGTTCCCTGGGGGGCCCCCGTGCTACTGATGATCGTGTCGGAAACACAGTCCCGGGTTCTCACAAACTGAGGCCGGTTCGTGAGGTAGTCCAGGATCCATGATGACAGGTGCTGGTCCACCCCTGCGCGCAGCAGCTTTTGCATCCTATTTGGCTCACATTATGAAATAAAAAAAATAACTATGTATTAATATCTTTTCAATTTGTAAATATTTAGTTTTTCAAGGAGTGGCTACATTTTTACATTCTACTATATAAGAAAAAAGCTGCAAATTCAAGAGGAAAAAAAATCTATAAATTATTGACAAAAAAGCTGCATAATAATGAGGGGAAAAAAACAAATGTGCAGAGAGGGAAATGCAAATTTACATGAAGAAAGAAGCAAATTTGTAAGAAGTCAGTTTTGCAACAAAGATGAGCAAATGTCAAAAATGCAGAAAAAGGTAAAAATGAACAACTTATACTGTACTTATAACGTAGCTGTTTTACCTTCCCATTCATGCAAATCTCTTTTGTGGCTCCATGCAGTTTTTTTTGCACAAAGAAATTACTCAAAATTTCTTTTTCCGCAGTTATGGTACCCAGGGACAAATACAGAACACTGGTTTTCTGGAGACAGAAGTCTTACGGTGAAGAGATGGAGGGCGTGTTCTTCGTTCATGTCCACATTCATCATCTTCAGCAGCTTCTTCACCTCTTTGAAGTTCATCTTCCCATCTTTGTTTTTGTCGGCCTTCTGAAACCAGTCCCAGACCCACCTGACGCCACGCTGAGGAAAACGTTACCACGTTCACTACCTCACATATGTAAATATTCACATTAGCTTTGAAGGGGAAATAAAGGTTGAATCTTTTAATTAAACTGAAAGAACTGCAGAATCTGTAAAGCCAGACACAACAAGGGGGATATTGGTCAAGCTGGTTAAGACTCTTGGTGCAAAATCGTCAAATAGCTCAAAAATTTATAAGGAAAAAGTCACAAGAACATTATTACTTATTATTACTAGTGACAATAAAATAATTTAAAATTTGCAAGAAAAGCTGCAAATTAACAATAAATAAAACAGCTGATTTATAAGAAAGTTGGAAATGTACATGAAATAAATCACACAAAGGTACAATTAAAAGTTTCTAATTACAAAGTTTACAAAATTTAACATTTACAAACATACAGCTGCAAATAGAAAAAAAACAAACCCCACAAATTTGTCAGATAAAAATACACATTTTGGAAACAGTTGAATTTTTTCACATACTCTATATTTGAATGTTTTTTTCTTGAATTTTTTTGTTTGTTTGTTTTGTTGCAAATATAAGAGAGAAAAAAATCACTAGAAAAACACAGAAATTTACTGGAAAAATTTGGAAGTAATTGTACAATTTTCAAATAAATCTGCATTTTTTTACCTGCAAATTTATTTTTAATTCTCTTGTCACAAAATGAGAAGGAGGCACATTTGCAAGAAAAAAAAGCAGGCAGATTTATGGGACAAAAGTTAGAAATTTAGTGCAAAAATGTGTCCAAGTGTGTAACTTTTTTCCTCACACATTTGGAAGTTTTTTTCTCTCACAAATTTGCAGCTGCAGGTTATTTTAAAATCATTCTTCTATTTTTCAAACATGCACTGCCTACTGAAATTGTTTCAAACTTTTGCTGAAGACTTTTGTCTAAAATGTTTCTGCTTGTATTTTATTCAGTTTGTTTAAATGTTTTTGAAATAAAAAGAAATAAAATGATTTTTTTTCTCATAAATATACAACCTTTTCTCATAAATTTGCAGATTTTTCTCAAATCTGGGAGTTTTTTCTTGTAAATTTTGTGACGTTTTTGTGAGGTTGCAGATTGTTTGACTGTTCAGATAAAAAAAAAATCTGATAATCTTTGGGGTTTACAAGACAACAGCAGAATAAAGAACATTTCTAGTTAAAGGATACTGATCCAGCCTCTCCTTCTCATCCATAGTCTGGGTTTTGTGAATCAGCTTTCGCACTCCCTGGATCCAGGCCTGGGCCTCCTCTGGGGTCTCGGCCACCAGGTCCAGGTTGCCTTGGCGACCGTGAAACACCAGGGTGAAGCAGAGGTCGGCGGGGAACTCCTCGGCGATGCTCATCAGGACCTCTGACTGATGACCCTCACGGACGGCTTCCAACTCGGCCACGGAGACTGGAACGGAACCAGAGTATCCATCATGAGTCGATAGTTTGCAGGATTCGCCAAATGTTGATGAGCTCAAGCCCTCTGATTGTCAAAAACTTCTAAAAAAAAGTTCAGGGACAGTCACCACACTTGGAGGTTCAAATACTTGTTATAGACATAAATATTTTAAACAAACAGCTGCTCTGAAAATACAAAAAGATTTTCAGCAAATGCTCACAAATGCTGAATTAGATTACAACTACAATATTTTGTACTTTGCACGGTGCACACCATGGTTATTTGGACTGCAGGAAATAGATTTGGCCATTTTTAATTTTCTATATTTGCTTTTTTGTGGTATAATATTGTCATATTTCAATCACAAATTTAAACATAGTCATGTGAAAAAATCAGGATACCCTGTATAAGCCTGCGTGTTTTTAACATATTTGGACATATGGATATTTAATATCAGCATTTAAAATACTGGGAGATTCATGTAATATAACTAAACAATGCACACATGCAACATTGTGTGGAGGTCGGGGACAGTGCCTTTGGCATGGCAAACCGGGGTGGTGGTTCCTCTCTTCAAAAAAGGGGACCGGAGGGTGTGCTCCAACTTTAGAGGGATCACACTCCTCAGCCTTCCTGGGAAGGTCTATGCCAAGGTACTGGAGAGGAGAGTCTGGCCGTTGGTCGAACCTCGGATTCAGGAGGAGCAATGTGGTTTTCGTCCTGGCCGTGGCACGTCAGACCAGCTCTTTACCCTCTCGAGAATCCTCGAGGGTTCACAGGAGTTTGCCCAACCAGTTTACATGTGTTTTGTGGACTTGGAGAAGGCATTTGATTGCATCCCTCGTGGTTTTTTGTGGGGGGTGCTTTGGGAGTATGGGGTATTGGGCTTGTAGTTACGAGCTATTCAGTCTCTGTACGACCGTTGTGAGAGTTTGGTTCGTATTGCCAACACTCGATCAAACTCATTCCCAATGACAGTTGGACTCTGCCAGGGCTGCCCTTTGTCACCGATCCTGTTCATAATTTTTATGGACAGGATTTCTAGGCGCAGCCAGGGAACAAAGGGTGTCATGCTTGGTGACCACAGGATCTCATCTCTGTTGCTTGCAGATGATGTTGTCCTGCTGGCTTCATCCAGCAATGACCTACAGGTCTTACTGGGACAGTTTGCCGCTGAGTGTGAAGCGGCTGGGATGAGAATCAATACCTCCAAGTCCGAGTCCATGGTCCTCAGCCGGAAAAAGGTGGATTGTCCTCTCCGGGTTGGGGACAGGCTCCTGCTCCAAGAGACTTAGACTTAGACTTAACTTTATTAATCCCTTTGGGATGACTCCCTCTGGGAAATTTAAAATTTCCAGCAGCACATAAAAGGAGCATACAGATCAGAAAAGCAAAAAAAGAAAAAAAAATAAACACTTAACATACTATACACAATATAAATACAGGGCTAAATATGGCTTGTACAAGTATGGTTAAGTTAAAGTTATTGCACTATGAATGCCCTACTGTCCTCTGTACTCTATGTCCCCCCCCCCCCAAGTGAGGAATTACAGAGTGTGATGGCATGGTGGACAAAAGAGTTCTCGAGCCTGTTGGTCCGACACTTGGGAAGGAGCAGTCTTTCACTGAACAGGCTCCTCTGGTCACTGATGACGGTGTGCAGAGGGTGGCTGGTATTGTCCATTGCATCCAACAGTTTATCCAGAGTCCTCATCTCTGCCACCGTCACCAGGGTGTCCAGCTTCACGCCGACCACTGCCTGATCAGTTTATCCAGTCTGGACGCATCCTTCTTCGATATACTGCCCCCCCCCCAGCACACCACGGAGTAAAAGAGGATGCTGGCAACCACAGACTGGTAAAACATCCGCAGAAGTTTGCTGCAGATGTTGAAGGACCGCAATCTCTGTAGGAAGTACATCCTACTTTGTGTCTTCCCATACAAGTGGCTAATGTACGTTGTCCAATCCAATTTATTGTCCAACCACAACCCGAGATATTTGTATGAATATTTGTATGATATTTGTATGAAGTGGAGGAGTTTAAGTATCTTGAGGTCTTATTCATGAGTGAGGGGAAAATGGAGTGAGAGATTGACAGACGGATCGGAGCAGCATCTGCAGTGATGCGGACGTTGTACCGGTCTGTTGTGGTGAAGAGGGAGCTGAGCTCTTAGGCAAAGTTGTCGATTTACCAGTCAATCTATGTTCCTACCCTCATCTATGGTCATGAGCTTTGGGTAATGACTGAAAGAACAAGATCACGGATACAAACGGCTGAAATCAGCTTTCTTCATAGGATTGCAAATAAAACAAAAACAAGGTTAGACATAGATATGTAAACATTTCTTAATAAAGAACAATATTTAATGGGGTATCCTAATTTTTTTCACATGACTAAAATGTCACAAGTTAAGGGGAAAGATGGAAAAGTCACTAAACTATGGGGAAAAAATGTCACATTTATGGGAAAAGGGTTGTAACTTTATGATGACAATTCATAAATTTACAGGGAAAAATGTAACTATATGTGGGGGCGGCTGTGGCGCAGGTGTAGTGTGACCAACTACTGATCAGAGGGTCATGGGTTCAATTTCCGCTCTGTCTACAGACTGCATGTCAAAGTGTCCTTGGGCAAGACACTGAGCCCCCAGTTGCTCCTGGTGGCCAGGCTAGCGCCTGTGTGTGTATGGCAGCTCTGCCGCCATCAGTGTGTGAATGGGTGGATAGCAGGATCTGTAAAGCGCTTTGGTCATCCAGACATGAGAAAAAGCACTATATAAGTGAACACCAACTAATTTACAAGGACCAAGTTAATGAGGAAAATTTGTTCAATTAGGAAAAAATTGCAGATTTATCAGAATCAAATTACAAATTTATGAGAAAAAAAAAATCATAAATTTATTTTTTTTAAAAAGTCACGAGTTTATAGGGAAAAAAGTTACAAATTGATTTTGAATATGTTGTAAATTTATGGGTAAAATGTCACAAATTTACAAGGACAAAGTTACGTATCTGTGGGGAAAATTATGCACATTTAGAAGTCTCAAATTTATGGAAAAAGTGTTACAAATTTATGAAGAAAAAGTCTAAAAATATTTGAAAAAGTCACAAATTTATGAGAATTTACAAAGTGATGGGAAAATGTCACTAATTTATCAGGAAATGTCACAAATTTACAAGAAAGATGGCACAGTTTTACAGAAAAAAATTTAATTATTGAGAAGTTCTTACAAATTCATGGAAAACCTTTACAAACCTCTGAGAGCGTATGTAGAAAAGGACACAAATCTATAAGAAAAGTTGCACACCGATTAGAAAAAACCCAAACATTTATGAAAAAAAATCCTTGCAAAAAATGCAAATAAGAAAAAAAGAGTACATTCACTAGTTAAAGGGCTCAAATTTATGAGACGTATATTTCAAGAGGAAATAAATCCTACAACAAAAACAGGTCAGCTTATTTTTACAACTCTGCTGTTTTCTTGCATTGTAAGGCTCAAATATATTTTTCCATGAAGGTTGTTAGATTTCTCTAAAACTTGCTCAGAATGGCTCGTTTCATAGACGTTTCTGACCCCAGGCCCAGCTAGTCGGTCCACCTCCATAGGCAATTTATAAAGGAGTCCACTGTACTGAGCTAAGCTGCTCAAAGCAACAGCACCACATTTATTTATTTTCTTGCTGTGATCTGAATGAACAGTAAGACTCGCACTCGTAGATATTTAAGCTCTTTCTGTAGTCTTTCTGGCTGTTTAAGGGGTGAGTCCTTGTAGGTTGCAAAACAGTCCAAAAATATTCCAATTTTCCAGTATCACGAGGCAATAATTCTCTCAACATCATGAAAGAAGACGTTTTCCCCTCAGCATCAAACCAAATCTTGTAGATGATTCAAATCTACAACTGTGTTTTTATTTGTCCAGACAAGGAATGTGAAATCTAAGGCCAAATGCCACAACTGTATGAAACATGCTTCAGAATCATGAGGGTAATGTGACATCTCACACAATGCTGTACTACTGTATTTCTGTTTATATCGTTTCAAGAGGTTGCCGCTTCAGGAATTGAATCATTTAAGTTTGGTGGGGCTAAATAATCACAATTTTAGGGTGGACATTGGGATTGGGCCTCCACATGTTAGAAGAGTGAGCAACTGATTAGTTTAAGAGTGATTGTGTTGTATTTGGCCTGCAAAACTGGCTGACACAAGTAAAGTTGTGGTCTCAAAAAGCACAGGAGGTCAGGAGTGTGATATACTGTATATATATATTTTACCTGAAATAAGCAAAATTATATGAAAACACATAATTCTTCTTAAAATAAGCAACATTTTCTGCCAACGGAACAAGGAAATTTGGCTTATCAAAACTGCTTAAAGCAAGTAGAAATGATCTTTATACAAATGAATACCTTATATAAAAACTACATGAGAAGAAATATTTTGTCACAGAAAAACAAGCATTCATATCCTTGAGTTTTAATTTCATCTTACTTAAGAGCACGGTGGTGCAGTGGTTAGCACTGCTGCCTTACAGCTAGAAGGTTCCTGGTTCGAATCCCCAGGCTGGCAGGGGTTGGAACCTTTCTGTGCGGAGTTTGCATGTTCTCCCTGTGCTGCATGGGTTTACTCCGGGGGCTCCGGTTTCCTACCACAATCCAAAGACATGCATGTTAGGTTAATTGGCTGTTCTAAATTGTCCCTAGATATCTGTTTCCTATAGACCCTTAGAATAGAGGGTTAGTACTAGTGAAAGCGCTTTGAGTGGTCTTTGTAACTAGAAAAGCGCTATATAAGTGCAGGTTAGTTAGTTCAGCAATATATCCTCTTAATATTGCTATTAATGGATATTCACCTTGTTGACTGATACTCATCATCATCAGCAGTCTGTCGGGGGTGACAATGGCTGTTTCATTTAGGTTTGATCAGATTCCTCCACGCAGCTCTGTCCTTTGCCCTCCGCTGCCAGGAACTCCTGACCTTGTTAACCCGGGTGACGTCCGAGCTGGTATGAGTTGCTTTCTGACTGATCATTTCATGAAACTGCTTACAAAGTATTTGAGTACCGCTAGCTTTTGCTGGACTAGCGGCACATTCTTGGCAGATAGAGGTATTATCAGTGGCAAGGACAGGCCAAGACAAACTGACTCCAGCATCTGTTGCAGTGACTGACCAGATAGGTTTGTTTATCTCTGCTCTTTGTGTAGTGCATGTCACGATGCATCAACTGGCAAAAGTACACCACAGACCTTGCGACAGATGTGCTTATCTGCCAGGATGTCCAGTCTCAACCTGTGTAACTGGGAGTGGTCCACCACAGACCTGTGACAGATACAGTATTGTTTTGAGTTCTGTCAGGATGCCCAGTTTCACCCTTCACACCCTCGGAAAGGCAGGGTTACCGGTTGAGTTGCTGATGGCCCAACCCATGAGACAGGTAGTACTGGTTTTCATGGTTATCCGGTAGCAAGCAAACCAATGCCTGACCTGACATGATGAATACATGTATTAAACATGAATGACTGATATTAGCCTATCAGCAAATAAGATAAGATTCACCAGTGGTATCTGTCATGATCTGGGCATGGTATGGGACCACGCCCATGCTTTATGTTCATTTTGGTTTCTTCGTTTTTCCCATTGGTGATTATTATTATTATTATCATCATGGCCTTAGTTTTGCCTTATTTTTCCATGCCTTGTCCTTTGTTGAGGTTTTCATTATGTCATCATTATTTCTGTCTCAGTCTTAGTATGGTCATCATGTTTATTATTTTAGTCTTGACTTCTGCTGTGATCTTCCCTGCCTTGCCTTTTGTGTCGTATGTTTGTGTTCATTGTGGTCTTTGTGTTCCCCCTGCCCTTGGTCCTGTCCTTTGTTTGGTTTTGGGTCCTGTGTGTATATTTGTCTAACTATTGTCTCCAGTCCCTCATGTTTCCATACCTGTAGACACTTTCCCTCGTGTGTTATTGTTTAGCCCTTGATTGTTCTCCCAGCTGTCTGGCGTCTGTAATTATTGGTTACCTTATTTATGTCTGTCAGTCTCAGTTCCTCATGGCATCATTAATGTTATCTCCATCAGTCCTGGTTGTGTGTTTTCATGTTCCATGTTTAGTTAGTTTTAGTTTATTGGTTTATTTGTCAGGGACCATGTACAGAAAAAAACATTAAACACAGTGTAAAGATGCTCTGTACCAGATTATCGCATTCGCACTAATTTCCATCTGTAGTCCCTGAGCTCCAGATGTGAGCTATTATTGCCTCACCTCGCTTAGTGTTTTGCCTTGTCTAGTTTTGTTTTTGTTTTCAGCCCTCATGCTGCCTTTGCTTTGGTTCCTGAGTTTTGTTCAATAAATTCTTATCATTTTGCATCACACCCTGCCTGCACCTCTGAGCCCTACCTCCTTAACCCTACATCTGTCTGGAAGGCAGATTTTATGACGTATTTGGCCGATATTTATTTGGTGTGTTTCAGTTGTGTGGTACTGATTTTGCTCTGAAACATACTATACAGCTGAAAGTATCCAGAACCAAACCTTTCTGAAGCCTTTTAAAGTATTTCAGTTCCATTATTGTTTTTATAATGCATATTTCTTTTTTCCCTCTGGTATTAAGGGGGGATAGACAATGACAAAAACAAAAGAAATGGTATCAGCAATTGGTGAACTGATAATTTTAAAAATTTGTATCAGATCAAAATTTCACAGTTGGTGCATCCGTGGTGTAAATGGATTAGATACAACATACCCATGATGGGATAAGTACTGATTATGATTAACCCATAACCAGTCATATGCAGTATGTATCTGCACTCACAGGTTGAATGGCCTCTGCCCGCCCATCTGGACTTGTACCAGATGGTCAGGCCATCCTGCAGGAGGCGAAAATGCCGCTGCTTCTTCCAGGACCGAGATTTGACCTTCCTCAGGTTGGAGCCGGTCATCATCACTTTGATATTTGGATCATCTTGAACACCTAAGCAGAGATCACACAATTACCATAAATCAGACACTACACCACAATATTATTGAATGACTTGGCAGCAGTTTATTTAAACAGTCCACCCACAAATAGTTTGAAGAGGTTTTTAAAACATTTAAGAGATTATCTAGGAAGCATTTATGACAGCTGATAAACATACCTACATATTCTCAGACTAATAAAGATGAACTTGAATCAATTAACTTATGCATTACACTCAACTATCTGAAAACATTTGATTTCTGTTCAACAGTGTACGAACAATTATTTAGCTTAAATTAGACAAATATTCACCAAATATTTAAGAAATTGATTATAATTGTTTGAATATTCATATATACATTGTGCAGTTCACCAATACAAATATTCAACAAGTTAGTAAATGCTTTGATTAATATTTAATATTCAATATTCTGCTGCCTAGCTAATTTTCACACATATGCCAACATTTAACAGATGTTTTTAGTCGTGTGAACAAAGTATTTCTTTTTAAATGTTATTATATTAAACATTAAAATAGTTGTCTGTCTACAGGATGTCCCATAAGTCTGGATCCATTGGAACGTTGCAGAGTACTGTCGCAGGGGAGATTGCATATTTAATTACTGTGCAACACAATTACTTTGTAATTGTGCGACACAACAATGGACACTTTGAACATATTATTAACTAAACTTTGGACACATTATGCAATACATTTTGAGATTATTTTGTAATTTTATTGTTTTTCCCTATGTGTCCAGACTCATGGGACACTTTATTTTTACAATCCCAAAAAGGTTGAAGCACTGAGTAAAATATAAATTTAAACAATGCGCTCCAAATTTCTTTACTCACTATTTCATTCACAACAGAAATAGAAAGCATATTAAATGCTGAAAGTGGCAAATTTTACAATTTCATGAAAAATATGAGCTCATCTTATATTTGACTGCAGCAACACGTCTCTAAATAGGACAGTTACCACTGTGTATCATCTCCTCTACTTTTAACAGAAGGCCGTAAACATCTGGGAAATGAGGAGACCAGCTGCTTGCCTTTGTAAGAGGAATGTTGTCCCATTATCATCTGATACAGGATTCTAGCTGCTCAACAGTCCAGGGTTTTCATTGTCTTATTTTGCTTTTCATGACACACCAAACAGGCCAGTCCCCCACCTGGACTCTTCTCCTATGAAGCCGTGCAGTTGTGACTGATGCAGTATGTGGTTTAGTATCGTCTTACTGAAATATGTAAGCCCTTCCTTGAAAAAGGCATCTTCTGGATTGGAGCATGTTGCTCTAAAACCTGTATATACCCATGGCGATGAGGCGGTTAGCACTATTGTCTCACAGTAACAAGGTCAGGGGTTCAAATCCACTAGCCAGCATGTTCTCCCCATGCTTGCGTGGCTTTGCCCCAAGAGCTCCGGTTTCCTCCCACATTCAATAAAAACATGCAAGTTGGGTTAATTGGAGATTTAAAGTGGTCTTAGTTGTGAATATGTGTGTGAATAGTGAAGGGATTGGCACCACACCATGGATGCCTCATCCAGGTGGTTGCCCTTGAATTTCCCTCTGGGTTTAATAAAGTATAACAAACAAATAAAGCATTGATGGGACCTTTCCAGATGTGTAAGTTACCAGTCTCATAGGCACCAATGCACCCCCATACTATCAGAGATGCAGGCTTTTGACATGAGTGCTGACAGCAAGCCAGCTGGTCTTTCTCCTCTTCAGTCCTGAGGATGTGGCATTCCTTGATTTCTAAAAAGGATTTCAAACTTCGATTTGTCTGATCACAGAACAATTGTGCATTTTGCCTCAGTCCATTACAAATGAGCATTCTCCCAAAGAGGACAGCTGCTTTTCAGGATCACGTTCACATATGGCTTCTTCTTTGTGTGAGCTTTAAGATGCATTTGTGGATGGCATGATGAACTGTGTTCACAGACAATGATTTCTGAAAATGTTGCTGAGCCCATACATGACAGAACCCTGACAGAACTCGGAATGTTCCAGGGAACCAGTCAGCTATACAGTAGATGGTGTAGCTGATGGAATATCCAAACTCTTTACAATTTTATGAAATTGCTCCCAAATTTGTAGATGTTTTTTGCAGGTGCTCTTTTTATACCCAGTCATGTTACTGGCCTGTTGCCCTTTAATTAGTTGCAGCATCTTCCTCCAGCTGTTTAAGTACTACAGTACTTACTTCTGCAGCATTCTATTGTCCCAGTCCAAATTCTTTGGAGATGTGTTAATATCATCAAATTCGAGATGAGCTAATATTTTTCACATCTTACTTTCAACTTTTGATTTGCTTTCTATGTTTTACTGTAAAAAAAAATAATAAAGTGGTTTATTAGATTTGTGAATCATTGCATTTTGTTTTTATTCAGAATTTACACAACATCCCAACCTTTTTGGAATTGGTTTTGTAATTTAATGTAATTTCACTTGTTGTAAAAGTGGATTATTGCTTTAAGTTAAAAAAAAAAAAAAACGTGTTTCATATAAAGACTTAATTTCCATTAAATGATAAATCGCTAATTCTCCCAATTTATGTCTCTTTAGTCTCAGAGAAAAACATTTACTCACGTGAACCTTCAGCTTCCATCTCAACCTCAACTCATGCCCAAGGAAATAAGTTCCTAAACAGAAGCAGATGTCAGTAAATGTGTCCAGAATCTTCACCCTGAATCCAAACTGAATACATTTTGCAAAATCTGAAGAGCCGACATTTGCTGCATAATATTTATCTTGATTCTAGGACAGGAGGTTTACTTTGGGTCTGATTCATGAAATTACACAGCTACACAAACACTGCTCCGTGTTGTTGGAGGTGGTTTATTGGTGCAGCTGTGACAATGAAGGGAAAATTTTGTCCATAAAGGACTTCCTGTGATACAGAGACATGATATGGTCGGGTATCATGCTCGATAATCAGATGTTCTACTGTGTTGTGGCACGAAAAATCTCTTCAGGGAATTCTTGTTACTCAGAGGTCAACTGGTGGCTACCTTTGGCTTTAACTAAAGAAAAAACAAGTTCTTCTTCTTCCGGCTGCTACCTTTAGGGGTCACCACGGCGGATCATCTGTCTCCAGCTCACACTATCCGTTGCATCTTCCTCTGTAACACCAACCCTCTCCATGTCCTTCTTCACTACATCCATGAATCTTCTCTGTGGTCTTCCTCTTTTATCCCTGCCTGGCAGCTCTATCTTCAACATCCTTGGTCCAATATATCCACTATCCCTCCTCTGCACATGTCCAAACCATCTCAACCATCTCTTTCTTTGTCTCCAAACTGCTCAACCTGAGCTGTCCCTCTGATATACTCCTTTCTAATCTTGTCCCCCCTAGTCACTTCCAATAAAAATCTTAGAATCTTCAACTCTGCCACATCCAGCTCCACCTCCTGTTTTTTTGTCAGCGCCACTGTCTCCAAACCGTACACCATTGCAGGTCTCACTACCGTCTTGTAAATCTTCCCTTCCACTCTTGCTGCTACCCTTCTGTCACAAATCACCCCTGACACTCATCTCCACCCACTCCACCCTGCCTGCACTCTCTTCTTCACCTCTATTGTGCATTTTCCATTGCTTTGGATGGTTGGCCCCAGGTATTTAAACTCGTCTACTTTCACTACCTCTACTCCTTCCATCTTCACCGTTGCACCTGCCTCCCTCTCATTCATACTCATGTAATCTGTCTTGCTTCTACTGACTTTCATTCCTCTTCTCTCCAGAGCATACCTCCACCTTTCCAGGTTCTCTTCCATCTGCTCCCTATTCTCACTACAGATCACAATGTCATGTGCAAACATGGAGACTCCTCCCTAACCTCATCTGGCAGCCTGTCCATCACCATGGCAAACAAGAAGGGGCTCAGAGCCGATCCCTGATGTAATCCCACCCCCACCTAGAATCCATCCATCACTCCGACAGTACACTTCACCACCATCTCGCTGTCCTCATACATGTCCTGCACTACCCTCACATACTTCTCTGCCACTCCTGACTTTCTCATACGGTACCACACTTCCTCTCTTGGCACCCTATCATATGCTTTCTCGAGATCCACAAAGACACAGTGCAACTCCTTCTGACCTTCTCTATACTTCTTCATCAACACTCTTAAAGCAAACACTGCATCTGTAGTACTCTTTTTTGGCATGAAACTGTATTGCTGCTCACTGATTGTCACCTCTCCTCTTAACCAGGCTTCAACAACTCTTTTCCATATCTTCATAGTGTGGCTGATCAACTTGATGCCTCTGTAGTTACTACAGCTCTGAGCATCACCCTTGCTCTTGAAAACTGGTAACAAAACACTTCTCCACTCCTCAGGCATCCTCTCACTCTCCAAAACTGTGTTAAACAATCTGGTTAAAAAGTCCACTGCCATCTCTCCTAAACATTTCCATACCTCCACAGGTATGCCATCTGGACCAACCACCTTTCCAATCTTCATCCTCTTCAAAACTTCCCTCACTTCCGACTTGCTAATCCTCAGGACTTCCTTGTTCACCATCTTTCCTTCATCCATACTCCTCTCTCATTTTCTTTATTCATCAGCTCTTCAAAGTACTCCTTCCACCTTCTCAACACACTCTTGTCATTTCTTAGTACATTACCATTTCTGTCCTTAATCAGCCTAACCTGCTGTACATCTTTTCCAGCTCAATCTCTCTGTCTAGCCAATCGACCCAAGTCCTCTTCTCATTTCTTAGTGTTTAGCCTCTCATACAACTCACTATATGCCTTGTCCTTTGCCACCTCTCTTTGCCATGCGCTTAGATTCCAAATACTCCTCTCTACTTTCTTCATCTCCCTGACTATCCCACTTTTTCTTTGCTAACCTCTTCCTTTGAATACTTTCCTGCACCTCCTTATTCCACCACCAAGTCTCCTTGTCTTCCTTCCTCTGTCCACTGGATACACCACATACCTTTCTACCTGTTTCTCTCAAAACTTTTGCTGTACTTTCCCAGTCATCTGGTAATTCTTCCTTACCACCCAGAGCCTGTATCAACTCCTTACTGAACTCTGTACCACCTTCTTCCTTCTGTAACTTCCCCCACTTAATCTTTGGCTCTGCCTTCAATGTTTTCCTCTTATTGCTTTGCAAAGTCACCTTACAGACTATCATCCAATGCTGTCTAGCTACATTCCTCTCGCCACCACCTTGCAGTCTCCTATCGCTTTCAGATTTCTCCTTCTGCATAAGATGTAGTCCACCTGTGTGCACCTTCTTCCACTCTTGTAAGTCACCCTATGTTCCTCTCTCTTCTTGAAGTATGTGTTCATCACAGCCATTTCCATCCTTTTAGCAAAATCTACAAGCATCTATCCTTCCACATTTCTCTCCTTAAGACCATACCTACCCAGAACCTCCTCATCACCTCTGTTCCCTTCATCTACATGTCCATTAAAGTCCGCTCCAGTCACCACACTCTCCTCCCTAGGAACACTCTCTACTACTTCATCCAACTTACTCCAGAATTCCTCTCTCTTCTACCTGACATCCAACTTGTGGGGCATACGCACTGACAACATTCAACAACACACCTCTGACTTCTAGCTTCAAACTCATGATTCTGTCTGACTCCCTCTTTACCTCCTGAACACTCGTCGCGTACTCTTCCTTCAAGATTACTCCTTTTCCATTTCTCTTCGCATCTGCACCATAGAAGAACAGTTTAAATCCACCTCCAATGCTCCTAGCTTTGCTTCCCTTTCATCTGGTTTCTTGAACACACAGTATATCTGCCTTTCTTCTCTCCATCATATCAGCCAACTCTCTGCCTTTACCAGTTATAGTCCTTACATTTAGCATCCCTACTCTCACCTCCACACTTTTAACTTTCCTTTTCTCTCTCTCCCTCCTAACACACCTTCCCCCTTTCCTCCTCCTCGATCTTCGACCAACATTAGCCCAATTTCCACCAGCACTCTGTCAGTTAACAGCACCGGTGGCAGTCGTTGTTAACCTGGGCCTCGACCGATCCAGTATGAAAGTCTCATTCGTCATGATCCACATGTTTGATTTGGCAAAGATTTTGTGTTGGATGCCCTTCCTGGCACAACCCTCCCCATTTACTTGGGCTTGGGACCAGCGCTAGGAGTACGGCACTAGGAATACGGCTTGTGCACCCTGTGTGGCTGGGTTTAACAAAAGAAAAAAAAAGTAAAACTGAATGAATGAATAAATAAATAAATAAATATTTAAAGCCTTGCAAATTTACAAAAAAAGTCTCGGATTGACAAGGAAATTAGTTGCAAGTTTACAAGGGAAAAAAATCTAAATCTACAAGACAAAACAGAAATTTTTATCAGTTTAAATCTACCATGGCTACATGTTTATAGAACACACCCCTCATATATGTCTGAATTTTGTCATCAATTTGATTGCATATTCAAGAAACTATGTGATTATTTCCATTTGCTTTTTTCTGTCTGTCCATTTGTTTCTCCGTTTGCAGGATTGGCCAAAAACTACCAGACTGATTTTTATTATTTTCTTATATTCTGGATCACTTTTCACAATTTTTTTCTGTGCCTGTTTATTTTTCAACAGACAGCTTATGACGCTCTATTAATTGGCACATTTTCATCACATTTCATTCAGTGGACTGTTAGCCATGGCAGAGGGATGCGCTCTCTGGGGGCCCTTTATTTCTCTGAGATATTAATCAGATTTTTTTTCTTAAATGACTTATCTCAGATTCCCTCCAAAATCTAACAGGGTTCTCCTGTGGTCCAAGTTCCACCCTTCTGCTTAATTTCACAGAAATCTGCTCAGCAGTTTTTATGTAACAGACAAACAGACCACCTTGATTTAAGGAAATATTTCAGTTTCAATATGTTTTATGCATTTTGATAGACCTGTAGGCATCTTTTCCATTAAAGAACCTAAAAAGCTTTGCCCAGTCATCGAAGATGTACCGCTCCAACTGACTGGTCTACCAGCCTGTCAATAGACCTGCTTGCTTATATGCCCACAATGCACATGCATAGTCATTCTGCATTCACGCACAATATGGGAACTTGATCAGTCGGATTGAGTCAGCTGATCCTTTAGGCAGCATCTGTACAAAATTACAATCTAACAAATGTTAAATAGGACTGATTCAGCCATCTAGAACTTCTTGTTTGATGGTATCTTTACCATCTGCTCCTGGTGTGTGTCAGAGCTGACTGCAACACACACACGCATACGCACGCACACTGCTGGCCATGTGTGGTTTTCCTTAGTCAGCACACAGCCTGCACTAGCATCAGCTCATCCAACTAATGAAAGAAAGTGAAAAGATTTGCCTGAGCCAAGACTTAAACACTGACTTGTGTTTCTTGAAGCATACCCAAACAAATAAATCAATATAATCTATTATGTGGTTACAGATTTCTTTAACAAATTCAGTAGACAGCCGGAGCTGGTAGAGATTCAGTACTTTTCTCTGGAATGTTTGTGCTTAGCCAGCAGCTGGCAGCTTCTACTATGGAAAGCTCTATTTTAAGCAATTTTCATTTAAAAAATGTGCATGGAACTACAAAACATAAGTCTTTAACCCCTTAGCATTCCAGTCAATTTCCAGCCAATGTGAAATGTTCCATGGGTGGAACACTAGAATTTTAGGAGGTTTTAAAGGAAGTAAAACTGCTGAGTTGACTTCCGGTTATGGCTGCCACGTAGGACGGACGTGTCTCGCTCTGCTCTGCTCCTGGAGAAAAAAAATCGGCAAATAACTCTCTCATTTGGGACAGAACGTATCCCAGCGTTTGGGCGAGGATATGTCGGCGAAGCCTAAGGCTGGAAAACCAGGAAAAGGAAAAAGCGAGCCGCCGAAACAGTCCAAATTAACGGACTTTCAGGTCTGTGACGCAGCAAACAGGGCTCCATATATGGCGGAGGAGGCTGGCAACGCTGCGATTTCTGCGGGGAATGGCGCAGATGCGCTGATGGCTGCCATGAGTTCAATGAGAGCGGACTTTTCCTCTAGATTTGATGGGATTATGACAGCGTTGGAAGGAATAAGAAAGGAATTGGGTGACTGTGTAGAACGAACGGCGCAGATGGAGCTCCGTCTCGCTAGTGCTGAAGATGACGTCACCCGTCTTCAATTAAAGGTGCGCACTTTGGAAAAAAAAAATAAATCTCTGGAAGATAATATTTTGGATTTGGAATCTCGGTCGAGACAGAATAATTTGAGGCTGGTGGGTCTTCCAGAGGAATCAGAAGGTCGGGACGTATGTTCCTTTCTGGAAAAGTGGATTCCGGAGGTGCTGGGCAGCGAACAAAATATAAGGTAGAATAATTAAGCATTTGCACAGGCATCTGACTGACTTGAAGTAAATAGTAAGTTTACAAAATATAGATTGTATTATATATTAAAAAAACAAAACAAAAACAAAACAAACAAAAAACAAAACAAAACTATGATGTACAAAGTTGTTAAAAATTTTGGAGTTAAGTTGGAAAACTACAGAGGAGAGTTAATGTTACGTCATTAAAAGCAGTAGAGTTAGGGTGATTGGGAGGATGAAGAAGGAGTGGCTTAGGCTGTTCCCCGTGGGTGTGGAACGGTCGATGGCTATATCGGGAGACAGAATTTTTCTTTTGATTTTGGGGGGTTTGCCACAAGTGTGGGAAGGGGAAATTTGTTTGTGTGTAGTTTGTAGGATGAATGTTCAACCACTCATGTTTTTGCTTCTCTGTATGAGCATGTTTACACTGCAAGGTAATCCTAAACTCTCTATTGATCATGGACCAAAGTGTTAATCTTAATTTAACTTCATGGAATTGCAGAGGTCTACAAAATTTAAAAAAACTTAAACAAGTTATGAATAAAATAAAGGACATGGGTTCAAGAATTGTGTTTTTACAAGAAACTCATCTGATAGAGGAGGATGTTAAAAGAATTAGGAGTAGATGGCAGGGAAGTGTATTCACCTCTTCATTTTCATCCCGAGCCAGGGGAGTTATGACTCTCATACATAAATCAGTTCCTTTTCAAGTGAAAAATGTAATTGGAGACAAATTTGGAAGATATGTAATCATTCAAGGTTCTTTGCTATTAGAAAATATAAATCTTGTGAACTTATATGGTCCCAATATAGATGATCAGAAGTTCTTTGCTAATTTATTTCTCATCTTATCATCACTTACAGGGCAACATATAATAGCAGGGGATTTTAATTGTACATTGAATCCAGGTGTGGATAGATCAACAGGACTGGATTGTACGCACATTGGATGTAGGATGACTATTAATCATTTTATGAAAGAATTGAGATTGTTAGATATATGGAGAGAAATGAAACCACAAGTTAAAGCCTATTCTTGTTATTCCAGTACCTACAAGACATTCTCACGTATTGATTATTTTTTGATTTCCACAGAATTAAGGTCCAAGATTCAAAACTGCTTTTATGATAACATCGTGATCTCTGATCATGCACCCTGTTGTCTAATATATGTAGATAAAAAATTGACAAAGGAATCAGGTAGATGGCAATTTCAGCATAAATGGCTTCAGGATGAGGAATTTGTCAAGTATATAGAAAAACAGATAGACGAGTTCTTTGACATCAATACTACACAAACATCAGCATGTGTAAAGTGGGAGGCTTTCAAAGCTTTTATTAGGGGGCATATTATTAGTTATACAGGATCAAAATCTAAGAAGACTCGAGAGGAGAGAGCTAAATTGGAACATAAAATAAAAAATCTTCAGGAAAAAGTGTATGCAGGAAGTGACCCAAGGTTGGAGAATGAATTACTGATTTTGAGAGCTGAATACGACAAAAAATCAGCGAATAGAGCTGCCTCGAGTCTTCTAAGATTGAAACAATCTTTTTATGAACAAGGTGAAAAATCAGGAAAATTATTAGCATGGCAGATTAAACAATTGGAAATTAAAACACCAATTACCAGTATTATAAGTAAAGGACAGGTAGTTATAGATCCTTTAGAAATTAATAGAGCCTTTAGAGATTACTATGAAAAATTATATGATACCAAAAATGAACCTGATTTAACAAAACTAAATGGGTTTTTGAACGAACTATCTATACCGTGTATTCCAAATGAAAACAGGGAGATATTGGAGTCTAAAATTAGTCAAGAAGAAGTTGGGCTAGCCATTGATAATATGAAATCAGGAAAAAGTGCAGGACCAGATGGTCTTCCAGTTGACCTTTATAAAAAATTTAAGAATAAATTAATAAAACCTTTTTTGGAAATGGTTTTAGAAGCATTTCAAAATAATAATTCACCATCATACATAAATAATGCCTTAATTATACTGCTGCCAAAACCAGGTAAGCCCTCTAATAAATGTGAAAATATGAGACCAATAAGCCTATTAAACGCCGACCTTAAGATAATCTGTAAAATTTTAGCAAGACGAATACAAGAAATTTTACCAAATATTATTAATCGAGATCAGAATGGCTTTATAAAGGGCAGACAAGGCTTCCATAATGTAAGAAGACTATTTAATATTATCTATTTTAATAAAGAAGCACCGGATACAGCTCTCCTATCATTGGACGCCGAAAAGGCCTTTGATAGAGTTGAATGGCCCTTTCTTTTTGAAGTCCTACAAAGGTTTGGACTTGGAAATAATTTCATAAAATGGGTTCAAATAATATACAATAATGCTACAGCAGAAATCCTAACAAATAACAATATTTCAAAACCAATAAAAATCAATAGAGGATGTCGACAAGGCTGTCCACTCTCACCTTTACTGTTTACTATGGCAATTGAACCTTTAGCGATAGCGATACGTTTACATTCACAAATATATGGAATTAAAGTTGGACCAACAGAACATAAAATCTCCCTGTACGCCGATGATATAATTTTGTTTATGTCGAATCTAAAAAAATCAATTCCAACCTTGTTGAATTTAATAAAGAATTTTGGGGAAATATCAGGATATAAAATAAATAAAACTAAATCTTCAATATTAATGCTAAATGAGACCCAGAGAAATTACCCAGCCCCTGAGGTAAATCAATTCAATGTTGTAAATCAGTTTAAATATTTAGGAATCCAAATTATGCCTAAGCTAGAATCAGTCGCCAGTGTCAACTATGAAGCCTTAATGTCAGATATCAGTGAGTTAACTCAGAGATGGATGTCACTACCAATGTCGATGATCGGGAGAATCAATATACTTAAAAGTAATATTTTACCTAAAATACTTTATTTATTTCAATACATTCCCTTATCACCACCTTTAGATCTATTCTCAAGAATAAAAAAAAAGTTAGTGGAATTTATATGGAACAACAGGAGGGCTAGATTACGTCTGTCTTTATTATATTTACCATTTGATCGTGGAGGTCTGAAATGTCCAAATTTTATGTTGTATTATTGGTCGGCACAACTGAGGTCTATGACATATTATTTTTCATCAAATGATCTCCCTCACTGGACTGAAATGGAATCATACAATTTACCTTTACCTCTTCCCATATTCATATACTCAGATTCGGCAAAAAAATTACAAAAACAAGTTAAAAATCCATTTGTAAAGCATATGATCAAAATATGGTGTGAAGCTAAAAACTATTTAAAAGAACCACAGTTATTGTCACAATTTAGTCCAATATGGGGTAATCAATATTTTAAACCAGGGAGAGCGGACGCTGTATTTAAAGTATGGAATTTAAAAGGGATACAAAAGATTCAGGATTTATATTTGCCATGTGCAGACAACATAATGTCTTTTGAAGAGCTGAGGATCAAATTTAATCTCAATAGAACACATTTTTTTAAATATCTTCAACTTAGAAACTTTATTCGATCAAATCAAAATAAAGCTCTCACTCGACCTATTTATTCATCCTTGGAAAAAATGATGATGAAAGATAGTAAAAGAAAGGGTATTATTTCAGAGTTTTATAACTCATTGACACTATCTTCAAGTGAAAATTCACTGAAAAGATTAAACTACTGGAAAGAAGATCTGCAAATTGAAATTTCAGAGGAACAATGGGAATTGGCTTGTACAGAAGTTCAAACCAAATCAATAAATGCACGCCTTAAATTGATACATTTCAAATGGTTAATGCGGATGTATGTTACACCGGAGGAGTTAAATAGATATAACAAAAATATACCAGATACATGCACAAAATGCATGGAAAGTAAAGGAACCCTATTTCATTGTTTATGGGAATGTAGATTAATAAGAATGTTTTGGGAAGAGGTGAGGGTAACAATTGAAAAAATAATCTCAAAACAAATCATATTGAATCCTAAACTGGTTTTGTTGGGTCTGTACCCAGAAAAGCATAATTTCAATAAAAGTGAAAGAACATTCATAGACCTCAGTTTGCTTAATGCCAAAAAATGTATTGCACTATTATGGAAAAAGACTCATAGACCAGATGTGACTCAGTGGTTAAGACAGATGTTAACAAACCTTCCATTAGAAAGAATAACATATATACTGAAATCAAAGGAAATTGTGTTTGAGAATATATGGAGACCTTTTATTGATTATGTAAAAAATTTAAACATAACTCTTGAAGAAGAAGGTGAATGATGTGTGTGGACCTTGTAAATTCCAAACTGGTGAACATAATATGTATACTTATGTATTGGATTGTCTAGACTAAACAGAGGAGCATTGTTGAAGACTTGATTTTGTTGGTGGTTGTTGGTGTTTTTAGTGCATTTTTTTTTTTTTTTGTAGTACTTTAGTGTTAGTGTTTGATTGTTTGTATCATGTTTGTTAAAAAAAAAAAAAAAGGTTCAATAAAGATATTGTGGAAAAAAAAAAACTGCTGAGTTTTAAGTGTAAACAGGAGTGTCAACATTAGAAATCAGTAAAGTTGAGTGTGTTTAATAATTTATCACTTTTCTTGTAACTTTGCAAATAAGTGCTGGCAGGCTCGCAGTGCCTTACTCCATCATTCCTTGTCATGTGTGTCTCTGACACCAAGATTCAACTCCCTCAGATCTTACGTGAAACCCCAATTCCAAAGAAGCTGGGACATTGTGTAAAATGTAAATAAAAGCAGAATACAATGATTTGCAAATCCCTTTCAACATATATTCTATTGAATACACTACAAAGACCAGATATTTAATGTCCAAACTGATTTTTTTTTTTTTTCAAATACTCACTCATTTACAATTTGATGTTTGCAACACATTCCAAAAAAGCTAGGACAGGGGCATGTTTACCACTGCGTTACATCACCTTTCCTTTTAACAATACTCAATAAGCATTTAGGAACTGGAATTCTTTCCCATTCTCACTTGATTTGCTCAACAGTCCGGGGTCTTGGCTGTCATACTTTATGCTTCATAAAGCGCCACACATTTTCAATAGGAGACAGGTCTGGACTTCAGGCAGGCCAGTCTAGTACCTGCACTCTTTTACTATGAAGCTACACTCTTGTAAGATGTGCAGAATGTAGCTCGGCATTGTCTTGCTGAAATAAGCAGGGATGTCCTTGAAAAAGATGTTGCTTGGATGGCAGTATATCTTGCTCCAAAACCTGCATGTACCATTCAGCATTAATGGTGCCTTCACAGATGTGCAAGTTACCCATGCCATGGGCACTAACACACCCCCATACCATCATAGATACTGGCTTTTGAACTTAATGCTGATAATAATTTGGATGGTCCTTTTCCTCTTTAGCGATACGATGTCCATGATTCCCCAAAACAATTTAAAGCCCCCCTGTTAATATACTTTACAGAATGATGTCAGTTTTTAAAACAGTGCTGTCCGAGGGATCAAAGATCACAGGCAATCAATGTAGGTTTTTGGGCTTGTCACTTATGTGAAGAAATTCTTCCAGATTCTCTGAATCTTTTGCTATTATGGACTGTAGATGATGAAATCCCTAAATTCTTTGCAACGGTACATTGGAAACATTATTCTTAAACTGCTGGACTATTTGCCCACATAGTTATTCACAAAGTGGTGAACCTCACACCATCCTTGCTTATGAATGACTGAGGCTTTCGGGGTGCTCCTTTTATACCCGATCTTAACACTCACCTGTTTCCAATTAACCTGTTCACCTGTGGAATGTTCTAAAAAGGTGTTTTTTTGAGCATTCCTCAATTTTCCCAGTCTTTTCTTGCCCCTGTCCCAGCTTTTTTGGAGCATGTTGCAGCCATCAAATTCAAAATGGGTGAATATTTGCAAAAAAACAAAGTTCATCAGTTTGAATATTAAATATCTTAATATCGGTTAAGTGCTGTTAGCACTTAACTGGCCCACGATGCTAACGCAAAAACTCGACATACCGGGAGAGATAAGACGGAAACGGCGTGGGTGTCGAGCTGGAGTAAGACGGCGGGCGAGGAATATAAGGTACAGACCCGTCCTCCCATCCGTTATTATGGGGAATGTTCGATCGCTACTCAATAAGACTGATGAGCTAGCGGCTATCTCCCGCTACGAGAGTGTCTTCAGGGAGAGTAGTTTGATGCTATATACTGAGACGTGGCTAACAGAAGTAGCAACAGATGCTAACATCGAACTGGAGGGTTTCCACGCAATACGGGCAGACCGGACACCAGACAGTGGGAAGACAAGGGGTGGAGGAGTGATAATGTATGTCAATAACAACTGGTGCAGACCGGGACATATCATGGTTAAGGAACAGCACTGTAGCAAAGACAATGAGTTGCTAGCTGTTAGAATGCGGCCTATATATCTCCCGAGGGAATACTCACATGTGATCTGCATTGTTATTTATGCAAATCCGACAGCAAACGCTGGGACAGCACGAGACGTCATCCACTCAGTAACTGGCAGGCTGCAGACAGAACACCCAGATGCTCTTCTCCTCATCTCAGGTGATTTCAACCATATTTCACTGTCCCCCATTCTACCCATGTTTACCCAGTATGTCACATGCCACACTAGAGACAATAAAACACTGGACTTATTCTATGCAAATACTAAGGAGGCGTACACCTCATCACCACTCCCCCCACTCGGGAGATCGGATCACAACTTGGTTCATCTTCTGCCGGTGTACAAACCCTTAGTACACAGACAACCTCCGGCCATGCGCACGGTGAAGTTATGGTCTGAGGAGGCAATGGACACGCTAAAGGACTGTTTTGAAATCACTGCCTGGGAGCAGCTCTGCGATCCACATGGTGAGGACATCAATGGCCTCACTCACACCATCACAGACTACATCGGCTTCTGTGTGGACAACACCGTACCCACCAAGACCATACGGTGTTGCTCAAACAACAGACCCTGGATCAACCCTGAGATAAAAACACTTCTGAGAGAGAAGAGGATCTTCAGGTCAGGGAACAGGGTGATGCTGAAGTCCATTCAGAGGGAGCTGAGGAGGAAGATCAGAGAAGGCAAGGTCAGCTTCAGGAAGAAAATGGAGGACAAGCTGCAACAGAGCGACATCGGCAGGGTCTGGAGAAACCTTAAAACCATCTCTGGGCTCCAGAATACCTCCCCCCAGGCCACGGAGGGCAGGGAGTGGGCGAACAATCTGAACCTGTTTTTTAATAGGTTTGACCAGTCGCCCTCCCCCCCGACTGCACAACAACTACTGCTGCCTCTAAAGTCATCGAGACCTGCTGTCCACACCCCACTCCACCAACATCCCCCCCACTCCCAGCACACAGCCCCCCAACCTGACCCTCACGAAGACCCAGGTGAGGACGGAGCTGAGGAAGATCAAGGCAAGGAAGGCGTCGGGACCGGACGGCATCAGCGCGAAGCTCCTCAAGTCCTGTGCAGACCAGCTGTGTGGGATTGTGGAGCATATCTTCAACCTGAGCCTGAAGCTGGGGAGGGTACCACAGTTGTGGAAAACATCTTGTGTGGTACCTGTACCAAAGACTTCCCACCCCAAAGATCTGAACAGCTATAGACCAGTGGCCCTGACGTCTCACATGATGAAGACCCTGGAGAGACTGCTCCTTGCTCACCTCCGCCCCCTGGTGGGACCAGTGATGGATCCACTCCAGTTCGCCTACCAGCATGGCATTGGGGTGGAGGATGCAGTGATCTTCCTCCTTCACCGTTCTCTGTCCCACCTGGAGAAGCCCGGGAATGCGGTGAGGATCATGTTCTTTGACTTCTCCAGTGCTTTCAACACCATTCAACCAATGATCCTGAAGGACAAGCTGCTGTGCACAGGGGTGGACCAGCACCTGTCATCATGGATCCTGGACTACCTCACTAACTGGCCACAGTTTGTGAGAACCCGAGATTGTGTGTCTGACACGATCATCAGTAGCATGGGGGCCACCCAGGGAACGGTTTTGGCTCCCTTCCTGTTCACCCTTTATACTGAGGACTTTTCACACAACACAACACACTGCCATCTACAGAAGTTCTCTGACGACTCTGCGATCGTTGGCCTCATCTCCAACAGAGATGAAGCTGAGTACAGAGGACTTATCCAGGACTTCGTGGACTGGTGCCATCGGAACTGCCTCCAGATCAACGCGAGGAAAACTAAGGAGCTGGTGGTGGACTGCCGCAGTCAAGGACAACCCCTCACAGCACCAGTAAACATACAAGGAACAGACATTGAGGTGGTGACATCCTACAAGTACCTTGGTGTTCATCTGAACAATAAACTAGACTGGTCACACAATACCGATGCACTCTACAAGAAGGGACAGCGCAGGCTGTTCTTACTGAGGAGGCTCAGGTCTTTTGGTGTACAAGGGGCGCTGCTGAAGACATTCTACGACACAGTGGTGGCATCAGCCATCACTTTTGGAGTGGTCTGCTGGGGCAACGGCATTACAGCAGCCGATAGGAAGAGACTAAACAAACTGATCAAGAAAGCTAGCTCTGTTCTGGGGCAACGCCTTGAGCCAGTGGAGGAGATAGGAGAGAGAAGGATGGTGGCTAAACTGTCATCTCTGCTGAAGTCTGAGTCCCACCCTATGCAGGACATACTGAACGCACTGAGGAGCTCATTTAGCAGCAGACTACATCATCCTAGGTGCGCAACCGAGAGGTTTCGCAGGTCCTTCCTACCTACGGCTGTCAGACTGTATAACCTAAGCAGGGCTGCTCGCAGAGATAGCAAAAAAACGTGATGACCTAGTAGTATTGAATGCAAAAGATGCAACAGACTTACACAAATGGTCCCCTCCAGTATACAACTAGGACAATATCAGTCGCTATGGAAGGTGACAATATGTATGGGTACATATTCATACTATGTAGGATAACTAAGTAGACGGTTATGCTGTTTATTCCATCTTGCTACAATGCTCTGCACTTTGTATATATATTTATATATTTATGTGTACGTATGTATATCCACTGCTCTTAGTTATATTTTTCGTATCTTCTTAATTATTGCTCTGAGTGTTGCTATCCCTGTGCTGTTGCAATCCTGGAATTTCCCCATTGTGGGACTAATAAAGGCTTATCTTATCTTATCTTATCTTATTTTGTCTTTATAGTGTATTCAGTTGAACATAGGTTGAAAAGGATTTGCAAATAATTGTATTCTGTTTTATATTTTCCACAACATCCCAACTTCATTGGAATTGGGGTTTGTATTACGCAAGATCTGAGGGACTCGAATCTTGGTGTCAGAGACACACATGACAAGGAACGATGGAGGAAGGCACTACGAGCCTATTGTGCAGCACCTGTCACACCTTTGGTGTTAAAGACGTTAAATGTGTTTGATGCAAATGCTTTCCTTAAATTTGCATTTTCCTTGTAAATTTACAAGTTTTTTATATAAATGATCTGTTTTGTTTTTGGATTTTTTTATTTTTTTTTTGCTGTAAAATTGTGAGTTTTTTTTCTTGTAAATTAGCATCCTTTTTCATATATGTAAATGACCAGAGTGGTGGCCTAGTGGTAGAGCATCCACCCTACAACCGGGAGGTCAGGACTCAAGCCACAGCCAGGTCAGACCACAGGCCATATAAAAAATTGTACTTCCCGCCTTCTAGCTTGGTGCTCAGTATAATAGAAATGGGGAAGGGGAAAGTTGTTGTAGCGGTGCCTATATGCCTCCATGGATAAGTTGTGGTGATCTGTGTTACCATGTGTTTCCATTCCACAAAACAAAACCACTGAGGAACAGAAGAGAGCAGCCTGCTTGTAGTGGATTTTCCCAACCTGCAATGGAGCCTAGGACATTGATGGTCCCCCATTGTCAGTCATGATGGCGACTTCTTTCTTCATATAAATGTGCACCCTTTGCTCAGAAATTTAATAAAATTTTCTCCCAAATATGCACTTTTTTCTGATAAAATTGCAACATTTTTCATGCAATTGTCTTTTCTTTAATTTGTGACTTTCTTTTTTCGACTGTGTAGTTTTTCCTGTTAAATTTGAAACCTTTGCATTGTGAAACTGACATTTTTTCTTAATATTTTCTGCATTTTTTACCAAGTGCAGTTGTGTTTTAGCCTGAAAATTTGCTCCATTTTTCCATAAAATTGTATTTTTTTCATGCTTTTTTCTTAAATTTGCAACTTTTTTCTTTTACATTTACACGTTTTAAATGATTGCTCTGCCTTTTTTTTCCTAACTGCAATTGTGAGTTTTTTCTGTAAACTTTCATTTTTTTCCTCATAAATTTCCAACAGTTTTTCTTGCAAATGTGCATTTTTTTCTTAAATGGGACTTTTTTTTCCTCATAAATTTGCTAAGTTTCTCATATAAATCCTCTGTTTTCCCTCCCAAGTACATTTGTGGGGTTTTCATGTAGATCTGCAACTTTTTTATATGAATGTGCACATTTTTCGCCTTTTTCATGAATCTGCAACTTCTGCTGCAACATGCAACTTTCCCCTTCTTTTTTCCTTTTTGCAATATCTTTCACTTTTTGTCACACAAATGTTTACTCTTTTCTCATAAATCTGCAACTATCGTTTTCATGCAAATGTATTTTTTTCTTAAATTTGCAACTACTTCCTTGTAAATTTGCACCATTTTTTCTTATAAATGCACTTTTTGACCCACAGTACATTTGTAGTAGTAGTATACTTTATTGATCCCCAGAGGGGAAATTGAGAGTCATCCACCACCTGGATGGATGAAGCAGCCACGATACGGCGCTATCCCTTAACCATTCACACACACATTCACACCTAGGGCCACTTTAGAGTCTCCAATTAACCTAACCTGCATGTTTTTGGCATGTGGGAGGAAACCGGAGAAATCCCGGAGTAAATCCACGCAAACACGGGGAGAACATGCAAACTCCACACAGATCACTGTTGGTCGGGGGCTGGGATCAAACCCACGATCTCATGATCCCCCGGCCAAGGGTAAACTGTGCTGCCGCAGTGCTAACCACTGCGCCACCGTGCAGCCCAGACCTTTTTCAAATAAATATGCACCTTTTTTCTTGCAAATGTGTTTTTGTCTCTTACATTTGCAGTTCTTTTTTCCTTAAAAATGCTTTAACTTTTTTCTTGTGAATGTTCCCTTGTAAAATTGGATGCCACCAATTAGGGCCAAAAGACATGTGACTAGGGCCAAATGACATGTGGTTTTGGAGCTACAGGTTGCAGACCACAAATGGACAGTTCTACAGCAGCCAGAGGGAAAACATGTCCATCTGATTTGACCTGTCTTTAAGAGCTGTCCAACACAGGACTGCCCCTAACTTGATACGTTCAGCAGATCTGTTAAACTGAGCCAGTATGAAACAAATATGCTCAGCAGTGAAGACTGATAGTCTCCTGAAATTTCTGCTGTGGGCTGATAAATGTGGATCAAACACTTCCTGAGGGGTAAGGTTTTCTGAAGCTGTATTCCTGTATGATTGCTTTGTTTTCCTCTCATTGTCCCACCTCTGTTCCAGCCCTCCACATGAGAGAGTTTATGAGAATTCCTCACCACTGTATGACTACAAGAAACCAATTCTCTGTTGCTTCACAAACTCATACTGAGGAAACAGACGGACCATGAAAGCCGTGCCTTTTTTCCACAACTATTTACTCCATTTATGAATGTGTGCGTTTATGCTTGGCCATTTCAAAGACCTTATTTTCCATCCAGTTTTTTAGCCTCTGCTCTGGAAAGGTCAGCACACCCTTCTTTGGCTCAGAATCCACACTTTTTGGCTTGCAATAGGTCGTTCAATTTTTGTCTTTTTTGTATTTCTATAAACTAAATATTTGAGGTATTAATGCAAGAGGCTCTACATAAAGATTAATTAAATTATTAATGCATCAAAACATGGGGCAGACCAGGACAAGTTTGGGTAGAAAATATTAACTGGAATGAATACAGAAGCAGCAGAAACTGTAAAAAGATGAAGAATGATGGGAAAAGTCATTCTCAAATGCAGAGGTGGGTAGAGTAGGCAGAAACTGAACTTAAGCAAAAGCAGTTACCTTATGATGTTTTTTACACAAGTAAAAGTAACCAAAAAGTTACTTGAGTAAGAAAGTATTCAGTAAAAAACGCTACTTAAAATAGTAACTACTTTACTCTTGCCAATTTGTGCTTGTAAATTTGGGACATTTTTCTCACAAATTCTTTTTTCCTCAAAATTTTGTGATTTTTTTTCCCCTTATAAATTTGTGACTTTTATGATAAAATTGCAACCTTTTCATGTAAATGTCCAATCATTTTCTCATAAATTTGCAGCTTTTTCTCATTCCTTTGCAACTTTTTATCTACAGTATAAATTTTCAGCATTGCAGCTTCCCATATTTGGGAGGTTTTTCTCATATATGTGCAGTCTGAAAAAAATATTACGTATAAACTATCCACATGTATAATCTAATATATTCCAAATCATATTAAAAAAATGACTGACAGTAATACAATTAAAGTTTCATGATCCAGAATAGAAGAACAATGATTTCAATTAAATCATTATACATTCCCAAAAATATGTACAGATTTATGTTAAGAACAAGTTATTGCAGGATAAACCAGCACATTTCTAGCCAGTTTTCATATCAGTTAAATAAAAAGAGTATAGCAAAATGTAGTTAATTGAGTAAAAGTATTGTTTAATTCTTGATATATGTTCCCAGGTAACGGTAAAAGGTATCCTGCAATACAAGATGTCATGAACCTGGGTTTGTTGGTCCCAAACCCAGTTCTGACCCGTGGCTGTTTGGCCCGTCTCCCTATTTATTCTCCATCAGGCGCGTCAGGGAGCCCTTTGGGTCCTTCACTCCCTGACAGCTCGGGCACGCCCCCTCCTCCTGTCAGTGCCATCAGCTGTGTCTCATTATGGGTGTTTCACACACGTACATGCACACACTTCATTCACTCCCATTCATACGCTCAGACACTCACTCATACGCACATGATGTTAATTTTGTTCGGCCCACGCACTCTCACACCAGCGGTCTCTTCCCTCGTTAGTATTATTATTACTTAAACGCTGTGTTAGTAGGAAGAGACCATCGGAGCATTCAGCTTCATACACGACAGCGTGTAGTTTCGTGTATGCATGCCATTACCTTAGTTACGGCGTCAGCTTGCCTCATCTTCATCCACCGGACTGCACAGACTGCCCCGAATCGCTCCTGCACCGTAAGTCCATGTTTGCCTTTCACCCCGTGTCAACTGCAGCTCAGCGGCACTAGGCATTCTCGTAGCCAGGCAGTAGAGCATCCAGGAGGCGTCCCTGTATGTCTGGTGGCCTTAAGCCAATCATTTCAACTCTCCGTGTTTTGCATGACTGTTGTTGGACTTATTATTTTGGGGTTTGTGTTCAATAAAACGCATAAAGCCACTCCTGCACATGTTTTTTTTTTTTCATTCCTCCCTTGGTGCGCTGTGTAATGGCGCACCAGAGATCATAACAGAATGCTCCGTCCTGCAAGAAATAAAAAACAGCGGAGTAGACATGCATTTTTTCTTTTCACCTTTTCCCCCCTTTTTTTCTCCCGAGTTTCAACATGGTGGTTCGGACGGAGAGGGAGCTGGAGAGGGAGCTGCGCTCGCTGTGCCTCTTGGAGGAGATTTTTTCATGGACACAGAAGCCCTGTTCCTCCCAGGCCGTTCAACAGGCTCGGGACACAGCGATGAGGGTGATGGAGAGGGACAGCCTCTAGAATCATCCCGAGGCGATGGAGATTCTCCGGGACATCTACGCTGTGCCATGCGAGGGGTTGGATGAGGATCTCCCAGCGTTCGAGCCACTCGTGGCCACTCCACTGTCTTCCTCGGATAATTTGGAGCTTCTCAGCATGGGTAACTTGCTGCCCAGCGCGGCGCTTCGTATCCCGGATTATCTGATGCCCGAGCCACCCATGAAGAAGAAGAGGAGGAATTCCCGCCGGAAGAAGCTTCCAGCCTTGCTGACGATAGCCCTGCCTCCTCGTCCCGAGCCATGTTCCGCTCCGTCCCCAGAGGAGCTGGAGGAACGCAGACTGGCTCTTCAGGCGGAGACGGACCTCATCTTGGAGGTGAAGTCATGGCTCCTCCCGGAGATGGCCGGGAGATTGGAGGAATTTTTCCCGAGGGAAGAGGAGCCACAGCCCGAGGAGGAGCGTGCTCTATTCATGGAGTCTCCACACCTCCCTGACCCCGAGACAACAGCTGACATCATCACTTCTCAGGAATTCAGGCAAGTGCTTATTCAGTCTCTTTTATTGTCACCTGAAACTCCCTGCCTGATTCCTGATGAACTGTCAGCTGACGATCGTGTTTCCCCTGTTTCTCCCGTGCTATTGTCTATGCCGGGAGTTGAGTTCCAGACGCAGGAGAGGCTCTCACTGGGGAGAGTGGAGCTCCCGTCACCTGTTTCCTCTCGTCGCCACTGTTCCCGGAGGGCCCACCACAAGAGTTTGGCTGACCTGCCGCCTGTCTCATCCACCTCCATCACCACTGAAATGGCTCCTCCACTCTCCACGAGGGGGCCCGAATTCAAGTTGGGCATGGAGAGAGATGGTTGGCTCCCATCTGCAGCTGTGGACATCAGAGACCGGGAGGACAGCCGCTGGACAATGAAGGAGCCTGTGGCCCTGGAGGAGTTCAGACCAGCATCAGCACGGAATGAGCCCCCTGCATCCCCGTTGGATCAGTCTCCAGTATTGGAGTCCTTGCCTGGGGGCACCTGGACTACCACCACCACCGGACCAGCCACTGAGGTTGTCACAGCGGAGGAGGAACCCAAGCCGGATCGCCTCGAGGTCGGGCCAGTGTCATTGTTGGGATCGATGGAGTCCTGGATGGCGATGGAGCTCGAGCCCAGGCAAGTGCTCTCATTTATTTCTCTCTCTTCTGAATTAGAGCAACCTTGTCTGGCTCTTGGCGAGGAGAGCCGGATGCAGCCACCCGCTGCATCTGGTCTTGTCTCGCCGGGCTCCACCGCCCCTGGCAGCCCTGACTCTTTGTCTCTCTGTCCTGTCTACGAGCTCTCTCTCAGGGTCGCTGGAGAGCTGCTAACACCACCTGAGGTCGCCGGGAGTCTGGGTTCAGCGCCGGGGATCGTGGAGAACCCTACCTCCCCCGTTGGGGAGGCCACCACGGGAGCAATGAGGTCTCCAATGGGGATCACCGCAGGTGCAACAGTGCTCCAGCCGGAGTCCACCGCTGGTGCAGCCACATCCCAGGCCGGGACCATCGCAGATGCAGCCACGTCCCAGACCGGGACCATCGCAGGTGCTAAGGTCCCCCTGCTCCAAGCTTCAGAGGGCAGGGGGCTCCTGTCCCCCAGTTTGGCCACCGTGGTTCACCGGTGGGTAGAGCTGCCTCTCCGCCTTCCCCTCCGGTCCTGGTGGCTCCACCACGCTGGTCGGCCACCCGACAGACTTGGCCTTTGGGTCGGGTGGCCCATCAGCCCAGGCAGGCCGCCGGACACTGTTCTACAGGCCGCCTGCTGGACATGGGACTAAGGCAGGCCACCTGATCGGTCACCCCTCGCCATGCCGGGGGCCTGGGACTCTGGTCAACCCCCCAAACTTTGGACTCCTGGCGGGGGGGGGGACTGTCTAGGTGGGGGGGGCTGTTAGGAGGTGCACGTTATTATATATGCATATTAGGTGTTGTGTTTTTCATGTGTTGCTTCCCTCTTAACCTGTTTTCCCCCCACCTCCCGCCCTGGGTAGTTGTTTGTCTCTGGGGGGGGGCCTTGGTTGTGTTTTGTGTTTTTTTTCTTGCTGGTGGTACTGGGCTGTCTGGTATCCACCCCTTGAGAGGGAGGCTCTGTCATGAACCTGGGTTTGGTGGTCCCAAACCCAGTTCTGACCAGTGGCTGTTTGGCCCGTCTCCCTATTTATTTTCCATCAGGCGCGTCAGGGAGCCCTTTGGGTCCTTCACTCCCTGACAGCTCGGGCACGCCCCCTCCTCCTGTCAGTGCCATCAGCTGTGTCTCATTATGGGTGTTTCACACACGTACACGCACACACTTCATTCACTCCCATTCATACGCTCAGACACTCAGTCATTCACACATGATGTTATGTTCGGCCCACGCACTCTCACACCGGCGGTCTCTTCCCTTGTTCGTATTATTATTACTTAAACACTGTGTTAGTAGGAAGAGACCATCGGAGCATTCAGCTTCATACACGACAGCGTATACTTTCACGTATGTATGCCATTACTTTCGTTACGGTGTCAGCCTGCCTCACCTTCATCCACCGGACTGCACGGACTGCCCCAGGTCGCTCCTGCACCGTAAGTCCATGTTTGCCTTTCACCCTGTGCCGACTGCAGCTCAGCGGCACTAGGCATTCTCGTAGCCAGGCAGTAGAGCATCCAGGAGGCGTCCCTGTATGTCTGGTGGCCTTAAGCCAATCATTTCAACTCTATGTGTTTTGCATGACTGTTGTTGGACTTACAGTATTATTTGGGGTTTGTGTTCAATAAAACGCATGAAACTACTCCTGCATGTGTTTTTTTGTCATTCCTCCCTTGGTGCACTGTGTAATGGCGCACCAGGGATCATAACACAAGAGGTGGGTAGAGTACCCAGAACTTGTACTCAAGTAAAAGTAGCATTATCAAATTATATTAATAACTCAATTAAAAGTAAGAGTAGTCACCAAAAAGCAACTATAAAAAAGTTACTTGAGTAGTGAGTAATAACTTTTCTGATGCCAATTTGTGAGGTTTGTATGCTAAAATTCTCATAAATTTCCATTTTTTAATCCTCATTTTTTCAGTTAAAAAAATGCAATAATGTTTTCTGATAAATTTTGAACTTTTTTCTTCATGGATTTGTAATTTCTTATCAAATTTTGAGTTTTTTCTTGTAAATTGGCAAAATTATTGCTGTAAATAATACATTTCTTATTACTTCTGTCTGCTTGTCTGTCAGCAGCATTATGTAAAAACTGCTCAATGGATTTTGATGAAATTTTCACCAGATGTTTTGGCCCCCTGGCCTCAGGATGAACCTGTTCTATTTTGGAGGTGATCCACGGGCGCATACTTCAGTCAAGGGACTATCTTGCAATGTTCAGATGGACAGCGGTATGGACAGACGAAGGAAAGATGTAGCCTTGGTGGAGGTATGTCTTCTCTGAGTGACCGCTAGTTTTTTCATGAATTAGCCACTTTTGTGATAAAACCATTTCCACACAAATTTACAAAATTTACTAGGTTTCCTAGATATTTCACCCATAAATCTGCAACTATTTTCTTGTGCATTTGCAGCTTTGCTCTCACAAATTTGTGAGTTTTTTTCTCTTAAATCTGAGGAAAATTAAACATAAAGCAGCCTCATGTACCCTCTAATAGAATCCAAGTCATATAAAGAAACAGCACAGTAATAAATCAAACAGTTCCGGAGCAAGAACAGAGGAACAACGATTTGAAAACTAATGGGGAAAAAAACCTTGATCCGAGTAAAGCAATCAAACATTACTCAGTACTTGAGAAAAAGTACAGATATTTTTACTTGAATAAATGAAATTAGTTACTACCTACCACAGCACGAATATGAATAAAATGTTGTAACTGACTAGAAGTATAGATGACAAAGAAATGAAAAGGTGAAAACCTAGAACACAGCAACTAATTAGGTTAAATTATACTAGTTAGTAGTTAAAATGTAGGCTTGCAGCTGCTTTTGAAATGCAGTATAAGTAAGCAGGCAAGCATAAATGCTGTTATGTTTAGCAGTATCAAAGACCATTTGATTTTACACCCAGGTTTTTCACCCTGTTCTCTGCAAAGGGCAACAGACCCTTCTTTGGTTCAGAATCAACATTTTTAAGCTTGCAATTAGGTCACATTATGCCATTTTATTTTGGAGTTGATGAGTCACAGAAGGCCACTTCATCCGGGAGTTAACTGACCACACTCAGACATGACTCAGGGGAGGCTGTGTCGAAAATAAACAACCAGCAGCCTCTCAAGTTGTGTCTAGCCATAAGTTTTAGTTTAAATCCATTTAATGCATCCCAGGAATGCTCCGTGCTCCTGGAGCAGTGGGATTTGTGGTATTTACCCAGGACGTGCCTGTTTTCCTGCACACAATCCCGTGAAGAATTCTTGTGAACTGGCTGCACTGGCAGCCCAATAAATCTATAGTGTATATAAGAGGAGGGAGGAGGAGTAAATTAGAACCAGAAGCAGAAATGTGAGACACCAAAGCATCACCTCAGCAAAATCTGCATCCAACTGTCGCTAAAGAAAGAATGACTCAGACAAATTAGTAAATATAATGGAAAAAAGAGTGACACTTACCAAAAACGTGCAGCTCTCACCAGGGAGACAAAGTCAGACCATCAGAGGTAGGAAGTCTTTGGAAAAGTGGGAAGAAAGAGAGGGTCCATGAAGGGGGGGAGTGTTCTTAGAGATCCAGACTTGAAGGGAGTCCAGGGTTTGTTAGCTGAGCTCAGTGCCTTTAGACTGCGAGTGTCTCTCCTCCCCTCTCTCTCCAGTCTCGCTGCTGGGAAACCTGACTCCCCTTGCGCTTTGCTCCCACCATCCTCATCCCCCTCCCTCCTCAGTCTTCCTTCCTTTGCTGCCACTCCCTCCCTTGGTCCTGCATCTGCAGGCCCTTCTGGTCAGAGTCACTCCCCCTTTTCAGCGGGCTTTACCTCCCTCTGTCCTATCCTCCCGTCTCATCGTGGATGCTCCGCAGGCCTCGGAGGCCCTCTGTATCAGCACTGACAACTAGCGACACAATGGTGGGAAAAGGTCAGGGAGAATGAAGCCAAATCATGCAACAATCACAGAAGGTACCTCTCATCTCCTGATAAAACAAAGACAGTTAAAGTGATATGAGCCTGAGCAAAGACTGATAAAGGACGATGCTGTAGTACTCCTCATGTTACAGAACTCTGACAGCAGTGCAGTGGACTTAATCCTTTAAAAAGCAGCACATAAAAGGACAACTCCACCGCCCTTCTCAACCCAGTCTAGCTAATGTACTCTTTGCACCCTGAATCAGACTGCTAATGACTTTAACTCCTGTCAATGTTTTCCTCTCTAACAGCAAATAGGCAAAAACACACTTAGGAACGTCTCCCAAGGGGATCAGATTTGTTCACAAATGGAAGCCTGGAGTACAAACAGGTATACAAGTGTTATCAATCACAGCCATCCACCATAATGGAACCTGCAGAGGCAACAATCAGATAATGCACAGGAGGGAGGAAATGAAGGTTCATTAGTGAAGCCTGAGGAGCTGTTAGGATGGAGGTCCGCACTCCACAAGGACAAAAATAATGACAACCATAACTGCAAATCCCCCATTACGCTAAACACTGGTTTATTAATAACAGCAGGATTTTTTTTCTCCCTTATCTTATACAATAGAAAACATACACTGCATTAAAAAAAACACAACCTTTTTTTCTCACTGCCTGACATTAAATCAAACTAAGCTTTTCCTGTTTTCGGTCAGTTAGGATTATCAAAATTATTTCTATTTGCTAAAAAAAAATGTGAATTTTTTATTACTTTCTTCAAAGTCAGAAGTTTACATACACTAATATCAGTAAGAGAATTGTGGACCTCCACAATTCTGGTTCATCCTTGGGTACAATTTCCAGATCCCTGAAGGTGCCACGTTCATCTGTTCAAACAATTATACACAAGTATAAATACACCATGGGAATGTCCAGCCATCATACTGCTCAGGAAGGAGATGGGCTCTGTGTCCCAGAGATGAATGTGTTTTGGTGCAAAATGTGCATATCAATCCCAGAACAAAAGCAAAAGACCTTGTGAAGATACTGGCTGAAGCTGGTAAGAGTGTCATTATCCACAGTGAAACAAGTCCTGTACTGACATAGACAGAAAGGCCACTCAGCAAGGAAGAAGCCATCACTCCAAAAGCGACATAAAAAGGCCAGATTACAGTTCACAAATGCACACAGGGACAAAGACCTTAATTTTTGGAGACATGTCCTGTGGTCTGATGAAACTAAAACTGAACTGTTTGGCCATAATGGCCATTGTTACATTTGGAAGAGAAGGGGGAAACTTGCAAGCCTGAGAACACCATTCCAACTGTGAAGTATGGGGGTGGCAGCATCATGCTGTGGGAGTATTTTGCTGCAGGAGGGACTGGTGCACTTCACAAAACAGATGGCATCATGAGGAAAGAACATTATGTGGAAATATTGAAGCAACATTTCAAGACATCAGCCAGGAAGTTAAAGCTTGGACACTAATGGGTCTTCCAAATGGACAATGACCCTAACTCTCAATCTCTCAAGTTTCGTCAAGTTGTGTATGACCCCTGGTGACTTCACACACCAACTTTCGCCATCCTTCTCAATCCCTCGTCCTTTCCTTCAGGAGCACTAATGACATTCCTGTGGCTTCAGTAATGCCTTCCATCCATCTTTGCCGCGGCCTTCCTCTTTGTCGTCTTCCATCACACCTGGCCAGCATGAGACTTTTCTCCAGACTTTCATTCTTCCTCATTATATGGCCAAAGTACTTAAGCCTCCTCTTCACAATTTCACCTTCAAGAGATGTTTTAGGACTTAGTCTGTCAAGTACAGACTTGTTGGTGGAAACTACATACACCATGAATAACCCTAAGCATACTGCCAAATAAGTTACAAAGTGGCTTAAGGACAACAAAGTCAATGTTTTGGAGTGGCCATCACAAAGCCATGGAGGTATTCCAGAAAGCAGGGTTAACATAGCCTGAAATAAACCCTGAACGCAGGGTTAAGTGAACCTGTCAGAACTTACTCCAGGTTTCTGGTTCCAGAACTCCAGTTATGACTTTGTTCAGCCAGGTCATGCCAAAGACCATATAAAAATGAGACTTCCTGCCATCCAGCTTGGTGCTCAGCAAAAATAGAACAGAAGTGGGAAATGTGGGTGGAAGTGGCTCAGGAGGTAGAGTGGGTCATCCAATAACCAGACAGTTGGTGGTTCAAATCCCGTTCTCCTCAGCCATCCTGCCATTGTGTTCCTGGGCAAGACACTTTACCACCTTGCCTCTAGTGTCCATGACACTTGGTATAAATGGTCGGAGAGGCTGTTGGTGAACATTGGCAGCCACATTTCTGTCAGTCTGCCCCAGGGCAAATGTGGCTACAGTAGTAGCTTATCAATGTCTGTCTGGAGTGAATGAATAATGGACTCACTGTAAGCATTTTGAGATGTTTTCTTCTTCTCTATCCCCTCACCCCCCAGCCAGTGAGGGGATAGAGATAGAGAACTCCCCCCAGCGGAGTCCCTAAGGCAGTTCTCTGTTGTGCTCAACATCATTCTGGCAGCTCCTGCGACGGCGCTGGTGCCAAACTGTAGCAGCCCTGCTGTTCCTTTGGATTCATCAGTGACGTGGAGAGGAGGGACATGCTGCATGGGCAACATCTTGTCCTCCATATCTTCCTGCCCAGGCTTGAATCCTACCAGCGCCCAACGCTGGAAGGTAGAACACCGGATCACTGGAGAGGACACTCCAGCTTTGCCTTTGGCGTAGACAAAACACGGGGAATGACAGTTACCGGTTATAAGCCACCGCTCAATTGGCATAGAGCGCGGTGCCAGGGGTTGTTCCCGATGGTGGGAGGGATCATCGGATCTCACTGGACAGCTACCGCCTGCCTCAAGCTGGGCAGCCCCCAGCCAATAAGGTATTGTCCCGCCACAGCCTGCTTTCCTCATTGGGTGCATGGGGATGAGGAGAAGTCCGAATGGCAGGCTGAGAACTTTCGCACCAGGCAAGACAAAAAAACAAAAGAGACCAACTCCAAAACTGGGAACTTGGAACGTCCGCACTATGATGACAGGACTCGCTGCTAACCTCAAGGACATCAACGACACCAGGAAGACTGCCATCATCAATAATGAGCTGAAGAGACTGGAAGTGGATATCGCCACTCTCCAGGAAACACGGTTGGCTGACGCAGGCACACTGAGAGAGAAGGACTACACGTTCTACTGGCAGGGAAAGAGCAGTGACGAACACAGGGAACACGGAGTGGGCTTCGCAGTGAAGAACACCTTGCTGAAGATGGTGGAACCGGGCAGCAATGGCTCTGCACGACTCCTCACCCTCCGCCTCAACACCACTTTAGGTCCAGTCACCCTCGTCAGTGTGTATGCCCCAACACTGACAGCCACACCAGAGGCAAAAGACGAGTTCTACGAGAATCTCGCAACAACTGTCAGGATCATCCCCAACTCTGAACAACTCATTCTCCTTGGAGACTTCAATGCCAGAGTGGGTGCTGACCACGACTCCTGGCCCTCCTGTCTTGGACCATTTGGTGTGGGCAGAATGAACGACAACGGACAGCGGCTGCTCGAGTTCTGCACTTATCACGATCTGTGCATCACAAACTCGTTCTTCAAGACCAAGCCCCAACACAAGGTTTCCTGGCGACATCCGCGCTCAAAGCACTGGCACCAGCTGGACTTGATCCTGACCAGGTGCACCTCACTGAAGAACGTGTTAATCACCCGTTCGTTCCAGAGTGCAGATTGCGACACAGACCATTCATTGGTGTGTTGCAAGGTCAAGCTGCAGCTGAAGAAATTCCATCATGCTAGACAGCCTAGAAAGGCACGGATTGACACCAGCAAGATGGCCCAACCAGAACTTGTTGAGCGGTTTGCCTCCACCTTTGAGAAGGAACTTGGTGTACCACAAGAAGGAGAATCTGCAAAGCAGAAGTGGGAAGAGCTGCGAAACACCATCCACCGCACAGCCTTGGCTACCTTTGGGAGGAAGACCTTGAAGTCACAGGACTGGTTTGATGCCAAGTTGACCGAGATGACCCCCGTCACTGAAGCCAAGCGCTCAGCTCTTGCCGAGTACAAGAAGTACCCAAACGAGAAGAATCTCCAGATTCTCAGGGCTGCGAGAAGCAAAGTTCAGCAGACTGCTCGGCGCTGTGCCAACGAGTACTGGACTCAGCTTAGCCAAGACATTCAAACCGCTGTCATAACAGGGAACATCCGTGGTATGTACGATGGCATCAAGAAAACACCTGGTCCGGCTCAGAGCAAGACGGCCCCCCTCAAATCCTCCACTGGGGAGATGATCACAGAAAAGAACAAGCAGATGGAGAGATGGGTGGAACACTACTCCGACCTCTACTCCAGACAGAACACCGTGACACCGTCAGCCCTTGATGCCATCAATTGCCTGCCATCCATGGACGAACTTGACACCGAGCCAACCATCGACGAACTCAGCAAGGCCACTGATAGCTTGGCCGCAAGCAAGGCACCCGGCAAAGACGGCATACCCCCCGACCTGATCAAGCACTGCAAGACCGCCCTACTGCTGCCATTGCATGACGTCCTCTGCCAGTGCTGGAAGGAAGGTGCCATACCACAGGACATGAGGGACGCCAAGATCATCACCCTCTACAAAAACAAAGGGGACAGAAGCAACTGCAACAACTACAGGGGCATCTCCCTCCTCAGCGTTGTTGGCAAAGTCTACGCACGAGTTGTTCTCGTTCGTCTACAGAAGCTTGCCAAACGTGTCTACCCCGAGTCTCAGTGTGGCTTCCGCGCTGAGCGATCGACTGTAGACATGATATTCTCCATCCGCCAACTCCAGGAGAAATGCAGAGAACAGAACATGCCCCTGTACGTCGCCTTCATCGACCTCACCAAAGCGTTCGATCTGGTCAGCAGAGAGGGCCTTTTCAAGATCCTGCCAAAGATAGGATGCCCACCAAAGTTGCAAAGCCTCATTGAATCGTTTCACACCAACATGCAGGGGATAGTGCAGCACGACGGCAACATCTCAGAGCCATTCAACATACGCAGCGGAGTGAAACAGGGCTGTGTACTTGCGCCAACCCTCTTTGGGATTTTCTTTGCTATGCTCCTGAGGCATGCCTTCAGCACAGCAACAGAGGGAATCTACCTGCACACAAGATCTGACGGCAGGCTTTTCAACCTCGCCCGCCTGAAAGCCAGAACCAAAGTACGCAAGGCTCTAATCAGAGACATGCTGTTTGCAGATGACGCTGCAGTCGCGACCCACACACAGCAGGAGCTTCTGACCCTGATGGACCGCTTCTCCCAGGCATGCAAGGACTTCGGGCTTACCATCAGCCTGAAGAAGACTAACGTCTTGGCGCAAGGCACGAAAGCACCACCAACCATCACCATCAATGACTACGAGCTGGAGGTCGTGAATCAGTTCACGTACCTGGGGTCCACGATCAGCAGCAACCTCTCCCTTGATACAGAGATCGACAAGAGGATTGGAAAATCAGCCTCCACACTCGCTCCCCTCACCACACGAGTGTGGGAGAATCCCAAACTCTCTGTCAAGACGAAGATGGCAGTGTATAACGCCTGCGTCATCAGCACACTGCTCTATGGGAGTGAGACGTGGACAACATTCAATTCAATTCAACTTTATTTATATAGCGCCATTTCACAACAACAGTCATCTCATAGCACTATCAACTGTAGGGGGGAATCCCCACAGTTGCAGAAAGACCCCAGCAATCAGGCAATCTCCTGTGAGCAAGCACTTGGCGACGGTGGAGAGGAAAAACTCCCTTTTAACAGGAAGAAACCTCCAGCAGAACCAGGCTCAGGGAGGGGCAGTCATCTGCTGCGACTGGCTGGGGGGTGAGGGGATAGAGAAGAAGAAAAGAACAGACATGTAGAGAGCAAACAGCACGATGGGGACTCAATCTATGGGAGAGAACAAACAAATGTTCATGACCGGCAAAAAAAAAATATTTCATAGAGAGTGAGGAAAGGAGTGAGGCCCAGTGCATTACTGGAGGTCCCCCGGCTGACTAAACCTATTAGCAGCATAACTAAGGGAGGGTTCAGAAACACATGATCCCTCCCTAATTGTAGGCTATATCAAAAAGGTAGGTTTTAGCCCTATTCTTATAAACAGAGATCGAGTCTGACTCCCGAATCCAGATTGGCAGCTGATTCCACAGGAGAGGAGCTTGATAACTGAAGGCTCTGCCTCCCATTGTACTTTTGGAGATTCTAGGTATTACAAGTAATCCTGCATTTTGGGAGTGTAGTGCTCTGTTAGGATAATACGGTAGTATCAGATCTTTTAAATAAAAAGGAGCCTGATTGTTTAGAGCTTTGTAAGTAAGAAGAAGGATTTTAAACTTAATTCTAAACTCTATGGGAAGCCAATGAAGGGAGGCCAGAACCGGAGAGATATGATCTCTCTTTCTAGTACCTGTTAAAACTCTTGCTGCAGCATTTTGGATCAGCTGAAGACTTTTTAAAGATGTTTTAGGACAGCCTGATAATAAAGAGTTACAATAATCTAATCTCGAGCTAACAAAAGCGTGGATCAGCTTCTCAGCATCACTCTGAGACAAGATGCTCCTAATCTTGGCAATATTACGCAAATGATAGAAGGCAGTCTTAGAAACAAATTTAATATGTGAACTGAAGGACAAATCCTGATCAAAAATAACTCCAAGGTTCCTCATAGAGCTATTAAGAGAAAGAGTAACTGCATCCAAACTGAAAGTTTGATTTGGAAAGGAATTTCTAAGGTTTTTTGGACCAACAAGAATGACTTCAGTCTTATCTGAATTTAATAGCAGGAAATTACAAGCCATCCAAGCTTTGATTTCCTTAAGACAGGCTTCTAACTTGGCTAATTGATTACTATCATCTGGCTTCATTGACAGGTATAATTGTGTGTCATCTGCATAACAATGAAAATGTATACAGTGCTTTCTAATAATGTTGCCTAACGGAAGCATATATAAACTAAAAAGAGTAGGGCCTAGCACAGATCCCTGTGGAACTCCATGACTAAGCTTTGAGTTGAAAGAAAACTCATTATTGACATGAACAAACTGGAACCTATCAGATAAATAAGATTGAAACCACTGCAACGAAGCTCCATTAAGTCCAACATAGTGTTCTAATCTATCAAGTAGAATATTATGATCGATAGTATCAAAAGCTGCACTAAGGTCTAACAGGACAAGTACAGAAACTAGTCCATTATCAGATGCAATGAGGAGGTCATTAGTGACCTTCACTAAGGCTGTTTCAGTACTATGATGGATTCTAAACCCGGATTGAAACTCTTCAAGTAAACCATTTCCCTGCAGGTGGTCAAATAATTGCGTAGCAACAACTCTTTCTAAGATTTTTGAAATGAAAGGGAGATTAGAGATTGGTCTATAGTTAGCTAAAGCTCCTGGATCTAGCGTTGGCTTTTTGAGTAAGGATTTAATTACAGTCGTTTTAAAAGCCTGCGGTACATGGCCTAAAGTTAATGAAGAATTGATTATATGAAGAATAAAGCTACCAATAAGTGGGAAGACTTCTTTAAATAACCTGGTAGGAATAGGGTCTAAAAGACAAGTTGAAGGTTTGGATGAGGAAACTATTTTGTCTAACTCACAAAGGTCGATTGGAGTAAACTCATCAAGACAGACATCAAAAGAAGGAGTTGTAGTAGTTACAGTATTTAAGTTAACTGTGGGAAGAATCTGATTGATTTTATCTCTGATGGATGAAATTTTATTATTGAAAAAGTTCATAAAGTCCTGACTAGTAAGCTCTAAGGGAATGCTAGGATTGACAGAGTCCTGACTCTTTGTCAACCTGGCTACAGTACTGAAAAGAAACCTGGGATTATTCTTGTTCTCTTCTATTAATGCAGAGTAATAACTTGTTCTAGCTTTTCTAAGAGATTTTTTATAAATTAAAAGATGATTTCTCCAAGCTAAATAGATTTCATCTAAATTAGTAGAGTGCCATTTTCTTTCTAATTGACGAGTCTTCTGTTTTAAGCTACGAGTTTCTGTGTTGAACCAAGGAGTTAGAAATCTCTGATTAGACTTTTTCTTTTTTAAGGGGGCCACCAAGTCTAGAGCCTGATGCAGAGAAGCTGAAACACTATCCACCATGTTATCAATTACAGAAGGAGCAAGCTGTCTATAGCTTATTTCCGTTGTGTTGACACATGGCATAGAAGAAACAATCTGCATAAATTTGGAAACAGCATCATCTGAGAGGCATCTACTGTAATAATATTTTTCTTTAGGAGCCAAATAGTCAGAAATAGTAAAATCAAAGGTTAACAGACAATGGTCTGACAGTACAGGGTTATGAGGAGACACTACAAGATTTTCTATTTCTATGCCATATGTCAGAACAAGGTCCAATGTATGGTGGAGGTAATGAGTAGAATTTCCTACTTTCTGAGAAAACCCAATCGAGTCTAATATTGAATTAAAAGCCACATTAAGGCAGTCACTATCTACATCCACATGTATATTAAAGTCCCCTACTATAATTATTCTATCAGATTTCAGCACTAAATCAGCTAAGAAATCAGCAAATTCGGATAAAAATTCTGAATAGGTTGATGGGAGACGATAAACTATGGCAAATAAAATTGGGTTTAACCTAAAATTGCTAAAGTGCTCAATACTGAGGACCAGGCCCTCAAAGGAATTATAACATGTTTTTTGCTTTACATTAACTAGTAATTTGGTATGATAAATTGTTGCTACTCCTCCTCCACGACCAGAACTTCTGGGATTTTGACAGTTTAAATAACCAGAGGGAGTTGATTCATTTAAACCAACATAATCCTCTTGCCCTAACCAAGTCTCTGTAAGGGAAATTAAATCAGTCTGATGATCAATTAACAGATCATGGACTAACAGAGACTTGGGAGTTAGAGACCTAATATTTAATAAACCACATTTAATTTTTAAATTATGAGGAGGAACAGAGGCCAAATCATTCAATTTAGAGGCTTTATGTTTAATTTGAGTTTTACCAATATTTTGCTTTATCACTTTGGGATGCTTATACATTATATTTTTATTTACTTTGGAGGGAGCAGACAACGATTCTCTGATGGGGAAGACAGGGGCTAAGCTGAGGGGTGGCGGATGAAGAGGAGCTGCAGAGAGGCGTGTAAGACTGCGACTCTGCTTCCTGGTCCCAACTCTGAGTAGTCAGGGTTTTGGAAATTTGGATAAAAAAGATGCCAGATTGTTGGATAAATGAGAAGCACCATCCAAAGTGGGATGAATGCTGTCTCGTCTCATAAGACCAGGTTTTCCCCCAAAAGAGCTCCAATTGTCAATGTAGCCCACGTCATTTTTAGGACACCACACAGCCAGCCAGCGGTTCAAGGATGACGAGCGGCTAAACATGACATCACTGGTCAGATTGGGGAGGGGCCCAGAGAATACTACAGTGGCAGACATCGTTTTTGCAAAGTCACACACCGATTCTACATCAAGTTTCGTGACTTCCGACTGCCGGAGACGGATGTCATTAATGCCGGCGTGAATAACAATTGTGGAATATTTACAGTTACTTTTAGCTAGCATTTTCAAATTTGACTCGATGTCGCCTGCTCTGGCCCCAGGGATGCATTTGACTATGGCCGCTGGAGTCTCTAGGTTCACGTTTCTGACTACAGAGTCGCCAATGATCAGAGTTTTTTCCTCAGCGGGTGTGTCGCTGAGCGGGGAAAAACGATTAGAAATGTGAACAGGTTGGTGGTGAACCGGGGCTTTGCGACTAGGCTTCCTTCTCACCGTCACCCACCCAGTCTCCTCGCTGCTGAGGAGAGCCGAGGGACCGCTGACAGGGGGGCCTAAGCTAGCTAGCTCCGCTGCAGCTAATGGGCGTCCGTCAAGATTAACTGGCGCAGACGGTGTTTCAATGCAGCGGAGCCGGGATTCCAAATCAGACAACCTCGCCTCGAGCGCCTCAAAAAGACAACATTTATTACATTTACCGTTATCACTAAAAGAGGCAGAGGTGTAAACATCTGACAGAGAGAGCACACCAGAGGAGGAGAGGAAAGAGAGCTAGTAGCCATAGCTAGTACATACGCCCGGCAGGAAAAGAGACTGAACTCCTTCCACTTGCGCTGCATTCACCGTATCCTGGACATATCCTGGCAGGACAAAGTGCCCAACACAGAAGTTCTGTCCCGCGCCGGCCTTCCCTCCATGTTCACTCTACTCAGGCAGCGCAGGCTCCGCTGGCTAGGCCACGTTCACCGTATGGAGGATGGCAGAATCCCCAAAGACGTCCTCTACGGAGAACTGGTGACTGGCAGGAGAGACGTTGGCCACCCACAGCTGTGCTTTAGAGACGTCTGCAAGAGAGACATGAAGGCCCTGGAGATCAACACAGAGCGCTGGGCTGGGAGGACCTTGCAACGGACCGCTCCAAATGGAGAGGCACCCTGACCAGACAGCTCAAGGCGGGTGAAGAGAGACTGACTGCTGCAGCAGATGAAAAAAGGACCTGCAGGAAGAACCGCCACAGCTCCAGCAGCACGGAGACCACCCACAAGTGCGACCTGTGTGACAGGGACTGCCATTCGCGCATCGGCCTGTTCAGCCATAGGCGGTGCTGTTCCAGCAGAGTAGACGTTTAGGATTCTCTTCCATGGTCATCATAGACCGACGGAGGCTGACAAACTTTGGCAAGGAAGTGCAACATTGTCTGCCGCCATGCCACTTCAAGAAGCCGGGAAACAGGACAGCCAGCAGTCAGTAGCAGCTGCGACCACTGGCGACAGGGAGAAGCTGCTTTTCATCACGGACACACGTTTGGGGAGATGTTTTCTGGTAGACTCTGGCTCCTAGAAGAGCCTCATTTTGCCAGTCAGCCCAGACAGGCTGGCAGAAGGCTGTGGGCCACCTTTAATGGCCGCAAACAGATCCCACATCAGGACGTTTGGAGAAAGGACAGTGACTGTATGTTAACATGGACGCAATTACCAGTGGGACTTTGTGGTAGCTGCATGTTCAGTCCCCATATTAGGTGCTGATTTTCTGTGTGCTCATGGACTATTTGTTGATGTTGCCAACAGGCGTTCAGTGGACACTGTATCTTTCTCCTCCTTGTCCTGCACAGCTCGGGGAGTTGGGCCACCAACACATACAAATATTCTAGCTCCAGAGGGTAAGTACCAGCGTTTGCTTTCTGAGTTCCCAGCATTGATGGTGCCCACTTTTTCTGCTGCGGTAACCAAGCACGGGGTTGAACATTTTATCCCCACGAAAGGTCCGCCCGTGTTTGTGCACCCTCACCGCCTAGATGCGGCTAAACTAGCCATTCTAACTGTTTGCTAACTTAGAACGCTTAGGCATCGTTAGATGTTCCAACAGCCCTTGAGCATCCCCGTTGCACATGGTGCCCAAGTCTGATGGGTCGTGGCAAGCCGTGCGGCCATTTGCAATGCTTAAACAACACCACGGAACACGATTGTTACCCCAAGCCTCACATCCAGGATTTCTCCGTGCACCTGGCCGGGATGTGCATTTTTTCAAAAGTGGATGTGGACCGCAGTTACCAACAGGTCCCAGTGTGTGCAGAAGATGTCCCCAAAATGACATAACGCACGGCTCAGGAGACGCACACACACAGGCTTAGAGTAGTTCAAAGAGTTTATTAACAGCAGGAGTGAATGAGTGCGTGTCTGCGGGATGTAAATGTGTTGGTGATGGCGTCTGCTTCAGGCACAGAGGCAGGTGACCGTTCAGCCAAGCAACCCTATGGAGAGAGCACAGGGAGAGGGTGACGGGCATACACCAACACAGGAGGGATTTATGGCGAGAGAAGGACTTACTTGGTTTGTCAGGATAGCTGGCACAACAAGGGGGCGAAGCCCGGAAGACAGCCACCTGGAGAGCTCCGTACAGCAGCGAGGATTGGGCGATGGAGTGGAGATGTCCGCCGCCGGGGAATCCACCTGTGCACAGGGGAGCAGACTGAAGAAGAGAGGTAAGCGATCTTCTTACCAAAATGATGATGCTGAAGAGAAGTATGCTCACAACGGTGAGGGACGAAGTCTGACGGCTTCAGGCCGAGCCTCCGGGCGAGACGGCTTTTATCCCTCGCCGCTGATGAGGATCAGGTGCGTGAGCAGGTGGCGCCGCTGATGAATGGCGCGGTGTGACAGTACTCCCCCCTCTAGCAGCACCTCCTGGCGATGGCTTATCCGGGTGCGCTCGGTGGAAGTCCGCGATGAGCGATGGGTCCAACACAAACGACGGGGGCACCCATTGTCGATGCTCGGGCCCATAGCCCTCCCAGTCCACCAAGTATTGCAACCCACGACCTCGGCGCCGGGAGTCCAGGATGGAGGAGACGGACCAGGCCGGATGGCCACCAATCATCCGGGGCGCGGGTTGCGCTGCAGGAGGAGGGCAAAGGGGGTCAGTGACTGCCAGTTTTACCTTCGACACATGGAAAGTGGAATGGATGCGGAGGGAGGGGGGAATAGCCACGTGCACAGCCACCGGGTTGATGATCCGGGTGATGGGAAAGGGACCCATGAATCGCTGTGCCAGCTTCCTCCTCTCGCCTTTTAATGTGACGTCCTGGGTAGACACATACACTAGTTGCCCAACTCTGTACGCCGGGGCAGGTCGTCTGTGCCGGTCCGCCACGGTCCTGTTGCGCTCCGCTGTGCGTAAAAGCGCATGACGCGCGGCAGCCCAGGTGGAGCGGAACTGCCTAAGGTGCGCCCTAACAGAGGGGACAGTTACCTCGCTCTCCTGCGCTGGAAACAGCGGGGGGTCGTAACCCAGGGACGCCTTGAAGGGGGACATCCCCGTTGCAGAAGAGCGGGCGGTGTTGTGGGCATACTCCACCCAGGCGAGATGGTTGCTCCAGGACGTCGGCTTGGATCTGGTAACACAGCGGAGCGCAGCCTCCAGCTCCTGATTGGTCCTCTCACACTGCCCGTATGACTGGGGGTGATGGCCGGAGGAGAGGCTCACCTTGGCTCCGATGGCGTTACAAAAAGATTTCCAAACCTCGGATGAAAATTGGGGGCCCCGGTCTGAGACCACGTCTACCGGAATCTCGTGCAGCCTGACCACGTGTTGGACGAGGAGGCCCGCCGTCTCCAGGGCGGTAGGGAGACCTCACAGGGGGACGAAGTGTGCCGCCTTGGAGAAACGGTCCACGATGGTCAGGATGGTGTCAAAAGAGTTGGAAACGGGGAGTCCGGTGACGAAATCCAGCGTGATGTGCGACCAGGGCCTGCCGGGGACGGGCAGAGGCTGGAGCAGACCCGCTGGAGGGGCATTTCCCGACTTGCTGGTGGCACAGATTGGGCAAGCCCGGGCGTAGCGGGCTGCATCCCTCCGCAGGCCCGGCCACCAAAAGGACCGTTGGAGGAGGCTGATCATCCGAGAGGTGCCGGGGTGACAGGTGAGCCGGGAGGTGTGGAGCCAGTGGATGACCTCTCCTCGGACCGCAGATGGAACGAACAGTCTTCCCTCTGGTCCGCCGCCAGGATCAGGTTCCACCTCCTGCGCCTTCCGGATCTTGTCTTCAATGTCCCAAGAGACAGCTCCCACGACGCACGACCTGGGCAGGATAGTGTGGGGCGTTTCCTCAGCCTCCATGGGGGTGAACTGTCTAGAGAGGGCGTCAGGCAGGCCGTTCTTGGAGCCTGGCCTGAAGGTGATTGAAAAGCGGAACCTGGCAAAGAACAGAGACCAGCGCGCCTGGCGGGCATTCAGGCGCTTGGCAGATCGTAGGTACTCTAGGTTCTTATGGTCCGTCAGGACCACAAACGGCAGGTCCGCCCCCTCTAGCCAGTGGCGCCACTCCTGTAGGGCGAGTTTGATGGCCAGGAGCTCTCTGTCCCCCACATCGTAGTTCCTCTCCGCCGGGGACAGGCGCCGGGAGAAGAAGGCACACGGTCGCTTGGCGCCATCGTCCGGTGATCGTTGGGATAACACTGCTCCCACTCCCGTGTCCGATGCGTCCACCTCCACAATGCACTGCAGCGCGGGGTCGACCTGGCGAAGGACCCAGGAGGAGGAGAACTCCGCCTTCAGCGCCTTAAAGGCAGCATCAACCTCTTCGGTCCACCGGAACGGGACCTTCGGGGACGTGAGGCGGGTCAGCGGTCCGACGATCCAGCTGAAATTCGGGACAAAGCGGCGGTAAAAATTGGCGAAGCCAACAAACTGTTGCACCTGCTTCCGGGATGCGGGAGTAGGCCACTCCACCACCGCCTTCACCTTCTCTGGGTCTGGGAGCACCTGGTCTTGGGCGATGATGAATCCCAGGAAGGATGTGGTCCTAGCGTAGAACTCGCATTTCTCAGCCTTCACGTACAGACGATTCTCCAGCAGTCTTTGGAGGACCCGCCTCACATGGACCTGGTGCTCGTCTCTGGACCTGGAGAAGATCAGAATGTCGTCCAGGTAGACGAACACGAAAAGGCCGATGAAATCCCGGAGGACGTCATTAATGAGGCGCTGAAAGACGGCAGGAGCGTTGGTCAACCCGAACGGCATGACGAGATACTCAAAGTGGCCGTTCGGGGTACGGAAGGCTGTTTTCCATTCATCTCCCTCCCGGATCCGGACGAGGTGGTAAGCACTGCGTAGATCCAGCTTGGTAAACCAGGTCGCCCCCTGGAGGGAGTGGAAGGCAGTGTCCATGAGGGGCAGGGTGTAACGGTCCCTCTCAGTGATGTCATTAAGTGCTCGGTAGTCTATGCAGGGACAGAGGGAACCGTCCTTTTTCCCGACAAAGAAAAACCCTGCCCCCACGGGTGACGACGATGGGCGAATAATCCCAGCGCTCAGTGATTCCTTTAGGTACGTATTCATTGTCTCCTTCTCCGGTGCCGACAGGCTGTAGAGCCGACCAGATGGCAGGGGAGCCCCCTGGCGGAGATTGATGGCACAGTCATATGGTCGATGCGGGGGAAGAGACATAGCTTTCGATTTACTGAATACCATACCCAGGTCGTGAAATTCTGGAGGCACCAGCGACAGGTCCGGAGGTGCTGTATCCGCCACAGGAGGAGCCGCAGACGGGGAGCAGGCAGCGGACTGAAGGCAGGTGCCCATGCAGAAGGTACTCCATGCCGACACCCCAGCTGACCTCCAGTCCAGGACAGGGTTGTGGAGGCGTAGCCAGGGGTACCCCAGGATGACGGGCGACACAGAGTTGGGCAGGACGTAGAAAACCATCTCCTCCCGGTGGTTCCCTGAGATGATGACTGGGACAGGAATGGTTTGATGGGTAACTCTCCCAAGGGAGGCACGGGAGAGATGGACCAGGGAGATGGGGTGTTTGAGTGCCTGACAGCGGATGTCCAATCGGGTTGCCAGGCCTTGTGAAATGAAGCTGCCTTCTGCGCCCGAATCCACCAGTGCGTGGGTGAGGTGCCCAGTGGGATTGTGGCAGAAACGGATGGGCAGCTTCAATTGGGTAAGTGTGTCTAACCGGTGGAGATCCGCGAGGCCCCCTACAGTGATTCGTGGACCCTGCCGACTGGCTTTCCGTGGGCAACGCTCCACGGTGTGTTGGTCACCTCCGCAATACATGCAGAGGCCCAACTCACGGCGGCGTTGTTTCTCCGCAGGGGAAAGCCTGGTCCAGCCCGTCACCATCGGCTCCGACTCCTCGGGGCACGATGCTGGCGGCGCCACCAGGGGGCGAGCTTGGAACAGGTGCGGTGAGACTCCACGAAGGCGAGAAGAAGAAGACCTCCGCCCCGAGGAGCGCTCGCGCAGCCTGTTATCCAAACTTACCGCTAAGGATGTCAGCTCCGCTAGCGTCCCAGGGATATCCCGTCCAGCCAGTTCATCCCTCAGATTATCGTTGAGGCTGCGGAGGAACAGGCCGCAGAGGGAGCGTTCCCCCCAGCCCAATTCCTCCGCCGCTACCCGGAAGTCGACCGAGTAGTCCGCTGCCGACCGGTCTCCCTGCTGGAGAGCGAGTAGCCGATCGACTTGGACCGTCTCGGTTAGAGAATGGTCAAAGACCTCCAGAAAGCACCCCACGAATTGGTCATAGGTGAGGGTGGCATAACTGGGCCTCGCCATTACGGCGTAGGTCCAAGTTAACGCACGCCCCTCCAGGAGATTCCCTATGTACCCAATTCGGCTGTGATCCGAGGGAAAATCTCCGGGCACACGGTGGAACACGGACTCACACTGCATAATGAACCCCCGCGCTCCGCCGAGCTTACCGCTAAAGCGGGCGGGGGTCGGAATCGGTGTGAGCCGAACCGGTGCCACTGGAGCCGGCTGGACGGCCGCTGGAACAGCAGGAGCCGCGCCACCCTGACGAGCCGGGGGGAACGGCTGTTGAGGATCCAAGCGGCCCAACCGGTTAGTTAAATTCAATAATTGATTAAAGATCACCTGTTGTTGATAAGCTATTTGATCCACTCTAGCCTCGAGAGTGGAAAACCGGTGTGCGAGCCCGCCGTCCGCCGAGCCGCTCTGCTGAAGCCGTACTGACATAACGCACGGCTCAGGAGACGCACACACACAGGCTTAGAGTAGTTCAAAGAGTTTATTAACAGCAGGAGTGAATGAGTGCGTGTCTGCGGGATGTAAATGTGTTGGTGATGGCGTCTGCTTCAGGCACAGAGGCAGGTGACCGTTCAGCCGAGCAACCCTATGGAGAGAGCACAGGGAGAGGGTGACGGGCATACACCAACACAGGAGGGATTTATGGCGAGAGAAGGACTTACTTGGTTTGTCAGGATAGCTGGCACAACAAGGGGGCGAAGCCCGGAAGACAGCCACCTGGAGAGCTCCGTACAGCAGCGAGGATTGGGCGATGGAGTGGAGATGTCCGCCGCCGGGGAATCCACCTGTGCACAGGGGAGCAGACTGAAGAAGAGAGGTAAGCGATCTTCTTACCAAAATGATGATGCTGAAGAGAAGTATGCTCACAACGGTGAGGGACGAAGTCTGACGGCTTCAGGCCGAGCCTCCGGGCGAGACGGCTTTTATCCTTCGCCGCTGATGAGGATCAGGTGCGTGAGCAGGTGGCGCCGCTGATGAATGCCGCGGCGTGACACAAAACGGCAGTATTAACTCCCTTCAGTCTTTTAGAGTTTTTGCGCATGCCGTTCCGGTTAAAGGGCGCAGCACAAACTTTCCAAAGGATGATGGACGTAGTGCTCCATGACTTGCCATTCATTTTCCTCTACTTGGACGACATTTTGGTGGCGAGCGCATCAGAGGGGGAGCACCTCGCTCATGTCAAACAAGTTTTCCATCGTTTGGAAGCACACGGGCTGATTGTTAACCCAGCGAAGTATCAGTTCGGGCTGCCGGTAATCAACTTTTTGGGCCACCGCGTCTCACCAGATGGCACGATCCCACTGCTGGATAAAGTGCGTGCCGGGTCGGATTTTCCGCGTCCACAGACCGTGAGGGAACTGCAGGAATTTTTGGGACTGGTCAGTTTTTACAACTGCTTCCTCCTCCACGCAGCCCAGCTGCTGCACCCACTCTATGGCACACTCAAGAATAAGAAGCCCGCGGATAGCATTGACTGGACCCCCGAGTGGATCCAGGCATTCACAAATGCCAAAACGACGCTCACTAAAGCAGCTTTGCTGGCCCACCCAGCCCCGTCAGCATGGACAGCGCTCACCATAGACGCATCTGACGTCGCGGTAGGGGCTGTAGTGGAGCAGTACGTCTCTGGTTCGTTCAGCCCCTCACCTTTTCCAGCTGTACTTTGCGCGACAACAAGCGTAAGTACAGCGCTTTCGACAGAGAGTTGTTGGCTCACCACCTCGCTACGCATCATTTTTAGTTCTGGCTTGAGGGTCGCGAGTTTACCGCGTTTGTTGATCATAAAACACTGACCTACGCGATGTCCAAAGTCTCAGAACTATGGTCAGCTTGGCAGCAACGGCACTTGGCCTCAATTTTGGAGTTCACGACCGACATCCAACATGTAGCCGGTAAATTGAACGTTGTGGCAGACTGTTTGTCACACGCGCTGGTCTCTCCAGTATACATGGGGATCGATTTTTCCGCAATAGCCGTCGACCAAACCGGGGACGCAGACATTTGCGCGCTCCAGTCCGCAGCTACCGGATTAAAACTTGAGAGCAGGGTGGTACAAGAAGGGTGCCCCCCCCCCCCGTTGCTCTGCAACATCTCCACTGGCCACACCCGCCCCATGGTTCCAAGCTCCTGGCACCGCCGCGTTTTCGAGTCCGTCCACTTCCTTTCACATTCCAGCGTGCGAGCCTCAGTTAAACTAGTGGGGTCCAAATTCATTTTGCCTCACTTATGCAGGGATGTGAAAGAATGGGCTGCAGCATGCGTTGCGTGCCAATGGGCTAAGGTGCACAAGCACACCAAAGCCCCCCTCAAGCCTTTTCAAATTCCAGCCAGGAGGTTCGACCACGTACACGTGGACTTAGTGGGCCCCCTTCCACCGTCGCAGGGCTTCACACACCTTTTAACAATTGTGGACCACACTACGCATTGGCCAGAGGTGGTTCCACTGAGTTCCACCACATCGGCCGAGATAGCCCGTGAGTTTTTGTCATCTTGGGTAGCACGGTTTGGATACCCGTCAGACATCTCTTCTGACAGGGGTCCGCAATTTGTTTCGGAACTTTGGTCCGCAATGGCTGACAGCCTGGGTGTCAAAATCCACGGCACCACCGCATACAACCCACAGGCTAACGGTTTGTGTGAGCATTTTCACAGGTCCCTTAAAGCAACACTCAGAGCCTTGCTAACAGATGTAAATTGGGTCGACCACCTGCCTTGGGTCCTATTGGGGTTGTGCTCCGCACCTAAGGAAGACTTGGCAGCTTCCCTGGCAGAACTCACTTTTTCTCAGCCCTTGCAGATCCCGGGGGAATTTTTGCCAGAGAGTCCCGTGCCCGGTACCAATCCATCCGTGCACTTTTTTTCTAGTACAGGGGCTGCCAGTGTTCTGGGCCCAGCACACCATTGTTTTCCCTGCATTTTGTTACAAAGTGCTTAGAGAACGCCAAATTCGTTTTCATCAGGCACAATGTCCACAGAACCCTGCTGCGTCCGCCGTACGATGGCCCATTCAGAGTGCTGGAAACTACGGAGAAACATTTTGTGTTAGACTTGGGGGGGCATAAGGAAACCATCTGCATAGACAGGCTGAAGCCCACTTATGTGTTGGCAGACGAGCAGGTGGTGTTGGTTCAAGCTCCCCGGCGCGGGCGCCCTCCTACAGTGGGTCCACAGGTTAGTGTTCCCCCAACAGAGGACTGTTTTCAGGAAACTAACTTTTCCCCCTCCCCACCCTTTCCCCCTCCAGAGACCAAGCCTTTCTCCTACCCGCCTCGACAGGAAGGTGCTTCAATCAGCCCACGTTACAGCTGCTACGGGCACTTGCTGAAGCCCAAAGGTCCAGAGGGTTAGGACCCCTTCTGGGTGTTGGGCGGGTGGGGGGCTGTGTGGTGACACAAAGGAGATGACACTCCACCCAGTACTTTGGGGTGTTAGGGGTGCTAGCCAGGGGTGCCAGAGCATTGGGGGGTATGTCGTAAATAAAGATTTGCCTTTCGCTCCCGCTGTGCCAGGCTCACACCTGAGGACACAGGGGTGCAAATGTGTTAATGTGTATGTTGATGTGTGTTCACATGTTGTAACTTGTATGTAAATGTGTTTACCCTGAGTCCCAGAGGTGGAGAGAAAATGTATAAAGCAGATCGCTTTGGCACTCAGAGTTAGTATGTTTCTGTGCTGGAGGTGAAATAAACCTCTGTGTCATCAGCTCGTGTCTCGTCTGCTTTCATCCTCCACAAAGACACTTTTTAAATATTGTCTAGAAGAACAGTAAAGAGAAAATTAGTAGCCATTGTCACAAATTATCTGATCACGTGATGGTTCACCTCATTCCCACATACAGACAGAGATTGAAGCTCACTAAACCTGTTGTGAGCACTACGAAGATACGGACCAGTGATGCTGAGGAGAAGCTGGAAACGTGCATGGAAATATCTGACTGGGGCATGCTTAAAGGAGCCACGCATGATCTGGATGAGTACACGGACACTGTGAACTCATATATCCACTTTTGTGAAGAGAACATTCTTCCATCACGCACCAGGGTGAGTTACTCTAATGACAAACCCTGGTTCACAGCTAAGCTCAGACAGATCAGGAAGGAGAAGGAAGCAGCGCTGAAAAGTGGAGACAGGGACTGCTACAGGGAGGTTAAATACCGGTTTAACAGAGAGCTGAAGAGGGCTAAATCTCTATACTCAGAGAGACTCCAGCAGCAGTTCACTGCTAATGATTCGGCTTCCGTGTGGAGAGGACTGAGGCAAATCACCAACTATCGACCTAAGGCTCCTAAAGGTCAGGATGACAAAGCCCTTTGTCAGAGACTGTCCCAACACTATGCCCGTTTTGACACCTCGTCATCTGTGTCCAACTCCCCCCCTCCCTCCAGCTCCACAGCCTCCACATTCCCTACTTCATTTAAGGCACCCCCCCCCTCCTCCCCCCCTCCCCTTATCATCAGTGAGCAGGATGTGCTCAAACAGTTCTCCAGACTGAACCCGCGCAAGGCCCCCGGCCCAGACGGCGTGTCTCCCTCCACCCTGAGACTCTGTGCGAAACAGCTGGCTCCTGTATTCACAGACATTTTTAACACCTCCCTTAAGTTATGCCACGTGCCGTCCTGCCTCAAATCCTCCACCATCATCCCTGTCCCCAAGAAGCCACGGATCACTGGACTTAATGACTACAGACCTGTAGCGCTCACCTCTGTAGTCATGAAGTCCTTTGAGCGCCTGGTCCTGTCCCACCTCAAGTCCATCACCACCCCTCTCCTGGACCCGCTGCAGTTTGCCTACCGAGCCAACAGGTCTGTAGACGATGCAGTCATCCTGGCCCTCCACTCCATCCTGCAGCACCTGGACTCCCCGGGAACCTACGCCAGGATCCTGTTTGTGGACTTCAGCTCCGCATTCAACACCATCCGCCCCGCTCTGCTCCGGGACAAGCTGTCCCTGCTCAACGTGCCTGACTCCCTCTGCAGGTGGATCATCGACTTCCTGACGGACCGGAGGCAGCATGTGCGGCTGGGAAAGACTGTCTCAGACTATACTAGCATCAGCACCGGATCACCCCAGGGCTGTGTACTTTCCCCCCTACTCTTCTCCCTTTACACCAACTCCTGCACCTCCAGCCACCAGTCTGTCAAGTTGATCAAGTTTGTGGACGACACCACCCTCATCGGGCTCATCTCCAACGGCGACGAGCCCGCCTACAGGAGAGAGGTGGCCCAGCTGGCGTCCTGGTGCAGCAATAACAACCTGCAGCTGAACGCTCTGAAGACAGTGGAGATGATTGTAGACTTCAGGAAAGTCACTACTCCTCTGCCCCCCCTCACCCTCTCAGGCTCTCCCATCACCACTGCTGATTCCTTCCGCTTCCTAGGCACTACCATCACCAGGGACCTCAAATGGGAGCTGACCATCAGCTCACTCATCAAAAAAGCCCAGCAGAGGATGTTCTTCCTGCGGCAGCTGAGGAAGCTCAAGCTACCCACCAAGATGTTAGTGCAGTTCTACACGGCCATCATCGAGTCCATCCTCACCTCCTCCATAACCGTGTGGTACGCAGGAGCCACTGCCAGGGACAGACTAAGGCTGCAGCGCGTCGTGCGCACTGCTGAGAAGGTGATCGGCTGCAAGCTCCCATCTCTCCAGGATCTGTACATCTCCAGGACCCGGAGGCGTGCTGGCCGGATCATAGCCGATCCCTCACACCCTGGTCACGTACTGTTTGCCCCCCTCCCCTCTGGTAGAAGACTTCGGTCCACCCAGACTAAAACCTCCCGTCACATGAACAGCTTCTTCCCCTCTGCCATTAGACTGCTGAACACTAAGTGACTCTCGTGCACCATGTACAGCAGCTCAACCAGACTCATGTCAATCATCACTGTTTTCTTCCTGCATTACCGACTGCACTATATAGTTCTCCACAGTATCTGCTGCTGGCTAATATACAGTATATTTTAACTGTTGACCAGTATCACTTAATCTTATCCTACACTTTATTACATGTATAGTTTATTTCTCTTATCTTATCATGTTTAATGTTGCAGCATTGTACCGAGACAAATTCCTAGTTTGTGTACTACATGAACAATGGCAATAAACCTGATTCTGATTCTGATTCTGAAATAAACAAATTGATATAGCTCACATAGATAAAAATAAAAGTATAAAAAATTGTTTGCAATATTAAATAGCATCTAAAATATTGAGATTATTTACCTGTGACAACCAAGTTGCTGAATGTTCACATACAATGATATTAGAAGTTAGGACAATCTCTGAATTAATTTGATAAATACCAAATTTTTCAAGTAATTTTTAAAAGTTATCCGCCAAAATGTGCCGATATTAAAAAAACTGAATGAAGTACAAATCTTAAAAATGTTCTATAGCATTACAGAATATATTGCTAAATACAAATATAAACAATAACAGACAAAAGTTATATTTTTAAAGTACAGTTCAATAATATATGGTTAAAGCCAGCTAACAGTAGCGAACAAATAGCTAGCATTAACTAATGACAATAGCTTGCTAACACATTTATCATAATGTTAGTTTGGATAAAAGGATTAGATTTTTTTTTTTTTTTTTACATAAATCTAAAAGATAATAACCAGCTGAAATGATATTCACCTTATTTCTAGTCCCCATGATGCCTTGCGTGAATTATGGGCACAACTTCTGGTACTAGTTTAGAAAGTGGGGTTGTCACAGAAACGGGACACTTTTCTTTGTTAAAAAAAAACAATGACTTAGCCATCAAAAATGTGGGAACATGGCCTTTTGCACCTCAGAAAGAGTAATATAATCATACTACTTCCCACGACTATGGAGGGATGAGAAGATGACCTTAAAAAGTGGCCTGGTAGACAGTAGCTCCGTTAGTTAGCTCAGCTGCTAAAATGCTAACGCTGTAAACAAATAAAAGCTCTGAGATATATCAATGTTTCCATCACAATAAAGTCAGTTGCATTTTGTTAAAATATGTTGGACATGATCAAATTTACCTTATAGCAGATGTAGAATCTAGTCAGTGCCACAAAGAACCACAACACCGTGCTTGGGCGTTTTAATGTCTGAGTATACACAGACAGCTGTAGCTGGGTGTTTTACCCCAAAATTAACATACTCATGCTGCTGTCATGCCATGAATGCTTGTTACTCACCAAGTACAGACAACTTAAAAATTAATGCATGCTGAAGCTGCTAATATCAAGTCAAATCATTCCAAAGCAGTGCAACAAATGCAAAAAAAACCAACAAACAAACACCTATTTTGATATCTTTCTTAAATCATTAAGCCTTAGGAAGCAAACTGTTACTATTTTTTTCTTTATTATTTTACTTCCTGCAGCCTTGCATCTGGTGACATATACATATAAACATCAGATCTGTAACATTCATACAAGTGAAGACATACCTGGTGCTGTTGTATCTGTACCACCGATCACACCAACAGTCCATTTTAGTTTTCAGTGCATGATCTATGCATTGCTGTTGAAGCCAGCACAGATTTAGCTGAGATTTAGGAGTCTCACACCACTAACGGCAAGTACCAGAACTATGCAAAAACATTCAAAATTACAAAAACTACAAGTGCTGAAATTATCTGCCACTTGACTGGGAAACAGGTATGTAGATTAAACATCAAAACAAATTTAAAACATTTTTATAAACACTATTTTAAATGCCCCACTACTCCACTCTTGCTGACTGATTTAACACTATTGCAGCCAAAACAAGAAGTTGCCCCCATAATCGTTTCTACAGCAGCGCCCTCAGGAATAAGATGGTCTTTAAAAAAACCTACATAAAATAAGAAATGTTAGCTAACAGTACGGATACAGGTCAAGTGGACCCATGACCAAGTGAGCACTCCAAGTGGACCCTGGGATCCCATCTCTACATGTACAAGTACATTCTCAATCCAGTGATTTGTAAACGCGAAGGAGAACAACACAAATTTGTGTAAAACTGCTGGAAACACTTTTCCCGGTCACCAAGAAGTGTAAAAAATATATGTGTGTAAGATGACAACTAAGCTGACCCAGAGGAGGTTTTGGTGCCGTTTCTGCTTTCAAAAGACTTTTCTTCTTCACTGCTGTTGCTCGTCACCGCTGGCTGCCCCCAGATGAAAATACACAGAATAGGTATGTGGGACTAGAATGTTCTGGATAAAGCTTTACAAAATTAAGATATGATAAGATAAGATAAGCCTTTATTAGTCCCACAATGGGGAAATTCCAGGATTGCAACAGCACAGGGATAGCAACACTCAGAGCAACAATCAGAAGGCAAGAGAGAAAAAAAAAAACAAGAGCAGCAAGTATACATATGTACATATAAATATAAATATATATATATAGACACACAGTGCGGAGCATTGTAGCTAGATGGAATAAATATATAAATATATAAACAGTGCGGAGCATTGTAGCTAGATGGAATAAATATATGAGTATATAAACACATTGTGGAGTATTGTAGCTAGATGGACTGAATATGTAAATATATAAACATACAGTGTGGAGCATTGTTGCTAGATGGAATAAATATATAACTAGAAAAGCACTCGGAGAGCGCAGACCTCCGCCAAGCGCCACAATTCCCCCCATACAGTGTTTGTGTGTACGTTTTCAGATTCCTTGAGCATGTAAACATATGACTAGCAATTGGATTCACAATGATTATTTGTTTATTTGACAGGGACAGTGCAATAAACATAGACAATTAATCAATGACAATCAATCTGATAGTGATAGGATTAGTGGTTCAGTAGTAAAAGCATTGCCTCCTTGGCGGAGGTAATAAACTGAAGCATTGCTGTTGTGTCCATCTCCTCCACTGATGGATGCAAATTGGGTAGACAGGTTGCCGTGGGTTTTATTACCTCCGCCAAGGAGGTTATGTTTTTGCCGGGGTTTGTCTGTCTGTCTGTCTGTTGGTTAGCAAGATAACTCAAAAAGTTTTGGACGGATTTCGATGAAACTTTCAGGCATTGTTGGAAATGGTACACGGAAGAACTGATTAAATTTTGGGGATGATCCGGATCACCATCCACAAGAAAACCGCCATTACGGAAAATGCCATTTTCCTGAATAACTACTGAACCACTAATCCTATCATTGTGAATCCAATTGCTAGTCATATGTTTTCATGGTCAAGGAATCTGAAAACGTACACACAAACACTGTATGGGGGAACTGTGGTGCTTGGCGGAGGTCTGCGCTCTCCGAGTGCTTTTCTAGTATTATATTATTTTTTGGGGGGGTTGCGCTCCGCGGCAAATGAGAATTTAGAAGCTTCGCCGGCAGAGAGCTCGTTTTTGTGCAGCGCCTATGGCTGGCCGGTGAATTTCTGCCAAATGCGCAGCTCTTATGGCTGGCCGGGGAATTTCTGCCAAAGAATCCGTCGGCGGACAGCTGCCCGTGTGAGGTTTTGCAGTTGCGCGCAAACACAGGCACGCTGGCGGGCCCAGGCCAGCAGTGTTTTCCGCGTGCTTTTGTGCCTAAAACGTTGAAGAAGGCAGAGTTTGTGTTGCAGACACGACGACCAGCGTCCTCCATTGCGCCTGCGCACATGTTGAAAATGGCCCTATGTCACAGTGTTGAAAAATGCTTTAAAAAATTCCTGTATCCAGACGGTGAACCGGATCACCCCCAAAATTTAATCAGTTTTTCCTTGTACCATTTCCAACAACGCCTGAAAGTTTCATGGAAATCCGTCCAAGACTTTTTGAGTTATCTTGCTAACCAACAGACAAACAGACAGACAGACAAACACACAGACAAACCCCGGCAAAAACATAACCTCCTCCTGGCCTTTTCGGCCTGGCGGAGGTAAATATAAACACAGTGCGGAGCATTGTAGCTAGATGGAATAAATATATGAGTATATAAACACACAGTGCGGAGCATTGTAGCTAGATGGACTGAATATGTAAATATATAAACACACACAGTGTGGAGCATTGTTGCTAGATGGAATAAATATATAAATATATAAACACACACAGTGCGGAGCATTGTAGCTAGATGGAATAAATATATGAGTATATAAACACACAGTGCGGAGCATTGTAGCTAGATGGACTGAATGTGTAAATATATAAACACACACAGTGTGGAGCATTGTTGCTAGATGGAATAAATATATAAATATATAAACACACACTGTGCGGAGCATTGTAGCTAGATGCAATAAATATGTAAATATATAAACACAGTGCGGAGCATTGTAGCTAGATGGAATAAATATGTAAATATATAAACACACACAGCGTGGAGCATTGTTGCTAGATGGAATAAATATATAAACACACAGTGCGGAGCATTGTAGCTAGATGGAATGAAACAGCACAACCGTCTACTTAGTTATCCTACATGGTATGATTATGTACCCATACATATTCTCACCCTCCATAGCGACCGGTATTTTCCTAGTTGTATACCGGAGGGGACCATTGTGTAAGTCTATTGCGTCTTTTGCATTCAATACTATTAGGTTGCCACGTCTTTTTGCTATCTCTGCGAGCAGCCCTGCTTAGGTTGTACAGTCTGACAGCCGTAGGTAGGAAGGACCTGCGAAACCTCTCAGTTGTGCACCTAGGATGATGTAGTCTGCTGCTAAATGAGCTCCTCAGTGCATTCAGTATGTCCTGCATAGGGTGGAACTCGGACTCCAGCAGAGATGACAGTTTAGCCACCATCCTTCTCTCTCCCATCTCCTCCACTGGGTCAAGGCGCTGCCCCAGGACAGAGCTAGCTTTCTTGATCAGTTTGTTCAGTCTCTTCCTATCGGCTGCTGTAATGCCATTGCCCCAGCAGACCACTCCAAAAGTGATGGCTGATGCCACCACCGTGTCATAGAATGACTTCAGCAGCGCCCTTGTACACCAAAAGACCTGAGTCTCCTCAGTAGGAACAGCCTGCGCTGTCCCTTCTTGTTGTAGAGTGCGTCAGTATTGTGTGACCAGTCTAGTTTATTGTTCAGATGAACTCCCAGGTACTTGTAGGATGTCACCATCTCGATGTCTGTTCCCTGTATATTTACTGGTGCTGTGAGGGGTTGTCCTTGCCTGTGGCAGTCCACCACCAGCTCCTTAGTTTTCCTCGCGTTGATCTGGAGGCAGTTTGAGGAAAACTAAGGAGCTGGTGGTGGACTGCCGCAGCCAAGGACAACCCCTCACAGCACCAGTAAATATACAGGGAACAGACATCGAGATGGTGACATCCTACAAGTACCTGGGTGTTCATCTGAACAATCAGATGAATCAGTTTATCAATCACTGGATTGAAAATGTACTTGTACATGTAGAGATTGGACCCCGGGGTCGACTTGGGGTGCTCACTTGGTCAGGGGTCCACCTGACCTGTTCCCAACAGTACAAGCCAAAGTACTCGCTAAGGATAAACCCTTATAAAAACAGATATTGTGAAAACAATATTGCAGTAAATTCTGACGCTGATGTAGCTGAAAACAGGACAAATTTTAAGAAAAAAAAATGTTAGCAGTACAAACAGATCTAATAGTAAGTAAGTAGCAATATCTAAAAGGATAATAAAAAAGGTGACATCTGACGGAACTCAAAGTTCTGGGGGGGTGGGGGGTGGGGTAAAAAGTTCATAGTGATCAAATTTGACCAAATGTGGTTTATTTTTCCAACCGCAGGGATCCAAGCACTGCAACACCGATGAAAGAAGTGTGTGGACCGAAGGAGACTATGTTGAAACTGAGATTACATACCTTCACCAAGAACCTTGTTTGTATTTGTGAAGCAGGATTACACAAAAACTACTGGTGTGGTGGCACTGAGTGGGGGGTTCTCCACCAGAGTCGGACGTCGGGGGGAGATGGAATAGAGAACTGAAGGAGGAAGTGGCACTGGGAGGTTTCAGATGTAACAGAAAGGACTGGCCGCACCCCAGGGAGTCAAGAGACACCAGAGTTCGCTAGAGTGGGAGGGGGAGGGGGAGTGATAAGCAGGGTTTCATGTCCTGTAAGGTTAATGTGCCAGACAGGCTTTGTGTACTGTGTATATTGTCTTTGGCTCCCTGGGTCTCACTGGGGAGAAATAAAGTGGTATAAAAGGAGGCGCCCAGAGAGAAGTTTTCTGTGTTTTATGTTGGGAGGTGAATAAAGTTTGTGTGTCGTCCAGCTTGCTGTCTCGTCTGCTTTCATCTTCCACATTGGTGACCCTAAGACGTGCAATGGAGAACGAGCCGAACACCGCCCCGGAGACAACCCAGAGGGAGAACACCAGCACAGCATGCTCTTGTCACAGTCAAGCTCCCGGACTTCTGGCTCCACAGTCCGACTGCTTGGTTTCTACATGTGGAAGCCCTATTCCCACTCCGCTGGATCTCCACGGACGACACCAAATATTATCATGTGGTCACTGCTCTGGATGTGCCCACCACACAGCAAGTAATGAGCCTGCTCCAGGAGCCGCCAGCCCAGGGAAAATATGACGCACTCAAGCAGATGCTGCTTCAACATTATACCCTGTCGGACAGTGAGAGAGCAGAGAAACTCCTCAAGTGCTCACACTTGGGTGACAGGTCAACTATGGAGCTGATGGAGAGCATGTTAGCACTGAGGGGAAAGGACGACGAACCTTTCCTGTTCGCCCACCTTTTCCTCAGGAACCTACCAGCTACAGCGAGGGCGATTCTGGCCAACTCACTGCTACTGGTGGCCAAGAACTAACGTGCCCTGGCGCAAGAAGCAGACCACAACATCCTGGCGAACAGAGTTCTCTGCGTGCACGCAACAATACCAGCAGCCATGAAGGACTCCAGCGAGGTCAAGGAGCCGTTGGGGGTGGCTGGGACGGACGCCAAGAGACACAGGAACAGGACGCTCTGTTTCTATCACCGCCGGTTTGGCTCAAATGCCCAACGCTGTCTGTCACCGTGCCAATTCAAGAAGCCAGGGAAACGGACGGCCAGCAGTCAGTAGCAGCTGCGACTGCTGGTGACAGGAACAAGCTGCTTTTCATCACAGACACACATTCAGGGAGACATTTCTTGGTGGACTCCAGCTCCCAGAAGAGCCTCATTCTGCTGGTCAGCACGGACAGGTCGGCAGAAAGCTGCAACCCCGAGCTTACAGCCGCCAACAGATCCGACATCAGGACGTTTGGTGAACGAACGTCGACAGTATGCTTACACAGACACAATTACCAGTGGGACTTTGTGGTAGCTGCATGTGCTGTCCCCATTTTAGGCACTGATTTTTTATGTACTTACGGATTGTTAGTCGATGTTACCAACAGATGGTTAGTGGATGCTGTTTCTTTTTCTTCCTTGCCCTGCACAGCTCAGGGAGTTGGGCCAACAACACATGCTAACGTTATAGCTTCAGGGGGTAAGTATGACTTTTTCTGTTACAGTAAACAAACATGGGGTTGAACATTTCATAACCACAAAAGGCCCGCCAGTGTTCATATGACCTCAGCATCTGGACGCGGTTAAACTAGCCAGCGCGCACGAGGAGTTTACCAACTTAGAGCAACTGGGCATCGTTAGGCGCTCCAACAGCCCGTGGGCATCCCCACTACACATGGTGCCCAAGGCCGATGGGTCGTTGCAACCATGCAGCGATTTCCAGCGCTTGAACAACGCCATGGAACACGATCGGTACCTCATCCTGCACATCCAGGATTTTTCCGTGCATCTGGCCAGGACGTGTGTTTTTTCGAAAGTGGATCTGGTCCGCAATTACTACCAGGCCCTGGTGCGCGCGGAGGATGTGCCCAAAACAGCGGTAATAACTCCTTTTGGCCTTTTCGAGTTTTTATGCATGCCGTTTGGGTTAAAGGGCGCGGCACAAACCTTCCAAAGAATGATGGACGGGGTGCTCCATGACCTGCCTTTCGTTTTTGTCTACTTAGATGACATTTTGGTGGCTACCGCATCCAAGGAGGAGCACTTCGCGCGTTAGTCTCCCCAGTCTACACGTGAATAGATTTCCTCGCCATGGCCGCGGAGCAAACTGGGGACGCGGACATTTGAACACTCCAGTCTGCGCCTACTGGATTAAAACTGGACAGCAGGGTGGTGCAAGAAGGGTGCCCCCGCTTGCTCGGCGACGTCTCCACCAGTCACCCATTCCTGGTGGTTCTGAGCTCTTGGTGCTGCTGCATTTTTGAATCAGTCCACTCCCTTTCACATCCCGGCGTGTGCACCTCGGTTAAACTGGTGGGGGCAAAATTTGTCTGGCCTCACTTATGCAGGGACGTGAAAGAGTGGGCTGCGGCATGCGTCGAGTGCCAGCGGGCCAAAGTGCACAAGCACATCAAAGCCCCCCTTGAGCCGTTCCAAATTCTGGCCAGGAGGTTCAACCACGTCCATGTGGATTTGGTGGGCCCCCTTCCAACGTCGCAAGGTTTCACTCACCTTTTGACAATCGTGGACCGCACCACACGTTGGCCTGAAGTGGTCCTGCCGGTTTCCACCACGTCCACGGAAGTGGCTTGCGCTTTTTTGTTGGCTTGGGTTGCACGGTTCGGACCCCCGTCAGACATCACTTCTGACAGGGGTCCGCAATTTGTTACAGAACTCTGGTCCGCGATGGCCCAGAGCCTGGGGGTCAAAAGGCTAACGGGTCATGCGAACATTTTCATAGGTCACTTAAAGCAGCACTCAGAGCTTCACTCACAGATACAAATTGGATCGACCGCCTGCCATGGGTCCTGTTAGGGTTGCACTCTGCGCCTAAGGAGGATCTGGCAGCCTCCCCGAAGGAACTCATTATTTCTTGGTCGCTGCAGCTCCCCGTGGAATTTTTACCGGAAAACCCCGCACCTGGGACCAACCTGCCTGCATAATTTTTTTACAGTACAGAGGCTGCTAATGTGCTGGGCCCGGCCCACCATTGTTTTAGCACACCTTTGTCCCAAAGAGCTTACAGAGCGCCAAGTTCATTTTTGTCAGGCACGATGCACACAGAACCCCACTGCTCCCACCGTACAACGGACCGTTCAGAGTGCTGGAAACTGGGGCAAAGCATTTTGTGTTAGACACTTGACGTGACTACATGGCAGCGGGGTTTTCCAGCCGCTGACGTTAATTGGTGACATGGCGCTCATGAAAACGTCGGATATTCATGTGAAACAAAGCCTGTTTGACTTAGAACTGCACAGACCAACCTATTTTGTCATATTGTATTATGTTGAAAAATTAGAGGAAGTCAAAAGCGTGTCATTGGCACTTTAACTTATAACTCTGCAACAGTATCTACTTTCCACCTCCTTCCCTTGTGCTCCTGAGGGCAGTACATTTCCCATGTACAGTGGGGTAAAAAAGTATTTAGTCAGCCACCAATTGTGCATGTTTTCCCACTTAAAAGATGAGAGAGGTCTCCAATTTTCATCACAGGTATACCTCAACTATGAGAGACAAAATGAGAAAAAAAATCCAGAAAATCACATTGTCTGATTTTTAAAGAATTTATTTGCAAATTCTGGTGAAAAATAAGTATTTGGTCAATAGCAAAAGTTCATCTCAATACTTTGTTATATACCCTTTGTTGGCAATGACAGAGGTCAAACGTTTTCTGTAAGTCTTCACAAGGTTTTCACACACTGTTGCTGATATTTTGGCCCATTCCTCCATGCAGATCTCCTCTAGAGCAGTGATGTTTTGGAGCTGTCGCTGGGCAACACGGACTTTCAACTCCCTCCAAAGATTTTCTATGGGCTTGAGATCTGGAGACTGGCTAGGCCACTCCAGGACCTTGAAATGCTTCTTACGAAGCCACTCCTTCGTTGCCCGGGTGGTATGCTTGGGATCATTGTCATGCTGAAAGACCCAGCCACGTTTCATCTTCAATGCCCTTGCTGATGGAAGGAGGTTTTCACTCAAAATCTCACGATACATGGCCCCATTCATTCTTTCCTTTACACGGATCAGTCGTCCTGGTCCCTTTGCAGAAAAACAGCCCCAAAGCACGATGTTTCCACCCCCATGCTTCACAGTAGGTATGGTGTTCTATCTCCTCCAAACACGACAAGTTGAGTCTTTACCAAAAAGTTCTATTTTGGTTTCATCTGACCATATGACATTCTCCCAATCCTCTTCTGGATCATCCAAATGCTCTCTAGCAAACTTCAGACGGGCCTGGACATGTACTGGCTTAAGCAGGGGGACACGTCAGGCACTGCAGGATTTGAGTCCCTGGTGGCGTAGTGTGTTACTGATGGTAGCCTTTGCTACTTTGGTCCCAGCTCTCTGCAGGTCATTCACTAGGTCCCCCCGTGTGGTTCTGGGATTTTTGCTCACCGTTCTCGTGATCATTTTGACCCCACAGGGTGAGATCTTGCGTGGAGCCCCAGATCGAGGGAGATTATCAGCGGTCTTGTATGTCTTCCATTTTCTAATAATTGCTCCCACAGTTGATTTTTTCACACCAAGCTGCTTACCTATTGCAGATTCAGTCTTCCCAGCCTGGTGCAGGTCTACAATTTTGTTTCTGGTGTCTTTTGACAGCTCTTTGGTCTTGGCCATAGTGGAGTTTGGAGTCTGACTGTTTGAGGTTGTGGACAGGTGTCTTTTATACTGATAATGAGTTCAAACAGGTGCCATTAATACAGATAACGAGTGGAGGACAGAGGGACCTCTTAAAGAAGAAGTTACAGGTCTGTGAGAGCCAGAAATCTTGCTTGTTTGTAGGTGACCAAATACTTATTTTCCACCATAATTTGCAAATAAATTCTTTAAAAATCAGACAATGTGATTTTTTTGTATTTTTTTTCCCTCATTTTGTCTCTCATAGTTGAGGTATACCTATGATGAAAATTGGAGACCTCTCTCATCTTTTAAGTGGGAGAACTTGCACAATTGGTGGCTGACTAAATACTTTTTTGCCCCACTGTATCACCATGACATTGTGAGGAAGATGGAACAGTCAACAAGGACACAAAAGGGGTAAACAATAACGTTGAGAAACCCTTTATTAAGCCACAGAAATAGTGCATACGAACTGTCTGAAAAATGCTCAAGAATGTTAATGTTATGAAGAAAATGCTGCAGTTAACTTCACTACCAAATGACATCACCAAAACAATTTGTTTTCCAGAATTATAGACACAGGGCAGCGTGGTGGCGGAGTGGTTAGCACTGCGGCAGCACAGCAACTCACCCTTGGCCGGGGGATCCTGGGTTCGATCCCAGCCTCCGACCAACAGTGATCTGTGTGGAGTTTGCATGTTCTCCCCGTGTCTGCGTGGGTTTACTCCGGGATTTCTCCGGTTTCCTCCCACATGCCAAAAACATGCAGGTTAGGTTAATTGGCATCAAACTGGGGATTCTAAATTGTCCTTAGGTATGACTGTGAGAGTGAATGGTTGTCTGTCTCTCTGTGTTGGGCCTGCGATGGACTGGCAATCTGTCCAGGGTGTACCCTGCCTCTCGTCCTAAGATGCTGGGATAGGCTCCAGCCCCCCCGCGACCTGAAAAGGACTAAGCGGAAGAAGATGGATGGATGAATTATAGACACAAAAAAAATGGTAATAAGGAGAACCTCCTCTCCTAATGAGATATGATAAACAAGCTGAACTCAGCTAGCTTTAAGGCAGAAGTCAGATGAACCAGAATGCATACAAAATAGAGGAAAACAAATTGTATTACTCAAGTGTTGAATTTAGCAATACAGTGCGTGGATGGGTGGAGAGAGACGCACAAGTAGTTACTCAGAAGATGACAACTTCTTACTGAGAAAGTAAGATGTGGAAATTAACTGGGGAATGTTGCCAAATGTTTCCAAAATGAGGAGAGCACAGCAGGCTGATGTTTATAAATGGCTGATAATGGAGTACAGTTCACAGAAAAATCAACTTTATTTTTCCTTAGCAGTGACAAACAATAGCATGTTTAGTTCCAAATAAAGCTGCTCACAATAATTTATGGAGTTTTTGGGTAAGTAATTAATGACTTCTATGAAAAAAGGCTGAATTTTTCACCTTTTTTTCCAGTACTTGGGAGTACTCCTTGTGGCATTCAGTTCCGCTTTTCCCAAAAGCAGTCACGCAGCTGCAGTTTTATCTCCAACACTGGCCCAGCACACACCACAACACTGGACTGTTTCAACTGCCCTTTAACTAACCACTATTTACATACTATCAGTGAGTACAGGCACATGTTGATGTTGAGACTAAATGTATTTTGTGTTAAGAGCTGCAAAACAGAGGTTATGGGAAGCATTTTAATCTTCAAATCATCTAAAAGTAATTTACATGCAATTTTTTGTGAGTTGCAAAAGTTTTTTTTTTTTTAATTATTCCTTTAGTGGTTCCTGCCATTTTATCACACATGGGTAGAATAGCCAGAAACTGTACTCAATTAAAAGTTGCACTGCTTTATGATATTAATTACTCAAGTACAAGTAAGTCACCAAAATAGTTACTCAGTAAGAATGTATCTGCTAGAAAAGGGAGCAGTTACAGCTTTTGCCAATTTGTGGCTCTTCTTATAAATTTGTGACTTATTACTCATAAACGTACAACTTTTGCTTGTGATTTCAAACCTTCTTCTTACAAAATTGAATTATTGTTTTCTAAATTTGTGCTTTTGTTGTATACTTGAGACATTAAACATCAGTTTAACTTAATAAAGCAGCATCCTTTATCAACCACGAAAGAATTTTCTCAGTTTAGAAATGTAATTTGTTTTTGAGAGTTTTTTGTGGTATAATTACTGTTTCACATAAATCTGTAGCTACAGTGGTGTGAAAAAGTGTTTGTCCCCTTCCTGATTTCCCATTTTTTGTTATGTTTGTTGCACTTAAATGTTTCAGATCATCAAACAACCTTAAATATTAGACAAAGATAACGCAAGTACACATGAAATGCAGTATTTAAATCAAGGTGTTTATTATTAAGGATAAAAAAAAATCCAAACCTACATGGCCCTGTGTGAAAAAGTGATGCCCCCCTTTAAACATAAATTAACTGTGGTTTATCACATCTTTGGAAAGCTGAGTTCAATTTCTCTAGCCACACCCAGCCTGATTATTGCCACACCTGTTCTCAATCAAGAAATCACTTAAATAGGACCTGCTGACAAAGTAAAATACACAAAAGATCCTCAAAAGCTAGACATCACGCTGTGATCCAAAGAATTCAGGAACAAATGAGAAAGTAAAGGAGATCTATCAGTCTGGAAAAGGTTATAAAGCCATTTCTACTAAAGCTTTGAGACTTCAGTGAACCACAGTGAGAGACATTATCCACAAATAGGTGAAAACATGGAACAAAGGTAACCTTCCCAGGAGTGGCCGGCCAACCAAAATTACCCCAAGAGTGCAGCGACGACTCATCCGAGGTCACAAAAGACCCCACAACAACATCCAAAGAACTGCAGGCCCTCACTTGCCTCAGTTAAGGTCATTGCTCATGACTCCACCATAAGAAAGAGACTGAGCAAAAATGTCCTGCATGGTAGAGGTTCCAAGATGGAAAACCACTGCTGGGCAAAAAGAACATAAAGGTTCATCTCAATCTTGCCAGAAACATCTGATGATCCTTAAGACTTTTGGGGAAAATACTCTGTGGACTGACGAGACAAAAGCTGAACTTTTTGGAAGGTGTGTCTCCCATTACATCCGGCGTAAAAGTAACACAGTATTTCAGAAAAGGAACATCATACAAACAGTAAATATGGTGGTGGTAGTGTGATGTCTGAGGCTGTTTTGCTGCTCAGGACCTGGAAGACTAGCTGTAGTAAATAGAACCATGATTTCTGCCGTCTACCAAAAATCTGAAGGAGAATGTCGGCCATCTGTTCGTGAACTTAAGCTGAGCGCACTTGGGTTCTGCAGCAGGACAATGATCCAAACACAAACAGCAAGTCACCTCTGAATGGCTTAAGAAAAAACAAAATGAAGACTTTGGAGTGGCCTCGTTAAGTCCTGACCTGAATCTGATTGAGATGCTGTGGCATCACCTTAAAAAGACGGTTCATGTTTGAAAACCCTCCAATGTGGCTGAAATTACATCAATTCTGCAAAGATGAGTGGGCCAAAAATTCCTCCACAGCGCTGGAAAAGACTCATTGCCAGTTATTGCAAAGCTTGATTGTAGTTGCTGCTGCTGAGGGTGGCCCAACCAGTTATTAGGTTTAGGTGGCAATCACTTTTTCACACAGGGCCATGTAGGTTTGGATTTTTCTCCCCTTAATATAAACACCTTGATTTAAATACTGCATTTTGTGTTTACTTGTGTTATCTTTGTCTAATATTTAAATTTCTTTGATGATCTGAAAAATTTAAGGTGTGACAAACATACAAAAAAAATGAGAAATGAGGAAGAGAGCAAATACTTTTTCACACACTGTATTGTCTTGTTCTTTCACAATTAAGGATGAATGATTTAAATGAAATAAATAATAAAGTGACTAAATATGTCTAAAGTTGCTCTATTTATGGTAAGAACGAGTGATTTCAGGATAAACAATGACGTTTCTAACCAGTTTTCAAACCAGTGAAATTAAAGTAGCTCAGAGTATGACCAAATGTACTTCAGTAAAAAATACCCTGCAGTAAAGCTAAGCCAGTAAGCACAATTTTGTGAAAGTTACTTGAATAAATGTTTGATGTCAGAGTAGAACGGTAAAATATATTACTCAAATTTTTTAACACCCTCTGTCAACAGCTCTGTTGTAGAAAACAGTAACAAATTAATATTTTGTTCCACTTACTTTCATCAAACATTTTTCAAGACTAAAACTGTTGAGTTCTCACAGTGCTCTTGTATCTGTGAGTAATATCAGTGAAAATCAACCTATTCCAAGACAAAAATATCCTCCTGTATACACTATGCACAGTCTTAGCACCCACATTTGTCAAAACTACAAAAAGTCGAGTCAGTCCAGTTTATTAATGTCCAATTACTGAGGGGCCAGCGGGATGCCTCGAGCATCTGTGACTTGGCCCTCCCTGCAGGTTTTTCACCAGCTGTGCCAAGCCAGCGTTTGGTGGTGGTGTCGTCTTTCAGCACCTGAGCAAAGGTGCTGTCCTTCAGCTGGTCTGGGAGACACTGACGCAGGGCCTCTCTGGCTCTGAGGGAAAAAAAAAACAGAGTACAAATAAACAAACAACAACAACACAGATGACAACTTTTACTGCCAAATGCCATTTTCAGCTATTGCTGGGCAAAATCTCACATGAAGGTGCAATGTGTCTTCTATACAGTGGATACAGAAAGTATACACACCCTGATAAAAAGACAATGTTTTGTGGTTGTAAGAAAAGAGACTACAATAAATCATTCAAAACCTTTTCAACCTTTTAAAGTGGCCTCAACCTGTACAATTCCACTGAAAAGCAAACCAATTCTATCGGGGGAAAAATATAAAAAAAAACAAAAAAAAACACTAAGTGTAATTTGTGGTCTATACTATATGGAACTACAAAATATTGAGCCTATAAACAAAGATCTTAAAATGGAGCTGAAAATTCTTAAACACTCCATAATTTAGTCTATTATTAACAATGATGTGTAAATTGGCATCAACTAGAGAATTTTATACAGTATGTAACTGAGTGGGAGATAAAAGTTCCCAAAATTCTAAAAGAAGCTAGAAAATCCCACAGAAATTTTGTGATCGTGTGCCCCTACTGCCCGCTGATTGTGACTTTAAGTTTGAGGACTTAATGTAATAATAAAACTGTTGATTTGAGTGTAGATAATACCATGTTATATGTGCATGTAAATCTGGGCACATCAAAGCAATCTAAACTGTGCATTATTTGGGAATAAATTTTGAGATAGTAATATAGTGTTTCGCATTGGGCACAATACGCTGGGAAGGCTGAACTCCCAGTGGTTCTGATTTTGAGTAAGAAGCCTAAAGGGGGAGAGGCTCTCCCTAGCTGGGCTTGTAAAACACGTTGGTTTTTCCAGTAATATTTCGGACAACAAGCGAAAACACTGAAATAAAAATACAAGCATAAATCTCTGGATCGAGCATGTTTTGATATACATTTTGTGGGGGTTTGCTCAAAGCTGTGGGAGGAGATATGGACCGAAAAACGGCGGAAGAAGGAAAAGAATAATAAGCTGGAATAAATTTTGAGATCGTAATACAGTGTTTGGCATTGGGAAACACTATAATTCACGAATTCATATAATTAACACAAAACTCCATATTTGAAGCTTTTTTCTTGTAACTCTGTGACTTTTTCCTCGTAAATTAAAATGCTTGGGGAAGTCAAGATTAGACATTTGTGTCCATCCATCCATCCATCTTCTACTGCTTTTCCGGAGGTCCGGGTCGCGGAGGCAGCAGTTCAAGCAGAGAAGCCCAGACTTCCCTCTCCCCAGCCACCTGCTCCAGCTCTTCAGAGAGGATACATAGTCTCTCCACTGAGTCCTGGGTCTGCCCCGGGGTCTCCTCCCAGTGGGATGTGCCTGAAACACCTCAAGTGGGAGGTGTCCAGGAGGCATCCTAATCAGATGCCCATACCACCTCAACTGACTCCTTTCAATGTGGAGGAGCAGCGGTTCTACTCTGAGCCTCTCCCGGATGACTGAGCTCCTCATCCTATCTCTGAGGGTGAGTCCAGCAATCCTACGGAGAAAGCTCATTTCAGCCGCTTGTATCTGCGATTTTGTTCTTTCGGTCATTACCCAAAGCTCGTGACCACAGGCGAGAGTAGGAACGTAGACTGACTGCTAAATCGACAGCTTTGCTTTAGAACTAAGCTCCCTCTTCACCACAACAGACCGGTACAACGTCCGCATCACTGCAGATGCTGCTCCAATCCGTCTGTCAATCTCTCGCTCCATTTTCCCCTCACTCGTGAACAAGACCCCAAGATACTTAAACTCCTCCACTTGGGGCAGGAGCCTGTCCCCAACCCCCTCATGGATCGTCACCTTATTGTGGTGGTGGGGGGGTTTGCGTGCCCCAGTGACCCCAGGAGCTATGTTGTCCGGGGCAATTTGCCTCTGATAGGGTCACCCAAGACAAAACTGGTCCTGGTGAAGGGCCAGACTAGAACGATCCAACAGACTCTCATGATAAATTCTAGATCAAGGATTCAGTGTACCCCGTCCGGTATGGGGTTACCGGGGCCCCACCATGGAGCCAGGCCTGGGGGAGGGGCTCGAAGGCTAGCGTCTGGTGGCCGGGTTTCCACCCATGGGACCCGGCCGGGCTCAGCCCGAAGGAGTTACATGGGTCCGCCCTCCAGTGGGCTCACCACCTGCAGGAGGGATCATGGGGGTCCCGTGCTATGTGGATTAGGTGGCGGTCAAAGGCGGAGACCTTGGCGGACTGATCCCAAGCTTTCTAAACTGGCTTTTGGTAGACATTTGTGTGACCTATTTATTTATTTTTTCAAAACTTTTTACTAATGTTTTCATAGGTTGCCAACAGTGGACATATAGATTCAGTACCAACACTGTATGTATACATAAGGTTCAGGGGAAGGCTGTTACTTAGGGAAGCTCTCCTGCTAATCATCAAAGATGAAATCAAGGACAGACCCTTCTACCATATCCATCCATAATATGCATTATTGATTTTACTTAAAGGGATTATAGCTGTAATGGACGAGGTCTCAGTGATCACACTGATGAACAGTAACCCAAGTTCTGCAGACCCTGAAACAAACGGCACATGAATAAAGGCCACAATAAAAGCCTTTAAAAGCACTGATGCTGAGATAACTACAATACTGTAAAGGATATCCCCTCTGTTTTACATAATATAGATCCAAGTGTTAAAGAGAAAAAACAAAAACTTTTTTGTCATGTAGGGATTGTTTGTGTCCATCTGTACCTCAAATATTAAGGAAATGCACAGCTGATCCACACAAATGTACATATTTGCCTCATTTTTTTGTGTCTTAAGCTCTTCTAAGATACAGGACATGTAATAATATACAGGAGGAGTAAGGTTATATATGTAACCACAATTCCCCACAGGAGGGGAACTTGGATCAACTATGTGAGATGCCCGCTCGCTGTACATGTTGCTGAGGCCAACCTTTATTCCCATCTAACAGCCAGAGTGCAGGATGACATGGGTGGGGTTCCTGCCCTTCTGCTCTGTGCAAACCTCCCATCATCATGACAAGACTTCAGTCCTAAACTGCTGTTCACTGAGTCAAATTGCAAGTTGGGGCTGCAGTGAGTTGTACACAGTTCTCCTTTGGGAACAGCGATTATATGGATAAATGTACATACTTGGTACAGCTGGAATTGTCCTGCTGAGCGAACAAAGAAAAAAGGGGACTGGACACCTTCGAAAATATGGAGTGAGCCACAGAAGGGGCCATCACATACAAAGAACTAGAAAAGCACTCGGAGAGCGCAGACCTCCGCCAAGCGCCGCAGTTCTCCCCATACAGTCTTCAGATTCCTTGATCATGAAAACATATGACAAGCAGTGGTTCAGTAGTTATTGACGAAAATGGCATTTTCCGTAATGGCGGCCCCAGTTCCTCCCATACAGTGTTTGTGTGTACGTTTTCAGATTCCTTGACCATGAAAACATATGACTAGCAATTGGATTGACAATGATAGGATTAGTGTTTTAGTAGTTATTCACGAAAATGGCATTTTCCGTAATGGCGGCCAGAGTTCCCCCCATACAGTGTTTGTGTGTACGTTTTCAGATTCCTTGCCCATGTAAACATATGAGTAGCAATTGGATTGACAATGATAGGATTAGTGGTTCAGTAGTTATTGACGAAAATGGCATTTTCCATAATGGTGTGGGACAACCCCCACAGACTAAGGACAGACAGCTCGCTACTCCTGGTTATTTCCACAGCGCTAGTGTGATGTTAATGTGCCATTCATGCTTTGTGTTCACACGTCTTGTCCTCACTGTTGACATAGAGACAGATCAATATGTAGGTGTGACTTGTCACCTCTTTGTCCTGCAAGCTGGAGCAGGTGCTGGCACCTGCCTATTTGATATGTATGTCTCTCTCATATGCAAATGCACATGCTCTTTCATGCTTTGTCTGTAACCGGTATAAATACCGCACGTATCATGTAACTCACGCTCTCTCTGCGACTGCTCACTGACTGCACCTGTCTCCACGCTACTGAGAGCCCTCAGGGCTCGCTCTGGGCCGCTCTGCACAGCACCAGAGTGAGCTTGTGCTGGCGATGTGACTTAATAAAGGCACTTTAAACTCCTCAGCTCGCCGCTTATTATCCTCCTTCGCCACACTGGTGACCCCCGCTTGAAAGCAGCACGTTTTGTGCAAAGCAACTTTCTGGTCTGGACCGCGACACTGGTGACCGCTTCACGCTTCACGGTGAGATCTGCACGCCTGAGATCTGCACATCCACGCTGGGACCGGCCGCTTCTCACAGCTCCTCCACACGAGAGCGCATGCACCTCGTCCTCTCTCCACGACGGCAACCTCCAGGGGCCGACGGAGAGGCGCAGCGCGTGGACCCTGAACCGCACCATGCCGCGCGAGCGACAACGATTGTCTCCTCCCTCTCACCGCTCCAACGCGCTGCATGAGCCCGGGGCACAAAGATCGTCTACTGCCTCGCACCGCTCCAACGCTCTCCACGAGCCCGAGGGACAGAGATCGTCTACTTCCTCGCACCACGACTGAACGACGCAACAGACAACAGGGATGATCTCCAGCAAGCTCCCTGACCCTGGCTTCTCCTCTCCAGCGGGCCCACCCACGCACGGGACCCCGGCACACGCACCGGGGAGTCACGGGGATGGCGCTCCACGCACGGGACACATACGGCTCCACAGACTGCCTTCCTCCTTCGCCACTGCCCTTCAGGGTTGCTTGCTCACCTGAGGCACGCATGCAGCATGCTCGAAGGATTTGTTAATGGTTTCAGCCACGGCACACATAGGGAATTCAGCTGTTTTGCGATTCCCGAGGACTTTAGGGCTGCGCCCGCACCTAAAGAACACGCCACGTCCCCCTGCTTTTGTTTTTTTCCCTCACAGCCGCCCCTGCTTTTCTTCATGGCCATGAGAGGAGCCAGAGACTAATTTTTCTTCTTGTTATCTCCGCACGCTCAACGGGACAGCCCCTCGACATCGCGGAATCAACAAGCAATTTTTGCGCGGCCTGGACGATTTCACCGTCCCCGGCAACCCCCACCCCCCTCCACCTTCACCAGCACAGAGCCTTCCCTGCTCGCTGCCATGCTGCACTATCGAAGTCTCGGCCCCCAGCCGAGCCCTCTGGGGGGGAGCAGTGTGGGACAAACCCCCCACAGACTAAGGACAGACAGCTCGCTACTCCTGGTTATTTTCCACAGCGCTAGTGTGATGTTAATGTGCCATTCATGCTTTGTGTTCACCACGTCCTGTCCTCACTGTTGACCTAGAGACAGATCAATATGTAGGTGTGACTTGTCACCTCTTTGTCCTGCAAGCTGGGAGCAGGTGCTGGCACCTGCCTATTTGAGATGTATGTCTCTCTCATATGCAAATGCACATGCTCTTTCATGCTGTCCTGTAACCGGTATAAATACCGCACGTATCATGTAACTCACGCTCTCTCTGCGACTGCTCACTGACTGCACCTGTCTCCACGCTACTGAGGGCCCTCAGGGCTCGCTCTGGGCCCGCTCTGCACAGCACCAGAGTGAGCTCGTGTTGGCGATGTGACCTTAATAAAGGCACTTTAAACTCCTCAGCTCACCGCTTATTATCCTCCTTCGCCACAATGGCGGTTTTCTTGTGGACGGTGATCCTGATCACCACCGAAATGTAATCATCTGTAGGATACCCCATTTCTGACAATCTGTGAAAATTTCATGAAAATCCGTCCATAAGTTTTTGAGTTATCTTGCTAACAGACAAACAAACAAACAGACAAACAAACCAACGCTGATGATCACATAACCTCCTCCTCTTGGCGGAGGTAATAAAACCAGAGAAAAGTAGCACAAAGGTCAGCCAAAGACACTCATTTAAATAAAATCCAAGAAGTGCCCAGGCTCCCAGTGAGCTTTCCCTGGGGTACAGGAAAGCCTTTACCGGAGTAGGTGATAGAAATGGCCTCAGTGATGCTGTGAGAAAGGCTGGATTGTTGAGGCCCAGGCAGGAACTGGGCAGAGGAGGTTCAGCTTCGTTTGCTCATTCGGCTGAAAGGAAGGAAGGTGGAAGGAGTCAAGGGAAAGACAAAAAGGAGGACATTAGGGCACCTGTCAGCAAGCACGTGCATCCCCATGGAAAACTCCCAGTCCAGGATCTTTATAAATTAAAAGATGCCGGGTCTGAAATTTATTCTCAAACAAATACTTTAATTTCAAGTCATTTTCCTAGTATAAAGACATACCTCAGTCAGACTACTTAACATGTCAATGGTCTACGCTCTTTATTTCCAAAGGGTAAAACTGATTAAAATGACACACATTTTCCTTTAACTAATTTGAGTTACTAAACCTAGCAGATCTTTTAAATTTGCCTCTTAAACCAAACTAGAGTCAAACATGTACATTTCAAAAAAATATAAATGCATAAAAATTTCATGTCTGTCACGCTTCATCCACAAAATATTTAGAACGTAATTTGAAGAATACTAGTTAAAGGAAAATAATCATAAATTATACACTTTATGATAAAATTTCAGCAACAATTTGATATTCCATCGAGCCCCTTGGAGGATACTGCAGAAAAAAAATCTGTTTTTAAGGCTACCATTTTACGAAATTGGAGTATATAATAAAATTCTGACATTTTGATAGTCTTGAATAGGTTAAGTTCACCAAGCTGAACAATTAGCAGAAAGTTTAATTTTGAGGTAGAGTTTTCTTAATTCATTTAGTGCTGCTGACAAAATTGCATCAGTATGTGTATGAATAAGCAACTTTCACATCTCGGCTTGCGCAAAGCATCATGGGATTGTGGCTACCAAACAAACTACCAAAACGGGGGAGGTTAATCTAAACGTGGATGAAACATGCTCTATCAATACATTTAATTTATGGAAGGTTCCTGATCTACAAGCATATTGTATGCGTAGGGGTCTTCCCGGTTGTACCCGCAAACGCACGTTCAAATCGGTTACTATGGAGGTAGTGCAGCAGCAGCGTCCTCTGCAGTCATGGGTTCTGATGACAGATAACCCTCCGCTAATCCCTCAACTGATTGTGTCACTTTTCTAAATCTTATTTTGGATAGATTATATTAAAAGATTTAAAAGAACTGACTTGAAGTAAATAGTAAGTTTACAAATATAGATTGTATTATATATTAAAAAAACAAACAAAAACAAAACAAACAAAAAAAACAAACAAACTATGATGTACAAAGTTGTTAAAAATTTGGAGTTAAGTTGGAAAACAACAGAGGGAGAGTTAATGTTACGTCATTAAAAGCAGTAGAGTTAGGGTGATTGGGAGGATGAAGAAGGAGTGGCTTAGGCTGTTCCCCGTGGGTGTGGAACGGTCGATGGCTATATCGGGAGACAGAATTTTTCTTTTGATTTTGGGGGGTTTGCCACAAGTGTGGGAAGGGGAAATTTGTTTGTGTGTAGTTTGTAGGATGAATGTTCAAACCACTCATGTTTTTGCTTCTCTGTATGAGCATGTTTACACTGCAAGGTAATCCCAAACTCTCTATTGATCATGGACCAAAGTGTTAACCTTAATTTAACTTCATGGAATTGCAGAGGTCTACAAAATTTAAAAAAACTTAAACAAGTTATGAATAAATAAAGGACATGGGTTCAAGAATTGTGTTTTTACAAGAAACTCATCTGATAGAGGAGGATGTTAAAAGAATTAGGAGTAGATGGCAGGGAAGTGTATTCACCTCTTCATTTTCATCCCGAGCCAGGGGAGTTATGACTCTCATACATAAATCAGTTCCTTTTCAAGTGAAAAATGTAATTGGAGACAAATTTGGAAGATATGTAATCATTCAAGGTTCTTTGCTATTAGAAAATATAAATCTTGTGAACTTATATGGTCCCAATATAGATGATCAGAATTTCTTTGCTAATTTATTTCTCATCTTATCATCACTTACAGGGCAACATATAATAGCAGGGGATTTTAATTGTACATTGAATCCAGGTGTGGATAGATCAACAGGACTGGATTGTACGCACATTGGATGTAGGATGACTATTAATCATTTTATGAAAGAATTGAGATTGTTAGATATATGGAGAGAAATGAAACCACAAGTTAAAGCCTATTCTTGTTATTCCAGTACCTACAAGACATTCTCACGTATTGATTATTTTTTGATTTCCACAGAATTAAGGTCCAAGATTCAAAACTGCTTTTATGATAACATCGTGATCTCTGATCATGCACCCTGTTGTCTAATATATGTAGATAAAAAATTGACAAAGGAATCAGGTAGATGGCAATTTCAGCATAAAATGGCTTCAGGATGAGGAATTTGTCAAGTATATAGAAAAACAGATAGACGAGTTCTTTGACATCAATACTACACAAACATCAGCATGTGTAAAGTGGGAGGCTTTCAAAGCTTTTATTAGGGGACATATTATTAGTTATACAGGATCAAAATCTAAGAAGACTCGAGAGGAGAGAGCTAAATTGGAACATAAAATAAAAAGTCTTCAGAAAAAGTGTATGCAGGAAGTGATCCAAGGTTGGAGAATGAATTACTGATTTTGAGAGCTGAATACGACAAAAAATCAGCGAATAGAGCTGCCTCGAGTCTTCTAAGATTGAAACAATCTTTTTATGAACAAGGTGAAAAATCAGGAAAATTATTAGCATGGCAGATTAAACAATTGGAAATTAAAACACCAATTACCAGTATTATAAGTAAGGGACAGGTAGTTATAGATCCTTTAGAAATTAATAGAGCCTTTAGAGATTACTATGAAAAATTATATGATACCAAAAATGAACCTGATTAACAAAACTAAATGGGTTTTTTGAACGAACTATCTATACCGTGTATTCCAAATGAAAACAGGGAGATATTGGAGTCTAAAATTAGTCAAGAAGAGTTGGGCTAGCCATTGATAATATGAAATCAGGAAAAAGTGCAGGACCAGATGGTCTTCCAGTTGACCTTTATAAAAAATTTAAGAATAAATTAATAAAACCTTTTTGGAAATGGTTTTAGAAGCATTTCAAAATAATAATTTACCATCATACATAAATAATGCCTTAATTATACTGCTGCCAAAACCAGGTAAGCCCTCTAATAAATGTGAAAATATGAGACCAATAAGCCTATTAAACGCCGACCTTAAGATAATCTGTAAAATTTTAGCAAGACGAATACAAGAAATTTTACCAAATATTATTAATCGAGATCAGAATGGCTTTATAAAGGGTAGACAAGGCTTCCATAATGTAAGAAGACTATTTAATATTATTTATTTTAATAAAGAAGCACCGGATACAGCTCTCCTATCATTGGACGCCGAAAAGGCCTTTGATAGAGTTGAATGGCCCTTTCTTTTTGAAGTCCTACAAAGGTTTGGACTTGGAAATAATTTCATAAAATGGGTTCAAATAATATACAATAATGCTACAGCAGAAATCCTAACAAATAACAATATTTCAAAACCAATAAAAATCAATAGAGGATGTCGACAAGGCTGTCCACTTTCACCTTACTGTTTACTATGGCAATTGAACCTTTAGCGATAGCGATACGTTTACATTCACAAATATATGGAATTAAAGTTGGACCAACAGAACATAAAATCTCCCTGTACGCCGATGATATAATTTTGTTTATGTCGAATCTAAAAAAATCAATTCCAACCTTGTTGAATTTAATAAAGAATTTTGGGGAAATATCAGGATATAAAATAAATAAAACTAAATCTTCAATATTAATGCTAAATGAGACCCAGAGAAATTACCCAGCACCTGAGGTAAATCAATTCAATGTTGTAAATCAGTTTAAATATTTAGGAATCCAAATTATGCCTAAGCTAGAATCAGTCGCCAGTGTCAACTATGAAGCCTTAATGTCAGATATCAATGAGTTAACTCAGAGATGGATGTCACTACCAATGTCGATGATCGGGAGAATCAATATACTTAAAAGTAATATTTTACCTAAAATACTTTATTTATTTCAATACATTCCCTTATCACCACCTTTAGATCTATTCTCAAGAATAAAAAAAAAGTTAGTGGAATTTATATGGAACAACAGGAGGGCTAGATTACGTTGTCTTTATTATATTTACCATTTGATCGTGGAGGTCTGAAATGTCCAAATTTTATGTTGTATTATTGGTCGGCACAACTGAGGTCTATGACATATTATTTTTCATCAAATGATCTCCCTCACTGGACTGAAATGGAATCATACAATTTACCTTTACCTCTTCCCATATTCATATACTCAGATTCGGCAAAAAAATTACAAAAACAAGTTAAAAATCCATTTGTAAAGCATATGATCAAAATATGGTGTGAAGCTAAAAACTATTTAAAAGAACCACAGTTATTGTCACAATTTAGTCCAATATGGGGTAATCAATATTTTAAACCAGGGAGAGCGGACGCTGTATTTAAAGTATGGAATTTAAAAGGGATACAAAAGATTCAGGATTTATATTTGCCATGTGCAGACAACATAATGTCTTTTGAAGAGCTGAGGATCAAATTTAATCTCAATAGAACACATTTTTTTAAATATCTTCAACTTAGAAACTTTATTCGATCAAATCAAAATAAAGCTCTCACTCGACCTATTTATTCATCCTTGGAAAAAATGATGATGAAAGATAGTAAAAGAAAGGGTATTATTTCAGAGTTTTATAACTCATTGACACTATCTTCAAGTGAAAATTCACTGAAAAGATTAAACTACTGGAAAGAAGATCTGCAAATTGAAATTTCAGAGGAACAATGGGAATTGGCTTGTACAGAAGCTCAAACCAAATCAATAAATGCACGCCTTAAATTGATACATTTCAAATGGTTAATGCGGATGTATGTTACACCGGAGGAGTTAAATAGATATAACAAAAATATACCAGATACATGCACAAAATGCATGGAAAGTAAGGAACCCTATTTCATTGTTTATGGGAATGTAGATTAATAAGAATGTTTTGGGAGGAGGTGAGGGTAACAATGAAAAAATAATCTCAAAACAAATCATATTGAATCCTAAACTGTTTTTGTTGGGTCTGTACCCAGAAAAGCATAATTTTAATAAAAGTGAAAGAACATTCATAGACCTCAGTTTGCTTAATGCCAAAAAATGTATTGCACTATTATGGAAAAAGACTCATAGACCAGATGTGACTCAGTGGTTAAGACAGATGTTAACAAACCTTCCATTAGAAAGAATAACATATATACTGAAATCAAAGGAAATTGTGTTTGAGAATATATGGAGACCTTTTATTGATTATGTAAAAAATTTAAACATAACTCTTGAAGAAGAAGGTGAATGATGTGTGTGGACCTTGTAAATTCCAAACTGGTGAACATAATATGTATACTTATGTATTGGATTGTCTAGACTAAACAGAGGAGCATTGTTGAAGACTTGATTTTGTTGGTGGTTGTTGGTGTTTTTAGTGCATTTTTTTTTTGTAGTACTTTAGTGTTAGTGTTTGATTGTTTGTATCATGTTTGTTAAAAAAAAAAGGTTCAATAAAGATATTGTGGAAAAAAAAAAGATTAAAGAAAGGAACAGAATAATATAACAAAGGGGAAAAATCCAACAAGGTCAAATTAAAATAGCAACTCCTCAGATTATACAATTCAACATAAGTTATCCGAAATGGGTGATGGCTGAAGCCGCAGCTTATACTGCCCACCCATGTTCCATCTAAGAATTCAAAAAGAAAAGAAAAAAAGAGTGATTACAAATCAGAACAAAGCTAAGACAAAACGTGACAATAAACTAAACAACAGCACAACACAGACTGGCTATGATAATCCTTGTGTGATTTTACATGTCGCTTTGTATATATGTTTGGAGTATTTCTTCCTTTAGTTTTTTGTTTAAATTGTCCAAGCGTTGTACATGATTTTAATTCAGGTCCAAAAGCGTTCCACAGTCTGACTACTTGCACTGGGACACAGTGTTGCTTGGTGGTAGTTCTCACTGAAGGTTTTTGAAATATACATGTTCCTCTGAAATGATATTGTTTCTCCCTTATTTGGAACAACTTTTGGATATTTGCAGGCAGTGATAGATTCTTCACTTTAAACATTATTACTGCAGTTTTAAAGTCAACTAGATCTTTCAACTTGCGAGCTTTTAATTAGCATAAAGACTGGATATATGTTTGTTTTATATCGAGAAACAAGCTACGAGATGGCTTTTGTTGTGATGTGGTGCATTATAAATAAAGTTGAATTGCATTGAATATGTATTTCCCCATACTTGAGGTGTGGGTTGATTCAGCATATATTTCACTCTGTGTAGTATTGTGATTGATTTGGATATTTTACCTTTAATATAATATGTGATTTCCTTGCTTGCAGAAGCCATTCAGGTTAAACTAGTTTGACATCTAGGACAGATGTTTTCCTGACGGTTGTAGGCCTACCTATTGCCCTTTTCGTGTCAATTAGCCTAGAACTTGAACAATACACAACACTATTTAATTATAATTATTAATTATATTAGACTTGCTACTTTAATCCAACAATTACGTCCCGTCCGGATCCTTCAGCTCCATGGGGAATGTATATAATGTGAAATGGTGGCGGACATGTACACACGCTGGTCCCGAAGTTACACGCATGTAGGCTGCAAGTTTGCTTTTTCCACCGCTCTAGATGATACATGCCATTCCCACACTTCACTACGGCACAATTGTTCCAAATAAGGGAGAAACAATATCATTTCGGAGGAACATGTATATTTCAAAAACCTTCAGTGAGAACTACCACCAAGCAACACTGTGTTTCAGTGCAAGGAGTCAGATTATGGAACGATTTTGGACCTGAATTAAAATCATGTACAACGCTTGGACAATTTAAACAAAAACTAAAGGAAGAATTACTCCAAACATATATACAAGATGACATGTAAAATCACATAAGGATTGTCATATCCAGTCTGTGTTGTGTTGTAGCTTAGTTTTTTTTGTCACATTTTGTCTTAGCTTTGTTCTGAATTGTAATCGCTCTTGTTTTGTTTTTCTTTTGAATTCTTGGATGGAACATGTGTGGGCATATAAGCTGCGGCTTCAGCCATCACCCATTTCGGATAACTTATGTTGAACTGTATAATCAGAGGAGTTATTGTCTAATTTGACCTTGTTGGATTTTCTTCCCCCTTTGTTATATTATTCAGTTTCTTTAATCTGTACTTTTATCTATCCGAAATAAGATTCATCATTCATTCATGTGCACCTGGCATAACGGAGATTTAAAGCTTAAAGCAGACTTTAAGCGCAATTGGGTCAGGGTGTGACAGTACCTGCTGTATACAAAAGCAAGCACAGCTAACCGGAATGTTTGATAGTGGTGATCTTTGAACTGGATGTTGGGTCACATAGTCTGCACATGCGCACTTGCAATGCGAAAGTCGCTTATTACATGCACATTAGTATGTTGGGCACTATAATGCAGTTTTAAACATTCATAATGACACCATTGCAGGAGGTGCCACTTTGACTTTCTGCACCTTGTTATTAAACACAGAGGTCAATGCTGCTTCAACAGGAGGGCACAACACCTGGATGTTGACTTTTGGTGATGACTAAAATTATGAGTGGTCAGTAGAAACTGTAATAATAACTGTTAATTCTTGTACATAAGTCATCAACTAAAATAAGGAAATTAAATAATTTCTTCCTTAATTCAGTAAAAAGTGGCTTATAAATGGATATTTTCTGCAACGTCCCCGGAGGGGGCTCAGTAAACTTCCAACTCAAATGTCCTCAACACACACATTTATGTTACTGCTCCTCCTGGTGGCAGCTGTTGATAATAGAATTTATTTTTTTTTGAGGTCTGAAAGTTATTTTTTTTATTTAAGTTTTTGTAAAGGGTATACATGTCATTACAGCATTGCATTTGTTTACATTTTCATCACATGTTCCTTTTTTTGTTTTTTGACAACATTGGAAAAATAATTATTACAAACACCCTTTTTTTAGTGAAAAGAAAAAGAGAGAAATTAAAAAAAGAACAAAAAAAACAAAACAAGAAAAAAAAACAAAAAACAACAACAAAAGAGCAAAAAAAAAATAAAAGAGTATCTGAGTAGCATTGGAACAAAGAGCGGTGCCATTATTGAAATGGTATTTGTCAAAGATTAGATCTAATGGAAGACACATATGCGATCCAGGGTTGCCAAAAGTTCAAGAACCCATCCATGTCCTGTCTCAGTGCGAATGTCAACTTTTCCATCGAATAAATGTCCTGAATCACGTTAATCCAATCTTCAGGTGTAGGACAGTCTTTCAACATCCATTTTTTTGTTAGAGCTTTTTTACTTGCCAATATTAAAACAGTGAATAAGTATTTTTCTCCTTGTCTTGCCAGTGATTCTGGTAGTAAACCCAAATACAAAGTTACAAAAGAAAAGGGAACTGTTATTTTGAATATTTTCCCCAATATTGTCTGTACATTGGTCCAATATTGGTGGATAACTGGGCATGACCAAAACACATGAAAATGATTTGCAGTCTCTTCACCACACAAGCGCCAACAATTCAACCCCTTATGAGTAAATTTGTTTTGTGCAGGTGTTCTGAAAAATCTTACCAAGTTTTTCCATCTAAATTCTCTCCACTGCAGGGATGAGGTACTTTTCCACTGTTGTTTATTTAGCTTTTCCCATATTTCCAGTTGTAAAGTGAAATTCCCCTCTTTTTCCCATCTCTCTTTTATATATGATGTGTTGTCTCCTTTTAAGTCTTGAAGACCATGGTATATTTTAGAAATGTATCTGATCCCTGGGATCCCTTTATATGCCATTAAGAAGACCTTCAGAACACCTGACTGGGCCCTTTCCAAATCCTCCTTTTTAAGTATTTTGTTTATGTGGTGTCTAAGCTGAAAGAACCTGTGAAGGTCTTGATTTATTAGACCTTGTTTTTTCAAATCTTCAAAACTTCTTAAAGTTTGCCCTTTAAAAAAATCGTAATATTTTATCAGTCCGTTCTCTTTCCACTTTTTAAATCTAGTGTCTGTTTTATTAGGAGTAAAGTCTTGATCATAGGCAATCCATTGCAGTAATCGATAGGGTTCTTTAGTTTGATTCTCTCTGACTATCTTTTTTTTCCACAATATCTTTATTGAACCTTTTTTTTTTTTAACAAACATGATACAAACAATCAAACACTAACACTAAAGTACTACAAAAAAAGAAAAAAATGCACTAAAAACACCAACAACCACCAACAAAATCAAGTCTTTAACAATGCTCCTCTGTTTAGTCTAGACAATCCAATACATAAGTATACATATTATGTTCACCAGTTTGGAATTTACAAGGTCCACACACATCATTCACCTTCTTCTTCAAGAGTTATGTTTAAATTTTTTACATAATCAATAAAAGGTCTCCATATATTCTCAAACACAATTTCCTTTGATTTCAGTATATATGTTATTCTTTCTAATGGAAGGTTTGTTAACATCTGTCTTAACCACTGAGTCACATCTGGTCTATGAGTCTTTTTCCATAATAGTGCAATACATTTTTTGGCATTAAGCAAACTGAGGTCTATGAATGTTCTTTCACTTTTATTAAAATTATGCTTTTCTGGGTACAGACCCAACAAAAACAGTTTAGGATTCAATATGATTTGTTTTGAGATTATTTTTTCAATTGTTACCCTCACCTCTTCCCAAAACATTCTTATTAATCTACATTCCCATAAACAATGAAATAGGGTTCCTTTACTTTCCATGCATTTTGTGCATGTATCTGGTATATTTTTGTTATATCTATTTAACTCCTCCGGTGTAACATACATCCGCATTAACCATTTGAAATGTATCAATTTAAGGCGTGCATTTATTGATTTGGTTTGAGCTTCTGTACAAGCCAATTCCCATTGTTCCTCTGAAATTTCAATTTGCAGATCTTCTTTCCAGTAGTTTAATCTTTTCAGTGAATTTTCACTTGAAGATAGTGTCAATGAGTTATAAAACTCTGAAATAATACCCTTTCTTTTACTATCTTTCATCATCATTTTTTCCAAGGATGAATAAATAGGTCGAGTGAGAGCTTTATTTTGATTTGATCGAATAAAGTTTCTAAGTTGAAGATATTTAAAAAAATGTGTTCTATTGAGATTAAATTTGATCCTCAGCTCTTCAAAAGACATTATGTTGTCTGCACATGGCAAATATAAATCCTGAATCTTTTGTATCCCTTTTAAATTCCATACTTTAAATACAGCGTCCGCTCTCCCTGGTTTAAAATATTGATTACCCCATATTGGACTAAATTGTGACAATAACTGTGGTTCTTTTAAATAGTTTTTAGCTTCACACCATATTTTGATCATATGCTTTACAAATGGATTTTTAACTTGTTTTTGTAATTTTTTTGCCAAATCTGAGTATATGAATATGGGAAGAGGTAAAGGTAAATTGTATGATTCCATTTCAGTCCAGTGAGGGAGATCATTTGATGAAAAATAATATGTCATAGACCTCAGTTGTGCCGACCAATAATACAACATAAAATTTGGACATTTCAGACCTCCACGATCAAATGGTAAATATAATAAAGACAAACGTAATCTAGCCCTCCTGTTGTTCCATATAAATTCCACTAACTTTTTTTTTATTCTTGAGAATAGATCTAAAGGTGGTGATAAGGGAATGTATTGAAATAAATAAAGTATTTTAGGTAAAATATTACTTTTAAGTATATTGATTCTCCCGATCATCGACATTGGTAGTGACATCCATCTCTGAGTTAACTCATTGATATCTGACATTAAGGCTTCATAGTTGACACTGGCGACTGATTCTAGCTTAGGCATAATTTGGATTCCTAAATATTTAAACTGATTTACAACATTGAATTGATTTACCTCAGGGGCTGGGTAATTTCTCTGGGTCTCATTTAGCATTAATATTGAAGATTTAGTTTTATTTATTTTATATCCTGATATTTCCCCAAAATTCTTTATTAAATTCAACAAGGTTGGAATTGATTTTTTTAGATTCGACATAAACAAAATTATATCATCGGCGTACAGGGAGATTTTATGTTCTGTTGGTCCAACTTTAATTCCATATATTTGTGAATGTAAACGTATCGCTATCGCTAAAGGTTCAATTGCCATAGTAAACAGTAAAGGTGAAAGTGGACAGCCTTGTCGACATCCTCTATTGATTTTTATTGGTTTTGAAATATTGTTATTTGTTAGGATTTCTGCTGTAGCATTATTGTATATTATTTGAACCCATTTTATGAAATTATTTCCAAGTCCAAACCTTTGTAGGACTTCAAAAAGAAAGGGCCATTCAACTCTATCAAAGGCCTTTTCGGCGTCCAATGATAGGAGAGCTGTATCCGGTGCTTCTTTATTAAAATAAATAATATTAAATAGTCTTCTTACATTATGGAAGCCTTGTCTACCCTTTATAAAGCCATTCTGATCTCGATTAATAATATTTGGTAAAATTTCATGTATTCGTCTTGCTAAAATTTTACAGATTATCTTAAGGTCGGCGTTTAATAGGCTTATTGGTCTCATATTTTCACATTTATTAGAGGGCTTACCTGGTTTTGGCAGCAGTATAATTAAGGCATTATTTATGTATGATGGTAAATTATTATTTTGAAATGCTTCTAAAACCATTTCCAAAAAAGGTTTTATTAATTTATTCTTAAATTTTTTATAAAGGTCAACTGGAAGACCATCTGGTCCTGCACTTTTTCCTGATTTCATATTATCAATGGCTAGCCCAACTTCTTCTTGACTAATTTTAGACTCCAATATCTCCCTGTTTTCATTTGGAATACACGGTATAGATAGTTCGTTCAAAAACCCATTTAGTTTTGTTAAATCAGGTTCATTTTTGGTATCATATAATTTTTCATAGTAATCTCTAAAGGCTCTATTAATTTCTAAAGGATCTATAACTACCTGTCCATTACTTATAATACTGGTAATTGGTGTTTTAATTTCCAATTGTTTAATCTGCCATGCTAATAATTTTCCTGATTTTTCACCTTGTTCATAAAAAGATTGTTTCAATCTTAGAAGACTCGAGGCAGCTCTATTCGCTGATTTTTTGTCGTATTCAGCTCTCAAAATCAGTAATTCATTCTCCAACCTTGGGTCACTTCCTGCATACACTTTTTCCTGAAGACTTTTTATTTTATGTTCCAATTTAGCTCTCTCCTCTCGAGTCTTCTTAGATTTTGATCCTGTATAACTAATAATATGTCCCCTAATAAAAGCTTTGAAAGCCTCCCACTTTACACATGCTGATGTTTGTGTAGTATTGATGTCAAAGAACTCGTCTATCTGTTTTTCTATATACTTGACAAATTCCTCATCCTGAAGCCATTTATGCTGAAATTGCCATCTACCTGATTCCTTTGTCAATTTTTTATCTACATATATTAGACAACAGGGTGCATGATCAGAGATCACGATGTTATCATAAAAGCAGTTTTGAATCTTGGACCTTAATTCTGTGGAAATCAAAAAATAATCAATACGTGAGAATGTCTTGTAGGTACTGGAATAACAAGAATAGGCTTTAACTTGTGGTTTCATTTCTCTCCATATATCTAACAATCTCAATTCTTTCATAAAATGATTAATAGTCATCCTACATCCAATGTGCATACAATCCAGTCCTGTTGATCTATCCACACCTGGATTCAATGTACAATTAAAATCCCCTGCTATTATATGTTGCCCTGTAAGTGATGATAAGATGAGAAATAAATTAGCAAAGAACTTCTGATCATCTATATTGGGACCATATAAGTTCACAAGATTTATATTTTCTAATAGCAAAGAACCTTGAATGATTACATATCTTCCAAATTTGTCTCCAATTACATTTTTCACTTGAAAAGGAACTGATTTATGTATGAGAGTCATAACTCCCCTGGCTCGGGATGAAAATGAAGAGGTGAATACACTTCCCTGCCATCTACTCTGCTTTTAATGACGTAACATTAACTCTCCTCTGTAGTTTTCCAACTTAACTCCAAAATTTTTAACAACTTTGTACATCATAGTTTTTTTTTTTGTTTGTTTGTTTGTTTTGTTTTTGTTTTGTTTTTTTAATATATAATACAATCTATATTTTGTAACCTTACTATTTACTTCAAGTCAGTCAGATGCCTGTGCAAATGCTTAATTATTCTACCTTATATTTTGTTCATGCTTAGCTCCCACCAGTCTCTTCTTCTTCTTTGATCTTCTTGATGAACTCCTGCGCCTCCTCTGGGGTCTTGAAGATGTGGGTTCTGCCCTCATACGTGGTCAGCAGTCTCGCAGGATAGATTACACCATGACGAATCCCAAGGTTGCGCAGCTCCTCACGTACGGGATCAAACTGCTTCCTCAATTGCTGGATTCCTGTGGCCAAATCTGGGTAGAACCGCACCTGCTGGTCCTGGTGTTTAATCTCCCCCTTAGCTCGTGCAGCGCTGAAGATCTTCATCCTGTCTCTGTTGCTAAGAAACTTCATAATTAAGGTCCTCGGCGGTCCCTTATCTCTCTGTGGGCCAATGCGATGTGCTTTTTCCAGAACCACTGCTGATTGCAACTCCTCGCTGGCCAGCACCTCCGGAATCCACTTTTCCAGAAAGGAACATACGTCCCCGACCTCTGTTTCCCTCTGGAAGACCCACCAGCCTCAAATTATTCTGTCTCGACCGAGATTCCAAATCCAAAATATTATCTTCCAGAGATTTATTTTTTTTTTTCCAAAGTGCGCACCTTTAATTGAATACGGGTGAAGTCATCTTCAGCACTAGCGAGACGGAGCTCCATCTGCGCCGTTCGTTCTACACAGTCACCCCAATTCCTTTCTTATTCCTTCCAACGCTGTCATAATCCATCAAATATTAGAGGAAAAGTCTGCTCTCATTGAACTCATGGCAGCCATCAGCGCATCTGCGCCATTCCCCGCAGATATCGCACCGTTGCCAGCCTCCTCCGCCATATATGGAGTTTTGTTTGCTGGTCACAGACCTGAAAGTCCGTTAATTTGGACTGTTTCGGCGGCTCTGCTTTTTCCTTTTCCTAGTTTTCCAGCCTTAGGCTTCGCCGACATATCCTCGCCCAAATGCTGGGATAAGGTTCTGTCCCAAATGAGAGAGTTATTTGCCGATTTTTTTTTTCTCAGAGCAGAGCAGAGCGAGACAGTCCGTCCTACGTGGCAGCCATAACCGGAAAGTCCCTCTCTGACTATTTAAACCAAATTTCTTAGCGGTGTCTCTATCCACGGGTTAGTGTTTATTCAAAAGCTTAGGTAAGGCATTGTTCCCTATTATCACCTGTAGGGGAATGTCATTTGTTATTTGGCATTCCATCTCCTTCCATTGTGCAGTGTAGACTGGGTTACATATCTCTACTAAAGTTTTAATTTGTGCGGCTTTAAAATAGTCCCTGATATTGGAGCGCGAGCCCACCTTTGTCTTTGTTTAGCTGTAGGGTTCTATATCTGATTCTAGGTCCTCTTGCCCTGCCATATGAATCTTGAGATCCTTCTGTCCAGTTCTTGCCATGTTTTTTTTGGGAGGTTCTACCCGGTATTGTTTGGAAAAGGTATAGAAGATGTGGAAGTATATTCATTTTGACTGCTTCAATTCTTTGTGCAGTACCCTAAGAATGGCATCATATTCCATCTTGCTAGATCAGATTTTATTTTTGCCATCAGTGGATCATAGTTTAGTGTTATAATTTTGTTGAGTTGTTTCAGGATATTGTCCCCAGATATTCCATAGATTCCATCTCCCAGTTAGTTTGAGTTTGCTTAGTAAATATTGATTTGGGTCATAGTTGAATGTTAAAACTTGGGTTTTATGCATGTTTAATTCGTACCCCGATAAATCTCCATACTCTGAAAAAAACTGAGATGAGTTCTGGAAAAGAGGTGTCCGGCTGCCCCAGGTACACTACCGTTCAAAGTTTGGGGTCACTTAGAAATTTCCTTATTTTTGAAAGAAAAGCACTGTTTTTTTTCAATGAAGATAACTTTAAACTAATCAGAAATACACTCTTAATATCTAATATACTTTGCTAATGTGGTAAATGACTATTCTAGCTGCAAATGTCTGGTTTTTGGTGCAATATCTACATAGGTGTATAGAGGCCCATTTCAGCAACTATCACTCCAGTGTTCTAATGGTACATGTGTTTTCTCATTGTGTCAGAAGGCTAATGGATGATTAGAAAACCCTTGTGCAAATCATGTTAGCACAGCTGACAACAGTTTAGCTGGTTAGAGAAGCTATAAAACTGACTCTCTTTGAGCAGGTTGAGTATCTGGAAAAAATATTATTTCAAATACAAATCATTATTTCTTTTTTTTGGGGGGGGGGTGAGGTCGGTCTGGGTGAGTGAGAGGGGTGTGCATGGGAACATGTGGGTGTGAAGGTATGGGAGGGGTGTGCCTGCGAGTCAGGAGGGCCTAGAGCATAAGGGGTGGTAGTGCCTCTCGGCAACGTGGGGCTCACCTGGGCGAGGGGATTCTTTCTTTGGACGTGGGGGTCCCCGGGGTGTGTGGTTGAGGCACTGGGGCGGGGCCGCTGTGGGAGTACTGGGGGGGCTTGCTCCGGGGGGCGCTGGCTGGTCTCTGTCCTGGGGGGTGGGGTCGCTGGCCTCCTGGTGCCTGGGGGCCCGGGGGCGGATGTTGGCCCCGCTGGGGGGGTGGGGGTCGAGCGGGTCCAGGGGTGTGGGTCACTGCGCCGGCCGCCGGGCGGCCTGCCCTCCCTTGATCGTCCCTCCGGGGGTGGATGCCTGGCTTTCCTGGGGCTTGCTGACCTCGGGGCTGGGGGTTGGTGGCGCTGCCTTGCCTGCTCGGGGTCCTCGGGGGGGAGGGCTGCTGCGACCGGCCCTCCGCTCGTATGTTTCCTGACAAACCCTCACCTTGCACACACGTATTTTGCGCGCGTTCTCATATATAGGCACAACTGACATCACAGGTACAAGTGTCTCTCCTTAAACAGGGTGCAGAAACCAGACTCGTGTTGAGACATCTCCGGTGGAAGAAGCAGTTTGTCGTTTGTTTGGTTTAGTTGTCTTTTTTTTTTTTGTCTGTTCCCCTCCCGTTTCTTTCCCCCCATCTCACACTTCTTTTCCTCTTCCCCATCCTGTTGGGTCTTCCATGGGTAAAACAATTAAAATAAAGTATTAAAAGTTATGACAGGAGGAGTTTACAACAATATACAGTGCAAAGTTAGGCACTGTATAGGCTCCTCTTGGCAAAGTAAATCTGTTTTGGCACAGTAGGGTGACAGATCCCTGTTCTGTTTGCCTAGCTGCCTGACAGGACAAGGGGGAGAAAAAAAAAAAAAAACCCAAATCATTATTTCTAACCTTGTCAATGTCTTGACTATATTTTCTATTCATTTTACAACTCATGGTGGTAAATAAGCGTGACTTTTCATGGAAAACACAAAATAATTGTCTGGGTGGCCCCAAACTTTTGAACGGTAGTGTATATTAAAATGTCATAAGCAAAGAGTGCTATTTTATGTTCCTTCTGACCAAGTGTAATACCTTGAATTTTTTTTTTTTCCACAATATCTTTATTGAACCTTTTTTTTTTTTAACAAACATGATACAAACAATCAAACACTAACACTAAAGTACTACAAAAAAAAATGCACTAAAAACACCAACAACCACCAACAAAATCAAATCTTCAACAATGCTCCTCTGTTTAGTCTAGACAATCCAATACATAAGTATACATATTATGTTCACCAGTTTGGAATTTACAAGGTCCACACACATCATTCACCTTCTTCTTCAAGAGTTATGTTTAAATTTTTTACATAATCAATAAAAGGTCTCCATATATTCTCAAACACAATTTCCTTTGATTTCAGTATATATGTTATTCTTTCTAATGGAAGGTTTGTTAACATCTGTCTTAACCACTGAGTCACATCTGGTCTATGAGTCTTTTTCCATAATAGTGCAATACATTTTTTGGCATTAAGCAAACTGAGGTCTATGAATGTTCTTTCACTTTTATTAAAATTATGCTTTTCTGGGTACAGACCCAACAAAAACAGTTTAGGATTCAATATGATTTGTTTTGAGATTATTTTTTCAATTGTTACCCTCACCTCTTCCCAAAACATTCTTACCTTGAATTTTTTGATTTTGTCTTATCCATTGGCTCAGAGGTTCTATGAAGATTGCAAAGAGCAGTGGAGACAAGGGACAGCCCTGACGACATCCTCTTTCCAGTTCAAAAGATGATGATAATTTACCGTTAATCCTTATTTTAGCTGTTGGTTTTTTATATAATGCCTGGATAGTTCTAATGAAGTTGTTATGAAAATTGAAACTGGATAAGACTCTATATAGGAAAGACCAGTCAACCGAATCAAATGCTTTTTCAGCATCTAATCTAAATATGGCTGCATTTAAATTATATTTTTTTATATGATGAATTATGTGTAAAGCGCGTCTAATGTTATCTTGTGTCTGTCTTTGTCTTATAAAACCTGTTTGGTCTAAATGAATTAAGTCTGTCAGTATATTTTCTAACCTTTTGGCAAGGATAGAGGTAAAAAGCTTATAGTCCTGATTTAACACACTGATTGGTCTGTAGTTGGAGCAGTCTAGTTTATCCTTTTCAGGTTTAGGTATGACTGCAATGACCCTTTCTCTCCAGGAGGGGGGGATTTCCCCTGTGTGGAGGACATAGTTAAATGTTTTCAGGAGGAGAGGAGATAGTTGCTGTTTAAAGATTTTGTACCACTCTGCTGTATAGCCATCTGCTCCTGGGGATTTGTTAGCTTTAAGTTTCATAATTGCTTTTTCTAATTCTTTAGGTTGTATTTCTGACAACAGCGTTTTATTTTGTGACTCAGTAAGTTGGGGAAGGTTTAATGTATTTAGGAAGGCTTCGGATGCGTTTTTATGTTTTTTGAGGGAGTACAAGTTCTTGTAGTAGTTCTCAAAGCTTTTAAGAATTTCCTGAATTCTAAATTTTATTTCCTTTGATACTGGGTCTCTGATTTTGTAGACTGCTCTCTCCGTTTGTTGTTTCCTCAATTTATAGGCTAGTAATTTTGCCGATTTGCTACCTGTTTCATAGTATTTTTGTTTCAGAAATGTAAGTTTCTTCTGGATTTCTATTGTGTAGATCTCATTTATTTGTTTTTTAATTTCCTTAATTTTGAGCGAGTCATTAGAATGAGTGTTGTCTTTGTGCTCTTTTTCTAGTTTCTTAAGTTCTGACTCTAATGGTGATTAAGTTTTTCTTGTCTCAGTTTCTTTTTGGATTGCCAGTTTTTGCCGATAATCTTCCCCTTATTACAGCTTTGCATGCGTCCCACAGTATTAAAGGGGATACTTCTCCATTATCATTTTCTTCCAAATATCTGAGAATATCTGATTCCAATTCATCTTTCAGTGGTCCTTTCAGCACATTTGAGTTTAACCTCCAAGAAAATGTATTATTTGTGTATTTTTGGATATTTAAGTCCATATAGATCGGACTGTGGTCATAGAGATCCATCAGTCCTATTTTACATGTTTTTACTCTTCCAATGTCTCTATTAAACATAAAAAAATAGTCACTCCTTGAGTATGACGAATGTGGTGCTGAGTAAAATGTATAATCTTTTACACTGGGGTTGAATTCCCTCCACACGTCACAGATTCCCATTTCTTTTAGTAGCATCCAAGTTTTTCTACTTTGAGTGTTATTTTGATGTGAAGAATTACCTGAGGCATCCCAGTATGGATTCAGTCTTAGATTGAAGTCTCCACCACATATCACTAAACCTTGGGCTTTAGTTATCATTAGGTCAAATACATTTTTATAAAATTTCCAGTTAGCCCCTGGAGGTGCATATACATTCAGCAGGGTGATATCTTCTCCCTCTAGCCGACCAAGTACCATGCTGAATCTCCCTTCTTTATCTTTGTGTTCTGATTTTTTTTCAAATATAAATTTGGTTGAGATCAATGTCGCTACCCCCCTCCTCCTCCCTGACTTATATGAAGATGAAGAGATCATTTTAAACCCTTGTCTATTGAGTTTAGTGTGCTCCACGTCTGTTAGGTGGGTTTCCTGTAAAAATATTATTCCTGCTTTGTCTTTTTTCATTTTGCCTAGAATCTTGGATCTTTTAACTGGATTCAGGATCCCTTTTACATTACATGAGATTATTTTGGTTACACCCTGTTTCTCCATTGTGTTGTCTTATTTAGTATAACAATGTGGTGGCCCTCTTTTATGCTACTCAGAAACTGAAAGAACATTAAGAACATAAAAAACATTAAGAACATAGTATATGAGTTCCGGTTATGGCGGCCACGTAGGAAGACGTGTTTCGCCCTGCTCTGCTCCTAAAGATAAAAAGTCGGCAAATAACTCTCTCATTTGGAACAAAGCCTGTCCCAGCGTTTGGGCGAGGATATGCCGGTAAAGCCTAAGGCTGGGAAATCAGGTGGAGGAAAAACTGAACCGCCGAAACAGTCCAAGTTAACGGACTTTCACGTTCGTGACGTAGCAGAAAAATCTTCAGATATGGCGGAGCAAGCTAGTGGCGGAGCGGTGACTGCTGGCGACGGCACAGGTGCGGTGCTCGCTGCCATTAGCTCAATGAGAGCAGACTTTTCCGCTAAATTTGATGGGATTATAGCAGCGATAGAAGGAATGAGAAAGGAATTAAGCGACTGTATGGAACGAGTAACGCAGGTGGAGCTCCGAATTTCCAGCGCTGAGGATGACGTCACCAGCCTACAATTAAAGGTGCGCACATTGGAATTAAAAAATAAATGTCTGGAAGATAATGTCCTGGACTTAGAATCCCGGTCGAGACGGAACAACCTGAGGCTGGTGGGTCTCCCGGAGGGAACCGAGGGTCGGGACCCATGTTTCTTTTTGGAAAAGTGGATTCCAGAAGCGCTGAACAACGCGGAGCTGCAGTCATCAGTCGTTTTAGAGAGCGCCCATCGAATCGGCCCACTGAGAGATAATAAGGCACCACCGAGGACGCTGATTATGAAGTTCCTCAGCTACAGAGACAAGATGACGATCTCCAACGCGGCGTGAGCCAAAGGAGAAATTAAATACCAGGATCAACAGGTGCGGTTCTACCCAGATTTGGCCACAGGAATCCAACAATTAAGGAAACAGTTTGACCCCGCCCGTAAAGTGCTGCACAGCCTCGGGATTCGTCATGGAGTGATTCATCCTGCAAGATTGCTGGTCACAAATAAGGGCAGAACCCACACCTTCAAGACCCCTGAGGAGGCGCAGGAGCTCATCAAGCAGATCCAAGAAGAGACTGGTGGGAGCTAAGCATGAAGCATGAACAAAATATAAGGTAGAATATTTAAGCATTTGCATAGGCATCTGACTGATCTGAAACATATAGCAAGTTTACAAAATATAGATTGTATTATATATTAAAAAAAAACAAAAAAACTATGATGTACAAAGTTGCTATAAAATTTTGGAGTTAAGTTGGAAAACTACAGAAGAGAGTTAATGTTACGTCATTAAAAGCAGTAGAGTCAGGGTGACTGAGAGGATAAAGTGGGAGTGGCTTTGACTGATCCTCGCGGGTGTGGAGCAGTCAATGGCTATAACGGGAGACGGAATTTTTTTTTGATTTTGGGGGGGGATTACCACGAATGTGGGAAGGGGGAATTTGTTTGTGTGTAGTTTGTAGGATGAATGTTCAACCACTCATGTTTTTGCTTCTCTGTATGAGCATGTTTACATTGCGAGGTAATCTCAAACTCCTTATTGATCAAAGACCAAAGCGTTAATCTTAATTTAACTTCAAGGAATTGCAGAGGTCTACAAAATTTAAAAAAACTTAAACAAGTTATGAATAAAATAAAAGACATAGGTTCAAAAATTGTGTTTTTACAAGAAACTCATCCTAACAGAGGAGGATGTAAAAAGAATTCGGAGAAGATGGCAAGGAAGTGTATTCACCTCATCATTTTCATCCCGAGCCAGGGGAGTTATGACTATCATACATAAATCAATCCCAATTTCAAGTGAAAAATGTAATTGGAGACCAATTTGGAAGATATCTAATCATTCAGGATCTTTGTTATTAGAAAATATAAATCTGGTGAACTTATATGGTCCCAATATAGATGATCAAAATTTCTTTGCTAATTTATTTCTTACTTTATCGTCACTTACAGGGCAACATATAATAGCAGGGATTTTAATTGTACATTGAATCCCAGTATAGATAGATTCAACAGGACTGGACTGTACGCACAATGGACTGCAGGATGATCATTAATCCATTTTATGAAAGAGTTGAGATTGCTAGATATATGGAGGAAATGAGAACCACAAGTTAAAGCCTACTCTTGTTATTCTAATACCTACAAGACCATTCTCACGTATTGACCTATTTTTTGATCTCCACAGAATTAAGGTCCAAGATTCAAAACTGCTTCTATGATAATATTGTGATCTCTGACCATGCACCCCTGCTGTCTAATATATGTAGATAAGAAATTGACAAAGAAACCAAGGTAGGTGGCAATTTCAGCATAAATGGCTTCAGGATGAGGAATTTGTTAAGTACATAGAAAAACGGAAGAATGAGTTCTTCTGATATCAATACTACACAAACATCAGCATGTATAAAGTGGGAGGCTTTCAAAGCTTTTATTAGGGGGCATATTATTAGTTATACAGGTTCAAAATCTAAGAAGACTCGAGAGGAGAGAGTCCAATTGGAACATAAAATAAAAATTCTTCAAGAAAAAGTGTATGCAGGAAGTGACCCAAAGTTGGAGAACGAATTACTGATTTTGAGAGCTGAATATGACAAAAAATCAGCGAATAGAGCTGCCTCGAGTCTTCTAAGATTGAAGCAATCTTTTTGTGAACAAGGTGAAAAATCAGGAAAATTATTGGCATGGCAGATTAAACAATTAGAATTTAAAACACCAATTACCAGTATTATAAATAATGGACAGGCAGTTGTAGATCCTTTAGAAATTAATAGTGCCTTTAGAGATTACTATGAAAAATTATATGATACAAAAAATGAAACTGACTTAACAAAACTAAATGGGTTTTTGGATGGATTATCTATACCGTGTATTCCTAATGAAAACAGGGAGATACTGGAGTCTAAAATTAGTCAAGTAGAAGTTGGGCTAGCCATTGATAATATGAAATCAAGAAAAAGTGCAGGACCAGATGGTCTTCCAGTTGACCTCTATAAAAAATTTAAGAATAAATTAATAAAACCATTTTTGGAAATGGTTTTAGAAGCATTTCAAAATAGTAATTTACCACCATACATGAATAATGCCTTAATTATACTGTTGCCAAAACCAGGTAAACCCTCTAATAAATGCGAAAATATGAGACCAATAAGTCTATTAAATGCTAATCTTAAGATAATCTGTAAAATTTTAGCACGACGACTACAAGAAATATTACCAAATATTATTAACCGAGATCAGAATGGCTTTATAAAGGGAAGACGAGGCTTCCATAATGTAAGAAGACTATTTAATATTATCTATTCTAATAAAGAAGCACCGGATACAGCTCTTCTATCATTGGACGCCGAAAAGGCCTTTGATAGGGTCGAATGGCCCTTCCTTTTTGAAGTCTTACAAAGGTTTGGACTTGGAAATAATTTCATAAAATGGGTTCAGATAATATATAATAATGCTACAGCAGAAATCCTAACAAACAGCAATATTTCAAAATCAATAAATATTCAATAAAGGATGTCGACAAGGATGTCCACTTTCACCTTTACTGTTTACTATGGCAATTGAACCTTTAGCGATGGCAGTACGTTTACATCCACAATTATATGGAATTAAAGTAGGACCAACAGAACATAAAATCTCCCTGTATGCCGATGACATAATTTTGTTTATGTCGAATCTTAAAAAAATCAATTCCGACCTTTTTTTTTTTTTTTTTTTTTTGTTACTTATTTGTACCCGTAGGTAGATTTGGTTTGCAGTCTGGTGACAAGCCACCGGCCGCTGGTCGCTGCGTGCGCGAGCGCCCTAAACCTACATGTTTTTGGTATGCGGGAGGAAACCGGAGAAATCCCGGAGTAAACCCACGCAACACGGGGAGAACATGCAAACTCCACACAGCTCACTGTTGGTCGGGGGCTGGGATCGAACCCACGATCTCATGATCCCCGCGATCCCCCGGCCGAGGGTAAAACTGTGCTGCCACAGTGCTAAACCACTGTGCCACCGTGCAGACCTTGTTGAATTTAATAAAGAATTTTGGGGAAATATCAGGATATAAAATAAATAAAACTAAATCTTCAATATTAATGCTAAATGAGACCCAGAGAAATCATCCAGCTCCTGAGGTAAATCAATTCAATGTTGTAAATCAGTTTAAATATTTAGGAATTCAAATTGTGCCTAAGCTAGAATTAGTCGCCAGTGCAATTATGACGCCTTAATGACAGACATTAATGAGTTACTTTAGAGATGGGCTGTCACTACCAATGTCGATGATTGGGAGAATCAATATACTTAAAATATCTTACCCAAAATACTTTATTTATTTCAATACATTTCCTTTACACCACCTTCAGATCTATTCTCAAGAATAAAAAAAAGTTAGTGGAATTTATATGGAACAATAGGAAGGCCTAGATTACGTCTGTCCTTACTATATTTAACCATTTGAACGAGGAGGTCTGAAATGTCCAAACTTTATGTTGTATTACTGGTCAGCACAACTGAGGTCTATGGACATATTATTTTTCAATCCAAATGATCTCCCTCACTGGACTGAAATGGAATCATTACAATTTACCCTTTACCTCTTCCCATATTCATATACTCAGACTCGGCAAAAAATTACAGAAACAAGTTAAAAATCCATTTGTAAAGCATATGAATCAAAATATGGTGTGAAACCAAAAAATATTTAAAAGAACCACACTTATTGTCACAATTTAGCCCAATAAGGGGGTAATCAATATTTCAAACCAGGAGAGAGGATGCTGTATTTAAAGTATGGAATTTAAAGGGATTCAAAGATTCAAGACTTATATATTCATGTTTCAGATAACATAAGGTCTTTTGAAGAACTGAGGATCAAATTTAATCTTAATAGAAACACATTTTTTTAAATATCTTCAGCTTAGGAACTTTAATCGATCAAATCAAAATAATGCTCTCACCCGACCTACTTATTCATCCTTGGAAAAATTTTGACGAAAGTAGGAGAGAAAGGGTATTATTTCAGAGGTTTTTTCACTCATTGACACTATCCTCAAGTGAAAACTCACAGAAAAGATTGAATTATGGAAAGAAGGACCCTGCAAACCTGAAATTTCAAGAGGAACAATGGGAATTGGCTTGTACAGAAGCTCAAACCAAATCAATAATGTACGTCTTAAATTGATACATTTTAAATGGTTAATGCGGATGTATGTTACACCAGTGGAGTTAAATAGATATACAAAAACTACCCAGATACGTGCACAAAATGTATGGAAAGTAAAGGAACCTTAATTTCATTGTTTATGGGAATGTAGAAAAATTAGAAATGTTTCGGAAGAGGGTGAGGGTAACAATTGAAAAAATATATTCAAACAAATCATATTGAATCCTAAATTGCTTTTGTTGGGTCTGTATCCAGAAAAGCATAACTTTAATAAAAGTGAAAGAGCATTCATAGACCTCAGTTTGCTTAACGCCAAAAAATATATTGCACTATCGTGGAAAAAGACTCATAGACCAGATGTGACTCAGTGGTTAAGACAGATGTTAACAAACCTTCCACTAGAAAGAATAACATACATACTGAAATCAAAGGAAATTGTGTTTGAGAATATATGGAGACCTTTCATTCATTATGTAAAGAATTTAAACATAACTTTATGGCGGAGCCAGAGACGCAAAATGTCAAAGCCAGAGTTTTTATCAGCGAAGTGGACTTGTACGCATCCCGACACCTGGCCAAGTTGCTGTGTGAATGTGTGGTTGGACAGCCTGCCCATTCTGATACTGATGGGGAGGTGTCAACCGTCAGCAGACCAGGAGTTTTCCAGGTGGTAGGAACCATTTCTGATCCAGTACAGGAGGACAAGTTGTCTGTGCTGGAGCACTATTTTGTAAGTAGGACTCAGTTGTCCTTACTGACTTTGAAATCGGGGTGTAGAGATTGGCCAGATCTGCTTGCGTGCCTGCATGTGCACGTCTGTCTGTCCATGTGTCTGGAGCTATAATTTGAGCTCCAAAGAGATATGATCACCAAAACTTGGTATTATTGTTGAACTTGAGGTCCCTCAAAATGGCCTACATTTTGGGTCAAAAGGTTTAAGTGCCCATATTATGGTGTGGGAGGTTTTCCCCTTTATTTTAATGGGGTTTATGAAGGATTTATGGGACATTACATGGGTGTGGAAAACAGCTCAAAGTCCCCAGCTGATGCTACAGACCATGAGAGAATCCTGCTAGCATATAGCTTAGCTGTAGGTAAGCATTCTTTTCTTTCTGTTTTCTAAATATTCTGTCCATCACAGCTAGACATTCGTCTTCTCAGCAGATCATCTACCTACCCTAAACATTATTTTAGTGTATTTTATCATACAGTATATAATGATACTGTGGCCCGGACATGATCTCAATCAGTGGCCAGCCAGTTTGCTGCCTTTAACCCTTAGATGCAGACCAACCAATTCCTACACTCTTCCGTGAGGTGGGGTCAAAAAATGACCCCAATTGGACTTCCCGGTCTGGACGCCATGGCGACTGCAGCTTAACACTGAAGCTCCTCAGACCCCAATCAGGATAACACCTTGAAAATCAAACGTAACGGATTTTGGAGGAGTGAAAAAAGACAAATCATCATGTCTAAAGGAAAACAGAAGAAACTGAAATCTCCAGGCCAGGACCACGTTATCGGCCGGAGAATTCTGAACTGGAAGATCTCCGTTCAGAAGACGAGGAATGGTGATAGCTAACAAAAGGGTTAGCCTGAAATCACTATTTGAGGAGCTACGAAGATTTCGCCGAGAAGTTTACGGCCGAATTTTGGGAATTCAGAGAAGAATTGAAAAGGACAAACAGCAGGTGGACCAGGCCGAGAACCCGAATCTTGGAAACAGAGGATCGAATAAAAGTGCTCGAAGATTCTGTGCTAGACCTACGCACAAGACAAGCAGCTATAGAGGCTAAGCTAACCGACCAAGAAGGAAAACAGAGAAGAGACAACATAAGAATTCATGGTCTGTAGAAGGAACCGAAAATGGTTTTAACTCAATGGCAGAATGCGTGGAATCCTTACTAAGAGAGAAATTGGATATTCCCAAAACCACCGACCCTGAAGATAGAAAAGGCACATCGTTCATTAGCCGCTTGGCGGCGGTGGAAGCGCCCCCCCCCACGTTCGGTGATGGTAAGATTTTCCCAATTTCAAAATAAAACAAGAGTTGTAAGACTGGCCTGGCAGAAAAAAAGGATTTATGCACCAGGAGAGAAAAGTCTACGTGGAACACGATTACCGCCCCGGCGGTCCTTAAAAAGCGCAGGGAATACAATGACGCGAAAAAGGTGTTTAAGAGAGAAGAAATTGCGCTTTCAGACACATTTCCTGCGAAGTTAAGGGTCTTCTACGGCGATGAAACGTGTCCTATAATTCGGCGGAAGAAGCAACAGCTGACATGGCGAAAAGAGGGCTCCCGGTAACGGTATTTAAACCCGCAGCAGACCCGAGTGAGAAGATCAAAGCGCAAACATGGACAACACAAAGACCCTCAAAATCCACGGACCAGCAGCGGGAAACCCAGCACCAGAGCGTCGCGGATAAACTATCCGTTTTCAGGTTGGAATAGCGACCTTTTTTTTTTTTTTTTTTTTCCCTTCCTCTTGAATCAATCCGCACATCCAACCCCCCTCATACAAGGTAACAAACTTTAAAGGAGATGCATATTCAGCATGTGGTAAAACATTTCATGGAACAATCATATTATTTGAAACAAATAAGTCTTTGTAATAAAAAAAAAAAACTTGTTAAAATAGAAATGTGACAATAATCCACATGTTCTCCTCATACTAACAAATACTGTTTTTGCGTGAATGTTTGATGTGATGGGGGTGGGAGGGTGCACACAATTTCACAGGGTTTAGGCATAAAAGGAAAAAAAAAAAAATCATTAAAGTTTGGATTGGGTTCTGAAACTCACGATAAAAGCAGGGGACTACTTTCAGAGGTAAGAGAGGGCCCTCAACACGTAACAGAGTTTGAGGAATTTCCCTCCAGGGCCTTCACTCCATCAAGGCTCTTCAGGGTCCTTTAAAAAGACCTCAGCTCAGGAAGTTCTTATGACAGCTTTTTGTTTAAAGTTTTTTACACTATGATCTTAATGTTTTTCTTGTTTTTAATGTTCTTTCAGTTTCTGAGTAGCACAAATGAGGGCCACCACACAGTTATACTAAACAAAACAACACAATGGAGAAACAGGGTGTAACCAAAATAATTTCATATAATGTAAAAGGAATCCTGAATCAGTTAAAAGATCCAAGATTCTAGGCAAAATGAAAAAAGACAAAGCAGGAATAATATTTTTACAAGAAACCCACCTAACAGACGTGGAACACAATAAACTCAGTAGACAAGGGTTTAAAATGATCTCTTCATCTTCATATAAATCAGGGAGGAGGAGGGGGAGTAGCCGACATTGATATCAACCAAAATACATTTGAAAAAAATCAGAACACACAGATAAAGAAGGGAGATACAGTTTGGTAACTGGGCGGCTAGAGGGAGAAGATCTCACCCTGCTGAATGTGTATGCTCCCCCAGGGGCTAACTGGAAATTTTATAAAAATGTATTCGACCTATGATAATAAAGCTCAAGGTTTAGCGATATGTGGTGGGGACTTCAATCTTAGACTGAAACCATACTGGGGATGCTTTCTGGTAATTCCCCACATCAAAATAACACCCAAAACAGGAAGACTCGGATGCTACTAAAAGAACTGGGAATCTGTGACGTGTGGAGGGAACTCAACCCCAGTGTAAAAGACTATACATTTTACTCAACTCCACATTCATCTTACTCAAGGATTGACTATTTTTTTATGTTAATAGAGACATTGGAAGAGTAAAAACATGTAAAATAGGACTGATGGATCTCTCCGACCACAGGTCCGATCTACATGGACTTAATACTCCAAAAATACACAAATAATACATTTTCTTGGAGGGTTAAACTCAAATGTCCTGAAGGGACCATTGAAAGATGAATTGGAATCAGATATTCTCAGATATTTGGAAGATAACGATAATGGAGAAGTATCCCCTTTAATACCTGTGGGATGCATGCAAAGCTGTAATAAGAGGAAAGATTATTGCAAACTGGCAACCCAAAAGAAACTAAGACAAGACAAAACTATCCACATAAGAGTCAGAACTTAGGAACCTAGAAAAAGAACACAAAGGCAACACTCATTCTACTGACTCGCTCAAGATTAAGGAAATTAAAACCAAATAAATGAGATCTACACATAGAAATCCAGAAGAAACTTACATTTCTGAACAAAAATACTATGAAGCAGGCAGTAATCGGCGAAATTGCTAGCCTATAAATTGAGGAAACATCAAACAGAAAGAGTGGAGGGCTAGATTACGTTTGTCTTTATTATATTTACCATTGATCGTGGAGGTCTGAAATGTCCAAATTTTATGTTGTATTATTGGTCGGCACAACTGAGGTCTATGACATATTATTTTTCATCAAATGATCTCCCTCACTGGACTGAAATGGAATCATACAATTTACCTTTACCTCTTCCCATATTCATATACTCAGATTCGGCAAAAAAATTACAAAAACAAGTTAAAAATCCATTTGTAAAGCATATGATCAAAATATGGTGTGAAGCTAAAAACTATTTAAAAGAACACAGTTATTGTCACAATTTAGTCCAATATGGGGTAATCAATATTTTAAACCAGGGAGAGCGGACGCTGTATTTAAAGTATGGAATTTAAAAGGGATACAAAAGATTCAGGATTTATATTTGCCATGTGCAGATAACATAATGTCTTTTGAAGAGCTGAGGATCAAATTTAATCTCAATAGAACACATTTTTTTAAATATCTTCAACTTAGAAACTTTATTCGATCAAATCAAAATAAAGCTCTCACTCGACCTATTTATTCATCCTTGGAAAAAATGTTGATGAAAGATAGTAAAAGAAAGGGTATTATTTCAGAGTTTTATAACTCATTGACACTATCTTCAAGTGAAAATTCACTGAAAAGATTAAACTACTGGAAAGAAGATCTGCAAACTGAAATTTCAGAGGAACAATGGGAATTGGCTTGTACAGAAGCTCAAACCAAATCAATAAATGCACGCCTTAAATTGATACATTTCAAATGGTTAATGCGGATGTATGTTACACCGGAGGAATTAAATAGATATAACAAAAATATACCAGATACATGCACAAAATGCATGGAAAGTAAAGGAACCCTATTTCATTGTTTATGGGAATGTAGATTAATAAGAATGTTTTGGAAGAGGTGAGGGTAACAATTGAAAAATAATCTCAAAACAAATCATATTGAATCCTAAACTGTTTTTGTTGGGTCTGTACCCAGAAAAGCATAATTTTAATAAAAGTGAAAGAACATTCATAGACCTCAGTTTGCTTAATGCCAAAAAATGTATTGCACTATTATGGAAAAAGACTCATAGACCAGATGTGACTCAGTGGTTAAGACAGATGTTAACAAATCTTCCATTAGAAAGAATAACATATATACTGAAATCAAAGGAAATTGTGTTTGAGAATATATGGAGACCTTTATTGATTATGTAAAAATTTAAACATAACTCTTGAAGAAGAAGGTGAATGATGTGTGTGGACCTTGTAAATTCCAAATTGGTGAACATAATATGTATACTTATGTATTGATTGTCTAGACTAAACAGAGGAGCATTGTTGAAGACTTGATTTTGTTGGTGGTTGTTGGTGTTTTTAGTGCATTTTTTTTTTGTAGTACTTTAGTGTTAGTGTTTGATTGTTTGTATCATGTTTTTTAAAAAAAAAAAAAGGTTCAATAAAGATATTGTGGAAAAAAAAACAGAAAGAGCAATCTACAAAATCAGAGACCCAGTATCAAAGGAAATAAAATTCAGAATTCAGGATATTCTTAAAAACTTCGAGAATTACTATAAAGAACTTATACTCCCACAAAAAAACATAAAAACGCATCCGAGCATTCCTAAACACATTAAACCTTCCCCAACTTACGGAGTCACAAAATAAAACACTACTGTCAGAAATACATCCTAAAGAATTGGAAAAAGCAATTATGAAACTTAAAGCTAACAAATCCCCAGGAGCTGATGGCTATACAGCAGAGTGGTACAAAACCTTTAAACAGCAACTATTCTCCTCTCCTCCTGAAAACATTAATTATGTCCTCCACACAGGGGAAATCCCCCCCCTCCTGGAGAGAGGGGTCATTGCAGTTATACCTAAACCTGAAAAGGATAAACTAGAGTGCTCCAACTACAGACCAATCAGTGTACTAAATCAGGACTATAAGCTTTTTACCATTATCCTTGCCAAAAGGTTAGAAAATATACTGACAGACCTAATCATTTAGACCAAACAGGTTTTATAAGACAAAGACAGACACAAGACAACATTCGACGCACTTTACACATAATTCATCATATAAAAAAATATAACTTAAATGCAGTCATATTGGGATTAGATGCTGAAAAAGCATTCGATTCGTTGACTGGTCTTTTCTATATAGAATCTTATCCAGTTTCAATTTTCATAACAACTTCATTAGAACTATCAGGCATTATATAAAAAACCAACAGCTAAAATAAGGATTAACGGTAATTTATCATATCTTTTGAACTGGAAAGAGGATGTCGTCAGGGCTGCCCCCTGTCTCCACTGCTCTTTGCAATCTTCATAGAACCTCTGAGCCAATGGATAAGACAAAACCAAAAAATTCAAAGTATTACACTTGGTCAGAAGGAACATAAAATAGCACTCTTTGCTGATGACATTTTAATATACCTAGGGCAGCCGGACACTTCTTACCAGAACTAACCTCAGTTTTTTCAGAGTATGGAGATTTATCGGGGTACAAATTAAACATGCATAAACCCAAGTTTTAACATTCAACTATGACCCAAATCATTATTCACTAAGCAAACTCAAACTAACTGGGAGTCGGAATCTATGAAATATCTGGGGGTCAATATCCCGAAACAACTCAACAAAATTATATCACTAAACTATGATCCACTGGTGACAAAAATAAAATCTGACCTAGCAAGATGGAATATGATACCATTCTTGGGTACTGCACAAAGAATTGAAGCAGTCAAAATGAATATACTTCCACGTCTTCTATACCTTTTCCAAACAATACCGGTAGAACCTCCCAAAAAAACATGGCAGGAGCTGGACAGATGGATCTCAAGATTCATATGGCAGGGCAAGAGACCTAGAATCAGATATAGAACCCTACAGCTAAACAAAGACAAAGGTGGGCTTGCGCTGCCAAATATCAGGGACTACTTTAAAGCCGCACAAATTAAAACTTTAGTAGAGATATGTAACCCAGTCTACACTGCACAATGGAAGGAGATCGAATGCCAAATAACAAGTGACATCCCCCTACAGGCAATAATAGGGAACAATGCCTTACCTACGCTTTTGAATAACACTAACCCGTGGATAGAGACCCCGCTAAAAATTTGGTTTAAGATAGTCAGAGAGAATCAAACTAAAGAGCCCTATCGACTTCTGCAATGGATCGCCTATGATCAGGACTTTACTCCTAATAAAACAGGACACCAGATTTAAAAAGTGGAAGGAGAAAGGGCTGATAAAATATTACGATTTTTTTAAAGGGCAAATCTTAAGAAGTTTTGAAGATTGAAAAAACAAGGCCTAATAAATCAAGACCTTTACAGGTTCTTCCAGCTTAGACACCACATAAACAATATACTTAAAAAGGAGGTTTTGGAAAGGGCCCAGTCAGGTGTTCTGAAGGTCTTCTTAATGGCATATAAAGGGATCCCAGGGATCAGATACATTTCTAAAATATACCAAGGTCTTCAAGACTTAAAAGGAGACAACACATCTTATATAAAAGAGAGATGGGAAAAAGAGGGGAATTTCACTTTACAACTGGAAATATGGGAAAAGCTAAATAAACAGCAATGGAAAAGTACCTCATCCCTGCAGTGGAGAGAATTTGGATGGAAAAACTTGGCAAGATTTTTCAGAACTCCTGCACAAAACAAATTTACCCATAAGGGATTGAACTGTTGGCGCTTGTGTGGTGAAAAGGCTGCAAATCATTTTCATGTGTTTTGGTCATGCCCAGTTATCCACCAATATTGGACCAAGGTACAGACAATATTGGGGAAAATATTCAAAATTACAGTTCCCTTTTCTTTTGTAACTTTGTATTGGGTTTACTACCGGACTCACTGGAAAGACGAGGAGAAAAATACTTATTCAATGTTTTAATATTGGCAAGCAAAAAAGCTCTAACTAAAAAATGGATGTTGAAGGACTGTCCTACACCTGAAGATTGGACTAACGTGATCCAAGACATTTACTCGATGGAAAAGTTGACATTCGCACTGAGACAGGACATGGATGGGTTCATGAACTTTTGGCAACCCTGGACCACATATGTGTCTTCCATTAGATCTAATCTTTGACAAATACCATTTCAATAATGGTTCCACTCTTTGTTCCAAAGCTACTCAGATGCTCTTTTATCTTTATTTACTTACTTTTTCTTTTTGTTTGTTTTTTACTGTTTTTTTTTTTTTGTTATTTGTTTTTTGTTTTTTTTTCCTCTTTAATTTCACTTTTTCTTTCACTTTAAAAAAAAAAAAAAAGGGGTGTTGTAAGAATTAATCTTCCAATGTTGTCAGATATCAGAAAATAAGGGAACATGTGATGAAAATGTAAACAATGCATTGCCGTAACGACCTGTACACCCTTTACAAAAACTTAAATAAAAAAAAAAAATGACCCCAATTAGAATGAGTGTGTTTTATGCTGTAAACTTAAGAAGTTTCTTTCATTTTGGTTAAAGATGATTATTTTTATTATATTTTGGGTTATTATTATTATTATTATTTTAAATTATATTTTGGTCAACAAAAGAATTATTTCATGTTTGACATGTTCATTTATCCCTTTTTATTAACATTTTATCACAGAAAGGTAAAAAAGGTAAACAATGTATTGCAAAAAGGTAAACATCCAAAACATCCAAAAATGATCCCAACACAAGAATAAAATAAGATAAGATAAGATAAGCCTTTATTAGTCCCACAATGGGGAAATTCCAGGATAGCAACAGCACAGGGATAGCAACACTCAGAGCAACAATCAGAAGACAAGAGAAAAAAAAAGAAACAAGAGCAGCAAGTATACATATGTACATATAAACATAAATATATATATATATATATATATATATATATATATATATATATATATATATATATATATATATATATATATATATCGAGATCGACATCGAGATGGTGACATCCTACAAGTACCTGGGTATTCATCTGAACAATAAACTAGACTGGTCACACAATACTGACGCACTCTACAAGAAGGGACAGTGCAGGCTGTTCCTGCTGAGGAGACTCAGGTCTTTTGGTGTACAAGGGGCGCTGCTGAAGTCATTCTATGACACGGTGGTGGCATCAGCCATCACTTTTGGAGTGGTCTGCTGGGGCAGTGGCATTACTGCAGCCGATAGGAAGAGACTGAACAAACTGATTAAGAAAGCTAGCTCTGTCCTGGGGCAACGCCTTGATCCGATGGAGGAGATAGGAGAGAGAAGGATGGTGGCTAAACTGTCATCTCTGCTGGAGTCCGAGTTCCACCCTATGCAGGACATACTGGATGCACTGAGGAGCTCATTTAGCAGCAGACTACATCATCCCAGGTGCACAACCGAGAGGTTTCGTAGGTCCTTCCTACCAACGGCTGTCAGACTGTACAACCTAAGCAGGGCTGCTCGCAGAGATAGCAAAAAGACGTAACAAACTAATAGTTTTTTTGTTTTTTTTTTTGTTTTGTTTTTTTTGAATGCAAAAGATGCAATAGACTTACACAATGGTCCTCTCCGGCATACAACTAGGAACATACCGGTCGCTATGGAGGGTGAGAATATGTATGGGCACATAATCATACCATGTAGGATAACTAAATAGACGGTTATGCTGTTTCATCCCACCTAGCAACAATGCTCTGCACTGTGTGTGTTTATATATTTACATATTTATTCCATCTAGCTACAATGCTCTGCACTGGGTGTGTTTATATTTATATATCTATATATTTATTCCATCTAGCTACAATGCTCCGCACTGTGTTTTTATATATCTACATATTATTCCATCTAGCTACATTGCTCCGCACTGTGTGTGTTTATATACTTGCATATTTATTCCACCTAGCTGCAATGCTCCATACTGTGGGTGTTTATTTATTTACATATTTATTCCATCTAGCTACAATGCTCTGCACTGTGTGTTCATATATTCATATATTTATTCCATCCAGCTACAATGCTCTGCACTGTGTGTCTGTGTGTGTGTGTGTGTATATATATATTTTATAGTAATATGTACATATGTATATTAGCTGCTCTTGCTTGCTTGTTTTTTCTTGCCTTCTGATTGTTGCTCTGAGTGTTGCTATCCCTGTGCTGTTGCAATCCTGGAATTTCCCCGTTGTGGGACTAATAAAGGCTTATCTTATCTTATCTTATATATATATATATATATATAGACACACAGTGCACAACCATCTACTTAGTTATCCTACATGGTATGATTATGTTCCCATACATATTGTCACCCTCCATAGCTACCGGTATTTTCCTAGTTGTATGCCGGAGGGGACCATTGTGTAAGTCTACTGCGTCTTTTGCATTCAAAACTATTAGGTTGTCACGTCTTTTTTCTATCTCTGCGAGCAGCCCTGCTTAGGTTGTACAGTCTGACAGCCGTTGGTAGGAAGGACCTGCGAAACCTCTCGGTTGTGCACCTGGGATGATGTAGTCTGCTGCTAAATGAGCTCCTCAGTGCATTCAGTATGTCCTGCATAGGGTGGAACTCGGACTCCAGCAGAGATGACAGTTTAGCCACCATCCTTCTCTCTCCCATCTCCTCCACTGGGTCAAGGCGTTTCCCCAGGACAGAGCTAGCTTTCTTGATCAGTTTGTTCAGTCTCTTCTTATCGGCTGCTGTAATGCCACTGCCCCAGCAGACCACTCCAAAAGTGATGGCTGATGCCACCACCATGTCATAGAATGTCTTCAGCAGTGCCCCTTGTACACTTGAATGATACCGTATGCATGATAATACAGCTATCAAAACATTAACTTTCAGTGTTTATGTATCCCTCTGTCAGAACTAATGATAGCTAACCGCTAACAGTCATTGAGGTTTGTTTCTGTGCTTGATATATCCCATGGATTGGTCATATCCTATCAGCATGTCAAACCACGCGTCCCTGTCTCTGATAATGCTTTATTTGGGATTAAACATTCTCACATTCAACCAATTTTATATTACTCCAACACCTGGAGCTAATCAACTTATGTTACCCTTAAATATGGTTTACACACACAGACCTCAGAAATGTCAAAAGAGGAAGGGTGTGGTGAACTCGGGCTCATTAGTATTTAGAGGAAAATGCCTTTAAATACACTGTTCTGAGGATCGATTCTTAAGCTGAAACTTGTTATGTTATTGGTGGCAGTTTCCACGGCCAAGATATATAGAGTGATGATATGGAGTGAATTACATGGCGGTAATGCACCTGTAAGCTGGTTGCCAACCGCCAATCAAATCTAAAAGAAGAAGAAGGATTCTTCAGCTAGATGGAAAATGAAGCTCCTGTATTTAAACATTGAGGTGTTCAAAGCGGACCCAGCCAGCTCCTTCATCAAATTTGACCAGTTGGGGAGGGCACGAGTAGCGGCAAACGGTGAACTGAATGACAGTGATTCAGTGAAGGAATACATCTGAAGCCCTGTGCTCTCTATGGAAAAACAGTTTAAGCCTGCATATATAATGGAAGCACAGAATTACACGGGTGAGGACAAATTCTACTCTCTGAGTGCACTGTGCTGATTTGATTTGATTTGACCTTGTTTGCCCCGTTAGACTCTGGACTCTGGACTTGTTTATAAGTCACATGATTATAACATCTATCCACTGCCAGGAGGCGCCCTCTGCTGCTCACTAACAACTGTTACATTTACACTACACAATGCATACAACACTACATGCATACGATATACACACACTGCTCTCCCTCTGCTGTGTGATTTGTCCACTAAATGTTTGCTAAATATGTATTGAGGGTTTTTTTTGCTTGCAATCAAAATTTCGCTTACTCATTAAGCGTCAATTTGATAAAACATGTTTTTTTTCTCTCGCCTATTGTGTCATATCCTTTCTTTTCTTTTTTTTCCTTTCTTCTTTATGACTGGCACCTAGCGGCTGCCCCGGCCTTGGATGCGCTCTGCAGAGCGTGCCCAAATGCCATGTCACGTTTCGTTACCTTGTATTCATACATGTGTAATGACAATAAAGTTGAATCTCAATCTCAATCTCAATAACTTTTGAAGAAGAAGGTGAATGATGTGTGTGGACCTTGTAAATTCCAAACTGGTGAATGTATAATATGTATACTTATGTAATGGATTGCCTAGACTAAACAGAGGAGCATTGTTGAAGACCTGTTCTTGTTAGTGGTTGTTGGTGTTTTTAGTACTTTTTTTTTTTTTTTTTTTAATTACTTTAGTGTTAGTGTTTGATTGTTTGTGTTATGTTTGTAAAAAAAAAAAAAAAAGGTTCAATAAAAAATATTGTGGAAAAAAAAAAAGAACATAGTATATAAAACTTTAAAACAAAAAACTGACAAAAGATCTTCCTGAGCTGAGGTCTTTTTAGTGACCTTAGAAGAGCCTTGATGGTGTGTTGGCTCTGAGGGAAATTCCTCAAACTGTTACGTGTTGAGGGCCCTCTCTTACCCCTGTAAGTTGTCCCATGTTTTTTACGTGAATTTCAGATCCCAATCCGAACTTGTAATGATTTTTTTTTTTTTTTTTTTTTTTTTATGCCTATACCCTATGAAATTGTGTGCAACCTCCCACCACCATCACAGCAAACAGTCACGTTAATACAGTATTTGTTAGTGTGGAAAGATCATGTGGTTCATTGTCACGTTTCTATTTTAACAAGTTTAAAAAAAAAAAAAAAAAGACTTATTTGTTTCTAATATTATGTCTGTTCCATGAAATGTTTTACCACTTGATACTTGCTGATTCTACATCTCCTTTAATGTTTGTTACTTTGTAGGAGGAGGGTTGGATGCGCAGATTGACTAAAATATCGTTATTCTCACCTGTAAACGCTCAGTTTTTCCTTATAGCCCTGGAGCTGGGTTTCCCGCTGCTGGCCCGTGGATTTTGAGGGTCTCTGTGTGCACCACGTTTGAGCCTTGATTCTTTCGTTCGGGTCTGCTGCGGGTTTATACACCGTTACCGGGAGCCCTCTTCTCGCCGTATCCGTGGTTGCTTCTTCCATCGAGTTGTAGAGACACGTCTCATCCCCGTAAAAAACCCTCAGCTTCGCCGGAAATGGAGTTTGAAAGCGCAGTTTCTTCTCTCTTAGTACCTTTTTAGCGTCGTTGTATTCCCAATGCTTTTTAAGGACCTCCGGGCGTAGTCGTGCTCCACAAAAACTTTTCTTTCTTGGTGCATAAATCTTTTTTTCTGCCAAGCCAGTCTCACAACCTCTTCTTTTGTTCTGGAGTTGGAGAACTTCACCACCACCGATCTTGGTGGCGCTTCCGCCGATGGCCTTGGGAGGCTAATGTACGGTGCGCCCTTTCTATCTTCAAGTCGGTGGATTGGGGAATTTCCAACTTCTCTCTCAGTATGGATTCCACGCATGCAGCCATTGTGGTGAAACCGTCCTCGACTCCTTCTTTCAGACCATGAATTCTTATGTTGTCTCTTCTTAGTCTTCCTTCTTGGTCGGTTAGCTTAGCCTCCAGTCTTGACTGTCGTTTGAGTAGTTCCAGCACGGTTTCTTCCAGCCCTTTTATTCTTTCCTCTGCTTCAATGATTCGGTCCTCAGCCTGGTCCACTCTGCTGTTTGTCCTTTTTATTTCATCTTTAATTTCACGAAATTTGGCCCAACACTCTCGGCGAAATTGTCTTAATTCTTGAAGTACCATTTTTAAGCTAACCGTGTTGCTAGCTTCATTCAGCTCCTCTGCTTCCAAGTGGATGTCCTCCAGGTCAGATTCTCCGGCCGATGCGTGTCTTGGCCTGGTAAATGTCGATCTCTTCTGTTTTCCTTTAGGCATAATGACTTTGTCTTTTGATTTTCACTCTTCCAAAAATCCATTAAATCTGATTTTCAAGGTATTTTCACGGATCGGGTCTGGGAGCTTCAGCGTTAAGCTGCTATCACCATGGTGTCCAGACCGGAAGTCCGATAATAGAATTTTTAAATCACGTTATTACCAGATCAGTACTGAAACACAAGTTAAGACAGGTGTTCATATATAGAATGATAGTTTACCTGAGATTATCCGAGAGACGAAGGTAGCAGCGGACAACATGTTTGAGCAGACGAGCCGACGGCTCTTTGGACAGCTGCAGCACCATCTTACCCTGCAAAGATCACGAAAACCTTTTTACTAAAGATAATGGATCATTGTTTACATGGGATGTAATTTCAATACAGTGATTAATGTGTGCGTGTCTTGTTCAGTGCCTCATAAATGTTCAAGAAAAAAAAATTCCCAAATTTTGCAGATGTATTGGGGTTGCAGTGGGTGTCACATTTGAAAAATCTACATGGACCCCCCACCCCCCCCCAGACATTTATGATGGAGAAAAAAATAAATAATTCAGGATTCTGAGGGGGGGCAGCAAATACACCGCTTCCACTGGGCTTCAAAATGGTGCTTTGGCCCTAGAACAGTAGAATGCAGAAGGTGCATATACAGGATAAATACTTAGACTTCCACACACACTAAACAACTCTGACAACAACAAAAGCACTGACATAAACACTGAGGAGTAATATTGCAGTATTTTTCTTTTTAATGTGATTTAGGTTCCTTTTGTATTCATTAGTACTGCAAGTACTATGGGCAGTTAAAGGCCTTAGTTGCTGAGGATTCTGATTTTATCTTTTGTGATTGATTTGTAGGTCATGGTATTCAGATTGCTGAGATGCACGAGTAGCTATACATACTGGTGCGTTTCTTTGGTGTGTGCTGTATGATGAAATCCTGTCTGATTTAGTAAAACGCAGAGTGGTGTAAATTACAACGGATGGCTAAGCTTTTTTTTCCCCACTCCTTTTTTGGACAAGCTTTTGAAAGAACCCCTCTTTTTGTATGGCGTGTATGTTTGACTGGGATGAATGTATATTTATTGTCTGTTTTTTTTCTCCTTTTTGATGTTTAGTATTGGAATTGTGCTTGTTTTTGATATGTGTTTAAAAAAAAGGAATCATTTTAAAAAAATTTACAGGACATTAGCTTCTTAAACCAGATAGTCAGTGACAGAGTAGCTTATTCCGGCCTGACAAAAATCATCCTGGGAATGCTCAGACCTCCTGACCACTGACCCTTAACTTTAAACACGTCCTAGATACAGACCCATCTAGGATGTGTTTAAAGTTAAGGCCAATGGCCTAGGAGAAGTAACATTTTTGTGAAATCATAAATGCACATATCTCCTGACCATTTGACCTTGAGCACAACTTGGATGCAAACCCACCTGAGGCTCATTATGAGTGAGTTTGGTGAGCATCGGGCCAAATGCCTAGGAGCAGTAGCGTTTCCTGTGAAATGTGGATGGACGGACAGACGTCACATCATCACATTACCTCCTTTTGGCTTCACTGGAATGAGCTAAAAACTATATGGGCTAACTGATCATTACACAGTTGAGGACAGAATTATGAGCCCCTCTATGAAAATTTCATTTTTAAAAAGTATTTCCCAAGTGCTGTTAAACAGCTCAAAGAATTTCTAACACAGTTTTTCTAGACATTCTAGTTTTTATAGAAAGCATAAATTATTTCACTTTGCACACAGAAACAAAATTAATTGACAAAAAAAACTACCAGGGACAACATTATGAGGCCCATGAAAAGCTGATCTTTTTTTATTGAGCCACAGAGCAAACCACTGCTGCGCAGTTATGTGTTTTAACTTTGTACTGCTCAAAGCTTGTACGATCAAGTGAAAACTGATGGTTAGCTTCCAATTTACACACAGTATAAAAACTCAGCAAGGCCTTGAGCCGTCACTTGAAAAAGCATCATGCCCAAAACAAAAGAAATCAATTTAGACTTGGAAAAAAGAATTGCTGATACACACAAAACAGGAGATGGATATACAAAGTTATCGCAGGGTTACCAAGGGTCAAGAATTGGAGTGAGAAGTATCATCAAGAAATTCAAAGAAGGAGAACTAGTGAGAGACGTGTCTAAAGACTCCAGAACAACTGCCAAGACACTATTGAATGACTTAGCCAAGTCGGGAATTGTAGTCTAAGAGAAGACAATCACTAGAAACCTGGACATTAATGCAATGCAAGGTTTCAGACCAAGAAAAACTCCACTTCTGCAGAAGAGACACATTCAAGCCAGACTAAGTATGCTTAGGACAACCTGGAGAAAGACTATGCATAATGAAAGCATGTCCTCTGGTCAGAGGAGGTGAAACTAGAGCTCTTCGGCCATAGAGACACCGCTGATATTTGAAGAAAGAAGGGAGAGACATATAATTCAAAGAAAACCATCCCCACAGTGAAACACGGTGGTGGGAACATTATGCTGTAGGGATGCTTCTGTGCATCTGGAACTGGGAATCTCATCCAGGTGGAAGGAATCATGAAGAAAGAAGGATATGTGAAGATTTTGAAAGAAAATCTGAAGCAGTCAGCAGCCAAACTAGGTCTGGGTTGTTGCTTTGTCTTCCAACATGATGACGACAACCCAAAACATACTGATGAAGAACTACCTCCAGAAGACCAAACATTACTGACTAGCCTGCACAAAGCCCTGACTTGAATCCCCTTGAAAATGTGTGGTGTGAACTGAAGCCCAAGGTCCATGCCAGAAGGCCATCAAATCTGGAGGAGCTTGACAGATTCACCGAAGGAGAATGGGAATTGCTCACGAGATGTGTGAGACTTGTTGAAAACTGCAGCAAATGACTGCAGGCTGTTATCCAGAAAAAAGGATACGCAACTGACTATTAGCACTGGGGGACACTTTGACCCTGGTAGTTTTTGTGAAATCATTTGTTTCTGTGTGCAAAGTAAAATAATGTAAGCATCCATAATAAAACTAGGATGTTTGGAAAAGCTGTTAAAAATTCTTTGTACTGTTTAACAGCATGAAAGTACTTTAAAAAAAAATGAAATTTTCAGAGGGGAGTGTGTCATAATTCTGTCCTCAAGTATATTTAGAACATTTTTAATCACTTTATCTGCTGACAGACAACTGACAGCTTGTTGTATCATTAAAAGGTAGGCCAACAGTCACCAATTGTGCTCTAGACTCTAGTTTGTATGTGAAGTTAAAAATGTTGTTTTAAGTAGTTTATCAATGAAAATCTCCCTCGCACTAAATAACTGGTGAATATGAACATGTAATTCTAACATTACCCACAACTCTGAGAAACTCTAACTCTGTTGCACAGCTGCACTGGAGATTCAAGTTTAGTTTTAATAACTAAAGACTTCTGTGGAGACTCAAAATTAGACCCATAAATGTCAAATTCTTAAAAAAAAAGTTTCACAATTAGATTGATATACAGTATTTACATATATTAATCTCATGCACTTGTGGTCAGCCAGTATAATCAAAATCTCCACTAGTGGCCAAATTTATATTGTTTATATTGTCCATTTATATTGCTTATCCCTAATTCAGACATTTCAAAACAAATACTTACAAGAATCATGGCCACATGGGAGAAACGTTCATAAGTCTGACATATGTAGGCCAGCCCTGTGTCATCCAGGAGAATCTTCTGCAGTATGAACGTAGCAACCTGACAAAAGCAGAAGAGAGAAAGGTGGTGAGATGCAGATGCCACTCCATTGGGTCTCAATGCTCAAATACCGCTCAGATGTGCACTGGGCCCTACATTGCACCCCAGAATCATTTGGTAGTCTTCAGATTTCATGTCATGCACACAGTGAAAACATCCAGTGCCTGAGGCAGCAAAACAACCCCACAACATGAGTGAACCTCCACCGTGTTTGACAGTGGGGACTCTATGAAAGGAAATGTTGTGGAAGGATACCCAGTGGGATGGCCCTGCTGACACAAAAAACATAAAAAAGACAGACTGGACTGGAGTTTGTCAAAACTTACCTCAAGAAGATAAACTTTTTTGAGGAAAGCTTCCTGTGAATAGATGAGACTAAAATAGAGATTTTTGATAAAGCACACTGTTCTGTTCAAACTCAAGAGGGGGGCAATATAAAAAACTGAACGAAAGAAAAAAAAAAGGCCAAACAAATTAATTGAAAAACTTAAACTGACCACATTTTAAACAGAGGTATCATGACAACTTATTCAAGATGAACATAAATACCCAAAGACTGCTTGTAATTAAAAGTAGCAGCAATACCCGGTGAATACAGGTATTGTGGTGAGAGACCTGCAGATCCTAAACTCCGCCAACTGTGTCAGGTACGCTTGAGTCCTCCCCCGGTAAACATCTGTTGACCTCTTTTATGGTCAAGCAGTCAGTGAAACCATGTCAGGTGTACTCCTCAGGTATTGTGGCATCGCCATGAAAGAGATGAGAGCCCGCGGTCAAGTGATTTCTGAGTTAGTAGGGGGACAAAGTTTCTGCTACATACATACATACTTGCACACCTGACCGGCCGACTGACCGACAACAAACAAGGTATACAGAAAAAAACTGAAAACAGAAAAATTTGATAATTTAAAAAAAAGACATCATCATCAATTACTTTTGCCTCTCTGTGAGCCATTTCACTCAGTCTTTGTCCTGTGTCCTGTGAAACTTGTCTGAATGTGCATTGAGAGCTTTTTTTTCCCCTTGTAATCATAATATTGATTGATTATGCAACCAGTATTCTGAATCAATGATTTTTTTGCTCCTTCCTATTGTTCCTTGTATTATTCTTATTCTTATGCTATCTGTACCCTCTATCCTGTTGGCAGGCGCGTCCCCGATGCAGCCGTGTCACTGGAAATGCAGGTTCATTTTCTGTGTCAAGTCAAATTCTCTCGTATGTTATCAGTGATCTGTTAATGTACTTGGCAATAAATCTTTTCTGATTCTGATTCTGATTCTTTTCCCATTAAAAGATTTCCATCCATCTTCAACCGCTTAATTCTTTTTGGGTTGGGGGGGCCTAGAGCCTTTCCCAGCATCTTTGGGCAAGAGGCAGGGTACAACCTGGACAGATCACCAGTCCACTGCAGAAGATTTCATCCATTAACAAAAAATAAATAATATAAATTATCCAGGTTTACATTTATGCCCCCCCCCCCCAAAAAAAAAATACTATACCCTCCTCCTGACTGCTTTTGTTTGGTCTTTTTCTTCAATTCTTTATGCATTTTCGAACATTAACAATCATACCCTACAAAACTCCAGTAACAGAAAATAAAAATAAAAACAACAGAAAATAAATATTAGCGTAAACAAATACCCACATGGTCATCAGATGTAGTTCTATGTTCAGATATCCAGATGCAAATATACTGTACATGGTCAATATATTTAAAGGAGTAGCTAAATTAAATCAGAAGTTCATAAAGGGTTCCCACGTTTGCACAGTTATCCCCCTTGTTTTTCAAATTATAGGTGCGCTGCTCCAAGTTGTAGTGTGTCCTTAAGAATCCATTTAAAAAGTGTGAAAGTAGGTAGTTACCTCCGCCAAGGAGGTTATGTAATCATCGGTGTTGGTTTGTCTGTCTGTTTGTTTGTTTGTTAGCAAGATAACTCAAAAAGTTATGGACAGATTTTCATGAAATTTTCACAGATTGTCAGAAATGGGGTATCCTACTGATGATTACATTTTGGTGGTGATCCGGATCAACGTCCAGAAGAAAACCGCCATTACGGAAAATGCCATTTTCGTCAATAACTACTGAACCACTAATCCTATCATTGTGAATCCAATTGCTAGTCATATGTTTTCATGGTCAAGGAATCTGAAAACATACACACAAACACTGTATGGGGGGAACTGTGGCGCTTGGTGGAGGTCTGCGCTCTCCAAGTGCTTTTCTAGTTTTTACTGATTCCAGCTGAGTAGGATACACTTCTTAGCAATATACGAGATGATTCCCATCCTCTTCACTGACAGTGGATCTAGTGTCGCGTTCAATGCTGTCCCAAACAGATGGGAGTGCTGCAGATTTGTCCAATGGTGTTTTCAGGACCTTCACAGTTACAGTGCATCCAGAAAGTATTCACAGTGCTTCCCTTTTGCCACATTTTGTTATGTTACAGCCTGATTCCAAATTAGATTAAATTCGTTTTTTTCCTCAAAATTCTAAACACAATACCCCATAATGACAACATGAAAAACGTTTTGGTTTTTTTAGATTTTTGCAAATTTATTAATTTTTTTTTAAAAAACTAAGAAATCACATGTACATAAGTATTCACAGCCTTTGCGCAATACTTTGTTGATGCACCTTCGGCAGCAATTACAGCCTCAAGTTTTTTTTTTTTTACCTCCGCCAAGGAGGTTATGTGATCATCGGCGTTGGTTTGTCTGTCTGTTTGTTTGTTTGTTAGCAAGATAACTCAAAAAGTTATGGACGGCTTTTCATGAAATTTTCACAGCTTGTCAGAAATGGGGTATCCTACAGATGATTACATTTTGGTGGTGATCCGGATCACCGTCCAGAAGAAAACCGCCATTACGGAAAATGCCATTTTCGTCAATAACTACTGAACCACTAATCCTATCATTGTGAATCCAATTGCTAGTCATTTGTTTTCATGGTCAAGGAATCTGAAAACGTACACACAAACACTGTATGGGAGGGAACTGTGGCGCTTGGCGGAGGTCTGCTTTTAAAATATGATGCCACAAGCTTGGCACACCTATCTTTGGGCAGTTTGGCCCATTCCGCTTTACAGCACCTCTCAAGCTCCATCAGGTTGGATGGGAAGTGTCGTGCACAGCCATTTTCAGATCTCTCCCGAGATGTTCAGTTGGATTCAACTCTGGGCTCTGGCTGGGCCACTCAAGGACATTCACAGACTTGTCCTGAAGCCACTCTTTTAATATCTTGGCTGTGTGCTTAGGGTCATTGTCCTGCTGAAAGATGAACCATCGCCCCAGTCTGAGGTCAAGAGTGCTCTGGAGCAGGTTTTCATCCAGGATGTCTCTGTACATTGCTACATTCATCTTTCCCTCTATCCTGACTAGCCCTCCAGTTCCTGCCACTGAGAAACATCCCCACAGCATGATGCTGCCACCACCATGCTTCACTGTAGGGATGGTATTGGCCTGGTGATGAGCGGTGCCTGTTTTCCTCCAAACATGATGCCTGGCATTCATGCCAAAGAGTTCAATCTTTGTCTCATCAGACCAGAGAATTTGGTTTCTCATGGTCTGAGAGTCCTTCAGGTGCCTTTTGGCAAACTCCAGGCAGGCTGCCATATGCCTTTTACTAAGGAGTGGCTTCCATCTGGCCACTCTACTATATAGGCCTGATTGGTGGATTGCTGCAGAGATGGTTGTCCTTCTGGAAGGTTCTCCTCTCTCTCCACAAATGAATGCTGGAGCTCTGACAGAGTGACCATCGGGTTCTTGGTCATCTCCCTGACTAAGGCCCTTCTCCCCCGATCGCTCAGTTTAGACGGCCGGCCAAGTCTAGGAAGAGTCCTAGTGGTTCCGAACTTCTTCCATTTATGGATAATGGAGGCCACTGTGTTCATTGGGACCTTCAAAGCAGCAGAAATTTTTCTGTACCCTTCCCCAGATTTGTGCCTCGAGACAATCCTGTCTCGAGGTCTACAGACAATTCCTTTGACGTCATGCTTGGTTTGTGCTCCGACATGCACTGTCAACTGTGGGACCTTATATAGACAGGTGTGTGCCTTTCCAAATCATGTCCAATCAACTGAATTTAACCACAGGTGGACTCCAATTAAGCTGTAGAAACATTCCAAGGATGATCAGTGGAAACAGGATCCACCTGAGCTCAATTTTGAGCTTCATGGCAAAGGCTGTGAATACTGATGTACATGTGATTTCTTAGTTTTTTTAATTTTTGATAAATTTGCAAAAATCTAAAACTTTTTTCACGTTGTCATTATGGGGTGTTGTGTGTAGAATTTTGAGGAAAAAAATGAATTTAATCCATTTTGGAATAAGGCTGTAACATAAATTGTGGAAAAAGTAAAGCGCTGTGAATACTTTTCGGATGCACTGTAAATCATATACATCCTTCCAAAACTGATTCAGCATTTTGCAAGTCCAGAAAATATGCAGGATTGATCCTACCCTCTTGTACAACAAGGGCATTGTGAGGGTAAATTAGGGTATATCCTGGATAAACGCACAAGAGTAAGGTGCATGAATTTGTAATTCTGCTCAGTGTTTTTGTTAGAGGAAAGAGAGACAATATTTCATTTTTTTTGATGATCTGAAACATTTAAGTGTGACAAACATACACAAAAATGAGAAATCAGGAAGGGGGCAAACACTTTTTCACACCACTGTAGCTTCCCATTGATCATTGGTGAGGTCACATATTAGATCTTTCTGCCACACCGTTCTCAATGTCAGTGAGGAGCTATGGTGTTCAAGCAAAGTATTATACAATAAAGAGAGCTTTCCCTTAAATGATTTTGAATTTATCAAACTCCTGACAGCTCAGAAAAGAATCTTCCCGCTCTCATCAGTGTAGTAATACAACTGCAAATTTGTAAATAGTTATAAAAATCCTGTTTAGGGATTGTAAATTCCGACATCAATTCTGAAAATGACTTCAAGGAATTTTTGTTGATCAAATGATGGAATTGTTCTATACCAAATTCCTTCCACTTTAGGAGCAGTGATTTTCCTACTAAGCCGACAGGTCTGGATTAAAGGACAGTGGAGCCAACAAAGAATCTCTGTCAGAGATTCTGCAAAATTTCTTTACATCCCGCCATGTCCCGAAAATACTGTAAACTACATTCTTGATACTGACTTAAGAACATTTATGTTATTAATAAATGGTTAAGTATTCAGTGAGAAGGGATAACGGAGTTTCTCCTTAATATCTGTCCAGTGAGTCCCTTTCCTTTGCACCCACGTTATCAAGCCTTTTGTCTCAGCAGCCCAATAATATAATTGAGGATCTGGAAGTCCCAATCCCTTCTTCTCTTTAGCTTTGGTTAAAGTTTTTAAAAGCCATTCTTGGGGGGACGATTCTTCCAAACAAAGGAGTTCGGCATCTTGTTTACAGACTTAAAAAATACTGTATCTAGGTAACATGGAAGTGACTGTTCTTTAAAAATAAAAAGAATATTTTTGTGAATTAATATTGCTGTTCCTCTTCTATTGCTTGTAAAGTTTGAATAGTATACTTACCCTACCCAATCTCTCTTCAGTTTCTTGTGTTACTCACTGGACAGCCGAGATTTCTGGAGAAAAAACATTATCTGCCTTTTCCTTTTCAAAAATGTTCAAACTCTTTACATTTAATGGGGTGAACCAGACCTTTGACATTAAGGCTAACGGTCACACTGCAAGCCCTTAATGCCCAATTCCGATTTTTTTTGCACAAATGTGACCCATATCTGATTTTTTTAATGACAGTCTGAACAGCACATATCTAATGTTTTCACACCAGACCCAGGCCACTTTCATACAGTATGTGGTCCTAATTCGGATGCATATCTGATATTTTCCAAAGCGACCTCAGTCTGAACGGTCATGTCACATTTCATCCGCCTTTTTCCTCAGTGAAGTGTAACAGACGGCTACACTTCTGCGGTGAAGGATGCAGCAAGCATGGCAGACACCAGCTGATTTGTGCTCTCTTTTAATGAGTCTTCTTCCCTTTATCACTGGATTGTAATTTTGTTGGCTCTGACTGCACAAAAACTCCAAAATTCTGGGGGGGGGGGGGCGGGGGTCGGGGGCTGAAACTGTCAGACAAGCAGGCGCACAGTAACGGCACATTAAAAAAAAAAAAAAAAGTAACGGCACATTTACTGGACGATGCAAATTCCTTTTTCCCTGTAAACGGCAGGTCCCGGCTGCTGTAATAGTTAAAATGCAAAGTTAATACCGACATGACTGTGGAGCAGAATGGCCAGATAGGGGGATACAGGAGAGAGGGGTCTGTGGCGGCTTCTCCTTCCTGTACGGGACCTTATTTACAGTGGGGAAAAAAGTATTTAGTCAGCCACCAATTGTGCAAGTTCTCCCACTTAAAAGATGAGAGAGGTCTTCAATTTTCACCATAGATATACCTCAACTATGAGAGACAAAATGAGAAAAAAAAAATCCAGAAAATCACATTGAAGGATTTTTAATGAATTAATTGGTAAATTCCTCAGTAAAATAAGTATTTGGTCAATAACAAAAGTTCATCTCAATACTTTGTTATATACCCTTTGTTGGCAATGGCAGAGGTCAAACGTTTTCTGTAAGTCTTCACAAGGTTTTCACACACTGTTGCTGGTATTTTGGCCCATTCCTCCAATGCAGATCTCCTCTAGAGCAGTGATGTTTTGGGGCTGTCACTAGGCAATACGGACTTTCAACTCCCTCCAAAGATTTTCTATGGGGTTGAGATCTGGAGACTGGCTAGGCCACTCCAGGACCTTGAAATGCTTCTTACGAAGCCACTCCTTCGTTGCCCGGGCAGTGTGTTTGGGATCACTGTCATGCTGAAAGACCCAGCCACGTTTCATCTACAATGCCCTTGCTGATGGAAGGAGGTTTTCACTCAAAATCTCACGATACATGGCCCCATTCATTCTTTCCTTTACATGGATCAGTCGTCCTGGTCCCTTTGCAGAAAAACAGCCCCAAAGCATGATGTTTCCACCCCCATGCTTCACAGTAGGTATGGTGTTCTTTCTCCTCCAAACACGACAAGTTGAGTTTTTACCAAAAAGTTCTATTTTGGTTTCATCTGACCATATGACATTCCCCCAATCCTCTTCTGGATCATCCAAATGCTCTCTAGCAAACTTCAGACTGGCCTGGACATGTACTGGCTTAAACAGGGGGACACGTCTGGCACTGCAGGATTTGAGTCCCTGGCGGCGTACTGTGTTACTGATGTAGCCTTTGTTACTTTGGTCCCAGCTCTCTGCAGGTCATTCACTAGGTCCCCCCGTGTGGTTCTGGGATTTTTGCTCACCGTTCTCGTGATCATTTTGACCTCACAGGGTGAGATCTTGCGTGGAGCCCCAGATCGAGGGAGATTATCAGTGGTCTTGTATGTCTTCCATTTTCTAATAATTGCTCCCACAGTTGATTTCTTCACACCAAGCTGCTTACCTATTGCAGATTCAGTCTTCCCAGCCTGGTGCAGGTCTACAATTTTGTTTCTGGTGTCCTTTGACAGCTCTTTGGTCTTGGCCATAGTGGAGTTTGGAGTTTGACTGTTTGAGGTTGTGGACAGGTGTCTTTTATACTGATAATGAGTTCAAACAGGTGCCATTAATACAGGTAGGAGTGGAGGACAGAGGAGCCTCTTAAAGAAGAAGTTACACGTCTGTGAGAGCCAGAAATCTTGCTTGTTTGTAGGTGACCAAATACTTATTTTACCAAGGAATTTACCAATTAATTCATTAAAAATCCTTCAATGTGATTTTCTGTTTTTTTTTTCTCATTTTGTCTCTCATAGTTGAGGTATACCTATGATGAAAATTGGAGACCTCTCTCATCTTTTAAGTGAGAGAACTTGCACAATTGGTGGCTGACTAAATACTTTTTTGCCCCACTGTATATAGGTAATCCCATTGAGACACGGGGTCTCATTTTAAATAGAGCTGTTTAATCGATCAGTTCTGTTAAAGCAGAGCAGATCACAGCGGTCATCTGGCATGTAAAAGAATGAAGCAGGTCTCATAGTTACTTTGTGCATAATCATTTCTGAATGGGTTTTTTTTGTAACTTTGTTTTTTATTAATTTTTCATATTTATTCCATCTAGCTACAATGCTCCGCACTGTGTGTTTATATATTCATATATCTATTCCACCTAGCTACAGTGCTCCGCACTGTGTGTTTATACATCTACATATTATTCCATCTGGCTACAATGCTCCGCACTGTGTTTATACTGTATATTTACATATTTATTCCATCTAGCTACAATGCTCTGTACTGTGTGTGTTTATATATCTACATATTTATCCCATCTAGCTACAATGCTCCGCACTGTGTGTCTATATATATATATATATATACACTACCGTTCAAAAGTTTGGGGTCACTTAGAAATTTCCTTATTTTTTGAAAGAAAAGCACTGTTTTTTTTTTCAATGAAGATAACTTTAAACTAATCAGAAATACACTCTAATATCTAATATACATTGCTAATGTGGTAAATGACTATTCTAGCTGCAAATGTCTGGTTTTTGGTGCAGTATCTACATAGGTGTATAGAGGCCCATTTCCAGCAACTATCACTCCAGTGTTCTAATGGTACAATGTGTTTGCTCATTGCGTCAGAAGGCTAATGGATGATTAGAAAACCCTTGTGCAATCATGTTAGCACAGCTGAAAACAGTTTAGCTGGTTAGAGAAGCTATAAAACTGACCTTCCTTTGAGCAGGTTGAGTATCTGGAAAAAATTATTATTTCAAATACAAATCATTATTTCATTCAAATGAATGAAATAATATATAATTAATAATATATAATTATTATTATATAATATTATATATTATATTATATAATAATATATAATTATAATTATAATTCAAATCATTATAATATATATATATATATATATATATATATATATATATATATATATATATATATATATACATACACACACACACACACACACACACACACACACTACTGTTCAAAAGTTTGGGGTCACCCAGACAATTATTTTGTGTTTTTCATGAAAAGTCACACTTCTTTACCACCATGAGTTGTAAAATGAATAGAAAATATAGTCAAGACATTGACAAGGTTAGAAATAATGATTTGTATTTGAAATAATAATTTTTTCCTTCAAACTTTGCTTTCGTCAAAGAATCCTCCATTAGCAGCAATTACAGCATTGCAGACCTAACATGATTGCACAAGGGTTTTCTAATCATCCATTAGTTTTCTGACACAATGAGCAAACACATTGCACCATTAGAACACTGGAGTGATAGTTGCTGGAAATGGGCCTCTATACACCTATGTGGATATTGCACCAAAAACCAGACATTTGCAGCTAGAATAGTCATTTACCACATTAGCAATGTATAGAGTGTATTTCTGATTAGTTTAAAGTTATCTTCATTGAAAAAAAGTAATTTTCTTTCAAAAATAAGGAAATTTCTAAGTGACCCCAAACTTTTGAACAGTAGTGTATATATATACATATATACTGTATATGTACATATGCATACTTGCTGCTCTTGCTTTTTTTGTTTTTTTTTTCTCTTGCCTTCTGATTATTGCTCTGAGTGTTGCTATCCCTGTGCTGTTGCAATCCTGGAATTTCCCCACTGTGGGACTAATAAAGGCTTATCTTATCTTATCTTATAGTACATATTACATTCAGAACACAGTCCGAAACTCTTTAAACAATAACATTTTCCATCTCTATATATTTAAAGAAGGAACAAAACATACAAACAATCAAAAAAAAGGGGGTGGGTGGGAAGGGAGGGAACAAATGTAGGAGCATCAAGTTTTTAGTTTCCATCTCTACGTTCTTCTGGTTTCTTCAGTGTCTTTGGTTATTCTTTCAATTTCTGTCTCGCTGTTGCGCTTTGTAGTGTGTCCATTTCCACCATTTTTTTTTTCATATTGTCCTTCTTGCATTCTCTGTTGATATGTTAGTTTTTCCATTAGACATAATTTCTGAATGATTTTAACATTTATTTTGCTGTGCTGCATCAAGATGTAGAAGTTCTGTCCCCCTCAATCGACTGGGGCTCATATTTACTTCCATAAACACAATGCTGTGTCTGACATTACGTTTTCTTCTGTGCATGCGGGTCACTTCATAGCTGTAGACTGTTCATACTGGAGTCTGATGGGGGTCACATTTAAATAATATGAACGCCCACACAAAAAAATCAAATTTCGGCAAAAAATCGGAATTGAGCATTAAGACCTGCAGTGTGACCATAGCCTAAATGATATTATGGTGAGTGTGATAGCCATGTTAAAATGTTATATAATTTTGTATTGCTTGACCATTAAAAAAAAAGCGTAGCATTAAGTTAACTAGAAAAGCACTCGGAGAGCGCAGACCTCCGCCAAGCGCCATAATTCCCCCCATACAGTGTTTGTGTGTACGTTTTCAGATTCCTTGAGCATGTAAACATATGACTAGCAATTGGATTCACAATGGTTATTTGTTTATTTGACAGGGACAGTGCAATAAACACACAATTAATCAATGACAATCAATCTGATAGTGATAGGATTAGTGGTTCAGTAGTAAAAGCATTGCCTCCTTGGCGGAGGTAATAAACTGAAGTGTTGCTGTTGTGTCCCTCTCCTCCACTGACGGATGCAAATTGGGTAGACAGGTTGCCGTGGGTTTTATATTATATTGTAACGTGCTGCTCGACATGGCGACGTCCCACCGGGAGGTTCGAAGTCACGCCTCCCGCTCCGGAGTCCCGCACTCTACCTGTGTCGCCAATAGGGTCAACCCACTTGGCAAGGCAAGTAGGGTGCTCATATTGAGTTCGGTACAATATTATTTTTTGGGGGGGGTTGCGCTCCGCGGCAAACGACAATTTAGAAGCTTCGCCGGCAGAGAGCTCGTTTTTGCGCAGCGCCTATGGCTGGCCGGTGAATTTGTGCCAAATGCGCAGCTCCTATGGCTGGCCGGGGAATTTCTGCCAAAGAATCCGTCGGCGGACAGCTGCCCGTGTGAGGTTTTGCAGTTGCACGCTGGCGGGCCCAGGCCAGCAGTGTTTTCCGCGTCCTTTTGTGCCTAAAACGTTGAAGAACGCAGAGTTTGTGTTGCAGAGACGACGACCAGCGCCCTCCATTGCGCCTGCGCACATGTTGAAAATGGCTGTATGTCACAGTGTTGAATGAAAAATGATTTAAAAAATTCCTGTATCCAGACGGTGAACCGGATCACCCCCAAAATTTAATCAGTTCTTCCTTGTACAATTTCCAACAACGCCTGAAAGTTTCATGGAAATCCGTCCAAAATTTTTTGAGTTATCTTGCTAACCAACAGACAGACAGACAGACAGACAAACAAACAGACAAACCCCGGCAAAAACATAACCTCCTCCTGGCCTTTTCGGCCTGGCGGAGGTAATTAAAGGGAGCATGCTATAACTTTTTCCACATGTTGATACAGCTCCCAGGGGTTTTATTCAAATGTCTTTGACACACTTTGAACAAAATACATCAGGGATTAAATACTACAGCACAATCTTCCACCCAGAGTAAACATGCCATGGTCTAGGCCACAGGTGTCAAACTCATTCCATGGAGGGCCAAGACCCTGCAGGTTTTACCTCCACCCAGTGTCTTCAACAGGTAATTTCTCTGAATTTCTTCCCACTGATTGCTGATCAGTAAAAACACCTGTTGAAGACACTGGGTGGAAGCAAAACCTGCAGGGTCTTGGCCCTCCATGGAATGAGTTTGACACCACTGGTCTAGGCTGAGTCCTTGGATCATACCCATGGTTTGTTTTATTATTATGATTATTTGCCTGTGTTTTGCCTTCTGTGTCTCCCCTGGGTCCTCTGTGATTATTATTGTCTTCCCCGGTCCTCAATCTGTCATGTGGTCCCCATTACTATCTGTTGTAGTTCTGTGTCCCGTCTTGGTCATCTATACAATCTCAAGTGTGTGTGTTTCCTGTACCCCTTGTCTATCAATCTCAGTCCCTCAAGTCTTCCGTAGTCTTAGCCACTTCTCCTCATGCGTTACTGATTAATCCTTGATTACTATCCCCAGCTGTCCCATGTTTCACTGATGATCTGTCTCCATATATATATCCTGCTCTGTGTTCATTTGTTGTGGTGTCATTACCATGGATTGCCCTCTGACTTCTGTTTCGAGATTTTGTCTGTCCTAGTTTTGTGTCCGTGAGTTTTAGCCTTTCATGGCTCGCTTTATGTTCAGCCCCCGTGCTGGTTATTATTTTGTGTTTTTGGGAAAATAAACCCAGTCAAACTGTCGTCTTGCCTGCATTAGAGACTATCATTTCTACCGGTCGGAGGTTGCCCGTGACAAAACATCCTTCTTCACAGTGACTTTTCAGTGCATGTTTCTTACATGCTAATGAGCCTCAGTTCACCCCTCCCCCTTCTTTCAACATTCTGGTTGTTGAACACAGCCTCAGCTGATTACCATAAAATTGGCTGAATCTGAAAATAAACATCACTGGGATGGATCCCTGAAGTATGAACATCTGCCACCTCTAGCTCCACCTTTTGTCCTTTTGTCAGTGCCACCGTCTATAAAACATACATCATAGCAGGTCACACTACCATCTTATAAATCTCCCCTTTCACTCTAGCTGCTATCCATCCATCCATCCATCTTCTTCCGCTTAATCCTTTTCAGGTCGCGGGGGGGCTGGAGCCTATCCCAGCATCTTTGGGCGAGAGGCAGGGTACACCCTGGACAGATCGCCGGTCCATCGCAGGGCCCTTCTGTCACAAATCACCTCTGACACTCGTCTCCACCCACTCCTCACTGCCTGCACTCTCTTCTTCACCTCTCTTGTGCACTGACCGTTGCTTTGGATGGTTGATCCCAGGTATTTAAACTCATCTAACTTCACTACCTCTACTCCTCGCATCTTCACCATTACACCTGCCTCCCTCTCATTCACACACATGTATTCTGTCTTGCTTCTACTGACTCTCATTCCTCTTTTCTCCAGGGCATACCACCATCTCTCCATGTTCTCTTCCAACTGCTCCCTACTCTCACTACAGATGACAATGTAATCTGCAAACATCATGGTCCACGAAAACTCCTGCCTGACTTCATCTGTCAGCTTGTCCATCACCATAGCAAACAAGAAGGGGCCCAAAACCAATCCCTGATGTAATCTCACCCCCACCTTAAATCCATCTGTCACTCCTACAGCACACCTAACCACCATTTCACTATTCTCGTACATGTCCTGCACTACCCTCACATACTTCTCTGCCACTCTTGACTTCCTCATACAGTAGGAGAGCACAGAGGTCTAACTGGATGAGTAAAGTATAGTAGAACAGTTTCTACGCTGGGTTAACTGTTGGCATGTAACTTCGACAGTCATGGGAACATGCTGTATCTACTTCCACAATGAAGATGGAGTGGCATCATTCTAATAAGCTCAAGTTTTCACATCACCAGAGGCAAATCTAATCAGCTAACTGACTGAGACCTAAACTAAAGCAGACACAAACAAAGTGACAGAGTTGTGTTATTTTCGAGTTTTTGTGTTGGCTACAAGTCCCAATACAAAATTCATGCGCAAGAGCACTGAAAACATGCAGTGCATGCTATAAAGTAGCAGTACACTATTATAGACTTTAGATATTATGTTGTGGGCCAGATAATTGTGACACAGGCTGGATGTGGCCCGCAGGCCCTGAGTTTGAAATGTATGGTTTACAGGTAAGGAAATGAGGCCTACAAAGAAAAAAAAGATGGTGCCTACAGTCAAACATGGCGGGCACTTCCCGATGTTTTGGGGTTTCTTTGCGGCTTCAGGCACTGGATGTCTTGACTGTGTGCATGGCATTATGAAATCTGAAGACAACCAAAGAATTCTTGAGTACAATATAGGGTAAGTGTCAGAAAGGAGGGTCTGCTTCAGAGGTCATGGGCCTTAAAGCAGGACAATAATCCACAGCATGCATTTAAAAGAACCCAAAATATTTTAAGATAAAATGCTGGAGAATTCTGAAGTCTTTGGCAATTTCTAAATCACATAGAGCACCTGTGGAGAGAGCTCAAATCAGCAGTTAGGAGAAGAAACCCTTTAAATCAGAGAGATCTGGAGTAGCTGGCAAAGTGTAACAAACTCAGTGATTGTTACAGGAAGCAAATGATTTCGGCAATTTCTTCCAAATGATGGGCTTCCAAATATTAAGTTGAGTGTGTCAATTTTGTCAAGTCCATTTTTGAGTTCTGCGTAAAAGATTTGGCTTCATTTTCATATGCCTTTTTGTGTTGTGTTTCAACGGGAACAGAAGACATAAACATGAACATACCAAATCATTTCTGAGTGTAACCTTGTCAGCCTTTACTACTGAAAGATTTTGAGCAATTTTTGGAAAAAGAAATCCACTGTGGAGCCACAGAACATATCTGAGGCTAAAAATGGCACCAAAACAGTAGTTACATGACTAAAGTCAACATTAATTATAGTGGAGTTTCCTCCCCTTAAATATTCAACTTCTCTCTCACAATCATGTATGTTTTCTTGCATATTTGTATAATTTTTCCTCTTAAATTGGCAACTTTTCCACCTGTAAACTTGTAAAATTTCACTTGCAATTTTGATATCGTTATTCTAGTAAAGTCCTGATTTTTTTAACTCAAATTTGCGACTTTTCCCTTGAAAATTCTAGAAAAAGTTTTTACTTTATTTGCAAAATTTAACTAATAAATCTTCTTGTTTTTAGTTGTAAATTAAGCATTTTATCCTCGCTATACATTTGCCATTTTCTCTTAAATCTGCTGCTTCTGGTATATGTAAATTCCTATTTGCCTTTCTCCATATTTTATGATGCAATTAAATATCTTCCTGGCAAATTATATTTAGCATTAGCACTTTATTTTCACTACAAACAGACAACCCAGCCACAGGGGGTGCACAAGCCAGTGTACTCCTAGTGCCGGTCCCAAGCCCGGGTAAATGGGGAAGATTGTGCCAGGAAGGGCATCCAACGTAAAACTTTTGCCAAATCAAACATGCGGATCATGACGAATGAGACTTTCATACTGGATCGGTCAAGGCCCAGGTTAACAACGACTGCCACCGGTGCTGTTAACCAACAGGGTGCCGGTGGAAATTGGGCTACTGTTGGTTGAAGATCAAGAAGGACGAGAGGGGGAAGGCGTATTAGGAGGGAGAGAGAGAAAAGGAAAGGCAGACGTGTGGAGGTGAGAGTAGCGATGTTAAATGTAGGGACTATGACTGGTAAAGGCAGAGAGTTGGCTGATATGATGGAGGGAAGAAAGGTAGATATACTGTGTGTTCAAGAAACCAGATGGAAGGGAAGCAAGGCTAGGAGCACTGGAGGTGGATTTAAACTGTGTGTACCATGGTGTAGATAGGAAGAGAAATGGAGTAGGAGTAATCTTGAAGGAAGAGTATGTGAAGCATGTTCAGGAGGAAAAGACGGAGTCAGAATCATGAGTTTGAAGCTAGAAGTCAGAGGTGTGACGTTGAATGTTGTCAGTGTGTATGCCCCACAAGTTGGATGTCAGGTAGAAGAGAAAGAGGAATTCTGGAGTAAGTTGGATGAAGTGGTGGAGCGTGTTCCCAGGGGGGAGAGAGTGGTGATTGGAGCAGACTTTAATGGACATGTAGGTGAAGGAAACAGAGATAATGAGGAGGTCCTGGGTAGGTATGGTCTTAAGGAGAGAAATGTGGAAGGACAGATGGTTGTGGATTTTGCTAAAAGGATGGAAATGGCTGTGGTGAACACATACTTCAAGAAGGGAGAGGAACATAGGGTGACTTAGGTAGGTGTACACAGGTGGACTACATCTTATGCAGAAGGAGAAATGTGAAAGAAATAGGAGACTGCAAGGTGGTGGCAGGGGAGAAAGTAGCTAGACAGCATCGGATGATAGTCTGTAGGAAGATTCTGCAAAGCAAGAAGAGGAAAACAGTGATAGCAGAGCCAAAGATTAAGTGGGGTAAGTTACACAAGGAAGAAGGTTGCATAGAGTTCAGGAAGGAGTTGATACAGACTGTGGGTAGTAGGGAAGAATTGCCAGATTACTGGGAAAGTACAGCAAAAGTATTGAGGGAAATGGGTAGAAAGGTATGTGGTGTATCCAGTGGACAGAGGAAGGAAGACATGGAGACTTGGTGGTGGAATGAGGAGGTACAGGGAAGTATCCAAAGGAAGAGGTTAGCAAAGAAAAAGTGGGATAGTCAGGGAGATGAAGAAAGTAGAGAGGAGTATTTGGAATCTAAGCGCATGGCAAAGAGAGAGGTGGCAAAGGATAAGGCATATATGAATTGTATGAGAGGCTGGACACTAAGGAAGGAGAAAAGGACTTGTATCGACTGGCTAGACAGAGAGATAAAGCTGGAAAGGATGTGCAGCAGGTTAGGTTGATTAAGGATAGGAATGGTAATGTACTAAGAAATGGCGAGTGTGTTGAGAAGGTGGAAGAAGTACTTTGAAGAGCTGAATAAAGAAAATGAGAGAGAGAGGAGGATGGATGAAGGAAAGATGGTGAACAAGGAAGTTCTGAGGATTAGCAAGGCAGAAGTGAGGGCTGCTTTGAAGAGGTTGAAGAATGGAAAGGCGGTTGGTCCAGATGACATATCTGTGGAGGTATGGCAATGTTTAGGAGAGATGGCAGTGGACTTTTTAACCAGATTGTTTAACACAATCTTGAAGAGTGAGAGGGTGCCTGAGGAATGGAGAAGAAATGTTTTGTTACCAATTTTCAAGAACAAAGGTGATGCTCATAGCTGTAGTAACTACAGAGGCATCAAGTTGATCAGCCACACTATGAAGATATGGGAAAGAGTTGTTGAAGCCAGGTTAAGAGGAGAGGTGACAATCAGTGAGCAGCAATACAGTTTCATGCCAAAAAAAAAGAGTACTACAGATGCAATGTTTGCTTTAAGAGTGTTGATGGAGAAGTACTGTATAGAGAAGGTCAGAAGGAGTTGTACTGTGTCTTTGTGGATCTCGAGAAAGCATATGATAGGGTGCCAAGAGAGGAAGTGTGGTACTGTATGAGAAAGTCAGGAGTGGCAGAGAAGTACTGTATGTGAGGGTAGTGCAGGACATGTATGAGGACAGCAAGACGGTGGTGAAGTGCACTCTAGGAGTGATGGATGGATTCAAGATGGGGGTGGGATTACATCAGGGATCGGTTCTGAGCCCCTTCTTGTTTGCCATGGTGATGGACAGGCTGACAGACGAGGTTAGGGAGGAGTCTCCATGTTTGCACATGACATTGAGATCTGTAGTGAGAGTAGGGAGCAGGTGGAAGAGAACCTGGATAGGTGGAGGTATGCTCTGGAGAGAAGAGGAATGAAAGTCAGGAGAAGCAAGACAGAATACTGTACATGAGTGTGAATGAGAGGGAGGCAGGTGTAACAGTGAAGATGGAAGGCGTAGTGGTAGTGAAAGTAGATGAGTTTAAATACCTGGGGTCAACCATCCAAAGCAATGGAAAATACACAAGAGAGGTGAAGAAGAGAGTGCAGGCAGGGTGGACTAGGTGGAGACGAGTGTCAGGGGTAATTTGTGACAGAAGGGTAGCAGCAAGAGTGAAAGGAAAGATTTACAAGATGGTAGTGAGACCTGCTATGGTGTACGGTTTGGAGATGGTGGCGCTGACAAAAAGACAGGAGGTGGAGCTGGAGGTGGCAAAAGAGAAGATGCTAAGATTTTCAATGGGAGTGACTAGGAGAGACAGGATTAGAAATGAGTATATCAGAGGGACAGCTCAGGTTGAGCGGTTTGGAGACAAAGACAGGCAAAGCTGAGACGATTTGGACATGTGCAGAGGAGGGATAGTGGATATACTGGACAAAGGATGCTGAAGATGGAACTGCCAGGCAGGAGGAAAAGAGGAAGACCACAGAGAAGATTCATGGATGTAGTGAAGGAGGACATGGAGAGGATTCGTGTTACAGAGGAAGATGCAAGGGATAGGGTGAGATGGAGAGAGATGATCTGCTGTGGCGACCCCTAAAAGCAGCAGCCGAAAGAAGAAGACAACAGACAATGAGGGAAAGTAAACTATCTGAATACGAACTCTGAAAACTGAATACCATCAATACCAATAACAAACAAACATTTGATCAATTGAACAGTTGGGTACAGATGTGCGTTGTACTGTACTGTACTTTTACGGACCGTTTTAGAGAGTTCACTCCCCGATTCCATGATTCTGAGACACAGTGGGATGATTTCTGTGGTGAGAAGGAAGTTAATCACTTCTTGTTCATCCGTCTTGACCAGGGCACCTACAGGAAATTCAAGATATATCTCAGTACCAGTGCATACAACTAATGGCGATGAAATTATTCTTTAACAGGAGGAACAGTTCACCTATGACTCCAAGACTGGTGAGTCGCAGGTACTCGAATGGCCGTGTTTTGCTCACAGTGTGAAGAAATGGATAGAGAAAAAGAGGAATGTGAGCTGCAAGAAAGGCCGACCTGTTGAGGAGAGGTCAATCCATAAAAAGGGCTTGAATTTGTGAGATGTACATAAGCAGAAATTATATTTGTATCTCTATAAAAAACACCAGAAAAACAAAATGAAAAACACATTAAAGAATCTTAAATTAAAATATGATTTTCTGGGATTTTTTTAAACTTAGCTTCAGGAAGTCTTTTATAAAGGCAAGAAAGATCTAAATATTTGACTATTTGTTCTGGCAAAGGTATCCATTTTTTAACTTTGATGTTTCTTTAAAAATATGAAACTACCTACGATGACTTTTGGCTTTAAACAGTGATAATCACTTTTTAAATGTCCCATATTGTTTAGTTTTAGGTTTTTGCCATTCTCAAGCATACATGTTTGTAGTTTTAAAGAACAAAATCTATTTTATGTATTGAGGCCTGTGATGTGAATTGGGAACCTTTATAAAAAAAATTAAATGAATAAAACAAATCAGCTACCTAAAATTAGCCATTTTCAGTTATAATAGTCAACGTTCCTTTACCTTGTCTCTGGGTGTGAGGCGACACACTGCAGAAGAGCCAGGGCATTACACACTCTGTTAGACTGGTGTGCTGTAAGCGTAGGTGGGTTTATGGATGGATAGATGTTCACGATTTCCTAAAAATTAAAAAAAAAAAATCATGAAATTCATGAAAGCCATACTGATTTGAAAGGAGGAATAGCACCAGAGCAACGGTCCGTGTTTCTGGAAGATATGAATCACACCTGCAGGAGCGCAGCGATTGTACCACAGGAATGCCACAGCATGGGTGCCAGGTCTGGGACAGATTCACGCTTCTTGCTTAGCTCCAGCAGGGCATTTTCTCTGGTCTCTGGGCTGGACAACTCATTGATCCATTGATAAATCTTCTCTCGGTCTACCTGGGCCAGGGCTGTGACGTTAGTGACAGCCTCAGAAAGGAGAACATTACATTTTAATAAACCGATCACACCAAATAAATATTTGTTAGATCAGTGTTTCTCACTACATAATACTCCCATCCATTGTTTTGTTGGAACAAACACGTAAATATTCCCCCCCCCCAACTACTCTACTTAAATGTACTAAATTTTCCTCCAAACAGACATAAAAAAGGAAAAATGGACTTAAAACTGTTTCAGAGAGAACTCTACAGACAGCCTATTGACAAGCTATAAAACATTACAGAAGTGATTTTTATCTTTAAAACTACATACAGTGGTGTGAAAAAGTGTTTGCCCCCTTCCTGATTTTTCATTTTTTTGTGTGTTTGTCACATTTAAATGTTTCAGATTGTCAAACAAACTTAAATATTAGACAGAGATAACACAACTTAACACAAAATGCAGTTTTTAAATGAAGGTCTTTATTATTAAGGGTAAAAAAAAATCCAAACCTACATGGCCCTGTGTGAAAACGTGACTGCCCCCCCCCATTAAAACATAAATTAACTGTGGTTTATCACATCTTTAGAAAGCTGAGTTCAATTTCTCTAGCCACACCCAGGCCTGATTACTGCCACACCTGCTCTCAATCAAGAAATCACTTAAGTAGGACCTGCCTGACAAAGAGAAACAGACCAAAAGATCCTCAAAATCTTGACATGATGCTGCAATTCAAAGAAATTCAGGAACAAATGAGAAAGTATTGAGATCCATCAGTCTGGAAAAGGTTATAAAGCCATTTCTAAAGCTTTGGGACTCCAGCAACCCACAGTGAGAGCCATTATCCACAAATGGTGAAAATATGGAACAGTGATGAACCTTCCCAGGAGTGGTTGGCCGACCAAAATTACCCCAAGAGTGCAGCGACGACTCATCCAAGAGGTCACAAAAGACCCCACAACAACATCCAAAGAACTGCAGGCCTTACTTGCCTCAGTTAAGGTCAGTGTTCATGACTCCACCATAAGAAAGAGACTGGGCTAAAATGGCCTGCATGGCAGAGTTCCAAGACAAAAATCACTGCTGAGCAAAATGAACAGAGTATTTTGGGGAAAATACTCTGTAGACTGACGAGACAAAAGTTGAACTTTTTGGAAGGTGTGTGTCCCATTACATCTGGCGCAAAAGTAACACAGCATTTCAGAAAAGGAATATTATACCAGCAGTAAAATATGGTGGTCGTAGTGTGATGATCTGGGGCTGTTTTGACGCTTCAGGACCTGGTGGACTTGCTGTGGTAAATGGAGCCATGAATTCTGCTGTCTACCAAAAAATCCTGAAGGAGAATGTCCGGCCATCTGTTCGTGACCTCAAGCTGAAGTGCAATTGGGTTCTGCAGCAGGGCAATGATCCAAAACACACCAGCAAGTCCACCTCTGAATGGCTTAAGAAAAACAAAACGAAGACTTTGGAGTGGCCTTGTCAAAGTCCTGACCTGAATCCAATTGAGATGCTGTGGCATGACCTTATAAAGGCGGTTCATACTCGAAAACCCTCCAATGTGTCTGAATTACAACAATTCTGCAAAGATGAGTGGGCTAAAATTCCTCCCCAGTGCTGTAAAAAGACTCAATTCCAGTTACTGCAAACACTTGAATGCAGTTGTTGCTGCTAAGGGTGGCCCAACCAGTTATTAAGTTTAGGGGGCAATCACTTTTTCACACAAGGACATGTAGGTTTGGATTTTTTTCCCTTAATAATAAACACCTTCATTTAAAAACTGCATTTTGTGTTTACTTGTGTTATCTTTGTCTAATATTTAAATTTGTTTGATGATCTAAAACATTTAAGTGTGACAAACATACAAAAAAATGAGAAATCAGGAAGGGGGCAAACACTTTTTCACACCACTGTATGATTTTAACTATAAGTCCATATACACACGAAGTTTTCAGAAGCATTAGATCTTTGCAGCAAGCCCAAGTGCAGCTCACAAATGGATGGGTGCATGACTTGGACATGTACAAGACAGACCTGAAGACAGCTGTGCACACAAAGGTATGTTTTTTTTATTATTTCCTCTTGTTATGCTAAACATCTTTCTTTCCCTATACAACCTGATGAAATTCAAATATGCAACACTCTGAAAACATTTTTTAAAAATATACAGAAATATAATTTTCAAATACTGTGAAAAAATGTAGTGCGAAGTCATTTATTGTTTTAAATCTATATGAAACATTTATCAAATTGTTTACTTTGTTTTGATTATACAAATTTGCTTGTTATGATTATAGCGCTTCTGCTTAAAAGGAACTCCGATTATATTAGCATGTTAGCTCTATATGCTTTATTTTGATGTTAGTAACATAACTATAATATAATTTTTTTGAAAATAATTCCCAGTTTTATATATTTTCAAAAAACTTTATTACGATGTAAATCGCCATTTTTGTTTACGTCGCAATGCATTCTGGGTCGTGACGTAGATTGGTTGTAGCAGCAGCGGTCTGTAAGCAGCCTTTTCAGTTCGAACCAGTGCGAAGCCAAAGCAATAAAGACAATGACGAAGACACACAAAGTGAAAATGGACTTGAGAATGAAGACAGCCGCCGCGAGGAAGCTAGAGCTGGTCATGCTGGATGGTGTTTCTGTGAGCATCTGTTACAAAGAGCTCCACTTCATTTCTGCCGCTGTCCATGGTACCTGATGCTATAAATGTATCTTGTTCAGTCACTTGTTAAAGTGGTATAACAGGATGCATGCCTGCTTTACAGATCTGTCCTATATCACAGCACATCAAAGCTTTGATGCCGTTTGCATTAAGCCGTCGTTTGTAGCCAGACACACCTGTGAGCTCTTTCATGAGCTGGGGGCGACGAAAATCCTCAAAATCCTCAGGGCTAAAGTGATGAGAGCACAGCTGCGGGTCTTTGGGAAGTTGGACTCTTCCAACCGCATCCTCCCACTTTTAATAATAATAATGCATCAGATTTATATAGCGCTTTATCATAGACACTCAAAGCGCTCAAAGCGCACGCTCAAGCGTGCACTCAAGCGTGTGCTTTGAGCGATATAGCACTTTATCATAGACACTCAAAGCGCTCAAAGCGCACGCTCAAGCGTGCACTCAAGCGTGTGCTTTGAGCGATATAGCGCTTTATCATAGACACTCAAAGAGTGACAGAAACGTGGCGGCCAATCCGCGCCAACGGGCCTCTCCGGCCACCACCGAACATTTAAACATTTTTACACATTCATACCCAGTGTTATGGGCACTGGAGGCAATGCGGGTGACATGTCTTGCCCAGGGACACAACGGCAGGATATCTGGGGAGAGCGGGATTCGAACCGCCAACCATCGGGTTATTAGACGACCTGCTCTACCTCCTGAGCCGCTGCCGCCCCACTTTTTCCTCAACTTTCCCTCTTTAGGAAAGCTATGGAGGCTCACCCCGCTCTCTTTATTTCCCTTTGACTGGAAATTACATCCAAAAGCCGCGCAATGTGGCATTTTCACTGACAAATGGCAGTAGTTCGGAGCTTCGCTTCTTGGCTTGTATAAGACAGAAAAAACGGCTGCAACCATTCTACATCATCGCCCCCAGAATGCATTGCGCACCTGAAAACATGGCGGCCGCCATGTATCGATTTACATTGTAAACAAAAACGATTTTTATAACTACAATAAATGTTTATATAGTTCTAACAATGTATTTTAATAGTGGAGGCCAGTGTTTGTATTTTTAAATCTACACGTCGTTATAATCGGAGTTCCTTTAAATCTGTTGTAATTCTGAATGTATTGTGGTGTACTTGCAGGCAGCCAGAAGAGCTGGATGACATGGTTTCCTGTGAAAACCAAAATGGTGTAAGTGGTTCCAGGATGTGTGGGACTCAGTCAAGCAGCAGCCCCACAGCAGCTGTGGTTAAACGACATGTGCACACATGTGCACACAACATTGTTGTGTGAAACACATTGATGCATGTCATTATATTCCTGTATTTTTTTTTACTACAGGTTTTCCATAATCCTGGGCTATTTTTTATTTCAGTTGTGTGTTCTGTAACTGTGTTTTTATCTAATCCTTCTCTCATACTTAATAGTGCTGTAGCCTGGTGGAGCACCCACAATTTTGTTGTACTGTACAACTGTACAATGACAGTAAAGCCTATTCTATTCTTTGTGACTTGAAAGTGTTCCACATTTTACATAGCTTTTGAAAAACATTACAGCCAAAATGACATTTTTTTGGACTGTGCTTTGCACACATTCTGTACAGTGTTTTCCACAACTTAACTTATGCTCAGAATTTTGCACCTTATAAATAAAGAGCTGGTGTTTGTAAGCCATTGTGTACTTTATTTTCAAATTGTTACAAAGCAGTTAAAGACCTTATGTCTGAAGGGGTAAACCATACCAAAAACATGTCAGTGTCTACATTCTAAAACTATGGCTTTATATTCAGTGTGGCACCTACAAGGGCAATGCTTTCCTTAATATCAAATCCACGGTCTGCCAATACTGTCTCCTGGTGACAGCTTCTGAAGAAAGTTACAGTTCTCCTCTTGCAAGAGTAAAATGTTGTTAAGCCTAAGGTGACACATGCTACAGTTCTGCTGTTCTTGCACATTTTCCATGGAAGCGTCACCAGCCTGACAGATCTGTGCTGCTTCATCACATCTTCTTTCCTCAATCTCAGCCAGAGGTATGGTGTCATCTGTTGGTGATAAAGACAATATACAACTTTACTTAATATATTTTGCAATCAAAAGGAATCCCAAGATACATTTTAGAAAGAAAAACATATAGGCCAAAAAGAAAGACTACCTGAATATAAAGGAGCTACATTATCCATCTCAGTCACAGGGCCAGTGTTGCTGGGGGCCAGTGTTGGGGGTTCACTTGCATGCCTTGCCCATTCTTTTTGTCGTGATCTCCTTGCCCTTCTGCATGAGCTTAACCTATAAGGAGTTGTGGCTTGAACCTCTACATGCCCAAGGTTTCGAGAAGGTGCCCAGTCAGTATCACAACACTCTAGCATTCCATAAGCTGGTCTGTCTGTCAAAGCAAAGATAACAAGAAGAAAATACTTATTAGGTGTAGAACAAATTCAACCACTTACACATTCGGAAGTGTGTTGTGATATACTTTTTCTAGCTACACGGATATCGGAGTCTTTGCTTAGCTTAGCAAAGCTAATGTAGGCAAAACGGTATGATCAAGCAAGTTGTAACCACTCACCAACAACAGAGTTATATATAGTAAATCTAACTTACCTTTATGAAAATGCTTTGAACATACCACCATCGATAAAGGAATGTGGTTGAAAGTTGTGTTGGGTCTTCTTACGACTGCAATCCAGGCCATGCGTCGCCTCTTTGTTATATCTGAAATGTGGGGTTTTCCTTCCACGTTGGAAAACGATAAAAGCCTATTCCGTCGTTTCTTTTTTCCACGGTGGTTGTGAGAATAACTATTGCAGTTTACAACACGGCAATACTTCCCCATGTCTGCTGTTTTGTGATGCTAGGTGTAGAAGTAATCTCCACAAACCAACCTTGGGATACTTTTCCCACAATGCACTTGGCCACTTTTGTAAACACGTCACACTGGCGAGCTCTTATATCAAGTCCAAAGTCAATACTGCAGTCTACAAGGAAATTCTAGACCACTTTATGGTTCCATCTGCTGACAAGATTTTTGGAGAACTGCTACAGAATGGTTTGTTGACCATATTACCGAGCTTGACTGGAACCTCATAAATTCTCAATGGATTCAATAACACCTTAGCAGTACCACAAGTTGATCACCTCCATGCCACCCCACACTGATGCAGTTATTTAGGATAAAGAAACGTGAACCAAGTACTTTAACCACTTGCGCTCCGTTGTTCCGCGGGCGGGCAAGTCTCTGCGTCCTATGACGCACGAGGGCGCATGCCCTCGTGCGCATGACGCATGATAAGGATATTGATGGTGATGGTGTAGGTGGTGTGCCCTCCAAGCGCCACTGAAAAAAAAAATCTGCAAACACAGCCGCGAACAGATTAGTTCATCTGATTGACCTCTCATTCGACTAATAAGAGCCTTGAATTGGGTTTCTGAAACCTTGAGGAGCCAATGAATGAAAATCTAGGAAGGAGGACCCGCCTACTGTGAACGCAGGAGCCAATTGAAGCACAGAAATTCTGGCTGGGTGAAGCGATATTTACTGCTGCAGAAGGACTCTGTACGAATCTACTACAGACCCAGGCTCACCCAGCAGCATGGAAAACACCCACAAGTGGGACCTGCACTCATTCCAGCAGAATAGACGGAGGCCGACGACAAAAGTCGTAAATCATTCGCCAAAACGGCAATAATGGAATTATGTTGATCAGGATCCACGAGCGGAGCAGCGTCGCGTTTGTCTGACGCGTGGGAAGAGCTGTTCGCCACGACTCTGCTGCTTTGAAGAGGTAAGGTGTAATAAGCTAAATTATTATTTATCCCTGAAAACTGTAATCCAAAAATGACTTTTGACCGATCGGTAAATTACAACTGTACTGCGCACGAAGTGCGTGCGCCGCGATAAACGGTTCATTTGCCGTGTTCGGACCGTGAACGCCCCCCCCCCCACTGCAGAAGAGGAGCGGGGGGGGGGCACAGTCCGAACGCTCCCCGGTCCGCGGGAGGAAGCATATCAGTCTATTCCATCATGTAGCGATGGCCCTCTTCTGTAGCGAGGGGGGGGGGGACGTTCACAGTCCGTTCACGGTCCCCCCCCCCCCACACACACACAGTAGCGAGGGGGGGGGGGGGGAGCCGCTGTGAAAACATGCAAGGAAAAAAAAAAAAAAAAAAGAGTGTATTCCGTCATGTAGCGAGGGCCGAATTTGGTCCTTGGCAGCGGGGGGGGGGGGGGGGGACGACCCCCCGCCCACACACACACACACAGACACAGCCCTGAGTGTGACCTTTCATTAGAGCCTAAAATGAAGATTCTACATTGAATTATTCAAAAGTTACAGACGTTTTTCCAAACTGTGCCATTTGGCACAATTTGGCACAGTTCCATAACGCCTGGGAACAGCCTGAGAACAAAGCTGTGTAAAATATTCATTTTTTGTGGTATTGTTACCAAATTTGGATCTCAGCTGGATAACACTTGGTTCTACATTTCTGTTGTATTTTCCAGCCGGATCGGACAGCTGTGTGTTATTTACAAGCATTTGTATCCAAAAAAACACTGTGTCCAAATTTTTTTTCTTCAAGTTCAGTATGTTTAGATGACTGTAACTCAGTGGCCGGAGCACGTAGAGAGATTATGTTTTCTTTGCCAAAAAATTCAAAGTGTTTTCTTTTAAATGAGACCAACCCCATGAAGATGCTGCAAAGGGTTGAAGAACAGCTTTCAATTTACTTTGGGCACGTTATTTTTTGGCATTTTTAGGAAAATTGCCCGGAGTGCAAGTGGTTAACATACCTTTAAAAAGTTGGACATTTCTGTATTGTAAATCCTTATTTTGGTTTGATCTTAGAAAATATTCTGATAACTTGGGATTCTCTTAAGATAGACATTATAATAATCAGCAAAAGTAAAACAAAAAAGTCTTAATAAAAATAGTTCAATTTACTAGCAAGGAATATAAAATGCTTACAAGTTACATTTAGAATTAAATTATGAAAAATAACTGAAAAATTCCACAATGCTCTTAATGTTTTGAGATGCGCCCGTAGTCCTGGGCTTAAACATGTCACACACTTACACAAGCACTCAAAGTCGAATATGTTTTTAATTATAAAAGAAATTGAAGAAAACATAGCAGCACATTTGCCGTACAGACACTTACCGCTCCTGTCGATAGCATTGTGTGAAACTTTTTTCACGTTGGAGAAGAATACTTTTTTATTTCTTTTTTCCTGAAGAAGGTAGTGTCCTAATTTGGCTGCGATGCGATAAATTCGGCCCGCAGCTAGCCTGCGCTAGCTAGCAAATAGCTTGACAAATCAAGTCCAGCATAACGTCTAAAAATCTAACATAATAAAATATTAACCACATTAAAATTTAACCGCTATAGTTTTCAATATCTGCATCACTTTCGAGACCCTAAAATTAATCTGTAGTTATAAATATGTCACTTATTTTCGTTAAAATATGAAGCTAGCTGAAATACACACAGAGAAAATAAACGAATAAGATATCGCGAGATGAGACCGTCACTTCCGTTGTAAAGTTTTACATTCCCGCCATCATCGCGCAGCGCAGCGACGCGTCGTGTGTTGGTCAGGAGCGCCCAAGAGAAGAGCAGGTGAATGCCGGCGAAACTTAACTTTCAGCCCGCGGAGACCCTGCAGAAAGCGATAATTTATTTTTAAAAGTTCGAAGACGGTCCCCGATATCGTTGTCAGGTAAGAAAATGCCCCCTCAGTTAAACTGCTGCTCTGTTTTCATCACCGAATTACAATCAGGCAAATTAGCTCGTTAGCCATCAGCTAGCTGAAGCGCTAATGTCGGCCTCCTTCCATTCAGCGGGTGTGTAGGAGGAGGAGACGGCGTTACCCGTGTCCCATATGTTCAGCTTTAACATAGACACACTGGGTGGTTTTTCCTTTGAATTTATCGACTTTTATTCACACGTTAGACAGTTTGTTCCCTCTGTAAACTCGCTGACCTCGCTGTGTGGCGTTTGCACGTAGGCTTCTCTGGCAGTTCAGCTGGTGCTGATTTATACCACATGCAAACAGCAACACTGGCTGTTCATGCTAGCACAAAACATACAATGTTTTATAGCTTCCAAATGCAGCTACCCAGCTTCCTTTGTTTGTCAGATTTATGCCATGAGTGTATTATCTGAAATGGACCGTTATTCTGTAGTTGTGCACCTTAACATCGCTTGGCATGGACTTTGTTGTCACAGTTTTGTAACAAGCATCAAAGCTTTGCCAAGCTTTCCACCAGTCGTTTCAAAGTCACATTTCACCGATGAAGGCCTTAAAGTGCTTTAAAGGTCTGATGACACGATTTTGACATTTTTTAGCATGTTGTGTAAACCCAAAAGTCATTGTCGATGATCAATATAATATTTAAAACAGCGCCTGCGTAACATGGTTATCATCAAAAAACCACAGCCGCTGACTGGACTGTGGTGCCACCCACCGAACGAAGAAGGAGTCGGAAATGACGTAAGCGACAGAACGGACGCTGGTGTTGTTGACTGGAATGCCAGCAGCTTTGTAGCTCAGTTTCTCTGGTTTCCATCCATCCATCCATCCATCTTCTTCCGCTTAATCCTTTTCGGGTCGTGGGGGGGCTGGAGCCTATCCCAGCATCTTTGGGCGAGAGGCAGGGTCCACCCTGGACAGATCGCCAGTCCATCGCAGGCCCAACACAGAGAGACCGACAACCATTCACTCTCACATTCATACCTAAGGACAATTTAGAATCCCCAGTTTGATGCCAATTAACCTAACTTGCATGTTTTTGGTATGTGGGAGGAAACCGGAGAAATCCCGGAGTAAACCCATACAGACACGGGGAGAACATGCAAACTCCACACAGATCACTGTTGGTCGGGGGCTGGGATCGAACCCAGGATCCCCTGGCTTGTTTTAATTTTACGGCTATGCCTTTGCGTTGTCGCAGGCTTAGATAAACAGCAGGCCGTGAAAGATCACATCACACGCTTCAGCTCCAAGTGTCATAAGCCTCCTCGTGCGCTTTTACGCATGGCACGGAGGAGAGGAAGGATGAATGGATTTATGCGCAGGATTCACCACAGCACATGTATTGAACATAAGACTGATGACAACAGTTCCCAAAAAGTTGAAGACTTACAAAAATAAACAGTTACAGTTGGCGTTTGGGGCTGACATCACCCAGCGAACATGGAGAGGAGACGTGTTAACCACAGTTGCGCCCCAGGGCCGACATCGCTTCATTGGCTGGCTGACAACACAGCAGATGATGTACACAAAACATGAACAGCTGACTGTCAAAGAGAGAGGGTGCGTGGTCGAACCGGTGAATGTTGGACAGCGCCCACCTGAAAGTGGGTCAAAACGGCTGCCCTGCAACCTCCGGCCAGAGCGGCGGCTACAGGCATAGAAAAGAAAAGGAACACCGACATAAAAACAACAAGAACTCAAAAGATAATGCATAATAAACCCGATGCCTGAGCCACAGAGAACGGTCAGAACCGAGCCTACAGAATAACACAGGCTCGGTTTTTGACACCAACTGACTATATTGTATTCATTGCTACTAATTTGGACTTTTTCCCTGTTATAATAATTAATTTAATATTTTTGATAATTATAGTACATGCGTGCTCTACTAGTTATGAGTATTGTTACCTCCGCCAGGCCGGAGGCCAGGAGGAGGTTATGTTTTTGCCAGCGTTTGTCTGTCTGTTTGTTTGTCTGTTGGTTAGCAAGATAACTCAAAGTTTTGGACGGATTTCAATGAAACTTTCAGGCGTTGTTGGAAATGGTACAAGGAAGAACTGATTAAATTTTGGGGATGATCCGGATCACCGTCTGGATACAGGAATTTTTTAAAGGATTCTTTAACATTGTGAGATACGGCCATTTTCAACATGTGTGCAGGCCCAATGGAGGGCGCTGCTCGTCGTGTCTGACGAACACAAACTCCGCCTTCTTCAAAGTTTTAGGCACAAAAGCACGCGGAACACAGTGCTGGGCAGGGCTCGGCAGCGTGCCTGTGTTTGCGCTACGTTGCAAAAGCTCAGACGGGCAGCTGTCCGCCGCCGGATTATTTGGTAGAAATTCCCCGGCCAGCCATAGTAGCTGTGCAAAAAGAAGCTCTCTGCTGGGGAACATTCCAAATCCTCATTTGCCTTGGAGCGCAACCCCAATAAAACCCACACCAACCTGTCTACCCAATTTGCATCCGTCAGTGAAGCCCTCAGTGCTGCTTTCAATGATCTATGAAAACGCTCGCATAACCCATTGGCCTGTGGGTTGTACGCGGTTGTGTCATGATTTCTTTTGTTTTTTCTTTTGAATTCTTGGATGGAACATGGGTGGGCAATATAAGCTGCAGATTCACCCATCACACATTTCGGATAACTTATGTTGAACTGTATAATCACAGGAGTTATTGTCTAATTTGACCTTGTTGGATTTTATTGCCCCCTTTGTTATATTATTCACTTTCTTTTAATCTGTACTCTTAATCTATTCGAAATAAACATTAATTCATTCATTCATTCAATTGCAACGCCCGCAGCCTGGGAGTTTGCAGATGCAGGAGATGGACACAACACCAACACTTCAGTTTATTACCTCTGCCAAGGAGGTAATGCTTTTACTAATGAACCACTCATCCTATCATTGTGAATCCAATTGCTAGTCATATGTTTTCATGGTCAAGGAATCTGAAAACGTACACACAAACACTGTATGGGGGGGAACTGTGGCACTTGGCGGAGGTCTGCGCTCTCCGAGTGCTTTTCTAGTTTTTCTTGTGACCAAACTCTTGAAAAAATGAGGACTATCAGTTGCTTCTATTGCTTTTATTATTATTGTTGAAAATCACATGCCAGTTGATACAACGCAAAAGCAGTTAATAAACAATGACAAACAAAATTGCATTTTTAATGAGACATAAATAATAGGGAATGCATTATTTTTAAGGATATTGCCATCAGTAACACAGAATAATTTTAATTTCTAAGGGGGTTTTACAGATAATTGAACTTTAAAATGATAAGTTGTGGCCAAGAGTATGCTCTAATTTACTAAAAAAAAAAATTGCGGCGGGCATGTGTGCCTCACCACCGTCACTCTCTGAGTCTGACTTGCTAGGCACGATGTCCGCTTGGCACGGCTCAAACCTATAAGGTCTGATGCCCCCAGATTCTTCATTGTCATCCCATTCTTTGGAACTATAATCGTCTGAAGATTGGACAGCACAAACCAATCCCAGACTACATCTACATGTGCTGGAACCATCGTCGATGTTTTCTACCACTTCCATCCTGCGTGTACAATGGGCAGCCAAGTGCTGTGTTCTGTCGCTAACGTCACAACATGGCCGGGGGGTTTTCCAGCCACTGACGCAATTTGTGACGTGGCGCTCAAGAAAATGTCGGCTATTCGTGTGAAAAAAAGCCTGTTTGACATAAAACTGCACAGACCAACCTATTTCGTCATATTGAAATTATGTGTTGCAAAATTAGATGAAGTCAAAATCGTGTCATCAGACCTTTAATATCCTGTACTCTTTTTTTTATTTATTTACCATTTGGTAAATGTACAGCCAACTCCGACGTTCTCAAACTAAATTCCAAATTTTCATTATGCGAATTATTGTTTTTTTTTTTTTTTTTAATTTAACCTCTGTTTAACCAGAAAATAAACACTAGAAATTTAAATCTGTTTTCCAAGGGTGTCCTGGCCAATGCAAGCTGTAGCTCCATAACCAAACAATACATTTACACTGTGCAGTATTTCCTCTGGCTTAAAGACTTTGGCCTTGTGGCAATGTATTTTTAGTTTCATGAAGCATGAGAAAACGCATGACACTGAAGGGGGAAAATATTTGTAATTTACTCACAGATGCCACCGCCAGCACCGTATGGGGCACTCTGTCCAGACGGACCTCAGCAGGCAGTTGGTTAGGAGTGGTGGAAGCATTTGGACGAATTGCTAAATACAGCCATGACAATGACCACTAAAAGGGCGCAAAGTGTGTCATTTTCTTCTGAGCAGAGTGTTTATGATCCTGACAATTGAGCTCTGAGAGGGAAACGATTACTGTATAGTGCATTGCTTATTTGCTGTGTGAATGTGATTTTTCGGACAGCGACATTGTCAAAAATCACTATGGAATGACACAGACACAAGAGCCACGCAGGGTCCTGTACGGAGGCTGTCTTGTTTAAATGAGCTGAATGTTGCTGCAGTCTCCAACCAGTCCACACACCCTGCAGTTGAAATGCTGGAGGTACCACCACTGCTTTATGAAAATGATCAAGGTGTTTTGTTTTTTTTTTAAACAGAATCCTCAGTTCATGACTGTAGGAAGATCCGAGCTCTGCACAATTGTCACACACGCACATAAGTTGAGAGCGGAGATGCAGCGAGTTTCTCACAGCTTCCATCATTTGCCACATAAATTACGAACCCTGTCTAAATTAGGAGACCACAGGGTCCTAATCGCAGTAATACTGCATATCGCGGTGTTGAGCTATCCACCATCACTGCTGGGAAAATTCCTCCACCGTGACAGCCCTACACACCCCTATTTCTCAGTCACACAACGTGGTTATGGCATGCTACCTAGAGTATAATCCAGTTTTTGCTGACTGGGTATTGTGGTTGTTGTACTCATGCAGTTGCTTTAATCACTTCTCTTGTTTAGGGCTGTTGGATCTCAACTCCCAGTGTGCCAACGGGGATAGTAAACCATGGCAGCCTTAGTGCCCAAACTCTCCAGTGGAGGTGTTGTTACCATTCGCTTTAAAAACAGGGAAATGGGCACCACCAAACGGAAAGATGGGACTTTTGAGATTTTGGAAAAGGATAACAAAGTGAACTTCTGTGTGAGATTCAACTGTGGAGGACCTTCTAAAACTTTCCAGGTATTCTTTTTATAACGTGTTTATTGAACTTATCCATTGACGTAAATGTACTAGGATACAGCTTTGCATCCTCGGACCATATTTTGATTTAACCAGGCACTTGAAGTTCCTCGGTAATTGCCAGATTATTTTCAATCCACAAGTTCTTGAGAATTGTATTCAACTGAGGCATTTTATGATAAATTAATTCCTGTGGTCATGTGGTTGGTCACTGCATTTGGTTGTTGAGAGGCAAATTCTACAAACCCCAATTACAGTGAAGTGTGTAAAACATACAAACAGAAAACAATAATTCAAAAAGCCATTTAAATTTATATTCAGTTGGATACACACTACAAAGCCAAGATATTTAATGTTCAAATGGATAAACTTTATTGTTTTTTGTAAATATTCACTCATTTTGAATTTGATGCCTGCAACACATTCCAAAAAAGCAGGGACAGGGGCATGTTTACCACTGTGTTAAACTTTCCTCTTAATAACACTCAAGTGTTTAAGAACTAGGACAGTAATTGTTGAAACTATGTAGGTGGAATTCTTTCCCCATTCTTGCTTGATGTACAACTTGAGTGGCTGAACAACTTGAGGTCTCTGTTGTTGTATTTTGAGCTTCATAATGTGCCACACATTTTCAGTGGGAGACAGGTGTGGACTGCAGGCAGGCCAGTCTAGTACCCGCAGTCTTTTTTTTTTTTCACAATATCTTTATTGAACCTTTTTTTTTTTTTTTAACAAACATGATACAAACAATCAAACACTAACACTAAAGTACTACAAAAAAAAAAAAAAAAAAAAAAAATGCCCTAAAAACACCAACAACCACCAACAAAATCAAGTCTTCAACAATGCTCCTCTGTTTAGTCTAGACAATCCAATACATTAGTATACATATTATGTTCACCAGTTTGGAATTTACAAGGTCCACACACATCATTCACCTTCTTCTTCAAGAGTTATGTTTAAATTTTTTACATAATCAATAAAAGGTCTCCATATATTCTCAAACACAATTTCCTTTGATTTCAGTATATATGTTATTCTTTCTAATGGAAGGTTTGTTAACATCTGTCTTAACCACTGAGTCACATCTGGTCTATGAGTCTTTTTCCATAATAGTGCAATACATTTTTTGGCATTAAGCAAACTGAGGTCTATGAATGTTCTTTCACTTTTATTGAAATTATGCTTTTCTGGGTACAGACCCAACAAAAACAGTTTAGGATTCAATATGATTTGTTTTGAGATTATTTTTTCAATTGTTACCCTCACCTCTTCCCAAAACATTCTTATTAATCTACATTCCCATAAACAATGAAATAGGGTTCCTTTACTTTCCATGCATTTTGTGCATGTATCTGGTATATTTTTGTTATATCTATTTAACTCCTCCGGTGTAACATACATCCGCATTAACCATTTGAAATGTATCAATTTAAGGCGTGCATTTATTGATTTGGTTTGAGCAAGTTTCAACAGAAACAGCAAATTGTTGCCTTATTGAAAACGTCAAACAGTCCTTGGACAGGGGTAATGTGGTAGGAGCTGTTTTTCTAGATCTCAAAAAGGCTTTCGATACTGTAAACCACAGTTTGCTTTTATCCAAAATGGTATCTTTTAACTTCTCCCCAAATACATTAGAATGGTTTGCATCTTATCTCCAGAATAGAGAACAGTGTGTAAAAGTTCACCAGGATAAATCCTCATTTTTAAACAACCGCATGGGTATCCCACAAGGGTCCATTCTTGGTCCTTTACTTTTCAGCATTTTTATTAATGACTTGCCGTTACACTGCTCAGCTGCAACATGCCAACTTTATGCAGATGATGCAGTTATTTACACAGCTGCCAAGACTCCAGCACAGGCTGCAGATGTACTGTCTACAAGTATGGTTGATGTCCAAGAGTGGCTCCTCAAGAACCATCTATTGCTGAACCTTCAGAAAACAGTCTCAATGTGCTTTTCAATCAAAAAATGTAACCTGCAACATTTTAAAGTTAATATACATGATCATGACATCAGTTTAGCTACAGAATTCAAATACCTTGGCATTGTACTAGATCCTCAACTCAAATTTAATCTTCATATAAAGAAAATTTCAAAAACAGTAAAAAAAAATCTGAACTGCTTTAAATTAATTAGATATTACATACCTTACGAAGCAGCTGCACTGTATATGCATTCTATGGTTTTTTTCTCATATATCATACTGTTTGACAGTCTGGGCTCAAGCAGCCCCTTCCACAATAAGACATATAGGTTCATTATATAATCAAACCCTAAAAATCTTGGACAAAAAGCCCATTAGGTGGCATCACTGTAATGTTTTAAAAAAATACAACCTATTGAGTTTTGAGAGCTTCATTGACCTCTGTCTTCTGAAATTAACGTTCAAATGTTTCCATAAATCAGCACCCGAGCCACTTGCTGGTTTCGTCCAAAGACAGGACAGCAGCAGAGCCACCAGGAGTTCTGTTAACAATAACTGTAAAATATTCCACCGCAGAACCACATTTGGACAAACAGCTTTCTCTATAAAGGGCAGTCACATCTGGAACACAATGCCAAATGAAATTAAAATAATAACGGACTTTAAAACATTCACTAAAAATGTTAAAAACTGGCTGAAAAATAAACAAGAATGTACTCATGTATGAATTATTTGTCTGCAAAGTGAGAGTGAATGAAGGGAAGGAATAAATGTGTTTGTTTATAGTGAGTGACGGAGGGAGGAAGGCCTGAAATAGGCAAATGTGAGTTATGTTATATGTGTTAAATGTGAGTCAGGCTGTTATATTTGTGTATTTATAATATTTATGTTAAATGTGAGTCAGGCTGTTATATTTGTGTATTTATAATATTTATAATTGTGTATTTATAATTTTTCTGCATTGATGTATGTGGTTATTGTGTATATTTTTTATCTTGATTCTTTTTTCTAAAGCCCATCCAGGGACAAGAGTTGCAAATTAGCTAATAGCTATACACTCTATGTGCAACACATCAGATTGATTGTCTTTGATTAATTGTCTGTTTATTGCACTGTCCCTGTCAAATAAACTAATCTACTACTAGCTTCTGTACAAGCCAATTCCCATTGTTCCTCTGAAATTTCAATTTGCAGATCTTCTTTCCAGTAGTTTAATCTTTTCAGTGAATTTTCACTTGAAGATAGTGTCAATGAGTTATAAAACTCTGAAATAATACCCTTTCTTTTACTATCTTTCATCATCATTTTTTCCAAGGATGAATAAATAGGTCGAGTGAGAGCTTTATTTTGATTTGATCGAATAAAGTTTCTAAGTTGAAGATATTTAAAAAAATGTGTTCTATTGAGATTAAATTTGATCCTCAGCTCTTCAAAAGACATTATGTTGTCTGCACATGGCAAATATAAATCCTGAATCTTTTGTATCCCTTTTAAATTCCATACTTTAAATACAGCGTCCGCTCTCCCTGGTTTAAAATATTGATTACCCCATATTGGACTAAATTGTGACAATAACTGTGGTTCTTTTAAATAGTTTTTAGCTTCACACCATATTTTGATCATATGCTTTACAAATGGATTTTTAACTTGTTTTTGTAATTTTTTTGCCGAATCTGAGTATATGAATAGGGGAAGAGGTAAAGGTAAATTGTATGATTCCATTTCAGTCCAGTGAGGGAGATCATTTGATGAAAAATAATATGTCATAGACCTCAGTTGTGCCGACCAATAATACAACATAAAATTTGGACATTTCAGACCTCCACGATCAAATGGTAAATATAATAAAGACAAACGTAATCTAGCCCTCCTGTTGTTCCATATAAATTCCACTAACTTTTTTTTTATTCTTGAGAATAGATCTAAAGGTGGTGATAAGGGAATGTATTGAAATAAATAAAGTATTTTAGGTAAAATATTACTTTTAAGTATATTGATTCTCCCGATCATCGACATTGGTAGTGACATCCATCTCTGAGTTAACTCATTGATATCTGACATTAAGGCTTCATAGTTGACACTGGCGACTGATTCTAGCTTAGGCATAATTTGGATTCCTAAATATTTAAACTGATTTACAACATTGAATTGATTTACCTCAGGGGCTGGGTAATTTCTCTGGGTCTCATTTAGCATTAATATTGAAGATTTAGTTTTATTTATTTTATATCCTGATATTTCCCCCAAATTCTTTATTAAATTCAACAAGGTTGGAATTGATTTTTTTAGATTCGACATAAACAAAATTATATCATCGGCATACAGGGAGATTTTATGTTCTGTTGGTCCAACTTTAATTCCATATATTTGTGAATGTAAACGTATCGCTATCGCTAAAGGTTCAATTGCCATAGTAAACAGTAAAGGTGAAAGTGGACAGCCTTGTCGACATCCTCTATTGATTTTTATTGGTTTTGAAATATTGTTATTTGTTAGGATTTCTGCTGTAGCATTATTGTATATTATTTGAACCCATTTTATGAAATTATTTCCAAGTCCAAACCTTTGTAGGACTTCAAAAAGAAAGGGCCATTCAACTCTATCAAAGGCCTTTTCGGCGTCCAATGATAGGAGAGCTGTATCCAGTGCTTCTTTATTAAAATAAATAATATTAAATAGTCTTCTTACATTATGGAAGCCTTGTCTACCCTTTATAAAGCCATTCTGATCTCGATTAATAATATTTGGTAAAATTTCTTGTATTCGTCTTGCTAAAATTTTACAGATTATCTTAAGGTCGGCGTTTAATAGGCTTATTGGTCTCATATTTTCACATTTATTAGAGGGCTTACCTGGTTTTGGCAGCAGTATAATTAAGGCATTATTTATGTATGATGGTAAATTATTATTTTGAAATGCTTCTAAAACCATTTCCAAAAAAGGTTTTATTAATTTATTCTTAAATTTTTTATAAAGGTCAACTGGAAGACCATCTGGTCCTGCACTTTTTCCTGATTTCATATTATCAATGGCTAGCCCAACTTCTTCTTGACTAATTTTAGACTCCAATATCTCCCTGTTTTCATTTGGAATACACGGTATAGATAGTTCGTTCAAAAACCCATTTAGTTTTGTTAAATCAGGTTCATTTTTGGTATCATATAATTTTTCATAGTAATCTCTAAAGGCTCTATTAATTTCTAAAGGATCTATAACTACCTGTCCATTACTTATAATACTGGTAATTGGTGTTTTAATTTCCAATTGTTTAATCTGCCATGCTAATAATTTTCCTGATTTTTCACCTTGTTCATAAAAAGATTGTTTCAATCTTAGAAGACTCGAGGCAGCTCTATTCGCTGATTTTTTGTCGTATTCAGCTCTCAAAATCAGTAATTCATTCTCCAACCTTGGGTCACTTCCTGCATACACTTTTTCCTGAAGACTTTTTATTTTATGTTCCAATTTAGCTCTCTCCTCTCGAGTCTTCTTAGATTTTGATCCTGTATAACTAATAATATGTCCCCTAATAAAAGCTTTGAAAGCCTCCCACTTTACACATGCTGATGTTTGTGTAGTATTGATGTCAAAGAACTCGTCTATCTGTTTTTCTATATACTTGACAAATTCCTCATCCTGAAGCCATTTATGCTGAAATTGCCATCTACCTGATTCCTTTGTCAATTTTTTATCTACATATATTAGACAACAGGGTGCATGATCAGAAATCACGATGTTATCATAAAAGCAGTTTTGAATCTTGGACCTTAATTCTGTGGAAATCAAAAAATAATCAATACGTGAGAATGTCTTGTAGGTACTGGAATAACAAGAATAGGCTTTAACTTGTGGTTTCATTTCTCTCCATATATCTAACAATCTCAATTCTTTCATAAAATGATTAATAGTCATCCTACATCCAATGTGCGTACAATCCAGTCCTGTTGATCTATCCACACCTGGATTCAATGTACAATTAAAATCCCCTGCTATTATATGTTGCCCTGTAAGTGATGATAAGATGAGAAATAAATTAGCAAAGAACTTCTGATCATCTATATTGGGACCATATAAGTTCACAAGATTTATATTTTCTAATAGCAAAGAACCTTGAATGATTACATATCTTCCAAATTTGTCTCCAATTACATTTTTCACCTGAAAAGGAACTGATTTATGTATGAGAGTCATAACTCCCCTGGCTCGGGATGAAAATGAAGAGGTGAATACACTTCCCTGCCATCTACTCCTAATTCTTTTAACATCCTCCTCTATCAGATGAGTTTCTTGTAAAAACACAATTCTTGAACCCATGTCCTTTATTTTATTCATAACTTGTTTAAGTTTTTTTAAATTTTGTAGACCTCTGCAATTCCATGAAGTTAAATTAAGATTAACACTTTGGTCCATGATCAATAGAGAGTTTAGGATTACCTTGCAGTGTAAACATGCTCATACAGAGAAGCAAAAACATGAGTGGTTGAACATTCATCCTACAAACTACACACAAACAAATTTCCCCTTCCCACACTTGTGGCAAACCCCCCAAAATCAAAAGAAAAATTCTGTCTCCCGATATAGCCATCGACCGTTCCACACCCACGGGGAACAGCCTAAGCCACTCCTTCTTCATCCTCCCAATCACCCTAACTCTACTGCTTTTAATGACGTAACATTAACTCTCCTCTGTAGTTTTCCAACTTAACTCCAAAATTTTTAACAACTTTGTACATCATAGTTTTTTTTTTTGTTTGTTTGTTTTGTTTTGTTTTGTTTTTTTAATATATAATACAATCTATATTTTGTAAACTTACTATTTACTTCAAGTCAGTCAGATGCCTGTGCAAATGCTTAATTATTCTACCTTATATTTTGTTCATGCTTAGCTCCCACCAGTCTCTTCTTCTTCTTTGATCTTCTTGATGAACTCCTGCGCCTCCTCTGGGGTCTTGAAAATGTGGGTTCTGCCCTCATACGTGGTCAGCAGTCTCGCAGGATAGATTACACCATGACGAATCCCAAGGTTGCGCAGCTCCTTACGTATGGGATCAAACTGCTTCCTCAATTGCTGGAATCCTGTGGCCAAATCTGGGTAGAACCGCACCTGCTGGTCCTGGTGTTTAATCTCTCCTTTAGCACGTGCAGCGTTGAAGATCTTCATCCTGTCTCTGTTGCTAAGAAACTTCATAATTAAGGTCCTCGGCGGTCCCTTATCTCTCCGTGGGCCAATACGATGTGCTTTTTCCAGAACCACTGCTGATTGCAACTCCTCGCTGCCCAGCACCTCCGGAATCCACTTTTCCAGAAAGGAACATACGTCCCGACCTTCTGATTCCTCTGGAAGACCCACCAGCCTCAAATTATTCTGTCTCGACCGAGATTCCAAATCCAAAATATTATCTTCCAGAGATTTATTTTTTTTTTCCAAAGTGCGCACCTTTAATTGAAGACGGGTGATGTCATCTTCAGCACTAGCGAGACGGAGCTCCATCTGCGCCGTTCGTTCTACACAGTCACCCAATTCCTTTCTTATTCCTTCCAACGCTGTCATAATCCCATCAAATCTAGAGGAAAAGTCCGCTCTCATTGAACTCATGGCAGCCATCAGCGCATCTGCGCCATTCCCCGCAGACATCGCACCGCCGCCAGCCTCCTCCGCCATATATGGAGTTTTGTTTGCTGCGTCACAGACCTGAAAGTCCGTTAATTTGGACTGTTTCGGCGGCTCGCTTTTTCCTTTTCCTGGTTTTCCAGCCTTAGGCTTCGCCGACATATCCTCGCCCAAATGCTGGGATACGTTCTGTCCCAAATGAGAGAGTTATTTGCCGATTTTTTTTCTCCAGGAGCAGAGCAGAGCGAGACACGTCCGTCCTATGTGGCAGCCATAACCGGAAGATCGTACCCGCAGTCTTTTACTATGAAGCCACGCTCTTGTAACACATGCAGAATGTGGCTTGGCACTGTCTTGCTGAAATAAACAGGGACGTCCCTGAAAAGACGTTGCTTGGATGGCGGCACATGTTGCTCCAAAACCTGTATGTACCATTCAGCATTAATAGTGACTTCACAGATGTGTAAGCTACCCATGCCATGGGTGCTAACACACCCCCATATCATTACAGAAGCTGGCTGTTAAACTTAACAGCCAGCTGAGGGAGAGCTGGCGCATACTGGCTGCCGCTCCGGCACTTGCGCTCCCTGTGTGTTTTCTGACTTCCTGACGCTTGTATTCCCTGGACATCTGTCCTTTGCAGCGATATTCTTCTTGAGTTTTTTGGATTCCTATGTGACTCATTATAGTTTGCTAAAGTCACCAACTGATTATTTACTGATCGGGTTAGTGGAAGCTAACCCGGAGTTAACTACTGCTACACCATCGGCTACTGGAGTTAACCCGCAGTTAACATGCATTTTTCTCTCGCTTCTGGTGTGATTTACCTCTGGTTTGTGCTTGCCTGGGTTTTCCTGTCATTCATCCGTCTCCCTGTGACCGGGATCCTCCAGTACTCGGAGGCAGAGCTCCTCCGACTCCGCTTCCTGCAGGCTGGGCCGCCGCCATCTCTGCTTCATCTACACCCGGACATCGTTGTCTTCCCCCGGCGAAAATGCAACCACCGGGGCTCTCGTCGGAATTATCATTCAGATAACTCAAACCAGATAAAGTCTATTTGGTCCACGTCTAGACGCCCTCATCGGAACACCGGTCGGACTGCTGATCACAGTGTGCTAGCTAGCCTGGCTAGGTCGACTAGCCCTGCTGTCAACACCAACACTGCCGTAAGTTTCGGCCTGCTGAATATCCGCTCGCTGACTGGTAAGGGGTAACTCATCCAGGATCTCATCGTCGACCGTGAGTTGGATTTTTTATGTTTGACTGAAACATGGCAACAGCCAAATGACTAAGTTTCTTTGAATGAAGCTAATCCACCTGGGTTTGTTTGCAATTGCAAATCACGTGACTCTGGCCGGGGAGGAGGTCTCGCGTTGTTTTTCCGCGAGCAGTGGAGAGTCTCACCGGTGTCTGTCCCTGCCTCCTCCTCGTTTGAGTCTATGGTCTCAGTGCTGCCTGGTCCTGTTTCTACAATTGTGGCAGCAATTTACCGTCCACCAAAGCCTAACAAGGACTTCATAAATGAATTTTCAGCTTTTTTGGCTGAGCTTTCTTCATGCTCTCCCAATATAGTAATTCTTGGTGATTTTAACATACATATGCTGCCCCCATTGTATTAAGAGTTCCCATTACAGCATTTCATGTAACGGAGTTTGGCTCCCTCTAGTGGTGTAGTGAAAGCATCGTTTTGAACTGTTACACAAGGTGCTGCACATGCGCAGCAATGATATAACCGGAGAACGGGACAGAGCGTCACTCATTGTACAATCGCTGTGGATGTTGTTAATTATCGGCGCCTTGGACATCATTAGTCCGTGAGTATCTGCATGGTTTGACAGTGTTAACAGCTACAATGAGAACTGCATGGTTGCATTGGTGTATTTTAAGCGATCTGACTCTAATCCTATCAGTCATTGTCACCATGTACAGAAGCACCTTAATATGCGCTTTGAGGAAACTCCATTTAAAACTGATCCAGCCACCCCCTCTAAGATCCAGTGTGAACAGTTTGAAATGGCCACAAATGTACCATTCATCCCATCTAATGCTGTAGATGGTAAGAGTAGGGTCAGCGGCAACATGAAGGAGGAGCAGGGAGCTGCAGAGACACTTAATCCCCCAACGTTACGACCCTATTATGCCCCCGCAACACATTATGCCGAAGCACAAAGCATTCAGGATCTGACCAAATACCTCACACGCCAGGAGATGTTGAGCACGGGACTCCTACAGTTTGATGACCTCCCAGAGAATTATTGGGCATGGAAAATATCCTTCCAGAACGCCATACAAGACCTCAGCCTCTCACACCACGAGCAATTGGATCTGATGATAAAATGGCTCGGCACAGAATCAGCAGAACAAGCAAAGAGGATTCGCTCTGCACATGTCTTCAACCCAAAGGCAGCCCTCAACTTAGTCTGGGAAAGGCTAGAAGAGTGTTATGGGTCACCCGAAGCGATAGAAAATGCACTGCTAAAAAAGCTTGATGATTTTCCCAAAATCAGCAACAAAGATGCACTCAAGCTGAGAGAACTTGGTGACGTTCTACAGGAGCTCGAATGTGCAAAGGATGGCGGATACCTACCTGGGCTCGCATACCTGGATACAGCCCGTGGGGTGAATCCTGTTGTCGAGAAACTGCCCTACAGCCTACAGGAGAAGTGGATTGCAGCGGGTGCTGATTACAAAGAAACACACAAAGTCGCCTTTCCTCCTTTCAGCTTTTTTTCCAGCTACGTCAGACGACAAGCCAAAATAAGAAACGACCCAAGTTTCAGTTTCTCTCCACCGGCCCACATGAACACCAGAGTTGAAAAAGCCCCCAAGTTCGCCAGTGAGCACCTCATCAGTGTCCACAAAACAGACATCCCACCAGCTTCACCCGCAGCTACAGGTAACCACACACATGAAAGAACAGAAAGCCCAGATAAACAATGTCCCATACACAGAAGGCCACACCCATTAAAGAAATGTAAAACGTTTAGAGCCAAACCAATAGAAGAACGCAAACTGTTCTTGAGAGAGAATCACATCTGCTTTAAGTGTTGTGGCTCCACTCAGCATCTGGCAAAAGACTGTAAACAGTCAATCCAGTGCTCTGACTGTGGTAGTGACAGACATGTAGCAGCACTACATCCTGGCCCCTCTCCTCCTCCCATGGAGCCTCAGGAAGCTGAGACGGATCATGGCGGGGAGTACCATGATTATGAGGGCACACTAGTCACGTCTAGATGCACAGAAGTTTACGGTAATGTAGAAAATCCACGATACTGCTCAAAAATTAGCCCTGTGTTAGTTTATCCTGCAGGACACAGAAGAAGCCCAGAAAATGTATGCAGTGCTCGATGAACAAAGCAACAGATCACTCGCTAAATCAGAGTTTTTCCAGCTGTTCAACATTAGAGCACCTTCCGACCCTTACACACTGAAAACGTGCTCAGGGGCTACTACGGTTTGGGGGCGGAGAGCTCCAAACTTCATGATAGAATCAATGGATGGAAAAGTACAGCTCCAGCTTCCAAACTTGATCGAGTGTGACATGATCCCCGATGACAGGAGGGAGATCCCATCTCCAAAGGATGCACTTGTGCATCCACACCTGAGAAAAGTCGCAGACAAGATTCCACCTGTAGATGAACATGCTCCCATCCTCCTACTGCTGGGAAGAAACATCCTACAGGTACACAAGGTGAGGGAGCAAATAAATGGGCCCCACAGTACTCCCTATGCACAGCGCTTGGACTTGGGATGGGTTATTGTGGGAGAAACGTGTTTAGGGACAACACACAAGCCTTCGACTGTTAACGTGCTAAAGACACAAGTGCTCTACAATGGTTGTGCATCATCCCTCAGCCCATGCCTAAACACATTTCTTGTCAAAGAGGTTTCAGGTTGCTCCACCTCACGCCCCAACAGCGTACTACCATATGCCTCGCAGGGTGAGAGAGACACAGACCACTTAGGAAACACAGTCTTTGATAAAACAAAGGACGACGATAAACCAGTGCTGTCAATAGAAGATCAAGTTTTTATTGACATCACGGACAAAGAAGTAAGAGACTACAGAAAGAAAGTGCATGTGTTTGGAAATAGCCCTTCTCCAGCCGTGGCTGTTTACTGCATGAGACGTGCTGCAGCTGAAGGTGAGAAAGCGCATGGACATGACACAACACAGTTCATAATGAGACATTTCTATGTAGATGATGGATTAGCCTCCACAGCCACACCAGAAGAAGCTGTTGACATCCTGACAAATGCACAAAAGATGTTAGCACAATCCAATCTCAAACTACACAAAATAGAATCTAATGACTGCAGGGTCATGGAAGCCTTTCCGGCGAATGAAAGAGCAAAGGACTTAAGACTTGGATCTCAAGCGTGACGAGCTCCCACTACAATGGAGTTTAAGGGTGCCTTGGAATCTTGAGATTGACAGTTTTATGTTTCAGGTGTCCATCAACAGGAAGCCCTGCACACGAAGGGGAGTCTTAGCGACGGTCAGCAGCCTGTATGATCCCCTAAGGCTGAGATCCCATCATGCCTCTGGGGTCAGATCATCAGTGGCACAGAGACCACAAGACATGCTCAGACGAACTTCTTCCATCACGATGGCATCCTTGCAGAAGCTCACCTCGTTCCAGGAAGGACAGGGACATAAAAAGAAAAATGGAGTAAAATCTCAGCAGATTCAGGAGGATGAAGATCCTCCAAGAACAGCCATCACAGCTAAACTGAATGGTGACAAGACAAAAAAAAGAAGACAGCAAAAACCTCAAACTGGGGTTAAATCATTATTTTGTAAAGAATGTGGGAGGGTTTTCACACAGTTGGGTAGCTTAAAAATACACAGTCATCCACAGTGGAATTAAGCCATTTCAGTGTGATGAGTGTGGGACGACCTTTAGTCACATGAGTACATTAAAAAGACATCAACTCATCCAAAAAAAAAAAAAAAAAAAAGAGAGATGGGACTGTTAGTGTTTCTGAGACCAATTACAGAAATGGTTTTACTGAAAGCAGAAGGGGAATAACGGATAATGATATTTATTAACATTGTTATGCACTGTTGTTTGAAATGTTGTAAGGCTAAATAGTGGTAAAATGTTATTGCACCAGACGGGGAGTATGCTGCCCCCATTGTATTAAGTTAAGAGTTCCCATTACAGTATTTCATGTAACGGAGTTTGGCTCCCTCTAGTGGTGTAGTGAAAGCATCGTTTTGAACTGTTACACAAGGTGCTGCACATGCGCAGTAATGATATAACCGGAGAACGGGACAGAGCGTCACTCATTGTACAATCGCTGTGGATGTTGTTAATTATCGGCGCCTTGGACATCATTAGTCCGTGAGTATCTGCATGGTTTGACAGTGTTAACAGCTACAATGAGAACTGCATGGTTGCATTGGTGTATTTTAAGCGATCTGACTCTAATCCTATCAGTCATTGTCACCAAGCTAAGCTAGAGCTAACACTAACATGTGCTAAGCTAAATACGGTGACCATATCATTGACGGCGTGTATATGTTTACTTTGTTGCAGTTTTACACGGATGTAGGAACAAATGTAAACGGATGTAAAACCCAAAAGACGAGTGTACATCACGTTGAGTTCCTTGTGGGGTAGCTTCAATAAACGAGATAAAAGGAAACATCTTGTCATCATTGAGGCCTGCACCACACGTGTTAGCTCGCTGTCTACTAGTCGAAAACTGGGAAACTCGATGGGAGGGCAGTAAAATACACATAGACGATGTAAATAATAACCTTACCAGGGATTTTATGTTCTGTCTCAACAGTTTTGGTTTTCAACAGTTTATCACTGTTCCAACTCATTCAAAAGGACGCACCCTTGATTTAATTTGCTGTTTAGGTGTTATTCCTACCGGTTGAAAAACAGATGTGCTTCCCTTTTCTGATCATTTGTTAATTTCTTTTGATGTTAATCTGGTTCTTTTAAAAAACAAGTCCTCCCGTGACATTTCTTTCCGTAATATCAAGGACATTAATCTGGACACTCTTTCAGCCGGTATTAACTCTCTACCCCACCCTGACAGTCTCGCCAGTCCTGATGAACTTGTCTCATACTATAATAGTCTTCAGAGTCTTCTCAATAACTTGGCCCCCCTGAAAACCAGATCAGTCACATTTACCCGTTCTTCACCCTGGTTCACTCCTGCTCTCAGACAACTTAAAGCCAAGGGACGCCAGTTGGAACGTCTCTTTAGGAAAACTGGTTTAACTGCTCATCAAGAAATGTACCAAAATCATATCACTCATTACAAGGACTGCTGCAAACACGCCAAATCCACTTATTACACCAGTTTGATTAGTTCATATGAAGATGACACTAAGGCCCTATTCTCCTTACTGAAAACCATCACTCCCATCCCCCGCTCATGGTGTCCCCTGCGTTTTGTGATAATTTGATTTCATTTTTTACCTCCAAAATTCAGAATATTCATCAACAGCTTGTCCCAATGGTCTCTCACAATCCTTTATCAACATTTCCTCTTGTGTCTCCTACCTTCTCCTTTTCTGCATTTACTCTTCCCTCCATCACTGCTATTTCTGAACTGATAAGCAAATCCAAATCATCTACCTGTCGTCTAGATCACCTTCCAACCATTCTCGTCAAAGCATCTCTGTCCTCACTTGCACCTCTTATTACTCATATCATCCACTCCTCCCTCACTACTGGTCTAGTCCCCTCACCCCTAAAAACAGCTGCCATCACCCCTATACTCAAGAAGCCTGGTCTGGATCCCAACAATCTAAACAACCTTCGTCCCATCTCCAACCTGCCATTTTTGTCTTAAGATTTTGGAAAAATCTGTAGCAGCCCAAGTCCACTCCTACCTTTCCTCTAATAACATTTATGAAGAGTTCCAGTCCGGTTTCCGTCCCCACCACAGCACAGAAACGGCCCTTCTTAAAATCACAAATGATTTGTTAATGTCAGCAGACTCTGGGCTCCTCTCCATCCTCATCCTTCTTGACCTGACTGCAGCCTTTGATACCATTTCTCACCCCATCCTCCTCCATAGACTGGCATCTCTTGGTTTTTCTGGTACTGTTTTAAACTGGTTCACATCCTACCTTTCTGATCGCTCCCAATTCATCCAGTTAAAATCATACACATCCCAGCCATCGTCCATCTCTTCTGGTGTCCCTCAAGGTTCAGTCCTTGGTCCAATTCTTTTCATCATTTATCTTCTTCCTATTGGTCATATTTTTCGTAAATTTAATATTCAATTCCATTGTTACGCTGATGACACCCAGCTATATCTTTCCTCCAGACCTATTTCCAACCTCCCTTCCACCTCCCTCTGTGACTGCCTCCATGAACTGACTTCCTGGTTTTCTTCCAACTTTCTTAAACTTAACAGTGATAAAACAGAAGTCCTTTTAGTCGGTTCAAAATCAACCATTTCAAAGTCAAACAATATCACCATCACTATTGATAATACTACTGTTTCCCCTTCCCCTCAAGTCAAAAACCTTGGGGTAATCCTGGACACCACCCTCTCCTACAAATCCCATATTAATAATGTCACCCGGTCAGCATTTTTTCCATTTACGTAACATCAACCGTCTCCGTCCCTCCCTCACCCTTGCCAGCACCGCTATCCTGGTCCATTCTCTTGTTACCTCCCGTCTGGATTATTGTAACTCTCTTCTTTCTGGTCTCCCCCTCAAAACGCTTAAAAAACTTCAACTGGTTCAGAACGCTGCCGCCCGGATCATTACTAGAACTCCATTCACCCATCATATCACCCCGGTTCTGCAGCACCTCCATTGGCTCCCCATCAAACACCGCATTGACTATAAAATCATCCTTCTCACTTACAAAGCCCTCCATGGCCTCGCCCCCCCATACTTGGCTGCACTCCTCTCCGTTCATATACCATCCAGAACTCTTAGATCATCAAATACCATCAATCTCATTGTCCCTTCTGCATGTATGACCACCATGGGCCTTCGATCATTCAGCTGCACCGCCCCCCGCCTCTGGAACTCCCTCCCACCGGACCTCAGGAATTTAAATTCACTCTCCACCTTCAAATCCCATCTCAAGACTTTTTTGTTTACTAAGGCTTATTCTGTGTGATTTTCTGTACTTGTGATGTGTTTTTAAATGTTTTATTCTTTGTTTTTATTGTACGGCGTCCTTGAGTGTCTTGAAAGGCGCCTCAAATAAAATGTATTATTATTATTATTATTATTATTAACGCTGATAATGACCTGGGTGGTCCTTTTCCTCTTAAGCCCACAGGACATGATGTCTATGATTTCCAAAAACAATTTGAAATGTGGACTCATTAGACACCTGCGGCTGTGGCGCAGGTGTAGTGTGGCTGACTACTGATTGGAGGGTCAGGGATTCGATTCCCACTTGGTCTGCAGTCTGCATGTCAAAATGTCCTTGAGCAAGCCACTGAACCCCCAGTTGTTCCTGGTGGGTCAGGCCAGCGCCTGTGTATGGCAGCTCTGCCACCGTCAGTGTGTGAATGTGTGTGAAAGGGTGGATAGCAGGATCTGTAAAGTGCTTTGGTCATCCTGAGATGAGAAAAAGTGTTATATAAGTGAACGCCATTTACCATTTACAGCACACTTTTCCACTTCCCACTCCACTTTTCCGTTAGTTCATTTTAGATGAGCTCGGGCCCAAGGCAACTAGCTGCATTTCTGGGTGTAGATAGAGGGCTAGATGTACTTTATTGATCCCAAACTGGTAAATGACATTGGTTGTCTATCGTCATGCTGCAGTTACAACCAACCAACAGAAACACACACAGCTTTAAAGGCCAAATGTCACGTAACAGGGTACTTTAAATATCTTGAAACTAGATATAAAAGGGAACCGATCCGTTCGGGTCTTGGTGCATATGCTTCAGTAACAACGGAATATTCGTTAATTTAAAACTGCCGCGCTTGGCCTGACACGGCCCCTGGAATCGCCTGGGGAAGAAGGCGGAAGTGACGAAATCGATTGTACCCTAGTTTGATGCTTGGGGTATTTCAGTTGATTGTTTATATGGAGACTGGAAGGTTGAAGTGAGCAACAAGAAAGAAAAAATTGGATATTTCACCCATACCTTAAAACGGGACTATCAGGGACAGCTGGGTAATAAGGGACACTTCTCTGGGAAATGTTTTCATACCTGTCAAGTGAGACGTTTTCGCCGTACTTCAACACCGTAAAAAGCGGCTATAAGGAACGGCGGAGCAACAAAGGACACCTCTCTGGGAAATGCCCCAAATGCAACTCGTGTTGTTATTGTCAAATATTTTAAGGATTCATGGATATTTGACAATAACAACACAACTCAGCGTCTGGCACTAAATAAAAAAAAAAAAAAGCAGAATTCTGTATTTGTCAGGCGATCTCTGTCTGTTCCGCAACCGCTGCACAGCTCAACGTGTTAAACCATTGTCCTAATGCGCCCCCGCGACCCGAAAGGATTAAGCGGTAGAAGATGGATGGATGGATGGATGGATGGATGGACTTCTCATTGTAGTGAGAATAGCTCAAGCTGAGCGATCAGCCCGCCCGACAATTAGACTGAGTGACTCCACACTTCTCATGGTAGTGCGAATAGTTCACGCTGAGCGATCAGCCCGCCCAGACAATCAAACTGATTTACTCCACACTTCTCATTGAAGTGATAATAGCTCAGGCTGAGCGATCTGACAGCACCAGCTGTGGGTGATCACACACAGGACGTGCTCCTCAACACACTCAGTTTTTTTTCCAGTATATTTTTTCTTTTGGGCGTACAGAAATGGCAATACGCCCGTTTTTGCTAAAATTGCATTTTCCCCATATTTTCCTTAAAATATTTGACAATAACAACACGAACTATATTTAAAACATTTCCCAGAAAAGTGTCCCAAACCACTCCGCCGTCCCCCACAGCCGCGCTTGGCACCAAAATACGGCGAAAACGTCTCACTTGACAGGTATGCGCCTCCATTTTCATATTGATCTGGTCAATTTCTTGACAGCAGCGGCTCTCCTCCACTGTAATAATAATGGCTTCCGAAAAATCAATATTTATGGGGCGCCCTCGACAGACCCCCTTCGGCTTCGCAATTCTGGAGGCGATTAATGTCCAGTTCAATGACATTTTCCACTGGTTCTGCTCTCTGGTCATCGTTGGAACTGTTGTCATCAGACAAAGCATCTGATTCCGTCTCGGACGGCTCGAACCTGTAAGGTTCTATGCCTCTGTCACTGTCTGAACCACTGACAAAAAAAAAGACAAAAAAAAAAAAGACAAAACTAAACTAATTTGTTCACAATCGCTGTCACTTTCCGTCATGATTGTCCAATGTTGATAAGTGTGAATGTGGATAGGCAGGGCAGCCAGGGTACAGCTGGTGATGTCAAAAACATGGGCGTGGTCTGGACTGGCTGTCACAAACCAGCAAGCAAGGTGGGGCCTTCACCTGGTGTATTTTGTGCAATTATGTAAATACAGGTGGGTGATATGGTCTCCGGTATGAATATTTGGTTTAAGCTATGTGTACTTTATCTAAATTCGTTGTCATTTAGAAAAAAAAATTACGTGACATTTGGCCTTTAAGGGATTACCCATGGAAAGTAAAACTGCTAAAAACTTACATACATCATAGATGAATAGATGGTGACACGTATAGGTACATGAATCATACCCGCTGTACAATGCAGGACTATCAGGTGCAGAGTGAAATGTGAGGTACCAGTTACACTGCAAGGTGCAGTATGGTAGCATAGTTAAGACCGGAATATAACATCAGAGTGAGTTATTGTACAGTGAAATGGCATGTGACGGGAAAGATTCCCTGTACCTAACTGTTCGGCAGCAAAGCTGTAGCAGTCTGCTGGAGAAAGTGCTCCACTGTCTGTCCAGTGTGTGGTGGAGGGGGTGATCAGGATTGTCCATGATGGATCGCAGTTAATTTATTTTCCTCCTCTCCACCACAGTCTCAAAAATCTCTGGCCTGATACCAATTACAGAGTCAGCCCTCTTGATAATCTTGTCAAGTCTGTTGGTGTTGCTGGCTCTGATACTGCTACCCCAACAGACAGCAGCAAAGAAGATGGGTGTTGTTGATATATGGTGCTTGCTTTGCATGGTAGTTTTAACTTGCACTTGTAGATGTACAGATAAACTGTGTTAAATGACAATGGTTTTCTGAAGTGTTCCAGAGCCCACATGGTCATATTCTTAAAGGGTCGTCCACACCAAGTACTATAAAGATAACTAACTATAAAATTACAGTTTTAAAAATCGTTCTGGCCAGACACTCATTCACCCAGATAGTCTTTGGTGTGATGCATAATTTATTTGGGTTTGCTGGGGCACTGCTGTCTGGGCGTATGGACTGTAGTAGGGCTGCAATGATTACTTGAATAATTCAGTTACAAAAAATTCTCGATCCAAAATTTATGCGTCGACGTGTCATTTAATGTAGCACTTCGGGTCTATATGACCTTCTTCCGGTCACGCTACCTAAACAAAATGCAGATTTGTTTAATGGCGCCATGGCAGAGCGGCATAGTGACGGGCCGACAAAGATAGAGAAAATTTAAAAAAAAAAAAAAAAAAAAGACAAAAGTATCTCAAGTCTGTAATCATTTCAAGCTCAAATTGAAGGAAAACATTGTGCAGTGTATATATGGTAAAGCCAAGCGGCAAGCTAGCATGCTACAGCGTTGAATGTTAGTGTCTTGGCAGAAAGCATCCCACATCATGCACAGCCAGCGCACCTGAGACAAGGAACGTGATTGCAGTGTTTCCTCTGGTAACATTTCTGGGTGGCGGCCCGCCTCGCCAGAAAAATTACCACTACGCTAATGAGGAGATATGAATTTAAGAAAAATATATGAAGCAAAATGACTTTCCACAAGCGTGCACACGAACAACGTGCGTGGCCGTCATCCGCACGGAGTTTAGAAGCGCCCCTCTCAGAGGTTTCGTTCACTGAAAATTGTCTTTCCACAGAATTTTTCCAGCAATGACTACAAATTCTGAAAGCTGTCTATCATTTGACAGATTACATGGAGGGTGATGTAATTAAAGTGAATTAAAATGATAGATAACAGTTTGACAGAATTTTTACAAGCCTGTCTGAGGAAATGACATAAAAAGTGTAGCGCAACGTGTGATGTAGAGTATTGGCCTTTTCAGATTTTCAACTCATGCAGTTCTGTCAGTCAGTCACCAGATGGCAGTCTTTATTACAGGGATGTGATTTTTCTGCTAATTCGCAGAATTCCGCTTTTTTTTTTATCTTCCTGGAAGATTAAAAAAAAAAAAAGGCAGAAGTACGTTAGCGGCTTGTGGTTCACGAACGCAGTGAAGGTGCGCCCTTTCAGCCAGAACTGGAAGTGGCGTATGGCCAGGTGGAAAGCCAGTAACTCTCTGTCGAACACCCTGTATTTACGTTCACTGTCATGCAAAGACCTGCTAAAAAAGGTGAGCGGCTGCCAAGAACTGGCAACGCATTGCTCTACGACTGCCGCTATGGCCATGTCCGAGGTGTCGGTAGTGTGAGCGCTATCCAAGCCACCGGGTCTGGGTGCGCCAGTAGTGCAGCGTTTGCCAGAGCTGTTTGAACCTCAGAGAACGCCTGCTCCCGCTCAGGAGTCCTGTCGACTCTGTCCGCTGGTTTCCGTTTCTTGAGTGCGGCGTACAACGGCTGTAATGAGTTGGGCTGCGCGGGGGAGGAAACTGTAATAAAAGTTAACCATTCCCCAAACCTCCTGCAGCGCCCTGACATTGATGTTGAGGAGAAAAAATAGCAAAACAATTTAGTGAGATTACTTTTATGATTCCAAACAGTTTGAAATTGACAGTGCACAGTGGACATTGACTCATAACGTTTGAATATTTCTAAGACTTAGCTACATCAGTGATTGTGCAAAATGAACTGCTGAAGACTCAATGGAGATTGAAACTGGTGATCTGAAATGAATGCTGAAATTATAAAAAGTAATGGTATGTTGGAATTTTATTTCTATTATGGAATAGATAAAATTAACTGATTTTGATTTGATCAAGTGTTAAACCATGTGATGGATAATGTTTGTTGGAATATTTTAGGAATGCTATCTTCTTGGAACATAAGTCAAGTATTGACATAAGTCAGTATTGACATAAGTCTAGTATAAGTATAGTATTGACATAAGTCAATATTATACAGTAATAAGTGGCATTCAGCTGTTTGTTTTATGTCATTTAAGCACAGTTCTGGTACTTACAAATCATAAAAACCCAGGAGCGGTTTTTTCAGATAATTTTCAGATAATTTCGCCTACCCCAAATCACATCCCAGTTATTAGATGTGTCATAACACTGTGTCGGGTCTTGAAGCAATTGTCTCAAAGTTGCTCATTGTTTCATGAGGCTTCAATTTTAACATCACTAGGTATGGTCATAATTGACTTTAAAACTCCACTGACTTTAAAACTCCCAACGCTTTTGGCACCCTTCATCAGGGAGTCAAAAGGGCCTTTTCCATTAGCCCCGCTTAGTCCAACACGGCACCGCTCAGCCCGCGTTTGAGCATTTTCCATAAACCCCAGCACGGTTTAACGGGCGCTATTTTCGTACCGGATCGAGGGCAGGGTACAACCGAGCTGAGTCGGGCCGTGATGTGACGTCAAAAGACTGGTCGCCGCTGATTGGTCAGGTCGTAACGTCACGAAAGCGACCGTCTTCACCGTCTTCTGATGAATCTACATGACCGCCATTTGCAATATTGTCATGGACTAACTCGGTCACGGAGTAAATACGATATTAATACAGACAGCATTGTAGGTTTTGCGGAACTCTACACCGTGGTCCAACGAAGAGGTGCGGAGTTTTCTCTGCTTGGTGGCAGATCCACAGTGAGGAGTGACCCGGATCTATACAGATGGCTGCACAGCATAGAAACCGGACTATGGACAAGCTGAAGACGAACATGAGAGAACCATCGATGGTGAGTAATTTGTAATAATGTGTTTCTGTTTGGTTATTTATCCTGTTGGTGGTAAGCTCACTTTTTTCGAGCCATACAGCGCCGTTTTGTGCTGGCTAACTCGTTTTAGCTAACGATTTTTTTTGCTAGTAGCTAGCTAGTGCCAACTGCTGATTCGCGCTTGTTTTCTCCTAAATATTCGCTTGTGAGAGCAAAACGATGAAATATGTTAATCCTGGTTAAAGTCCTGGTTTGTGTTTTGTATTGCACTTTGGTGCTGCGCATTAAATTGTGTGCAATTTAATGCGAGAATGTGTTTCCACATGCCAGGGGTTAGCCTCCCTGTTTATACTGTGATACTGGTGAAATGGACCACATGAGCCGAAATCTCGTCATATTAAAATTGCTTTTTCAAACCAGTGATTTGTAAAGTCATTCATATAATTTTCTAAAGCGTCAGAATAGACCCACACACCTATTCTGTGGATCCTGCAGTGCTTGTCAGGGAAACAAAGCATTTTTGTCACATCCCACCACTCACTCATTTCAGAAAGAGAAATCCGTATATTATATAGATTAATTACAAAGACAGTGATATATTTGAAGCGTTTATTTATTTTAATTTTGCTGATTACGGCTTACAGCCCCTGAAAACCCCAAATTCTATTTTGCAAAAAATTGGAATATTACATATAAAAAATAGTTTTTAAATATAAATGTTGGCCACTGAGGTGTTGGTTAATATGGGCTGTAGTCGTAATCATCAATATTAAAATAAACACTTTCAATATATCACTGTCCCTGTAATGAATCTATATATGGGTTTCACTTTCTGAAATGAGTGACAAAAATATTGAATTTTTTCATGGTATTCTAATTTTTGAGATGTGCCTGTATATGTATTGAACTTGCTTGAAACTAACCAACATCCATTTCTGTCATTTGTCTAGGCAAGAGGAAATCAGCCTCCCCACAACCTACCTCGCCACTGTGGAAAGTACTGAAATCCTTGGCTGCACGGTGGCGCAGTGGTTTAGCACTGTGGCAGCACAGTTTACCCTCGGCCGGGGGATCGCGGGGATCATGAGATCGTGGGTTCGATCCCAGCCCCCGACCAACAGTGAGCTGTGTGGAGTTTGCATGTTCTCCCCGTGTTGCGTGGGTTTACTCCGGGATTTCTCCGGTTTCCTCCCGCATACCAAAAACATGTAGGTTTAGGGCACGCACGCACGCAGCGACCGGCAGCCGGTGGCTTGTCACCAGACTGCAAACCAAATCTACCTACGGGTACAAATAAGTAACAAAAAAAAAAAAAAAAAAAATCCTTTCCTTTTATAGGTAAAGTGTCAAAACCAAAGTAGCACAATTTCCACTTAATATAAAAGGGACTGAACTGAGATTTATTTGATTGTGTGAATATGGCACATCAACTGTAAAATAAACCGCTTGTTAATGTATTTTTTTTTTTTTTTTGTCAGATCACTTGTGTGATCCTTTGTGAGTTATGTTCATAACTGTATGTTTTGGCGAATGTGAGATGTTCAGTCGTCAATATAATTTACTTTATATATGTAGTTTATAGTCTATCATCAATAAACTCATGCAGTAACAGGACACATTACAAATATTTGAGACCCATTGTAGTGCTTCCTTTTATATTTTAGCAATGCTAGTACAAAACACCGCCCACACATGAAGCCAGGGCAACAAGAGACACTTTTACAGACAAGACAAACTTCTATTGATAAAAACGTCATATTTTGACTGAGCGACTCCATACTCGGTGATTCACACCATCAGTTAAAGTACTAGATTCCATTCAAGTGAATGTATTAATTCATTCTGATTGCTGAAGCCACAGTAAAAGCAGATGATTTTAAATGTAACCCAGCCCTTGTAAAATCTAGTGAAGTGCAGCTACATGAAAATTGTGGTTAAATACAACAACGAAGTACTTTGTCACATTGGAATTGTAATCGCTCCTGTTTTGTTTTTCTTTTGAATTCTTGGATGGAATATGGTGGGCAATATAAGCTGCGGCTTCAGCCATCACCCATTTCACATACCTGCCAACTACTCCGGTTTTGCCGTAATGGTTCCGGTTTTCAAGACCCCATTCCGGGTTACGGCTTTATTAATCAAAATTACGGTTTTTCACTAAAAATTCAGTCAAAAATTTTAAATCGTAAAAAAAAACAGGAAAGCAATTCCAAACACGAGATCGCTAGGCGGGATGGTCACACTTTTTCAGTGCTGAGACAAAGTTGCTGATTTTGCCACGAAAATAACTAACCAACAGCGAATATCGGATCAACATTTGTGACGCACAGGCTGAATTTCCACCTGGGTTGAACCAGCTTTTGAAGTAGAAATACCCCTTTATTCGCCTTTCACCGTGCTCTGTGAGTAAACTGAGTAGCGTTTCTTTTCGTGGTTTGCTGCTACGCTTTACCTGAAGCGTTTGCTAAGCTAGCGCTATCGCTATTGATGGTATTGAGGTTTCTATTCTCGCGCGAAATCCCGGAGAGGCGTGCGTACATGGCGAGATGTAAACATGATGTAAACTGCTGCACACGTTCGCACGACTGCACTTCAACCCTGGCAATTGGACCATGGATTCGACATCTAAAGGGAGAATACATTTTATATAATGCCTAAGATTCTGAAGAACATGTGCTGTGTAATTGCAAGCCTTGTCATGCTTGGTGTATCATGTAAACAAATAAAATATCAGAGCGATTTTGCCGTCATTTACGCACGTGTCATACAGTGCTAGTATACCCTGCTGATATTTCTAGTCTTCTAGTTACCTCCGCCAAGGAGATTATGTGATCATCAGCGTTGGTTTGTCTGTTTGTCTGTTTCTTTGTTAGCAAGATAACTCAAAATGTTATGGACATATTTTCATGAAATTTTCACAGATTGTCAGAAATGGGGTATCCTACAGATGATTAGATTTTGGTGGTGATCCGGATCACCGTCTGGATCCAGGAATTTTTTAAAGGATTCTTTTTTTTTTTCTTTTTTTTTTTTTATTTAACATTGCGAGATAGGGCCATTTTCAATATTTTATTTATGATGTTAAACACTGTATGGGGGGAACTGTGGCGCTTGGCGGAGGTCTGCGCTCTCCGAGTGCTTTTCTAGTATTCATAATACATCACACCTGGCCTATTCGAAGTTCTATGCAGTGTTAAGATAGTCTTTTGAATGCAAATTTAATGAATGAATGAATCTTTATTTCGGATAGATTAAAAGTAAAGATTAAAAAGAAACTGAATAATATAACAAAGGTGAAAAAAATCCAACAAGGTCAAATTAAACAGTAACTCCTCTGATTATACAGTTCAACATAAGTTATCTGAAATGGGTGATGGCTGAAGCCGCAGCTTATATTGCCCACCCATATTCCATCCAAGAATTCAAAAGAAAAACAAAACGAGCGATTACAATTCAGAACAAAGCTAAGACAAAATGTGACAAAAAAAAACTAAGTAACAACACAACGCAGACTGGATATGACAATCCTTTTGTGATTTTACATGTCATCTTGTATATATGTTTGGAGTATTTCTTCCTTTAGTTTTTGTTTAAATTGTCCAAGCGTTGTACATGATTTTAATTCAGGTCCAAAATCGTTCCATAATCTGACTCCTTGCACTGAAACACAGTGTTGCTTGGTGGTAGTTCTCACTGAAGGTTTTTGAAATATACATGTTCCTCCGAAATGATATTGTTTCTCCCTTATTTGGAACAACTTTTGGATATTTGCGGGCAGTGATGGATTCTTAGCTTTAAACATTATTACTGCAGTTTTAAAGTCAACCAGATCTTTCAACTTGAGAGCTTTTAATTTAAGAAAAAGTGGGTTTGTTGGTTCCCTGTAAGCAGCTTTGTTTATTATTCTAATAGCTCTCTTCTGAAGCATAAAGACTGGATATGTTTGTTTTATATGTATTTCCCCATACTTCAATACAATATGTCATGTATGGGAGTATTAAAGTAGAACTGAACTGAACGGCATTGAACGGCACTGGGTGATAGTACATACAATTATAAAGATAATTTATCATTGGCACCCCCTCCACAAATCCCGGAATCTTGGAGAAAATCGCGATTTTGAATTTCCCGCCCTGAAAAATCAGACAAATCCGCCGATTAACCGGAAGTGCAGCCGGAGTTCCGCGTGACGTCACGAGTGTGACACAGTCCTCCATGTTTACCATTGCGAGCACGTCGACACTGGTTGTTTTTGGTGCATTTTGTCGTGATAGTCGACTACAAAACACTTCCAACACCTGGGAAGATCTGTTCAGTGGCCAAGGAAAGCTGTCATGGCGACGAAAAAAAAGAAAGGGGGAGGAAAAGCGACCGGGAAGCAATGCGTTTCTAGATATAGATATTACAGTGATCCCTCACTTATCGCGTTTAATGGGGACCAGAACCGACCGCGAAAAGTGAAAAACCGCGAAGTAGCGTCACCCCCCCCCCCCCCCCCCCCCCCCAAGGGCGTCACAAGCACTATTTTGCACAAAAAGGCACAAGAGAACAGCGAAAAGTGCCACTAAGCAACACGAGCGATAAAGAAGCTGGGTAAAACGTCTCGGTCAATCAGCTTGCGAGGTAAAACGTCTCGGCCAATCAGCTTGCGAGATTCCCGAGCGGTGAAGAGGTGGGTGGAGAGGAGTGGAGCGGTAGTCAGAGAGGTGGATTTTGAGTTGTGCGGGCTCTCCGTGTTGATACCTGATGTTCTAATGTAGTAGACTACATTAGAACATTAGAACACATTAGCCCATGTTGATACCTGATGTTCTAATGTATCAGGTATCAACACGGAGAGCCCGCACAACTCAAAATCCACCTCTCTGACCACCGCTCCACTCCTCTCCGCCCACCTCTTCACCGCTCGGGAATCTCGCAAGCTGATTGGCTGAGACGTTTTACCTCGCAAGCTGATTGACCGAGACGTTTTACCCAGCTTCTCTCCCTGCAGAGCGCATATACCCAGTGAAGGAAGACCGCATTCATTGTTCTTTATCGCTCGTGTTGCTTAGTGGCACTTTTTGCTGTTCTCTTGTGTCTTTTTGTGCAAAATAGTGCTTGTGACGCCCTTGGGGGGGGGGGTGACGCTACTTAGCGGTTTTTCATTTTTCGTGGTCGGTTCTGGTCCCCATTAAACGCGATAAGTGAGGGATCACTGTATTCCCCGGCGGCGGACCTCGCCTCTGCATCGCCGTCTGCCAGCTGCTGTCACAGGTGCATTAGGTCTCTGTCTCTCGGGCTCGCCCTTGTGCACGCCTGCCACCTGCCACACTCCTGCATCCTCCTCTGTCTCGTCACCGATCCTGAATGCCTCTTCACTCTGAAAACTCTGGTTTTCTTGACTGCTGGAACTGCTATCATCTGCCATTGTTGTTTTGTTTAGGGATCACACTCGTGACGTCACGCAGCGTCGTCTGCACTACTTCCGGTTTGTTTGGCACTGCCAGCCAGAGGCAAAAGTTTATCGGCTTATAGCTTGGCCATCGCACGGCCTAAAAATTTCTTTTGTGTTGAAAAATACAATAGGTAATAAGGAATTAATCTGCTATTCTACTTTTTGCGCCAAAAGGTGGGTTCAGTTCTACTTTAATGAATGATACAAAGTATATAATGTGGGTTGATTCAGCAAATATTTCGTTCTGTGTAGTATTGCGATTGATTTAGATATTTTACCTTTAATATAATTAATATGCGACTTCTATGTCAAATGCTAATATTTGTTTGACACTGCGGCCCCTGGACCCCGGCTAGCTACTAGGCATTTCAGGTTTGAAAGTTGAAGAAATATGAGGTTGTTGGCTACATTCTAACTTGATTTAATGCTAATATTTGTTTGGCAAATATTAGCATTATTATTATTAGCATTAGCATTATTATCATTAGCATTAGCATCGGCCCTTGGACCCCGGCTAGCTACTAGGCTTTTCAGGTTAGAAAATTTGGCAGGTATGATTTCAGATAACCTATGTTGAACTGTATAATCAGAGGAGTTATTGTTTAATTTGACCTTGTTAGATTTTTTCCCCTTTGTTATATTCTATTTTCTTTTAATCTTTACCTTTAATCAATCCGAAATAAAGATTCATTCATTAATTCACATTCCACCACTGGCTTTTAGCAACAAGTGTATTTCCCAAATATGTTTTACACTTGCTTTAATTAACCACCACCCATTTGTCTTTTGTCTATGCAAGAGGGAGAATGTCCACCCAAACTGGACCTTGCCTCACTATTTACAGAGATGCAGGCTGAAGATCTGCTGGACCAGTACCAGGGGCCGATCCAGTTGCTTCTCAGTGAGGGAGCATGGTAGCCGTGTGTGACCCATTCCGGTTTTATTCTTTTTTACAGTTTGAATTTTGCACATTCTGAATAATATGGAATTTGCTGCTGATTGTAATAAACAATTTAGTGACTTGTGTGTCTGCATCATGATTTTCTATTTTGTCTGTTAAGACACCGGTGGGAAAAGAGTCAACTGTACAAAGGATTTATCGGTGACCTTGAAAATAATGGCTCATTTTTAAGAAAAAAGTAACCAAAACAATTATTTTATTAACTGAAGACTATATTGTTGGATGTATATGGAGGAATTCTGGGTCATATTAGCATCTGCTCTTCATCATAATGGGTTTGGGCAGGGGTGTCCAATCATGTGCCATGGAGGGCCAAGACCCTACAGGCTTTACCTCCAACCATTGTCTTCAACAGCAGATTCCACTGAACTTCTTCCACTGACTGCTGATCAGTGAGATCACCTGCTGAAGAGACTGGGTAGAAGAGAGAACCTGCAGGGTCTTGGCCCCCCATGACACATGATTGGAAGCCCCCGGATTAGGTTTAATGGGATTTAACATTTTAACGCAAACTGCTTTATGGTTCATAATTCTGTTGACAGACTTACACCAAACCAAAAGTGATTTCTCAAACTGCTGGATTGTTCTTAGACAGCTTTTCCAATCTTTCAGTATTTAATTTGTGCCACATGGTGGTAACCTTCACATATAAAAAAAGAGACATCTGCAAAAACTTCACAGGTTTATTTTTTTTTTTTTTTGTTACTTATTTGTACCCGTAGGTAGACTTGGTTTGCAGTCTGGTGACAAGCCACCGGCTGCTGGTCGCTACGTGCGCAAGCGCCCTAAACCTACATGTTTTTGGTATGCGGGAGGAAACCGGAGAAATCCCGGAGTAAACCCACGCAACACGGGGAGAACATGCAAACTCCACACAGCTCACTGTTGGTCGGGGGCTGGAATCGAACCCACGATCTCATGATCCCCGCGATCCCCCGGCCGAGGGTAAAACTGTGCTGCCACAGTGCTAAACCACTGCGCCACCGTGCAGCCCATTTGTCAGTGCAATTCCCAGTGCAATAGTACATGAATGCATGTATAGTACGTTGTTGATGCAGAGAATATATATTTCTACAGTACATGTATCTAGTAAATCAGTTATTTTCCATGTAACCTTGTGACTGCATTATTTTAATTGCCTTTAATCCTAGATCAAGTTTTTGGCCTAAAATACATCATAACTATCAAATATATCTTATTATACGTAACTCTGTACTGTTTACTTTTTGAATACATATTTTGTGGCTAATATAGTTATTAACCTGGCGATCAAGTTGTGTCAGCTGATCATTTTTTTCCTATGACACCACCTCAGACTCTGCTGCAGAAGCAGGTACGTCCATGATGTCTGAACAGTCTCTCCATGATTTTCACGTAGAGCAGAGCAATTTGTTGCACAGGAAATAAACGTTTCTACAGACATTCTTAAGCTCTATAACCACTGATCGTTAGTGAAGCTGTGTTGACATCAGTGACAGGCTGTTGACATCAGTGAGAGGCTGTGCTGAACGCCAGACCGACCGTTTGAAGAGGTAATTTCCCGACAACAGAGCCATCTGAAACACACACACACAGAGCATACATATTTTAGTACCTAACTTGCAGACATTACAGTGTAGCACGACGTACTTACAGCAAACTAGCATTAGCAACCATTAGCTTACCGTCATATATGACCTAGTTTGTATCCTCATGTCTTCGGCTCTCCCAGAAGCTGCAGAACTATTCCAGAGTGTTTCGTCTCGCTGCCTGTACCCTTATCTGGTGGTCCTTTTTGGTATTTATGGCGAAAAAAGCCACAGACTGAGGAGTCGCCTTGTAGAGCAGCCATGTTATGTTTGCTTGGGTCGTGCGCTTCACATCACGAGAGTGTGGCGCCGCCTTGCTGTTCAAGAAATCCCACCCACCGCAGGCGTGTCAGCAGTAATGTCGAAATGCAATCGAGGCCGAAACGAGTCGTTGTGAGATGAGTCATGTTTTCAAATCGGGGTTAATGGAAAAGTGCCTAAACAGACCTCAATAAAGGCCCTTTTCCACTAGCCCAGCACACCTCGCCACGTCACGATTCACTTCGATATGGTTTGGCTCGGTTGTGTCTCCATTACCACTGTGTTAAGCTGGGGTGGGTGGGATTTTTTTTTACAGCAAGGCGGCGCCACACGCCCGTGACGTAAAACACGCGACTCAAGCAAAACATAACACATGCATCATGGCTGCTGTACAAGGCGGCTCCTCGGTCTGTGGCTTTTTTCACCGTAAATGCCAAAAAGGACCGCCAGATACGGGTACAGGCAGCGAGATGAAACACCCTGGAATAGTTCTGCAGCTTCTGGGAGAGCCGAAGACGTGAGGATACAAACTAGGTCATATATGACAGTAAGTTAATGTTGCTAATGCTAGTTTGCTATAAGTACGTCGTACTACACTCTGTCTGCAAGTTATCGCTGTTAGGTACTAAAATATGTGTGTTGTGTGTGTGTGTTTCAGATGGCTCTGTTGTGGGGAAATGACCGCTTCAAACGGTCGGTGTGGCGTTCAGCACAGCCTGTCACGGATGTCAACAGCCTGTCACTGATGTCAACACAGCTTCACAAACGATCATTGGTTATAGAGCTTAAGAATGTCTGTAGAAACGTTTATTTCCTGTGCAACAAATTGCTCTGATCTGCGTGAAAATCATGGAGAGACTGTTCAGACATCATGGACGTACCTGTTTCAGCAGCACTGAGTCTGAGGTGTTGTCATAGCAAAAAATGATCAGCTGACACAACTTGATCGCCAGGTTAATAACTATATTAGCCACAAAATATATATTCAAAAAGTAAACAGTACTGAGTTGCGTATAAGATATATTTGACAGTTATGATGCATTTTAGGCCAAAACAAACTTGATCTAGGATTAAAAGCAATTAAAATAATGCAGTCACAAGGTTACATGGAATCAGAATCAGAATCAGGTTTATTGCCATTGTTCATGTAGTACACAAACTAGGAATTTGTCTCGGTACAATGCTGCAACATTAAACATGATAAGATAAGAGAAATAAACTATACATGTAATAAAGTGTAGGATAAGATTAAGTGATACTGGTCAACAGTTAAAATATATATTAGCCAGCAGCAGATACTGTGGAGAACTATATAGTGCAGTCGGTAATGCAGGAAGAAAACAGTGATGATTGACATGAGTCTGGTTGAGCTGCTGTACATGGTGCACGAGAGTCACTTAGTGTTCAGCAGTCTAATGGCAGAGGGGAAGAAGCTGTTCATGTGACGGGAGGTTTTAGTCTGGATGGACCGAAGTCTTCTACCAGAGGGGAGGGGGGCAAACAGTACGTGACCAGGGTGTGAGGGATCGGCTATGATCCGGCCAGCACGCCTCCGGGTCCTGGAGATGTACAGATCCTGGAGAGATGGGAGCTTGCAGCCGATCACCTTCTCAGCAGTGCGCACGACGCGCTGCAGCCTTAGTCTGTCCCTGGCAGTGGCTCCTGCGTACCACACGGTTATGGAGGTGGTGAGGATGGACTCGATGATGGCTGTGTAGAACTGCACTAACATCTTGGTGGGTAGCTTGAGCTTCCTCAGCTGCCGCAGGAAGAACATCCTCTGCTGGGCTTTTTTGATGAGTGAGCTGATGGTCAGCTCCCATTTGAGGTCCCTGGTGATGGTAGTGCCTAGGAAGCGGAAGGAATCAGCAGTGGTGATGGGAGAGCCTGAGAGGGTGAGGGGGGGCAGAGGAGTAGTGACTTTCCTGAAGTCTACAATCATCTCCACTGTCTTCAGAGCGTTCAGCTGCAGGTTGTTATTGCTGCACCAGGACGCCAGCTGGGCCACCTCTCTCCTGTAGGCGGACTCGTCGCCGTTGGAGATGAGCCCGATGAGGGTGGTGTCGTCCGCAAACTTGATCAACTTGACAGACTGGTGGCTGGAGGTGCAGGAGTTGGTGTAAAGGGAGAAGAGTAGGGGGGAAAGTACACAGCCCTGGGGTGATCCGGTGCTGATGCTAGTATAGTCTGAGACAGTCTTTCCCAGCCGCACATGCTGCCTCCGGTCCGTCAGGAAGTCGATGATCCACCTGCAGAGGGAGTCAGGCACGTTGAGCAGGGACAGCTTGTCCCGGAGCAGAGCGGGGCGGATGGTGTTGAATGCGGAGCTGAAGTCCACAAACAGGATCCTGGCGTAGGTTCCCGGGGAGTCCAGGTGCTGCAGGATGGAGTGGAGGGCCAGGTTGACTGCATCGTCTACAGACCTGTTGGCTCGGTAGGCAAACTGCAGCGGGTCCAGGAGAGGGGTGGTGATGGACTTGAGGTGGGACAGGACCAGGCGCTCAAAGGACTTCATGACTACAGAGGTGAGCGCTACAGGTCTGTAGTCATTAAGTCCAGTGATCCGTGGCTTCTTGGGGACAGGGATGATGGTGGAGGATTTGAGGCAGGATGGCACGTGGCATAACTTAAGGGAGGTGTTAAAAATGTCTGTGAATACAGGAGCCAGCTGTTTCGCACAGAGTCTCAGGGTGGAGGGAGACATGCCGTCTGGGCCGGGGGCCTTGCGCGGGTTCAGTCTGGAGAACTGTTTGAGCACATCCTGCTCACTGATGATAAGGGGAGGGGGGGAGGAGGGGGGGGGTGCCTTAAATGAAGTAGGGAATGTGGAGGCTGTGGAGCTGGAGGGAGGGGGGGAGTTGGACACAGATGACGAGGTGTCAAAACGGGCATAGTGTTGGGACAGTCTCTGACAAAGGGCTTTGTCATCCTGACCTTTAGGAGCCTTAGGTCGATAGTTGGTGATTTGCCTCAGTCCTCTCCACACGGAAGCCGAATCATTAGCAGTGAACTGCTGCTGGAGTCTCTCTGAGTACACAGATTTAGCCCTCTTCAGCTCTCTGTTAAACCGGTATTTAACCTCCCTGTAGCAGTCCCTGTTTCCACTTTTCAGCGCTGCTTCCTTCTCCTTCCTGATCTGTCTGAGCTTAGCTGTGAACCAGGGTTTGTCATTAGAGTAACTCACCCTGGTGCGTGATGGAAGAATGTTCTCTTCACAAAAGTGGATATATGAGTTCTTGATGAGTTCTCTATATGAGACTTGATTTACTAGATACTAACTAACTAACTAACTAACCTGCACTTATATAGCGCTTTTCTAGTCACAAAGACCACTCAAAGCGCTTTCACTAATACTAACCCTCTACTCTAAGGGCCTATAGGAAACAGATATCTAGGGACAATTTAGAACAGCCAATTAACCTAACATGCATGTCGCATGTACTGTAGAAATATATATTCTCTGCATCAACAATGTACTATACATGCATTCATGTACTATTGCACTGGGAATTGCACTAATAAATCTGTGAAGTTTTTGCAGACGTCTCTTTTTTTATATGTGAAGGTTACCACCATGTGGCACAAATTAAATACAAGATTAGAAAAGCTGTCTAAGAACAATCCAGCAGTTTGAGAAATCACTTTTGGTTTGGTGTAAGTCTGTCAACAGAATTATGAACCATAAAGCAGTTTGTGTTAAAATGTTAAATCCCATTAAACCTAATCCGGGGGCTTCCAATCATGTGTCATGGGGGGCCAAGACCCTGCAGGTTCTCTCTTCTACCCAGTCTCTTAAGCAGGTGTTGTCACTGATCAGCAGTCAGTGGAAGAAGTTCAGTGGAATCTGCTGTTGAAGACACTGGTTGGAGGTAAAGCCTGCAGGGTCTTGGCCCTCCATGGCACATGATTAGACACCCCCGCCCAAACCCATTATGATAAAGAACAGATGCTAATATGACCCAGAATTCCTCCATATACTGGTACTGTCGCTAAAGTATGCAGGGTCTTCTGCGGTGGCACAGCCAACAATATAGTCTTCAGTTAATAAAATAATTGTTTTGGTTACTTTTTTCTTAAAAATGAGCCATTATTTTCAAGGTCACCGATAAATCCTTTGTACAGTTGACTCTTTTCCCACCGGTGTCTTAACAGACAAAATAGAAAATCATGATGCAGACACACAAGTCACTAAATTGTTTATTACAATCAGCAGCAAATTCCATATTATTCAGAATGTGCAAAATTCAAACTGTAAAAAAAAAAAAAAAAACTGGAATGGGTCACACACGCCAGCTACACTGCCTCACTGAGAAGCAACTGGATCGGCCCCTGGTACTGGTCCTGGTTCAGCAGATCTTCAGCCTGCATCTCTGTAAATAGTGAGGCAAGGTCCAGTTGGGGTTGACAGTTTCCCTCTTGCCTAGACAAAAGACAAATGGGTGGTGGTTAATTAAAGCAAGTGTAAAACATTTGGGAAATACACTTGTTGCTAAAAGCCAGTGGTGGAATGTGAATTAATGAATGAATCTTTATTTCGGATTGATTAAAAGTAAAGATTAAAAGAAAATAGAATAATAAAACAAAGGGGAAAAAAATCTAACACGGTCAAATTAAACAATAACTCCTCTGATTATACAGTTCAACATAGGTTATCTGAAATGGGTGATGGCTGAAGCCGCAGCTTATATTGCCCACCCATATTCCATCCAAGAATTCAAAAGAAAAACAAAACAGGAGCGATTACAATTCCAATGTGACAATAAAGTACTTTGTTGTTGTATTTAACCACAATTTTCATGTAGCTGCGCTTCAGTAGATTTTACAAGGGCTGTGTTACATTTAAAATCATCTGTTTTTACTGTGGCCTTAGCAGTCAGAATGAATTAATACATTCACTTGAATGGAATCTAGTACTTTAACTGAAGGTGTGCATCACCGAGTATGGAGTCGCTCAGTCAAAATATGACGTTTTTATCAATAAAAGTTTGTCTTGTCTGTAAAAGTGTCTCTTGTTGCCCTGGCTTCATGTGTGGGCGGTGTTTTGTACTAGCATTGCTAAAATATAAAAGGAAGCACTACAATGGGTCTCAAATATTTGTAATGTGTCCTGTTACTGCATGAGTTTATTGATGATAGACTATAAACTACATATATAAAGTAAATTATATTGACGACTGAACATGTCACATTCGCCAAAACATACAGTTATGAACATAACTCACAAAGGATCACACAAGTGATCTGACAAAAAAAATAAATACATTAACAAGCGGTTTATTTTACAGTTGATGTGCCATATTCACACAATCAAATAAATCTCAGTTCAGTCCCTTTTATATTAAGTGGAAATTGTGCTACTTTGGTTTTGACACTTTACCTATAAAAGCAAAGGATTTCAGTACTTTCCACAGTGGCGAGGTAGGTTGTGGGGCGCCTGCTTTCCTCCTGCCTAGACGAACGACAGAAATGGATGGTGGTTAGGTTCAAGCAAGTTCAACACATATGCAGGCACATCTCAAAAATTAGAATACCATGAAAAAATTCAATATTTTTGTCACTCATTTCAGAAAGTGAAACCCATATTAGATTCATTACAGGGACAGTGATATATTGAAAGTGTTTATTTTAATATTGATGATTACGGTTACAGCCCATATTAACCAACACCTCAGCGGCCAACATTTATATTTAAAAACTATTTTTTAAAGTTAATTTTATGTAATATTCTAATTTCTTGCCAAATTGAATTTGGGGTTTTCAGGGGCTGTAAGCCGTAATCATCAAAATTAAAATAAACGCTTGAAATATATCGCTGTCTGTGTAATGAATCTATATAATATACGGATTTCTCTTTCTGAAATGAGTGACAAAAAATATTGAAGTTTTTCATGACATTCTAATTTTTGGAGATGTACCTCTATTAGGGAAATACACCTGTGAAAGTCAGTGGTGGGATGTGACAAAAATGCTTCGTTTCCCTGACGAGCACTGCAGGATCCACAGAATAGGTGTGTGTGTAGAGGATGTGCTCGAATGATGAGGCTCTGTTTAGTTCTTAAGTTCAGCTTTATTGACAGAACACATCGTCTAGCATTCTCAAAGCGGGAAGAAGAGAAAGAATCATATCACATCACCCTTTTATGTTTCCAGCATCAGAACTCAAGTCACATGGTGTTTTCAGTAAACATACAGTCACAAAGCATCCCTTTGAACCTTCACCATTGTCTCTCATTCCTTGATGAACCGGAAATCCCTCCGGGGCATCTTCTGTGGGACAAAAAGACCAATCTCGCACCTCCTCGTTATCTTCTGCAGATTCGAGTCCTTTGTCCTTCCAGACATGAAACCCCCAATACGCATGCAGTCATATCTCTGTGGAAATGTGAGCCCACAATGTGTGTCGCCCACTCTACCCCCCCCAAACGTCTAGTAAGGGCAAAACCTGCATGGCATAAAAAAAAAAGAAAAGAAAAACACAAAACACTCCATATATCGCTAATCAATCCACCAACTGCCTGGGTTTTAACCTTCTGCCGAATCTGCTGCAACCTGGCTTTGCTACCCCTGCAACATCTCTCTGCATCTGTGGATTAAAGCTGTTAGCACCTTTCTGTGAAGATTCTGGAGAATGTCCTTTCGGCGGCCTGCCACGGTGGGGGAGCCTCGCGAGCTGCACTTCCTCATCAGCCAAAACAAAAGCGGGTTTGAGCCTGTTTATGTAAATCAACTCCCTTCTGCCCCCTAAATCTAGCAGAAAATGCTTCTGCCTGGTCTCCAGCACTCTGAACGGTCCGTCATAAAACGGCTGCAAACTTGGACGCTGAGCATCATGTCTAACAAAAACAAACTCTGCATTTTTTAAAGCCTTTGGCACAAAAACGTGTGGGAAACTGTGATGGACCGGGCCAGGGAGCGTGTTTGCTCCCGAGTCGCTCTGCCACGGCTGAGCAGGGGGGCCATTTGGTGCGGGGTTATCGGGGAGAAATTCCCCCGGCAAACGGAGAGGTTGTGCAAAAACTAATTCAGCCGGGGAAGCATGCAAATCTTCCTTAGGTGCAGAACGCAACCCCAATAAAACCCATGGAAGTTTGTCCACCCAATTTGTATCCGTCAGCGACGCTCTGAGGGCTGCTTTCAATGACCTGTGAAAGCGTTCGCATAAACCATTAGCCTGGGGGTTATACGCGGTGGTGCGATGAATCTTCACCCCCAAGCTGCGGGCCATCGATGACCATATTTCGGAAATAAATTGGGGACCCCTGTCGGACGTTATGTCCGACGGTTCACCGAAACGCGCAACCCACGCTGCTAAAAATGCTCGCGCAACTTCTTCCGCTGTGGTTGATGTCAGAGGAATCGCCTCTGGCCAACGCGTGGTGCGATCCACCATCGTCAAAAGATGTATGTGCCCGTGTGATGGTGGGAGCGGGCCCACCAAGTCAACATGCACGTGATCAAAACGCTTAGCGGGGATGTGAAAAGGTTCCAACGGAGCCTTAGTGTGTCTGTGTATTTTGGCTCGCTGACACGCTACGCAGGCTGCCGCCCATTCCTTGACCTGTTTGCGCAACCCGGGCCAAACAAATTTCTCCCCCACCAACTTAATCGATGCGCGCACCCCCGGGTGCGCGAGAGAATGGACCGAGTCAAAAACGCGGCGACGCCACGCGGCTGGCACCACGGGGCTTCGCCGTCCCGTGGAGACATCGCAGATTAGTGGGGGCATACCACTTTGTTGCTCCCTGTGCTCCAGCCTTAACCCTGTTGGTCCAGACTGGAGCGCGCACACGTCCGCGTCGTTAACCTGCTCCGCAGCCATGGCTGCATATCTAACCCTACACAGACCGGGGCTGCGTGCGCTGCTGCCCGGGCCCGCGGCCACGGCTACAGAGTCTGCCCCCATGGGGCTTGGTGTTGCTACCGCGCGCGAGAGACAGTCTGCCACAACATTGTGTTTACCCGCGACATGCTGAATATCAGTAGTGAACTCCGATATTGTGGCTAGTTGCCTTTGTTGTCGGCCTGACCAGGGTTCTGAAATTTTGGCCATTGCAAACGTTAGCGGTTTATGATCCACAAACGCGGTGAAACGTCGCCCCTCCAACCAGAACTGAAAATGGCGGATGGCCAAGTGTAGGGCCAAAAGCTCCCTATCAAACGCACTGTATTTACGCTCACTATCGCGCAAAGTCCTGCTGAAAAACGCGAGAGGTTGCCAGGTACCTGCCACAAATTGTTCAACTACCGCCCCCACCGCTACATCGGAAGCGTCAGTGGCGAGCGCCATGCGGGCCATTGGAACTGGGTGCGCTAACAAAACTGCGTTCGCCAGGGCTGATTTGACCTGGGCAAAAGCGCGCTCCCACTCCGGAGACCATTCAACTTTATTTGCGGGCTTTTGTTTTTTTAACGCGGTGTACAATGGCTGCATGAGCCGTGCTGCGCTTGGGAGGAACCGGTTGTAAAAATTAACCATCCCTAGAAACTCCTGAAGCGCCTTGACCGTTTGAGGTTGCGGAAAATCTGTTATGGCACGCGCCTTATCTGGCAGAGGAACCGCTCCTTCTGCCGAAACGCGATGCCCCAAAAAATCAATCTGCGCCATCCCAAACTGGCACTTCGCTGGGTTAACTATTAACCCGTGCTCTGCCAGCCTCCGAAAAACTGCTGTGAGGTGTTTTTCGTGCTCGCCCTCGGACTCGCTGGCTACTAAAATATCGTCCAAATAAACGAACACGAAAGGGAGGTCGCGTAAAACTGCATCCATCATGCGTTGGAAAGTCTGCGCGGCCCCCTTGAGGCCAAAAGGCATGCACAAAAACTCAAAAAGGCCGAAAGGAGTTATGACCGCTGTTTTGGGTACATCCTGCGTGCGCACTGGAACCTGGTGGTATCCGCGCACCAAGTCTATTTTAGAAAAAATGCACGCCCTTCGCCAAATGAACAGAAAAATCCTGAATGTGCAGAATCGGGTAGCGGTCATGAGCTGAAACGTTGTTCAACCTGCGGAAATCGCCGCAAGGTCGCCACGAGCCGTCAGCCTTTGGGACCATGTGTAGCGGCGAAGCCCAGGAGCTTTTGGAGCGTCTAACAATGCCCAGTTTTTCCAGATTAGTGAACTCCTCGCGCGCGATGGCCAGTTTAGCTGGGTCCAAACGCCGAGCTTTTGCAAAGACGGGAGGCCCGGTGGTGGTGATAAAATGCTCCACCCCATGTTTAGCCACCGTCGCCGAAAACGTGGGGACAGTGAGTGCTGGGAACTGAGCGAGCAATGTGTGAAACTTAACCACCCGCAGCTGAGACGCTGGCATGTGCAGTCGGCGGGGCCACCCAAGCTGTGCAGGGAATAGAATGAAAGGACAGTGCATTAATCAGACGTCTATTAGCAAGGTCAACCAATAAACCATGTGAGCACAAAAAATCAGCCCCTAACATGTTGAAACTGACTGCTGCTACAATAAATGTCCACTCAAATGAACGGCCCTGTAAGGACAGAAGCATGGTCCTCTCACCGAACGTTTTAATCGCGGAGCCGTTCGCTGCTGACACTGACACCCAGGGAGCTTTAGACGGCATCAGCCGTTCCGCGTAGGTGGGTGTGACGAAACTCAGCTGGGAGCCTGTGTCCACGAGGAACTGTTTCCCCGAGTGTGCATCCGTCAGGTAAAGCAGCTTGTTCTCATCGCCGAGGGTCACAGCTGCTACCGGCCCTCGGTCTTAGCGTTTCCCTGGCGCTTGAAGTTGCACGGCGGGACGCACCTGTGCGCTCTCTCTGCAAAACGGCGGTGGTAGAAACACCGGCCGTCCTCCGCTCCGCGTCGCCTGGCCCCCATCGCCGCCGTCATTGGTGCGTCTGGCGCCGCGGCCGCTGGACCTGCGCTGTCTCCGAACGCCGTTCCTGGGCTAGCTGCAGCGGCCGAAACCACGTTCCGCTTGTGGGCGTTGACAAGCCGCTGCGCCTCTTTGCACAGCCCATGGTAGTCTCGCCTGGCCAATCGGGGCGACTCTGCCAGGGCCACTCTCACTGCTGGCGGCAGGGTCCGAAGGAAAAGGTGGGTGAAAATGAATTCGCCATCCTCAGAGTCTTTGAGCCTCAGCATCTTCACCATCAGGTCCGCAGGTCGATTGTTCTCTGACTCCGTCAACATCAGGAGCCCCTCTGCTCGCTGTTGGACCGAAGGGGTGAAATGGCTGATCAGCGCGTCCTTCAATGCGCTGTACTTGTCGCTGTCTGGTGGATGATTAACCAGATCCTCCACTCTCTGGACCGTGTTGCTGTCCAGCTTCGCTACCACATGGTAGAATCTTGTGTCGTCGTTGGAGATTCTCCGGAGGTTGAACTGCGCCTCAACTGCGCTAAACCATGAGCGCGGGCTGTGCTGCCAGAAATCGGGCAGCTGGATCGTTGAGGCGGCCATCAGGCTGGCTTCCGCCGAGCCCCGCTCGGGAGAATTCTGTCTGCTCATTCTTTGTCGTAGGTCACCAGTGTAGAGGATGTGTTCGAATGATGAGGCTGAGTTTAGTTCTTAAGTTCAGCTTTATTGACAGAACACATCGTCTAGCATTCTCAAAGTGGGAAGAAGAGAAAGAATCATATCACATCACCCTTTTATATGTTTCCAGCATCAGAACTCAAGTCACATGGTGTTTTCAGTAAACATACAGTCACAAAGCATCCCTTTGAACCTTCACCATTGTCTCTCATTCCTTGATGAACCGGAAATCCCTCCGGGGCATCTTCTGTGGGACAAAAAGACCAATCTCACACCTCCTCGTTATCTTCTGCAGATTCGAGTCCTTTGTCCTTCCAGACGTGAAACCCCCAATACGCATGCAGTCATATCTCTGTGGAAATGTGAGCCCACAATATGTGTCGCCCACAGTGTGGGTCTATTCTGACGCTTTAGAAAATTATATGAATGACTTTATAAATCACTGGTTTGAAAAAGCAATTTTAATATGATGAGATTTCGGCTCCTGTGGTCCATTTCACCAGTATCCACAATATAAACACTGAGGGAAGCTATCCCCTGGCATGTGGAAACACATTCTAGCATTAAATTGCACACAATTTAATGCGCAACACCAAAGTGCAATGCGTACACAAACCAGGACTTTAACCAGGATTAACATATTTCATCGTTTTGCTCTCACAAGCGAATACTTACGAGAAAACAAGCGCGAATCAGCAGAGTTGGCTACTAGCTAGCTACTAGCTAAAACTCGTTAGCCAGCACAAAACGGCACTGTATGGCTCAAAAAAAGTGAGCTTACCACCAACAGGATAAATAAGCGAATAGATGCACATTATTACAAATCACTCACCATCGATGGTTCTCTCACGTTCGTCTTCAGCTTGTCCGTAGTCCGGTTCTATGCTGAGCTGCCATCTGTATCGGTCCGGGTCGCTCCTCTCACTGTGGATCTGCCACCAAGCAGAGAAAACTCCGCACCTCTTCGTTGGACCACGGTGTAGAGTTCCGCAAAACCTACAACGCTGTCTGTATTAATATCGTATTTACTCCGTGACCGAGTTAGTCCGTGAAATATTGCAAATAGCGGTCGTGTAGATTCATCAGAAGACGGTCGCTTTCGTGACGTTACGACCTGACCAATCAGCGGCGACCAGGCTGTTGACGTCACATCACGGCACGACTCAGCACGGTTGTACCCTGCCCTCGAGCAGGCACGAAAATGGCGTCTGTTAAACTGTGTTGGGGCTAGTGGAAAGAGCAACAAAGCGTGCTGAGCTGTCCCGTGTTGGGCTAAGCGGGGCTAGTGGAAAAGGGCCTTAAGTCAGACTCTTATATAGTGGTGTCTCACCAATAGTAGATCTCCACCTGTAACAGATCCCCTAATTCAGGGGTGTCCAATCATGTGCCTTGGAGGGCCAAGACCCTGCAGGCTTTACCTCCAACCAGTGTCTTCAACAGCAGATTCCTGACTTTTTTCCCACTGATTGCTGATAAGTGAAAACGCCTGCTGAAGAGACTGGGTAGAAGAGAAAACCTGCAGGGTCTTGGCCCTCCATGATACATGATTGGACACCCCTGTCCTAATCAGTGAGACTTCTCCCATAGAGAGCACAGAAAAGGATACATATAGATACATACATACACTACCGTTCAAAAGTTTGGGGTCACTTAGAAATTTCCTTATTTTTGAAAGAAAAGCACTGTTTTTTCAATGAAGATAACTTTAAACTAATCAGAAATACACTCTAATATCTAATATACATTGCTAATGTGGTAAATGACTATTCTAGCTGCAAATGTCTGGTTTTTGGTGCAATATCTACGTAGGTGTATAGAGGCCCATTTCCAGCAACTATCACTCCAGTGTTCTACACTGTGTACAATGGTACAATGTGTTTGCTCATTGTGTCAGAAGGCTAATGGGTGATTAGAAAACCCTTGTGCAATCATGTTAGCACAGCTGAAAACAGTTTAGCTGGTTAGAGAAGCTATAAAACTGACCTTCCTTTGAGCAGGTTGAGTATCTGGAAAAAATTATTTCAAATACAAATCGTTATTTCTAACCTTGTCAATGTCTTGACTATATTTACTATTCATTTTACAACTCATGGTGGTAAATAAGTGTGTGACTTTTCATGGCAAACACAAAATAATTGTCTGGGTGACCCCAAACTTTTGAACAGTAGTGTATATGGGTATATAAATATAGGTATAAAAATATACAGAAATAAAATGGGAAAGAACACATCCCACCCCCACCCCCCAAAAAACACATCAAACATCCAGAAAAGTAACTACAAAAAAAAACATAAAATCTAAATCTTCATTTAGGCTTGGATATTTTGTGGCCTGTAGTTTATAAATCCAAAAGGCCTCTCTTTGGTGGAGTTTCCTTTGTCTATCACCTTTTCTAATAGAAACAGGAATGTGATCAATACCAGCAACTTGTAGTGAAGATGAATCACTATTACGATGATCCATGTAGTGTCTAGCCATCGGATAATTAGCATTCCATGTGCGAATCACATACTCGTGTTCTACCAATCTGTCTTAGAATCTTCTTTTAGTCCTACCGATGTAAAAAAAACCAACAAAACTTTACATTTTGGACGTTCTAATCTATAGGTGACAAAATGTCTTTTACAGTTGATAAAATAATTAATAATGTACTCCTGAGAGGTAAAATCCTAACGTTTTGGTTTGTATTAGGGCTGCAGCTAACGACTATTTTACGGCTCAGGTAATCACCCACTCTAATCGAAGATTACTCGAGTAATCTTAGACTTTTTTTTTTTTTTTTTTTTAAAGAAACTTGCATTGACCAACATTTGTAACCCTAACACTCAATAACACAGGTACACATTTATTGCAATGCTTATTGCAATGTTTATCGCATAGAACATAACTAAATGGTACGTTACACCATTAAGTTCCTTTTGCTAGCATTTAGCATGTTAGCATCCGCTAGTGGACGCGTTAGCATCCATTGGCATGTGGATGCTAACGGCGATGGCTATATGTTCTTTGGTTATATAAGCATAATTAGCGTAGCTGACTACATGCTATTCATCTTAATTTTAAATCTCAGTCACGTACCTTGTCTCAGGTGTGCTGGCTGTGCGTGATGTGGGATGCTTTCTGCCGAGACACTAACATCCGAAGTTGTAGCATGCTAGCTCGCTGCTCAGCTTTACCATATACACGCTGCACAATGTTTTCCTTCAATTTAAGCTTGAAATTATTCCACACTTGATATAGTTTTGTCACTTAAAAAAAAAAAAAAAAAAATTCTTTGCCAGCCCGTCACTATGCCACTCTGACATGGTGCCGTTAAACAAATCTGCGTTTTGTTTAGGTAGCGTGACCGGAAGAAAGTGGCACCAGAACGAGGTCATATAGACTGGAAGTGCTACATTAAATGACACGTCGACACATAAATTTTGAATCAAATTTTTTGTAACCAAATTATTCGAATCATTCAAGTAACCATTGTAGCCCTAGTTTGTATTACATTCGTGTAGTGGCTACAATGATTACATTTATAGGACCCCTTTGGTTTTAAACCCAACCATGTCTGTTGGGTTTGTGGTTGAAGATGACTGTGGACCAATTTATCCTGTACTGTGGGGCATCTTCTAAAACTAATTAAAGGTGGTTCAAGGAAAAATCTGACTCAGTGTTTTATCACTTTGAATAATGCCCCAGTTTCTATTGGTTATCTGTTTTCTGCTTCTGTACTAGATGTTGTTACAAATACCACTCTCTTTTTTTCTGTTTAGTAGCATTTCTCTTTTGTAGTAAGCTTTGTCTGCTCAGTTGCTTGGCTTTGGTATATGTTGTCTGAATAGCAGAACTTTTATATCCCCGTTCCTGAAAACGTGATATCATTTCTGCAGATTTAGCCTCAAACTTCTCTTCCAGATCACAAATTCTACGTACTCGTATCTGTCCCAAAGGCACATTCTCTTTAAGCCACTTAGGATGGAAGCTGCTGGCATGGAGAATGGTATTTCTATCTGCTAATTTCCTGTATATACAGTGGGGCAAAAAAGTATTTAGTCAGCCACCAATTGTGCAAGTTCTCCCACTTAAAAGATGAGAGAGGTCTCCAATTTTCATCATAGGTATACCTCAACTATGAGAGACAAAATGAGGAAAAAAAAAATCCAGAAAATCACACTGAAGGATTTTTAATTAATTAATTGGTAAATTCATTGGTAAAATAAGTATTTGGTCACCTACAAACAAGAAAGATTTCTGGCTCTTACAGACCTGTAACTTCTTTAAGAGGCTCCTCTGTCCTCCACTCGTTACCTGTATTAATGGCACCTGTTTGAACTCGTTATCAGTATAAAAGACACCTGTCCACAACCTCAAACAGTCAGACTCCAAACTCCACTATGGCCAAGACCAAAGAGCTGTCAAAGGACACCAGAAACAAAATTGTAGACCTGCACCAGGCTGGGAAGACTGAATCTGCAATAGGTAAGCAGCTTGGTGTGAAGAAATCAACTGTGGGAGCAATTATTAGAAAATGGAAGACATACAAGACCACTGATAATCTCCCTCGATCTGGTGCTCCATGCAAGATCTCACCTCGTGGGGTCAAAATTATCACGAGAACGGTGAGCAAAAATCCCAGAACCACACGGGGGGACCTAGTGAATGACCTGCAGAGAGCTGGGACCAAAGTAACAAAAGGCTACATCAGTAACACATTACGCCACCAGGGACTCAAATCCTGCAGTGTCAGACGTGTCCCCCTGTTTAAGCCAGTACATGTCCAGGCCCGTCTGAAGTTTGCTAGAGAGCATTTGGATAATCCAGAAGAGGATTAGGAGAATGTCATATGGTCAGATGAAACCAAAATAGAACTTTTTGGTAAAAACTCAACTTGTCGTGTTTGGAGGAGAAAGAACACCATACCTACTGTGAAGCATGGGAGTGAAAACATTATACTTTGGGGCTGTTTTTCTGCAAAGGGACCAGGACGATTGATCCATGTAAAGGAAAGAATGAATGGGGCCATGTATCGTGAGATTTTGAGTGAAAACCTCCTTCCATCAGCAAGGGCATTGAAGATGAAACGTGGCTGGGTCTTTCAGCATGACAATGATCCCAAACACACCGCCCTGGCAACAAAGGAGTGGCTTCGTAAGAAGCATTTCAAGGTCCTGGAGTGGCCTAGCCAGTCTCCAGATCTCAACCCCATAGAAAATCTTTGGAGGGAGTTGAAAGTCCGTGTTGCCTAGTGACAGCCCCAAAACATCACTGCTCTAGAGGAGATCTGCATGGAGGAATGGGCCAAAATACCAGCAACAGTGTGTGAAAACCTTGTGAAGACTTACAGAAAACGTTTGACCTCTGTCATTGCCAACAAAGGGTATATAACAAAGTATTGAGATGAACTTTTGTTATTGACCAAATACTTAGTTTACTGAGGAATTTACCAATTAATTCATTAAAAATCCTTCAATGTGATTTTCTGGATTTTTTTTTTTTCTCATTTTGTGTCTCATAGTTGAGGTATACCTATGATGAAAATTGGAGACCTCTCTCATCTTTTAAGTGGGAGAACTTGCACAATTGGTGGCTGACTAAATACTTTTTTCCCCACTGTAGATGTATGGAAAATCCCTTGTTGATCCTTAAAGATGGTAAGGTCTAAAAAATGAATACTCTTTACTGTACTCCAAAGTAAGCTTGATGTTAGGATTAATATTATTCAAAAATGCATGAAAAAAAAAACAAAACCTGTAACTCATTTTCTGATCTGGACCACACCAAAAAAACAAACAAACAAAAAAATCATCAATGTATCATCTCCACCAAACAATATGTTTCAAAAAACTTTTTTCATTGTTGAACACAAAATCCTCTTCCCATTTACCCAAATAGAGACATGCATATGAGGGACTATAATACGCTCTGATAGTACATCCTTGTATCTGCTTGAACATTTTATCCTGGAAATTAAAAACATTGTTATTCAAAGTCCATTCTGTCAATGTCAACAGAAAATTGACAGTTATCAATTTTCAAGCATATCAGTGGTATCTTGAACATATGCAGGTAGTAAGGGCAAAAAAAGGTTTAATGAAAAAGTCAATATATTTTGATACTGGTTCAGTGAGACTGTCATTGGTTGATATCACTGGTCATACTGGAGGGTTTGCAACACATTTCTGTACCTTTTGGAAGCATATAGAATGATGCAATACATGGATTCTCATTGTATAAAAATTCCAGTTCATTGTCCAGAATCCAACCATTATCTTTAGCCTGTAACAACATCTCTTTTGGCTCTATTTTGAGAGATTCATTTGGATTGTATGTCAAAGGTTGGTAAAACTTTATTTAATTGGTGATAGGCCTCATTGATATACAAGTCTCTGCCCCAGACCACAATAGCGCCACCTTTATCTGCTTTCTTGATAACAATTTCATCATCTTTTGCCAATGCTTCTAATGCACTTTTCTTTTTCAAAGAAAGATTGTACACTACTCTTTTTTTCTTAAATAGGTTCTCGACATCAAAATTAACTTTCTTTTCAAATGTGTTTAATGCAGCATTCTAAAATAAAGGGCAAAATTTTGATCTGGGTTTAAATTGAGCTCTAAAATCAGAAGATACAGTCTGACCCATGTCTGAAGAACTTGCAGAGTTTGCAGAACCTCGCTTATTCCATGCGTTGAGATGTATCTTCCTGTAAAATCTAAACGGATCAATTTTGGTATTGAATTCATTTGCAGGGAAGTAGGAGCAAAACTCCACCAAAGAGAAGCCTTTTGGATTTATAAACTACAGGCCATAAAATATCCAGGCCTAAATGAAGGTTTAGATTTTACTGGCTTTTTTGTTTGTTCGTTTTGTTTTTCCAGAGTTAATTTTCTGGATGTTTGTGGGTTTTTGTGGGGAGGGGAGGGGATTTGGATGTGTTCTTTCCCATTTGTATTTATGTATATTTTTATACCTATATTTATATATCTATATATGTATCTGTGTATCCTTTTCTGTGATCTCTATGGGAGGATTGGGGGCTCTGTTACAGGTGGAGAAAGTTTTTCTTGATAAATTCCTTAATTGACAGAACAAGCTGAAAATGTTTTTTTAAAGATGCACTCCAGTGGATATAAATCCCTATAAAAACAAATGTACATTGTCTAAAATAGTATCCTGTGCCCTTTATTTCTACAAACAAAACTTTGCATTGTTTTTAAGTTTTGTGTCACAATCTTTTCACACTACAGGATCTGTGATAACTAGACCCACCCACATTCCACAAGGATAATAGTGGCTTGCACTACATTATCAGAATAAACCCTGTGATAAAAAGACTTAAAGGTTGAAGGACATGCCCAGTTGTATGCACAGTGGCCCAGGATGACTAAAACTGCATTAGTCCTTAAAAGCAGTTTAATGGTAAAACCCATCTTTAATTGAGGTCAAGTTTTTGAAGCAGGTGGTTAAAAAATGCTAACTGGCCTGAAGGCTCACTTCAGTCAGGCCAGAAAGTCTTGATTGGCTCAACACGACGGATGTGCTGGCGCCATGCATAGTTAGGTGACCAAAGGTGCTCCATTTAGACTCGTCTGTTTTCAGGGGTCGGGGCATAAGTGAAACTTTATCAAAAAAAAAAAAAAAAAAAACAGACATGAGACATTTGAGTGATTATGCTCGTGATATGTCTTGTAAGTCATAAACATGTTAGACATGTTAACAAGAAAAAAAAAAAAAAAAAGGATTTTTAGCAACAATTTCACAACAAAAATGTTGCAAGTTTGCATGAACAAAGAAAGATTACACATAATATATAGATAATCATGCATGTTTGTAAGTTTGGGGCCCCAGAACTGGTATTCAGGACAGTCCTAATATTCTAACTGAACCTATTGTGCAGAAATTGAAGGCATTTGAATGCTTACAGGATGTTCTCCCTCTGTCTTCTTGTTCTTTGAAGGAAATCTTATGTTGCTCCCTGATTTATTTTGTTGCCCACAGCTGAAAGAGAATGTGAAGAGCGCCAATCCAGGAGCAAATCGACTTACTGTGTGTCTGAAGGACAACACCACCATCTTCTTGGAGAATATGCCTAAACCTTTGATTCAGAAAACTAAAGAGTATATTGATAAGCTGAAGCTGGGGAAACCAGGTAATTACACTCATATTAGGTTTTAACTTTTGTTTTTTTATTATGGGTGGGGGGAAAAATACATTGTAATGTCACAATACTTTGTGGTGGTGATACAGTATTGATTCAAAGACACTAGTATTGTGATACCGGAGTGGTGGCTCAGTTGGTAGAGCATCCGCCCCACACCCGGGAGGCAGGGGTTCAAATCCCGGCCGGGTCATGCCGAAGACCATATAAAAGTGGAACTTCCTGCCGTCCAGCTTGGTGCTCAGCAATAATGGAATGGCGGAGGGAAATCTGTGGCGGCGCCTTGCATGGCAGTGACCCTCTGATTCTACACTTGGGGTGTGTGTGATTAACACAGTAGAGAGGAAAAACACAATCTCGTTCTACTGTACATGATTGGATGTACAGCTGAATGACAATAAAGGGTGATTTAATTTTTTAATTTAATATTTTATTAACAACTAGAAAAGCACTCATAGAGCACATACCTCCGCCAAGGCTCCATGGGCTGCACGGTGGCGCAGTGGTTAGCACCGCGGCAGCACAGTTTTACCCTCAGCCGGGGGATCACGGGGATCATGAGATCGTGGGTTTGATCCCTGCCCCCGGCCAACAGTGATCTGTGTGGAGTTTGCATGTTCTCCCCGTGTTTGCGTGGGTTTACTCCGGGATTTCTCCGGTTTCCTCCCACATGCCAAAACATGCAGGTAAGGGAGTTAAGGGGCGCTTGCGCACGCAGCGACCGGCAGCTGGTGGCTTGTCACCGGACTGCAGAACAAATCTACCTACGGGTACAAAATAAGTCCAAAAAAAAAAAAAAAAGGCTCCTTCCGTTTGTCATGGATCACCTCCAAAATGTAATGGGTTTGTGTGTAGGCCTATAGCCACTTGTGGTGAAAATGGCATCAAAGTCTGTCCATCAGTTTTGGAGTATTGTTGCTAACACACTGTGAGAAGATAAGAGCCTTGGCTGAGGTATACATTCTCAGATCATCACCAAAATATAATGGGTTCCTCTCTAGCCCAAGAACCACCTCTGGTGAAAATTTCATCCAAATCCATCCAGTAGTTTTTGTGTAATCCTGCTGCACAAATACAAACAAAGCCCTTGGTGGAGGTATGCACTCTCAGATCATCACCAAAATCTAATCATCCGTTCCCCGTGCCATTACACACCTTTCCTGAAAATTTCGTCAAAATCCGTTCATAACTTTTTGAGTTATGTTGGTAACAGAAAAACAAACAGACAAACCCCGGTAAAAACATTACCGCCTTGGCGGAGGTAATTATAAGTAAATGTAGAATACACAAACTTGCCTATTTTTGTACCATCGTAATTAAAAACAACAGACTTTTCAGTCCATTAGATGGTAATAAATGCTTATTGTCTGGTTAGGACAGCACAGTAAAGGAGTGACTTCTGAGATCTAGCCACGAGTTGAACAAGACAAAGCTCAGAATGAGAAATCCCACTATATAGTGGACATAAAAAGTCTACACCCCCTTGTTCAAATGCCAGGTTTTTGTGATGTAAAAAAAAAAAAAAAAAAAATGAGACCAAAATAAATCATTTCAAAACTTTTTCCACCATTAATGTGACCTTTAACCTGTACAGCTCGATGGAAAAAGAAACAAATCTTCTAAGGGGAAAATAAAAAACTTACAATAACCTGGTTGCATAAATGTCCACACCCTTAAACTAATACTCTGTTGCAGCACCTTTGGCTTTTATTACAGCACTCAGTCTTTTTGGGGTAGGAGTCTATCAGCGTGGCACATCTTGATGTAGCAATATTTAAGATAAGATAAGCCTTTATTAGTCCCACAATGGGGAAATTCCAGGATTGCAACAGCACAGGGATAGCAACACTCAGAGCAATAATTAAGAAGATACAAAAAATATAAATAAGAGCAGTGGATATACATACATACACATAAATATATAACTATATATACAAAGTGCAGAGCATTGTAGCAAGATGGAATAAACAGCATCACCGTCTACTTAGTTATCCTACAGAGTATGAATATGTACCCATACATATTGTCACCCTCCGTAGCGACTGATATTGTCCTAGTTGTATACTGGAGGGGACCAGTTGTGTAAGGCTGTTGCGTCTTTTGCATACAATACTATTAGCTCATCACGTTTTTTTTTTTTTTGCTATCTCTGTGAGCAGCCCTGCTTAGGTTGTACAGTCTGACAGCCGTAGGTAGGAAGGACCTGCGAAACCTCTCGGTTGCGCACCTAGGATGATGTAGTCTACTGCTAAATGAGCTCCTCAGTGCGTTCAATATGTCCTACATAGGGTGGGACTCGGACTCCAGCAGAGATGTCAGTTTAGCCACCGTCCTTCTGTCTCCTATCTCCTCCACTGGGTCAAGGCGTTGCCCCAGGACAGATCTAGCTTTCTTGATCAGTTTGTTCAGTCTCTTCCTATCGGCTGCTGTAATGTCGTTGCCCCAGCAGACCACTCCAAAAGTGATGGCTGATGCCACCACCGTGTCGTAGAATGTCTTCAGCAGCACCCCTTGTACACCAAAAGACCTGAGCCTCCTCAGTAGGAACAGCCTGCGCTGTCCCTTCTTGTAGAGTGCGTCGGTATTGTGTGACCAGTCTAGTTTATTGTTCAGATGAACACCAAGGTACTTGTAGGATGTCACCATCTCAATGTCTGTTCTCTGTATGTTTACTGGTGCTGTGAGGGGTTGTCCTTGCCTGCGGCAGTCCACCACCAGCTCCTTAGTTTTCCTCGCGTTGATCTGGAGGCAGTTCCGATGGCACCAGTCCACGAAGTCCTGGATAAGTCCTCTGTACTCAGCTTCATCTCTGTTGGAGATGAGGCCAACAATCGCAGAGTCGTCAGAGAACTTCTGTAGATGGCAGTGTGTTATGTGAGAAGTCCGCAGTATAAAGGGTGAACAGGAAGGGAGCCAAAAACGTTCCCTGGTAGGCCCCCGTGCTACCGATGATTGTGTCAGACACACAATCTCGGGTTCTCACAAACTGTGGCCGGTTAGTGAGGTAGTCCAGGATCCATGATGACAGATGCTAGTCCACCCCTGCGCACAGCAGCTTGTCCTTCAGGATCATCGGTTGAATGGTGTTGAAAGCACTGGCGAAGTCTCACCGCATTCCCGGGCTTCTCCAGGTGGGACAGAGAACGGTGAAGGAGGAAGATCACTGCATCCTCCACCCCAATGCCATGCTGGTAGGCAAACTGGAGTGGATCCATCGCTGGTCCCACCAGGGGGTGGAGGTGAGCAAGGAGCAGTCTCTCCAGGGTCTTCATCATGTGAGACGTCAATGCCACTGGTCTGTAGCTGTTCAGGTCTTTGGGGTGGGAAGTATTTGGTACAGGTACCACACAAGATGTTTTCCACAACTGTGGTACCCTCCCCAGCTTCAGGCTCAGGTTGAAGATGTGATTTGAAGATGTGTTGAAGATTTACCCACTCTTCTTTGCAAAAACACTCCAAATCTGTCAGATTGCAAGGACATCTCCTGTGCACAGACCCTCTTCAGATCAACTCACAGATGTTCGATCAGATTCAGGTCTGGACTCTGGCTGGGTCATTTCAAAACCTTAATGTTTTGTTTTTTTTGGTGAAGCCATTCTTTTCTTGATTTGGATGTGTGCTTTGGGTCGTTGTCGTGCTGAAAGATGAAGTTCCTCTTCATATTCAGCTTTCTAGCAGAAGCCTGAAGGTTTTGTGCCAACACTGACTGGTATTTGGAACTGTTCATAATTCCCTCCACCTTGACTAATGCCCCAGTTCCAACTGAAAAGAGAAACAACCCCAAAGCATGATGGTGCCACCACCATGCTTCACTGTAGGTATAGTGTTCTTTTGGTGATGAGCAGTGTTGTTTGCACCAAAACCTAGACCTTTTGGAAATATGGCTAAAAACTTCAACCTTGGTTTCATTGGCCCATAACACAATTTTCCACGTGTTTGGGAGATTTCAAATGTGTTTTTGCAACATGTGGCTGGGCTTGGATGTTTTTCTTCGGAAGATAAGGCTTCCATCTTGCCACCCTAGACGGAAGATTGTTGTCACATGTACTAAATAGCCAGTACTTGCCAGAAATTCCTGCTTCTCCTTCACCGTTGCTGTCAGCCTCCCTGACCAGTTTTCTTCTCGTCTTTTCATTAATTTTGGAGGGACGTTTAGTTCTTGGTAATCTCACTATTGTGCCATATTTTCTCCACTTGATGATGACTGTCTTCACTGTGTTCCATGGTATATTTAATGCCTTGGAAATTCTTTTGTACCTTCTCCTGACTGATGACCTTTGAACAATGAGATCCCTCTGATGCTTTGAAAGCTCTCTGCAGACTTCCGGTCTGGACACCATGGTGATAGCAGCTTAACGCTGAAGCTCTCAGACCCAATCCAGGAAAATATCTTGAAAATCGGATTTAACGGATTTTTGGAAGAGTGAAAATCAAAAGACAAAGTCATCATGCCTAAAGGAAAACAGAAGAAAACGACATTTACCAGCCCAGCACACACATCGGCCGAAGAATCTGATCCGGAGGATTTCCATTCAGAAGACGAGGAGCTGAATGAAGCTAACAAAAAGGTTAGCTTGAAAATGGTATATAATGAATTAAGACGATTTCGCCGAGAGTGTTGGGCCGAATTTCATGAATTCAAAGAAGAATTAAAAAGGACAAACAGCAGAGTGGACCAGGCTGAGAACCGAATCTTGGAAGCAGAGGAAAGAATAAAAGCGCTGGAAGATTCCGTGCTGGATCTACACAAAAGGCAGTCAAGACTAGAGGCTAAGCTAACCGACCAAGAAGGAAGACAGAGAAGAGACAACATAAAGAATTCACGGTCTGAAAGAAGGAGTCGAATGGTTTCAACACAATGGCGGCATGTGTGGAATCCTTACTGAGAGAGAAGCTGGATATTCCCTAATCCACCGACTTGAAGATAGAAAGGGCGCACCGTACATTAGCTCCTAGGCTGGCGGTGGAAGCGCCTCCACGCTCGGTGGTGGTGAAATTTTCCAACTCCAAAATAAAAGAAGAGGCTGTAAGACTGGCTTGGCAGAAAAAAGGATTTATGCACCAAGAGAGAAGAGAGTTTTCGTGGAACATGATTATGCCCCGGAGGTCCTTAAAAAGCGTCGGGAATACAACGATGCTAAAAAGGTTCTACGAGAGAAGAAATTGCGCTTCCAGACGCCATTTCCGGCGAAGTTAAGGGTTTTCTACGGGGCAGAGACATGTCTCTATAACTCGGCGGAAGAAGCAACCGAAGATATGGCGAGAAGAGGACTCCCGGTAACTGTGTTTAAACCCGCAGCAGACCCGATCGAAAGGATCAAGGCTCAAACGTGGTCCACACAGAGACCCTCAAAACCCACGGGCCAGCAACGGGAATCCCAGCGTCAGAGCTACAAGGAAAAACTGGCCGTTTACAGGAGGGAATAACTTTTTTGGGTTTTTTTTTTTTTTTTTTTAGTCAGTCTGCACATCCAACCCCCCTCCTACAAGGTAACAAACATTAAAGGAGATGCAGAATCAGCATGTGGTAAAACATTTCATGGTACAGTCATATTCGAAACAAATAAGTCTTAAAAAAAAAAAAAAAAAAAACTTGTTAAAATAGAAATGTGACAAGGATCCACATGTTCTCTCCACACTAACAAATACTGTATTAACGTGAATGTTTGCTGTGATGGTGGTGGGAGGGTGCACACAATTTCATAAGGTATAGGCATTAAAAAAAAAAAAAAATCATTACAAGTTCGGATTGGGATCTGAAATTCATGTTAAAAACATGGGACAACTTACAGGGGTAAGAGAGGGCCCTCAACACGTAACAGAGTTTGAGGAATTTCCCTCAGAGCCTACACTCCATCAAGGCTCTTCTAAGGTCACTAAAAAGACCTCAGCTCAGGAAGTTCTTTTGTCAGTTTTTTGTTTTAAAGTTTTTTACACTATGTTCTTAATGTTTTTTATGTTCTTAATGTTCTTTCAGTTTCTGAGTAGCATAAAAAAGGGCCACCACACTGTTATACTAAATAAGACAACACAATGGAGAAACAGGGTGTAACCAAAATAATCTCATATAATGTAAAGGGGATCCTGAATCCAGTTAAAAGATCCAAGATTCTAGGCAAAATGAAAAAAGACAAAGCAGGAATAATATTTTTACAAGAAACCCACCTAACAGACGTGGAGCACACTAAACTCAATAGACAAGGGTTTAATATGATCTCTTCATCTTCATATAAATCGGGGAGGAGGAGGGGAGTAGCGACATTGATCTCAACCAAAATTACATTTGAAAAAAAGTCAGAACACAAAGATAAAGAAGGGAGATACAGTTTGGTAATTGGGCGGCTAGAGGGAGAAGATATCACCCTGCTGAATGTATATGCACCTCCAGGGGCTAACTGGAAATTTTATAAAAATGTATTTGACCTAATGATAACTAAAGCCCAAGGTTTAGTGATATGTGGTGGAGACTTGAATCTAAGACTGAATCCATACTGGGATGCATCAGGTAATTCTCCACATCAAAATAACACTCAAAGTAGAAAACCTCGGATGCTACTAAAAGAAATGGGAATCTGTGATGTGTGGAGGGAATTCAACCCCAGTGTAAAAGATTATACATTTTACTCAGCGCCACATTCATCATACTCAAGGATTGACTGTTTTTTTATGTTTAATAGAGACATTGGAAGAGTAAAAACATGTAAAATAGGACTGATGGATCTCTCTGACCACAGTCCGATCTATATGGACTTAAGTATCCAAAAATACACAAATAATACATTTTCTTGGAGGTTGAACTCAAATGTCCTGAAAGGACCACTGAAAGATGAATTGGAATCAGATATTCTCAGATATTTGGAAGAAAACGTATATATATATCTCTCTCTGTGTGTGTGTGTGTGTGTGTGTGTATATATATATATATATATATATATATATATATACACTCACCGGCCACTTTATTAGGTACACCTGTCCAACTGCTCGTTAACACTTAATTTCTAATCAGCCAATCACATGGCGGCAACTCAGTGCATTTAGGCATGTAGACATGGTCAAGACAATCTCCTGCAGTTCAAACCGAGCATCAGTATGGGGAAGAAAGGTGATTTGAGTGACTTTGAACGTGGCATGGTTGTTGGTGCCAGAAGGGCTGGTCTGAGTATTTCAGAAACTGCTGATCTACTGGGATTTTCACGCACAACCATCTCTAGGGTTTACAGAGAATGGTCCGAAAAAGAAAAAATATCCAGTGAGCGGCAGTTCTGTGGGCGGAAATGCCTTGTTGATGCCAGAGGTCAGAGGAGAATGGCCAGACTGGTTCGAGCTGATAGAAAGGCAACAGTGACTCAAATAACCACCCGTTACAACCAAGGTAGGCAGAAGAGCATCTCTGAACGCACAGTACGTCGAACTTTGAGGCAGATGGGCTACAGCAGCAGAAGACCATGCCGGGTGCCACTCCTTTCAGCTAAGAACAGGAAACTGAGGCTACAATTTGCACAAGCTCATCGAAATTGGACAATAGAAGATTGGAAAAACGTTGCCTGGTCTGATGAGTCTCGATTTCTGCTGCGACATTCGGATGGTAGGGTCAGAATTTGGCGTCAACAACATGAAAGCATGGATCCATCCTGCCTTGTATCAATGGTTCAGGCTGGTGGTGGTGGTGTAATGGTGTGGGGAATATTTTCTTGGCACTCTTTGGGCCCCTTGGTACCAATTGAGCATCGTTGCAACGCTACAGCCTACCTGAGTATTGTTGCTGACCATGTCCATCCCTTTATGACCACAATGTACCCAACTTCTGATGGCTACTTTCAGCAGGATAATGCGCCATGTCATAAAGCTGGAATCATCTCAGACTGGTTTCTTGAACATGACAATGAATTCACTGTACTCAAATGGCCTCCACAGTCACCAGATCTCAATCCAATAGAGCATCTTTGGGATGTGGTGGAACGGGAGATTCGCATCATGGATGTGCAGCCGACAAATCTGCGCCAACTGTGTGATGCCATCATGTCAATATGGACCAAACTGTCTGAGGAATGCTTCCAGCACCTTGTTGAATCTATGCCACGAAGAATTGAGGCAGTTCTGAAGGCAAAAGGGGGTCCAACCCGTTACTAGCATGGTGTACCTAATAAAGTGGCCGGTGAGTGTATATACACACACACACAGACACAGTGCAGAGCATTGTAGCTGGATGGGATAAATATGTAGATATATAAACACCCACAGTACGGAGCATTGCAGCTAGGTGGAATAAATATGTAAATATATAAACACACACAGTGCGGAGCAATGTAGCTAGATGGAATAATATGTAGATATATAAACACACAGTGCGGAGCATTGTAGCTAGATGGAATGAATATATAGATACAGTGGGGTAAAAAAGTATTTAGTCAGCCACCAATTGTGCAAGTTCTCCCACTTAAAAGATGAGAGAGGTCTCCAATTTTCATCATAGGTATACCTCAACTATGAGAGACAAAATAAGAAAAAAAAATTCCAGAAAATCACATTGAAGGATTTTTAATGAATTAATTGGTAAATTCCTCGGTAAAATAAGTATTTGGTCAATAACAAAAGTTCATCTCAGTACTTTGTTATATACCCTTTTTTGGCAATGACAGAGGTCAAACGTTTTCTGTAAGTTTTCACAATGTTTTCACACACTGTTGCTGGTATTTTGGGCCATTCCTCCATGCAGATCTCCTCTAGAGCAATGATGTTTTGGGGCTGTCGCTGGGCAACACAGACTTTCAACTCCCTCCAAAGATTTTCTATGGAGTTGAGATCTGGAGACTGGCTAGGTCACTCCAGGACCTTGAAATGCTTCTTACGAAACCACTCCTTCGTTGCCCGGGCGGTGTGTTTGGGATCATTGTCATGCTGAAAGACCCAGCCACGTTTCATCTTCAATGCCCTTGTTGGTGGAAGGAGGTTTTCACTCAAAATCTCACGATACATGGCCCCATTCATTCTTTCCTTTACACGGATCAGTCATCCTGGTCCCTTTGCAGAAAAACAGCCCCAAAGTATGATGTTTCCACCCCCATGCTTCACAGTAGGCATGGTGTTCTTTCTCCTCCAAACACGACAAGTTGAGTTTTTACCAAAAAGTTCTATTTTGGTTTCATCTGACCGTATGACATTCTCCCAATCCTCTTCTGGATCATCCAAATGCTCTCTAGCAAACTTCAGATTGGCCTGGACATGTACTGGCTTAAGCAGGGGGACACGTCTGGCACTGCAGGATTTGAGTCCCTGGTGGCGTAGTGTGTTTCTGATGTAGCCTTTGTTACTTTGGTCCCAGCTCTCTGCAGGTCATTCACTAGGTCCCCCCGTGTGGTTCTGGGATTTTTGCTCTCTGTTCTCATGATCATTTTGACCCCACGGGGTGAGATCTTGCGTGGAGCCCCAGATCGAGGGAGATTATCAGTGGTCTTGTATGTCTTCCATTTTCTAATAATTGCTCCCACAGTTGATTTCTTCACACCATGCTGCTTACCTATTGCAGATTCAGTCTTCCCAGCCTGGTGCAGGTCTACAATTTTGTTTCTGGTGTCCTTTGACAGCTCTTTGGTCTTGACCATAGTGGATTTTGGAGTCTGACTGTTTGAGGTTGTGGACAGGTGCCTTTTATACTGATAACGAGTTCAAACAGGTGCCATTAATACAGGTAACGAGTGGAGGACAGAGGAGCCTCTTAAAGAAGAAGTTACAGGTCTGTGAGAGCCAGAAATCATGCTTGTTTGTAGGTGACCAAATACTTATTTTACTGAGGAATTTACCAATTAATTCATTAAAAATCCTTCAATGTTATTTTCTGGATTTTTTTTTCTCATTTTGTCTCTCATAGTTGAGGTATACCTATGATGAAAATTGGAGACCTCTCTCATCTTTTAAGTGGGAGAACTTGCACAATTGGTGGCTGACTAAATACTTTTTTGCCCCACTGTATATATATAAATATAAACATAAACATAAACACACCCAGTGCGGAGCATTGTAGCTAGATGGAATAAATATGTAAATGTATAAACACACACAGTGCAGAGCATTGTTGCTAGGATGGCCAAGGATGGGTGTATAATGTACTATGTGCTGTTTTTTTATTATTATTTTAAATTGTTTGAAGTATTAACATTGAATAATGGCAAGTATACTCCAATAAACTCCAGTTTTCCATGGCTGCTACTATAACAGGTTTCATTCCTAATTCACAGTTTTAAAATCCTCCCATGGAAGTGCAAACTTTAGTGTGCTCGGGAACCGAACTGGGAAAAATGACACAACCTCATCAGGGGAGAGACAGGTGAGTGAGAACACACATCGGCTGCTTTAACATGAAAATATTTAGCATCGCTTCTCACTGTGTTTGACCCAAATACTCAGACTCTAAACATGTTTCAGACAACAATCAGGCGGCAGAGTGCAGAAGGACGGGATGATGTGACACCACGGAAGCCTCTCGGCAGCCCGAGCAGAGCAGCCTCCGCTCCCACCCGCACTGGACTGTCTGAAAACAGGTGAGGTGGAAAATTATGTTGTTGCACCGAATTTTTTTTTTTTTTTTTTTTAGTTTTATTTTAAACTATTACTTTTTCTATTTGGGAATAGTCAGTCTAGCCTTGTTTGACTTGTGAATCATCCTGCTTTCAGGGGTGAGAAGAGAAAGAGACTCCTCACCTCTGAAAGTGACCTCACTGAGGACTATCCTAAGGAAAATGACTCCTCAAGGTACAGTCAACACACTCCACACTCATGTTTAGTGGTCTGAAGTCCACCTGAATGGCCTCACTCTGAGCCTTTTATCAAACCATTCGCTCATCATTGTACTTTTGGTAAAGAAAAATAGCACAGTATAATAAAGATTAGTAGATGGTGTCTTAGTCAGGTTTTCCAACTTGAATGTTACCATCCAGTATAGATAGATAAATGTATCAAAGCTAGAACTGGGATCCTTAAAAAAAAAATCCTAAATTTGTTTATCCAAAATTAAAGCCTTAAAGCTGATAGAGAATATTGCCCCATTATAATAGTGTATTGGGTGGTAGAGACAAACATCAACACACAGCGCAGACTATTCTACAGTCTCAATTCTTTGGTGATTAGGAGTCAGTTGAAGCATATCAACCAAGGATTCTGTTGTGGTATGAACTTGATGTGAGGCAATAAAATGTGACATCAACTTAGTTATGACTTAACCAGCCATTGTAGTTCTCGTTATCCAACTGGTCAGATAGATGTACTTTATTGATCCCAAACTGGGAAATTACAGATTAAGATATAAATAAATTAAATAAATAAATAAAGATAAGATATAAGTATTGATTGTTTTCAAACCCATAAAAATTTGTAAAAACAGGGATGGCAATTTTCTGCTGATCTGCGGATTTCCGCCGATTTATTTTCAAATTGATCATTTCTGTGAATCGTCTAAATCCGTTGAGAAAATTTTAGGGGGGGTAAGGTACCTTATTGTTACAGATTTTAGTGAAAATCAAAACGATTACATAAGCGCTCGGCGCTTCCCCGGGTCAAGTCTCCTGTGATAACCCGGATGTTTTGAACTCAAGCTACTGCTGTATTGTAAAAGGCCCTGCGATTGGATAGTTGCAAACGATTGGACCAATCAAATGGCTTGTTGTATGCTTTGTCAAAAATTCATGGCGGTGTGTTCGTGTTGGAATTCTGAGCTTTCGGTATCGTTTTCAGCGGAATTATGAGATTTTTATCGAAGGATCGGGTGTCATCAGTGCTAGAAATGGACAAAAGTGTCAAAAATAAGTTCCGATGGAATTGGCTTGAGAGAAAAGTGACGGTAAAGGTGAAAATTGGCTCAAAGTTCGACAAGGTAACAAAAACACTCAGACAATTTCTGAAGAAACCAGACGTGGCCGGAAAAGCTTTTTGTGTGTATTGTAAAGACTTGATTAACTATGGATCGCGTGGATGTGTGGCGCTGTCAGACCACGCATCAAAAGTGAAGAAACATGCCGACTATCTTAGAAGTGACTTGGTGACCAGTGTAAATAGTGTAATAAACTCTTATAGAACTGTTAAATATGTTGGACTAAAGACAGTGAGACAACATTGAAGAAAAAGTAAGTTAACTTTTCATTAAATTTAATGATTTATCTAAGTCTAGTATTTCATTTTTTTTAATCATTTTTTTCAGTCTAAATTACTTCTGTTTTACTGAAAACCTCTCAGCTTCAGGAGGGCTGTGCCCCCCTGGCTCCCCCATAAGTCAATCGACCAAATTAGATTTCAGCTGAAATCAGAATTTCCTGTTGCCATCCCTGTAAAAAGTATTTTTTAATCAATATATAATTTTTTTTTAGCTCATTCAGACAAAGCTGAAAGGACCTAATGCAATGATACAGCGTCCATCTGTCCACATTTCACGGGAATTGCTGCTTCAACTAGGCATTTTCCTCAATGCTAATCAGACTCACAATGATCCTCAGGTGGGTCTGCATCCAAGTTGTGCTCAAGGTCAGAGGTCAGGAGAGCTGGACACCTATGTGATTTCCTCCTTGGCAACTGTGTCAGTGGTCACCAAACTCACTCACAAGTAGGGCTGGGCAATTTGACCTTAAATCAGTAACATGGTTTATTGATCCTTTCAGGTCAGTTTTTTCCCCTCCTTTCTTCTCCCTTATAGTTCACTGACAAGGCTTGTAATTAAGCAATACCACACAAGAAGTGCGGCATCATATCACTGTGGTGTATAATAAATGTGCATAATAGAACAGGCCTATTGTCATTTTACAAATTAAACATTGCCCCTGATTTTCTGATGTTTTCTCTAATTTCGTTCCACTTTGAATTGTAGATTTGCTTAAACTCCATGCAATTACATGCTTATTCATTTTCAGATCTTCAGCATACTGAATTGTAAATTTGTAATTAGTTTTTCAGATGTTGGTGTGCTAGCTATGCACGATCTGTAACGGCTATGGAAGGGTGTATGATGTACCATGTGCGGTACTCTTAAGAAGTGGCCTGAAAAAAGGTGTTAAACGTCTTAAATTTAACTTTTAATAGTTTCAGATACCACGTATAATAAGATTGAAATACTCAACTAGATCAAAGCATGATCCAACAAACCAGTGTGTTAAGTCAGATTAACTTTATAGTACACATACAGTGTTGATGTATTATTTTAAGTGTTCATTTTTAAACAGTTTGGCAACATCCAAACAATATTCTCCCTTTTTTTCCCTTTAAGTAACAACAAAGCCACTGCAGACTCATCTAGGAAGTTTCTGCAGAGCTGCAAAGATAAGCTGAAGCAGGCAGAGGAGAACAGGAGCTCAGGTAAATGTATGAAATCATTTTATTGTGTTCAACCATATTAGCATTCATAGATTTATGAATATTTGTGTTACTCTAGTAAAACTAAAATCTTTAAACTTAACATATTGTTTATAATGTGGAGAATGTGCGGAAGGATGAGACTGAGTTTATTCCTCAGGTTCAGCTTTATTTCACAATCACATACTCCAACAATTTCAAAGCAGAAAAAGAGGATGAATAATCTCACATCTGTCTTTTATACCCCGGACATCACAACTGCAGTCACATGGTGTCTAATCAAACATACAGTCACATGGTACTTAATCCCAGTCACAATGTAACCCCTCTGATCTTCACACCATCGTCCTTTAGTCTCCGGTGGTCCGGAAATCTCTCCAGGTCATCTCCTTGAAACAAAGGCCAAATCTGACACTCTCCCGTTATCTCTCGGAGGCTCAGTCCCTTTGTTCCCTGAGACGTGCAGCACACAATAAACACACAGCAATATATTTGTGGAGCATATGTAACCAACATATGTGCCCACATGACCCCCCCCCCCCCAAACGTCTAAGATGCAGCAATCATAACCAGAGATGCCTGACATAATAACATTACTACATATCAATCCACCAGTTGCCTAGGTCTAAGTCTCCTGCCGTACTTGCTGTAAGCCGGCTTTACTGCCTCTGCAGCGTCCTCCTGCTGTGGAACTGTTGCCTGTGGATTAGAACTGTTAGTCAATCTCTGTGGGTGTTCTGGAGAATGCCTTCTAGGGGGTCTGCCGCAACAGGGGGCCCTCGCCAACTGCACTGCTTCATCCGCCAAAACAAAAGCGGGTTTGAGTCTGTTTATACCAATTACCTCCTTTCTGTCTCCCAAATCTAGCAAAAAATGCTTCTCTCCTGTTTCCAGCACCCTAAACGGTCCATCGTATGGCGGCCGTAAGTTTGGGCGATGGGCATCATGTCTGACAAAAACAAACTCTGCATTTTTTTAAAGCTTTCGGCACAAAAACGCGTGGGAAGCTGTGATGAACCGGGCTAGGAAGCGTGTTTGATCCTGTGTCGCTCTGCAACTGCTGAGCGGGGGTGCAATTTGGCGCAGGATTATCGGGGAGAAATTCCCCGGGCAGCCGGAGAGGCTGTGCAAAAACTAACTCAGCTGGGGAGGCTTGCAAATCCTCCTTAGGTGCAGAACGCAACCCCAATAAAACCCATGGAAGCCTGTCTACCCAATTTGTATCCGTAAGCGACGCTCTGAGGGCTGCTTTCAATGACCTATGGAAACGTTCGCATAAACCGTTAGCCTGGGGGTTGTACGCGGTAGTGCGGTGGATCGTTACCCCCAGGCTGCGAGCCATCGCTGACCAGAGCTCAGAAACAAATTGAGGACCTCTGTCCGACGTTATGTCCGACGGAACTCCAAAGCGCGCTACCCAAGCTGTTAAAAACACGCGCGCCACCTCCTCGGCTGCGGTTGATGCCAATGAGACCACTTCCGGCCAACGCGTGGTGCGGTCCACCATTGTCAAAAGGTGTGTGTACCCCTGTGACGACGGAAGGGGCCTACCAAGTCGACATGCACATGATCAAAGCGCTTAGCCGGAATGTGAAAAGGCTCCAAAGGAGCTCTAGTGTGTTTGTGTATTTTGGCTCTCTGACAAGCTACGCAGGCTGTCGCCCATTCCTTGACCTGTTTGCGCAACCCCGGCCATACAAATTTCTCTCCTACCATTTGGACCGATGCGCGCACCCCCGGGTGCGCCAGAGAATGGATCAAGTCAAAAACGCGGCGGCGCCACGCAGCTGGTACCACAGGACACAGCCGTCCAGTGGAGATATAAGATAAGATAAGATAAGATAAGCCTTTATTAGTCCCACAACGGGGAAATTCCATATCGCAGATTAGGGGGGGCATACCATCTTGCTTAACCCTGTTGGTCCAGACTGGAGTCCGCGCACGTTCGCATCGCTAACCTGCTCCGCGGCCATGGCTGCATAATCTAACCTTACGCGGACCGGGGCTGTGCGCACTTCCGCGTCGCCACCCTGGCCCACGGCCATGGCTGCAGAGTCTGCCCCCACGGGGCCTGGAGGCGCCACAGCACGTGAGAGGCAGTCTGCCACTACATTATGTTTACCTGCGACATGCTGGATATCGGTGGTGAACTCCGATATCGCGGCCAGCTGTCTCTGCTGCCGGCCCGACCAAGGTTCTGAAATCTTGGCCATCGCGAAAGTCAGCAGTTTGTGGTCCACGAACGCGGTGAAACAGCGCCCTTCCAGCCAGAACTGGAAGTGGCGGATGGCCAAGTGTAGAGCCAACAACTCCGTGTCGAACGCGCTGTATTTTCGCTCGCTATCGCGCAAGGTTTTGCTGAAAAACGCGAGCGGTCGCCAGGTCCCAGCTACATACTGTTCAACGACCGCCCCTACGGCTAAATCAGACGCGTCAGTGGTGAGCGCCATGCGGGCCGTTGGGACTGGGTGTGCCAACAAAGCAGCGTTTGCCAGGGCTGATTTGACTTGAGAGAATGCGCGCTCCCGCTCAGGAGACCATTCGATTTTATTTGTGGGTTTTTGTTTTTTTTTAGTGCAGCTTACAATGGTTGCATGAGCTGCGCTGCGCTGGGGAGGAAACGGTTATAAAAATTAACCATTCCCAAAAACTCCTGTAACGCTTTGACCGTTTGAGGTTGGGGAAAATTTGTTATTGCGCGCACTTTATCGGGCAGAGGGACCGCTCCTTCTGGCGAAACGCGATGCCCCAAAAAATCAATCTGCGCCACCCCAAACTGACACTTCGCTGGGTTAATTACTAACCCGTGCTCTGCCAACCTCCGGAAAACTGCTGTGAGGTGGCTTTCGTGTTAGTCTTCGGACGTGCTGGCTACCAAAATGTCGTCCAAATAGACGAACACGAAAGGGAGGTCGCGTAGGACCGCGTCCATCATGCGTTGGAACGTCTGCGCTGCACCCTTGAGTCCAAAAGGCATGCTCAAAAACTCAAAAAGCCCGAAAGGAGTTATTACCGCTGTTTTGGGTATGTCCTGAGCGCGCACTGGAGCCTGATGGTAACCGCGTACTAAATCTATTTTAGAAAAAATGCGCACCCCCGCCAAATGAACCGAAAAATCTTGTATATGCGGAATTGGGTAGCAGTCGTGTGCAGTGGCGTTATTCAACCTGCGGAAATCACCGCAAGGTCGCCACGAGCCATCCGCCTTTGGGACCATGTGCAGTGGTGAAGCCCATGGGCTTTTCGAACGCCTGATGATGCCCAGTTTTTCCAGGTTGGCAAACTCCTCGCACGCTATGGTCAGTTTAGCTGAGTCCAGGCGCCGAGCTTTTGCAAAAACGGGCGGGCCGGTAGTAGTGATATAATGTTCCACCCCATGTTTAGCCACTGTCGCCGAAAACGTTGGGACTGTGAGTGCTGGGAACTGAGTGAGGAGTGCGTGGAACTTATCACCCGCAGCTGTGACGTTGGCTTGTGCAGTTGGCAGCGCCACTCGAGCTGTGCAGGGAATAGAGTGAAAGGAGAGTGCATTAACCAGACGTCTGTTAGCAAGATCAACCAATAAACCATATGAGCACCAAAAATCAGCCCCTAACATGTTGAAATTGACTGCCGCTACAACAAAAGTCCACTCAAATGCACGGCCCTGCAAAGACAGGGGTAGAGTCCTCTCACCGAAGGTCTTAATCGCTGAGCCGTTCGCTGCTGACACCCGGGGACCCTTAGACGGCGTCAGCCGGTCCGCGTAGGAAGGTGTGATGAAGCTCAGCTGGGAGCCTGTGTCCACGAGGAAATGCCTCCCCGAGCGTGCATCCGTCAGGTAGAGCAGCTTGTTCTCTTCTCCAAGGGCCGCAGCCGCTACCGACCCCCGGTCTTGGTGTTTCCCAACGCTTGAAGTGGCACGGTGGGAGGCACTTGTGTGCCCTCTCTGCAAAGCGGCGATGATAGAAGCAAAGGACGTCGTCTGCTCCGTGTCGCCTGGTCCTTGCTGCTGCCGTCGTCGGTGAGTCTGGTGCTGCAACCACTGGCCCCATGCCGTCTCCGGACGTTGCGCCTAGCTCTGCTGCCGCGGCCGAAACCGCACTCCGTTTGTGGGCGTCGACGAGTCGTTGCGCCTCCTTGCTCAGCCCATGGTAGTCTCGCCGGTCCAACAGAGGTGAGCCTGCCAGGGTAACTCTCACCGCTGGCGGCAGGGTCCAGAGGAAAAGGTGGGCGAAGATAAAGTCGCAATCCTCGGAGTCTCTCAGCCTCAGCATTTTCACCATCAGGTCTATGGGTCTGTCGTTCCCCGACTCCGTCAACGCTAGGAGCCCCTCTGCTCGCTGTTGCACCGAGGGGGTGAAGTGGCTGATAAGCGCAGCCTTCAATGCGCTGTATTTGTCGCGGTCCGGTGGGTGATTGACCAGATCCTCCACCCTCTGGACTATGTGGCTGTCCAGCTTCGCCACCACATGGTAGAATTTCGTGTCGTCTCTCGAGATTCTCCGGAGGTTGAACTGCGCCTCGACCGTGCTAAACCAGGAGCGCGGACTATGCTGCCAGAAGTCCGGCAGCTGGAACGTGGCGGCAGTCATCAGGCTGGCTTCTGCCGAGCCCCGCTCGGGAGAATTATCTCTGCTCATGCTTCGTCGTAAGTCACCAGTGTGGAGAATGTGCGGAAGGATGAGACTGAGTTTATTCCTCAGGTTCAGCTTTATTTCACAATCACATACTCCAACAATTTCAAAGCAGAAAAAGAGGATGAATAATCTCACATCTGTCTTTTATACCCCGGACATCACAACTGCAGTCACATGGTGTCTAATCAAACATACAGTCACATGGTACTTAATCCCAGTCACAATGTAACCCCTCTGATCTTCACACCATCGTCCTTTAGTCTCCGGTAGTCCGGAAATCTCTCCAGGTCATCTCCTTGAATCAAAGGCCAAATCTGACACTCTCCCGTTATCTCTCGGAGGCTCAGTCCCTTTGTTCCCTGAGACGTGCAGCACACAATAAACACACAGCAATATATTTGTGGAGCATATGTAACCAACATATGTGCCCACAATAATAATAATTAGGCTTTGTTTTTCCTTTCCAGCTCCTCTTGGTTCAACTCCTTTTCAGTCACCATTATTTTACGGGAGCCGATCTGTCACTAAGGACTATAGTCAGAACCACTCTTTTCTGGACAGGTGAGGCTTTTTTTTTTCTTAATTGGCTGCTTTAAGCAGTAGAATAAAAAATGGATGTTTTATCTGCGTGATTAAAAAAAAAAATTGTATCCCTCCAGGCCATCCAGTACTTCACAGACCACCCCAGCCAAGAGAAGCCTGTTGCTGCCCAACCATTCCACTCCCTTTAAGAAGGTTCGACCTTCTCTGGACTATGGTGGCTGGAACAAGCAGAGACCCTCTGCCCTGGCTCAGCCTCAGACCCCACTGCAGGGGTAAGAATAACTCAGCTCGGCTAAATCTGAGATGTTTGTTTTGGTTTTTTCAAATTTATTAAACAAAAAAAAGAAAATTGGTTGCCTGCAATAATCTTTTCAACATGATTTTCCAGATTTTCCAACTTGGGCAACACTTGCTACATGAATGCCATCCTGCAGTCCCTCTTCAGTCTCCCCTCATTCTCTTGCGACATGCTGAAGCAGAACATAACCTGGAAGAAGGTGCCCGTCAATGCTTTGCTCAGGTACTTGACCACTCTTTGCAAAATTTGAAATGTATAAGACAATCTATTTTTCCCTTTAACAGCAGACACCTTTGTCCAAGTGTAGTAAGAGAGTCTTGAGTATCTTGACTTAAAAATGTCTTGCCGGTTCACTCATTACAGGCGTTTTGCTCATCTTATGGCTAAGAAGGATACAGGCTGTCCAGAAATAAAGAAGGACCTCTTGAGGAGAGTGAAGAGTGCCATTTCCTCCACAGCTGAGCGATTTTCTGGAAACATGCAGAATGTAAGTTGTGTTTCTCTGGCATCTCTGTCATCTCTTGCAAAAGTAATGGAATTTAAAGCATGTGTAAAAAATGAGAAAACACATGACACTCGAAATGGACAAGCATTCATAGTATTGTAGTAATTGGCCCATGTATACTTAAATTTTATGATCAGAGGTGGGTATAGTAGCCAGAAATTGCACTCATGTAAAAGCAGTGTTGTCTTATGAAATTAGTAATGAAGGGTAGACTCGGGATGAGCCGATCTGATCTGCCGTATTGGTACCTGGTTCGATCCAGGCAAATGGTTGGATCGGTATGGGTAAGGAATAAGTTATTTACCGATCTGTTACATTAATAATGTTAAAATGAAGGCACAATTATGTTTTCAGCCACGCTATGCATGGCTTGTATATACAGAAGCAACGTGTCACCTCACTGGAGCCTTTCTGTGGGGCTTGTCTCAGTATGTTGCTGTGTAGTACCAGCCTTTACAATATTAACACCACTAACTTGGATATCAGATATGTATGTAAATTAGGTGCAGAGTGAAACTTGTGTTTTGTATGGTGACTTATGTTTTGATATATATACTTTATTTTCTTAACAATGTTTCCTACATCACTGTCACTGAATGCTTGATGTTACACATTCGAAATAACTTGATAAAACACTTGTAAAAGTATCCCGGAAAAGGAGAATGCTGAATTCTGTCAAGAATCGAGCAGAAGCAAGTATGTCATGCAGCAGCAGCCACTGTTTTACTTCTGAAATATGCTAAAAGTGAAACTAAAAGAACAAAACTGAAAGTAAAAACCAGAGGAGCAGGAATGAAGACATAACATGGGCTTGCTTACCTTTAGATGGACAGTGACAGCTGATGAGAGGTAGGTGACAGAAACATAAATGGTAAATTATAACCATGAACTGGAAGCAGGACTAACACGGCTACATGAAATGTAACAGGGATGACTTCAAAATAAGAGCAAACCTAAAAGCTATGGACAGAGAATAAACTACTAAATAAGCTGAGGATCAGGAGAATATTTATGATAATAATAATCATGGATGACAAAAATACAACTTAAAGGGTTACCGTAGTTCCTCATTTCAGATCTACAGCATTTTTTTTGCCTCATGCACAGTGGCACTTTGAATTTCATTTGAATGTTTATTTAAATACTCAGCTTTAAAGTTTTGCATAAACTTGCACTTAAAACTTCAGAATGCATGTTTACGTGGTGCTGACCAGTGAAATGCTGCCAATGTTGCAAAGCTTAAAATTACAAAAAGCAGCAGCGTTGCTGAACTGAGTCAAATTTGTAATAAATTCTTTGACTTGTAAATTTATGTTTTTATATGTGTGTAAACCTACATGGCCCTGTGTGGAAAAAGGGACCCCCCCCCCCCCCCCCATTAAAACCTAAATTAACTGTGGTTTATCACATCTTTGGAAAGCTGAGTTCAATTTCTCTAGCCACACTCATACCCGATTACTGATTACAAAGTTCAAGGAGGAAGATAACTCCCCATTGTCTGTGAGAGTGGGGACGCAAGGTGACCCATCATGGATGGATCTTAGGGTAACAGACCATGGAATGGAACTGACAACAACCAGCAACGCAACTGATAAACCGTTAACACTGGCAGGACCAAGCTTCAGAGCTGCGCATGTGGCTGGTCAAAGCTAACAACAGAGAGGGGCTCTAAAATCCATCAGGGCAGGAAAATACCTTGGCGAGCTCAGCAAGAGGCCTCGCATTGACCAGTACTTCTTCGAAAGTAGGCCAAGTCAGTCAAGTGAAGCCCAGAGGCAGGAGAACCCCACAGTCCTCAGGGTATCAGCACCTTGGATGAGGTTCAGCTTCGCATGGACCCTCCTGCAGTGTCCAGCCTGGAGCCCAACCAGTCACAGACCTGGGCTTGATCAACCTGTGGTGGTTCTGCCTCGGAGGGGGGGTGTTGCATCATCAGAACATCAAAGGATTCCGGCATTTGATAGTCTGTGACATCATATAGGATGTCTAAGACATATGGGATGTCTATGACATCATATAGTCTTAATTAAAAATTAAATTAAAATCACCCTTGATTGTCATTCAACCATACAACCAGTCATGTACAGTAGAACGAAATTGTGCTTTATCCTATCTACAGTGTAAATCACACACACCCCATAGTAGAATGAGAAGGGCCGCTGCCACGCAAGGCCGCCACAGATTTCCCTCCTCCATTCCATTATTGCTGAGCACCAAGCTGGACGGCAGGAAGTTCCGCTTTTATATGGTCTTTGGCATGACCCGGCCGGGATTTGAACCCCTGCCTCCCGGGTGTGGGGCGGATGCTCTACCAACTGAGCCATCACTCCGGTTCATAGGACATCACCATTTCCTATGATCTACAGGCTATCAAGAGCTGGTTGATACCGCCGAGAGGACCAGTTGCTGGCTGGGAATGAAAAGGAGAGATACCATCTTTGCTTCTAAGGCAAACAGCTAAAACAGCAGGACACACACCCAGGCTTGATCACCCTGTGGTGCGCCTGCCTCAATGGAGGGTGTCTTGTGATAAATGGCCAAAACACCCTGTGATGCTGAGGTACACAACTGACTATGTGTCCTGGCGGTGAAGCCTTATAGCAGCCATCTTTCAAGAACTCCCCACGGACTCAGAAGTGGTGCAAACAGCAGGGATTGTAAGAGCTAGTCCTTTCATCTAACCTGCCACACCTGTTCTCGATCAAGAAGTCACTTAAATAGGACCTGCCTGACAGAGTGAAGTAGACCAAAAGATCCTCAAAAGCTAGGCATCATGGGACTTCCGGTCTGGACACCATGGTGATAGCAGCTTAACGCTGAAGCTCCCAGACCCAATCCCGGAAAATACCTTGAAAATCAGATTTAACGGATTTTTGGAAGAGTGAAAATCATAAGACAAAGTCATCATGCCTAAAGGAAAACAGAAGAAATCGACATTTACCAGGCCAGGACACGCATCGGCCGGAGAATCTGATCCGGAGGATTTCCATTCAGAAGACGAGGAGCTGAATGAAGCTAGCAAAAAGGTTAGCTTAAAAATGGTATTTAAAGAATTAAGACGATTTCGCCGAGATTGTTGGGCCGAATTTCGTGAAATCAAAGAAGAAATAAAAAGGACGAACAGCAGAGTGGACCAGGCCGAGGACCGAATCTTGGAAGCAGAGGAAAGAATAAAAGGGCTGGAAGATACCGTGCTGGATCTACACAATAGACAGTCAAGACTGGAGGCTAAGCTAACCGACCAAGAAGGCAAACTAAGAAGAGACAACATAAGATTTCATGGTCTGAAAGAAGGAGTCGAGGATGGTTTCACCACCATAGCGGCATGCGTGGAATCCTTATTGAGAGAAAAGTTGGATATTCCCCAATCCACCAACTTGAAGATAGAAAGGGCGCACGGTACAGTAGCCCCTAGGCCGGCGGCAGAAGCGCCACCACGATCGGTGGTGGTGAAGTTTTCCAACTCAAAATAAAAGAAGAGGTTGTAAGACTGGCTTGGCAGAAAAAAGGATTTATGCACCAAGAGAGAAAAGTTTTCGTGGAACACGATTATGCCCCGGAGGTCCTTAAAAAGCGTTGGGAATACAACTACGCTAAAAAGGTACGAGAGAAAAAAACTGCGCTTTCAGACACCATTTCCGGCGAAGCTGCGGGTTTTCTACGGCGACAAGACGTGTCTCTACAACTCGGCGGAAGAAGCAACCTCGGATATGGCGAGAAGAGGGCTCCCGGTAACAGTGTTTAAACCCGCAGCAGACCCGATCGAAAGAATCAAGGCTCAAACGTGGTCCATACAGAGACCCTCAAAATCCTCGGGCCAACAGCGGGAAACCCAGCGCCAGAGCTACAAGGAAAAACTGGCCGTTTACAGGAGGGAATAATGATTTTATTAGTCAATCTGCACATCTGGGAGCGTCTGGCTGAGGCCCCTGTCCGGGAGGTCTTCAACTCCCACCTCCGGAAGAACTTCAACCACATTCCGAGGGAGTCTGGAGACATGGAGTCTGAATGGGCCATGTTCTCCACCTCTGTTGTTGAAGCGGCGGCCCAGAGCTGCGGCCGCAAGGTGGTCGGTGCATCTCGTGGTGGCAACCCCCGAACCAAGTGGTGGACACCAGTGGTGAGGGGGGCCATTAAGCTGAAGAAGGAGTCCTATCAAGCTTGGTTGGCTTGTGGGACTCCCGAAGCAGCTGAGGTGTACCGGCAGGCCAAGCGGAGTGCAGCTCGGGTGGTTGCTGAAGCAAAAACCCGGGTATGGGAGGAGTTCGGTGAGGCCATGGAACAAGACTTTCGGTCGGCTTCAAAGAGATTCTGGCAAACTGTTCGGCGGCTCAGGAGGGGAAAGCAGCTCCCCGTCCACACTGTGTATTGTGCGGATGGGACACTGTTGACTTCAACTGGGGATATCGTCGGGCGGTGGAAGGAATACTTCGAGGATCTCCTCAATCCCACTGATACGCCTTCCACAGAGGAAGCAGGGTTTGGGGACAAGGGGGATGACTCGCCTATCACAGGGGCTGAGGTCGCCAAGGTGGTTAAAAATCTCCTTGGTGGCCGGGCCCCGGGGGTGGACGAAATTCGCCCCGAGTACCTCAAGGCCCTGGATGTTGTTGGGCTGTCATGGTTGACACGCCTCTGCAACATTGCGTGGAGGTTGGGGGCAGTGCCTTTGGCATGGCAAACCGGGGTGGTGGTTCCTCTCTTCAAAAAAGGGGACCGGAGGGTGTGCTCCAACTTTAGAGGGATCACACTCCTCAGCCTCCCTGGGAAGGTCTATGCCAAGGTACTGGAGAGGAGAGTCCGGCCGTTGGTCGAACCTCGGATTCAGGAGGAGCAATGTGGTTTTCGTCCTGGCCGTGGCACATCGGACCAGCTCTTTACCCTCTCGAGAATTCTTGAGGGTTCGTGGGAGTTTGCCCAACCAGTTTACATGTGTTTTGTGGACTTGGAGAAGGCATTTGACCGCGTCCCTCGTGGATTTTTGTGGGGGGTGCTTCGGGAGTATGGGGTATCGGGCTTGTTGTTACGAGCTATTCGGTCTCTGTACGACCGTTGTGAGAGTTTAGTTCGTATTGCCAACACTCGGTCGGAGTCATTCCCAGTGAGAGTTGGACTCCGCCAGGGCTGCCCTTTGTCACCGGTCCTGTTCATAATTTTTATGGACAGGATTTCTAGGCGCAGCCAGGGAATGGAGGGTGTCATGCTTGGTGACCACAGGATCTCATCTCTGTTGTTTGCAGATGATGTTGTCCTGTTGGCTTCATCCAGCAATGACCTACAGCTCTTGCTGGGACGGTTTGCCGCTGAGTGTGAAGCGGCTGGGATGAGAATCAGCACCTCCAAGTCCGAGTCCATGGTCCTCAGCCGGAAAAAGGTGGATTGTCCTCTCCGGGTTGGGGACAGGCTCCTGCCCCAAGTGGAGGAGTTTAAGTATCTTGGGGTCTTGTTCACGAGTGAGGGGAAAATGGAGCGAGAGATCGACAGACGGATTGGAGCAGCATCTGCAGTGATGCGGACGTTGTACCGGTCTGTTGTGGTGAAGAGGGAGCTTAGTTCTAAGGCAAAGCTGTCGATTTACCAGTCAATCTATGTTCCTACTCTCACCTATGGTCACGAGCTTTGGGTAATGACCGAAAGAACGAGATCGCGGATACAAGCGGCTGAAATGAGCTTTCTCCGTAGGATTGCTGGACTCACCCTCAGAGATAGGGTGAGGAGCTCAGTCATCCGGGAGAGGCTCAGAGTAGAACCGCTGCTCCTCCACATTGAAAGGAGTCAGTTGAGGTGGTATGGGCATCTGATTAGGATGCCTCCTGGACGTCTCCCACTTGAGGTGTTTCAGGCACGTCCCACTGGGAGGAGACCCCGGGGCAGACCCAGGACTCGGTGGAGAGACTATGTCTCCCAGCTAGTCTGGGAACGCCTTGGTATCCCCTCTGAAGAGCTGGAGCAGGTGGCTGGGGAGAGGGAAGTCTGGGCTTCTCTGCTTGAACTGCTGCCTCCGCGACCCGGACCTCCGGAAAAGCGGTAGAAGATGGATGGATGGATGGATGGATGGATGGAATCTGCACATCCAACCCTCCTCCTACAAGGTAACAAACATTAAAGGAGATGCAGAATCAGCATGTGGTAAAACATTTCATGGAACAGTCATAATATTAGAAACAAAAGTCTTTAAAAAAAAAAAAAAAAAAAAAAAAACTTGTTAAAATAGAAATGTGACAATGATCCACATGTTCTCTCCACACTAACAAATACTGTATTAACGTGAATGTTTGCTGTGATGGTGGTGGGAGGGTGCACACAATTTCATAGGGTATAGGCATAAAAAAAAAAAATCATTACAAGTTCGGATTGGGATCTGAAATTCACGTTAAAAACATGGGACAACTTACAGGGGTAAGAGAGGGCCCTCAGCACGTAACGGAATCTGAGGAATTTCCGTCAGAGCCTACACACCATCAAGGCTCTTCCAGGGTCACTAAGAAGACCTCAGCTCAGGAAGTTCTTTTGTCAGTTTTTTGTTTTAAAGTTTTATACACTATGTTCTTAATGTTTTTTATGTTCTTAATGTTCTTTCAGTTTCTGAGTAGCATAAAAGAGGGCCACCACACTGTTATACTAAATAAGACAACACAATGGAGAAACAGGGTGTAACCAAAATAATCTCATATAATGTAAAAGGGATCCTGAATCCAGTTAAAAGATCCAAGATTCTAGGCAAAATGAAAAAAGACAAAGCAGGAATAATATTTTTACAAGAAACCCACCTAACAGACGTGGAGCACACTAAACTCAATAGACAAGGGTTTAAAATGATCTCTTCATCTTCATATAAGTCAGGGAGGAGGAGGGGGGTAGCGACATTGATCTCAACCAAAATTATATTTGAAAAAAAATCAGAACACAAAGATAAAGAAGGGAGATACAGTTTGGTACTTGGGCGGCTAGAGGGAGAAAATATCACCCTGCTGAATGTATATGCACCTCCAGGGGCTAACTGGAAATTTTATAAAAATGTATTTGACCTAATGATAACTAAAGCCCAAGGTTTAGTGATATGTGGTGGAGACTTGAATCTAAGACTGAATCCATACTGGGATGCATCAGGTAATTCTCCACATCAAAATAACACTCAAAGTAGGAAAACTCGGATGCTACTAAAAGAAATGGGAATCTGTGATGTGTGGAGGGAATTCAACCCCAGTGTAAAAGATTATACATTTTACTCAGCACCACATTCATCATACTCAAGGACTGACTATTTTTTTATGTTTAATAGAGACATTGGAAGAGTAAAAACATGTAAAATAGGACTGATGGATCTCTCTGACCACAGTCCGATCTATATGGACTTAAATATCCAAAAATACACAAATAATACATTTTCTTGGAGGTTTAATTCAAATGTGCTGAAAGGACCACTGAAAGATGAATTGGAATCAGATATTCTCAGATATTTGGAAGAAAATGATAATGGAGAAGTATCCCCTTTAATACTATGGGACACATGCAAAGCTGTAATAAGGGGAAAGATTATTGCAAAACTGGCAATCCAAAAGAAACTGAGACAAGAAAAACTAACCACATTAGAGTCAGAACTTAAGAACCTAGAAAAAGAGCACAAAGACAACACTCATTCTAATGACTCGCTCAAAATTAAGGAAATTAAAAAACAAATAAATGAGATCTACACAATAGAAATCCAGAAGAAACTTACATTTCTGAAACAAAAATACTATGAAACAGGCAGCAAATCGGCAAAATTGCTAGCCTATAAATTGAGGAAACAACAAACGGAGAGAGCAATCTACAAAATCAGAGACCCAGTATCAAAGGAAATAAAATTCAGAATTCATGATATTCTTAAAAGCTTCGAGAACTACTATAAGAACTTGTACTCCCTCAAAAAACATAAAAACGCATCCGAAGCATTCCTAAACACATTAAACCACAGGTGTCAAACTCATTCCATGGAGGACCAAGACCCTGCAGGTTTTACCTCCACCCAGTGTCTTCAACAGGTGATTTCTCTGAATTTCTTCCTACTGATTGCTGATCAGTGAAAACACCTGCTGAAGAGACTGGGTGGAAGTAAAACCTGCAGGGTCTTGGCCCTCCATGAAATGAGTTTGACACCCCTGCATTAAACCTTCCCCAACTTACTGAGTCTCAAAACAAAACACTACTGTCAGAAATACAACCTAAAGAATTAGAAAAAGCAATTATAAAACTTAAAGCTAACAAATCCCCAGGAGCAGATGGCTATACAGCAGAGTGGTACAAAACCTTTAAACAGCAACTATCGCCTCTCCTCCTGAAAACATTTAACTATGTCCTCCACACAGGGGAAATCCCCCCCTCCTGGAGAGAAGGGGTCATTGCAGTCATACCTAAACCTGAAAAGGATAAACTAGAATGCTCCAACTACAGACCAATCAGTATATTAAATCAGGACTATAAGCTTTTTACCACTATCCTTGCCAAAAGGTTAGAAAGTATACTGACAGACTTAATTCATTTAGACCAAACAGGTTTTATAAGACAGACACAAGACAACATTAGATGCACTTTACACATAATTCATCATATAAAAACATATAACTTAAATGCAGCCATATTGGGATTAGATGCTGAAAAAGCATTTGATTCGGTTGACTGGTCTTTCCTATATAGAATCTTATCCAGTTTCAATTTTCATAACAACTTCCTTAAAACTATCCAGGCATTATATAAAAAACCAACAGCTAAAATAAGGATTAACGTTAATTTATCATCATCTTTTGAGCTGGAAAGAGGATGTCGTCAGGGCTGCCCCTTGTCTCCACTGCTCTGCAATCTTCATAGAACCTCTGAGCCAATGGATAAGACATCCATCCATCCATCCATCTTCTACCGCTTTTCCGGAGGTCCGGGTCGCGGAGGCAGCAGTTCAAGCAGAGAAGCCCAGACTTCCCTCTCCCCAGCCACCTGCTCCAGCTCTTCAGAGGGGATACCAAGGCGTTCCCAGACTAGCTGGGAGACATAGTCTCTCCACCGAGTCCTGGGTCTGCCCCGGGGTCTCCTCCCAGTGGGACGTGCCTGAAACACCTCAAGTGGGAGGCGTCCAGGAGGCATCCTAATCAGATGCCCATACCACCTAAACTGACTCCTTTCAATGTGGAGGAGCAGCGGTTCTACTCTGAGCCTCTCCCGGATGACTGAGCTCCTCACCCTATCTCTGAGGGTGAGTCCAGCAATCCTACGGAGAAAGCTCATTTCAGCCGCTTGTATCCGCGATCTCGTTCTTTCGGTCATTACCCAAAGCTCGTGACCATAGGTGAGAGTAGGAACGTAGATTGACTGGTAAATCGACAGCTTTGCCTTAGAACTAAGCTCCCTCTTCACCACAACAGACCGGTACAACGTCCGCATCACTGCAGATGCTGCTCCAATCCGTCTGTCGATCTCTCGCTCCATTTTCCCCTCACTCGTGAACAAGACCCCAAGATACTTAAACTCCTCCACTTGGGGCAGGAGCCTGTCCCCAACCCGGAGAGGACAATCCACCTTTTTCCGGCTGAGGACCATGGACTCGGACTTGGAGGTGCTGATTCTCATCCCAGCCGCTTCACACTCAGCGGCAAACCGTCCCAGCAAGAGCTGTAGGTCATTGCTGGATGAAGCCAACAGGACAACATCATCTGCAAACAACAGAGATGAGATCCTGTGGTCACCAAGCATGACACCCTCCATTCCCTGGCTGCGCCTAGAAATCCTGTCCATAAAAATTATGAACAGGACCGGTGACAAAGGGCAGCCCTGGCGGAGTCCAACTCTCACTGGGAATGACTCCGACCGAGTGTTGGCAATGCGAACTAAACTCTCACAACGGTCGTACAGAGACCGAATAGCTCGTAACAACAAGCCCGATACCCCATACTCCCGAAGCACCCCCCACAAAAATCCACGAGGGACGCGGTCAAATGCCTTCTCCAAGTCCACAAAACACATGTAAACTGGTTGGGCAAACTCCCACGAACCCTCAAGAATTCTCGAGAGGGTAAAGAGCTGGTCCGATGTGCCACGGCCAGGACGAAAACCACATTGCTCCTCCTGAATCCGAGGTTCGACCAACGGCCGGACTCTCCTCTCCAGTACCTTGGCATAGACCTTCCCAGGGAGGCTGAGGAGTGTGATCCCTCTAAAGTTGGAGCACACCCTCCGGTCCCCTTTTTTGAAGAGAGGAACCACCACCCCGGTTTGCCATGCCAAAGGCACTGCCCCCGACCTCCACGCAATGTTGCAGAGGCGTGTCAACCATGACAACCCAACAACATCCAGGGCCTTGAGGTACTCGGGGCGAATCTCGTCCACCCCCGGGGCCCGGCCACCAAGGAGATTTTTAACCACCTTGGCGACCTCAGCCCCTGTGATAGGCGAGTCATCCCCCTCGTCCCCAAACCCTGCTTCCTCTGTGGAAGGCGTATCAGTGGGATTGAGGAGATCCTCGAAGTATTCCTTCCACCGCCCGACGATATCCCCAGTTGAAGTCAACAGTGTCCCATCCGCACCATACACAGTGTGGACGGGGAGCTGCTTTCCCCTCCTGAGCCGCCGAACAGTTTGCCAGAATCTCTTTGAAGCCGACCGAAAGTCTTGTTCCATGGCCTCACCGAACTCCTCCCATACCCGGGTTTTTGCTTCAGCAACCACCCGAGCTGCACTCCGCTTGGCCTGCCGGTACACCTCAGCTGCTTCGGGAGTCCCACAAGCCAACCAAGCTTGATAGGACTCCTTCTTCAGCTTAATGGCCCCCCTCACCACTGGTGTCCACCACTTGGTTCGGGGGTTGCCACCACGAGATGCACCGACCACCTTGCGGCCGCAGCTCTGGGCTGCCGCTTCAACAACAGAGGTGGAGAACATGGCCCATTCAGACTCCATGTCTCCAGACTCCCTCGGAATGTGGTTGAAGTTCTTCCGGAGGTGGGAGTTGAAGACCTCCCGGACAGGGGCCTCAGCCAGACGCTCCCAGCACACCCTCACTATACGTTTGGGTCTACCAGGTCTGAATGGCTTCCTCCCCTGCCATCGGATCCAACTCACCACCAGGTGGTGATCAGTTGACAGCTCTGCACCTCTCTTTACTCGGGTGTCCAAGACATACGGTCGCAGGTCTGATGATACGATAACAAAATCGATCATCGACCTGCGGCCTAGGGTGTCCTGGTGCCAGGTGCACATATGGACACCCTTATGCTTGAACATGGTGTTCGTTATAGACAGACTGTGGTTAGCACAGAAGTCCAATAACTGAACACCACTCGGGTTCAGATCGGGCAGGCCGTTCCTCCCAATCACCCCCCTCCAGGTTTCACTGTCGTTGCCCACGTGCGCATTGAAGTCCCCCAGTAGGACAATGGAGTCTCCAGGAGGAGCACCCTCCAGCACCCCAGTCACAGACTCCAAAAAGGGTGGGTACTCTGAAACATCATTTGGTGCATAGGCACAAATGATGGTCAGGACCCGTTTCCCAACCCGAAGGCGCAGGGAAGCAACCCTTTCGTCCACCGGGGAAAACTCCAATATAGAGGCAGCAAGGTGGGGCGATACAAGAATACCTACCCCTGCTCGTCGCCTCTCGCCCGGGGCAACTCCAGAAAAGGCCAAGCTCCAGCCCCTCTCCAGGAGACTGGTTCCGGAACCGGAGCTGTGTGTTGAGGTGAGGCCGACTATATCTAGCCGGTATCGCTCAATCTCGCACACCAGCTCAGGCTCCTTCCCCACCAGAGAGGTGACATTCCACGTACCAAAAGCCAGTTTAGAAAGCTTGGGATCAGTCCGCCAAGGTCTCCGCCTTTGACTGCCACCTAATCCACATAGCACCGGACTTCCATGATCCCTCCTGCAGGTGGTGAACCTACTGGAGGGCAGACCCATGTAACTCCTTCGGGCTGAGCCCGGCCGGGTCCCATGGGTGGAAACCCGGCCACCAGACGCTAGCCTTCGAGCCCCTCCCCCAGGCCTGGCTCCAGGGTGGGGCCCCGGTAACCCCATACCGGGCGGGGTACACTGAATCCTTGATATACAATTTATCATGAGAGTCTGTTGGATCGTTCTTCGTCTGGCCCTTCACCCAGGACCAGTTTGTCTTGGGAGACCCTATCAGAGGCAAATTGCCCCGGACAACATAGCTCCTGGGATCACTGGGGCACGCAAACCCCCCCACCACGATAAGGTGACGATCCATGAGGGGGATGGATAAGACAGAATCAAAAAATTCAAGGTATTACACTTGGTCAGAAGGAACATAAAATAGCACTCTTTGCTGATGACATTTTAATATACCTGGGGCAACCGGACACCTCTTTTCCAGAACTGATCTGTTTTTTCAGAGTATGGAGATTTATCGGGGTACGAACTAAACATGCATAAAACCCAAGTTTTAACATTCAACTATGACCCAAATCATTATTCACTAAGCAAACTCAAAACTAACTGCGAGATGGAATCTATGAAATATCTGGGGGTCAATATCCCAAAAAAACTCAACAAAATTATAACACTAAACTATGATCCACTGGTGGCAAAAATAAAATCTGATCTAGCAAGATGGAATATGATACCATTCTTGGGTACTGCACAAAGAATTGAAGCAGTCAAAATGAATATACTTCAGAATCAGAATGAGCTTTATTGCCAAGCATGTTAAAAACATACAAGGAATTTGACTTGACATTAGGCGCGCTCGATGCGCGCTCCACGTCTTCTATACCTTTTCCAAACAATAACGGTAGAACCTCCCAAAAAAACATGGCAAGAACTGGACAGAAGGATCTCAAGATTCATATGGCAGGGCAAGAGACCTAGAATCAGATATAGAACCCTACAGCTAAACAAAGACAAAGGTGGGCTCACACTGCCAAATATCAGGGACTATTTTAAAGCCGCACAAATTAAAACTTTAGTAGAGATATGTAACCCAGTCTACACTGCACAATGGAAGGAGATGGAATGCCAAATAACAAGTGACATCCCCCTACAGGCGATAATAGGGAATAATGCCTTACCTACACTTTTGAATAACACTAACCCGTGGATAGAGACCCCACTAAAAATTTGGTTTAAGATAGTCAGAGAGAATCAAACTAAAGAACCCTATCGATTTCTGCAATGGATTGCCTATGATCAAGACTTTACTCCTAATAAAACAGACACTAGATTTAAAAAGTGGAAAGAGAACGGACTGATAAAATATTACGATTTTTTTAAAGGGCAAATTTTAAGAAGATTTGAAAAAACAAGGTCTAATAAATCAAGACCTTTACAGGTTCTTTCAGCTTAGACACCACATAAACAAAATACTTAAAAAGGAGGATTTGGAAAGGGCCCAGTCAGGTGTTCTGAAGGTCTTCTTAATGGCATATAAAGGGATCCTAGGGATCAGATGCATCTCTAAAATATGGTCTTCAAGACTTAAAAGGAGACAACACATCATATATAAAAGAGAGATGGGAAAAAGAGGGGAATTTCACTTTACAACTGGAAATATGGGAAAAGCTAAATAAACAACAATGGAAAAGTACCTCATCCCTGCAGTGGAGAGAATTTGGATGGAAAAATTTGGTAAGATTTTTCAGAACACCTGCACAAAACAAATTTACTCATAAGGGGTTGAATTGTTGGCGCTTGTGTGGTGAAGAGACTGCAAATCATTTTCATGTGTTTTGGTCATGCCCAGTTATCCACCAATATTGGACCAATGTACAGACAATATTGGGGAACATATTCAAAATAACAGTCCCCTTTTCTTTTGTAACTTTGTATTTGGGTTTACTATTGGATTCACTGGAAAGACGAGGAGAAAAATACTTATTCACTGTTTTAATATTGGCAAGTAAAAAAGCCCTAACTAAAAAATGGATGTTGAAGGACTGTGTCCTACACCTGAAGATTGGATTAACGTGATCCAAGACATTTAACTCGATGGAAAAGTTGACATTCGCACTGAGACAGGACATGGATGGGTTCTTGAACTTTTGGCAACCCTGGATTGCATATGTGTCTTCCATTAGATGTAATCTTTGACAAATACCATTTCAATAATGGCACCGCTCTTTGTTCCAATGCTACTCAGATGCCCTTTTATTTTTATTTATTTATTTTTTCTTTTTTTTTCTTTTTTTTTTGTTTTTTGCTCTTTTGTTTTTGTTTTGTTCTTTCTTTAATTTCACTTTTTCTTTCACTTAAAATAAAGGGGTGTTGTAATAATTATTCTTCCAATGTTGTCAAAAAAACAAAAAAAAGGGAACGTGATGAAAATGTAAACAATGCAATGCTGTAATGACGTGTATACCCTTTACAAAAACTTAAATAAAAAAAAAAAAAGCTAGGCATCATGCTGCAAGTCAAAGAAATTCAGGAACAAATGAGAAACAAAATAATTGAGATCTGTCAGTCTGGAAAAGGTTATAAAGCCATTTCTAAAGCTTTGGAACTCCAGCAAACCACCGTGAGAGCCATTATCCACAAATGGTGAAAACATGGAACAGTGGTGAACCTTCCCAGGTATGGACAGCCAACCAAAATTACCCCAAGAGCGCAGCGATGACTCATCCAAGAGGTCACAAAAGATCCCACGATGACATCCAAAGAACTGCAGGCCTCACTTGCCTCAGTTAAGCTCAGTGTTCAAGACTCCACTATAAGAGAAAGACTGGGCAAAAATGGTCTGCATGGCAGAATTCCAAGACGAAAAACACTGCTGAGCAAAAAGAACATAAAGGCTTGTCTCAGTTTTGCCAGAAAACATCTTGATGATCACCAAGACTTTTGGGAAAATACTCTGGACTGATGCGACAAAAGCTGAACTTTTTGGAAGGTATGTGTCCCATTACATCTGGTGTAACAGTAACACAGCATTTCATAAAAGGAACATTATACCAACAGTAAAATATGGTGGTGGTAGTGTGATGGCTGGGGCTGTTTTGTGGCTTCAGGACCTGGAAGACTTGCTGTGGTAAATGGAACCATAAATTCTGTCTACCAAAAACTCTTGGAGAATGTCAAGCCATCTGTTCGTGACCTCAAGCTGAAGCACACAGGTTCTGCAGCAGGACAGTGATCCAAAACACACCAGCAAGTCCACCTCTGAATGGCTTAAGACAAAATGAAGATTTTGGAGTGACCTAGTCAAAGTCCTGCAAAGATGAGTGGGCCAAAATTCATCCACAGCGCTGTAAAAGACTCATTACCAGTTATCACAAACGCTTGATTTAAGTTGTTGCTGCTAAGAGTGGCCCAACCAGTTATTAGGTTTAGGGGGCAATCACTATTTCCACACAGGGCCATGTAGGTTTGGATTTTTTTCCCCTTAATAATAAACACCGGGGCCCCACCCTGGAGCCAGGTCTGGGGGAAGGGCTTGATGGCTAGCGTCTGGTGGCCGGGTTTCCACCCATGGGACCCGGCCGGGCTCAGCCCAAAGGAATTACATGGGTTCGCCCTCCAGTGGGCTCACCACCTGTAGAAGGGACCATGAGGATCCAGCGCTATGTGGATCAGGTGGCGGTCAAAGGCGGAGACCTTGGCGGTCTGATCCCAAGCTTCCTAAACTGGCTTTTGGGATGTGGAATGTCACCTCTGGTGGGGAAGGAGCCTGAGCTGGTGCATGAAGTTGGGAGGTACCGGCTAGATATAGTCGGCCTCACCTCAGTACACAGCTCCGGTTCCGGAACCAGTCTCCTGGAGAGGGGCTGGAGCTCGGCCTACTCTGGAGTGGCCCCAGGCGAGAGGCAACAAGCAGGGGTGAATATTCTTGTATCCCCCCACCTTGCTGCCTCTGTATTGGAGTTTTCCCCAGTGGACGAAAGGGTTGTTTCCCTGCACCTTCGGGTTTGGAAAAGGGTCCTAACTATGGCGGATGATAAAATAAAGGCAGCGAAGTGAGGTTTCAAGCAGGTTTATTAAATCATACCGCCTTCACGGGGCTCGCTCCATGAGCGAGCCCGGAGAGGCTCTCCAGCAAAGAGACACAGGATGTGTGTGTCAGCAGCAGTTGAAGGAATGAGAGAATGAATTACAGAGTAGTGCAGCTTATATACCCAGTTACAAACAATACATGAAAGAGCATTCACAGCAGTTGGTATGGGCATTTGCATTTGAGAGACACAGTGAGAACAGGAAGCATGAACACAATGCATGAATGGGACATTAACATCACAATACGGAGCCGGAACAAGCCAGAAGGAGCGGGGCTGCCTGTAGACATTAATACACACATTTCACTGTTCTGTTATTTGCTCTAGCCGAGCGCTGTGTCTTTCTCAGTCTGTTGTGGGGGTTATCTCTGCTCCCCCCCAGAGGGCTCGGCAGGGGGCCGAGACCTCGATAGTTCAGCTTGGGCAGCGAGCAGGGAAAGCTCTGTGCAGGCGAAGGTGGAGGGGGGTGGGCGGTAGTAAGTGCCGGCAGGAGACGGTGAAATCGTCTGAGCCGCGCAAAAATTGCTTGTCGATCCGCGATGTCGAGGGGCTGTCCCGTTGAACGTGCGGAGATCACAAGAAGAAAAATTAGTCACTGACTCCTCTCGCGATTAAGTCCTGGGTCGACTGTAAGAAAAAAAAAAAAACAAAAGCAAGGGGACTTGGCGTGTTGACTTTAGGTGCGTGCACAACCTTAAAGCCTTCGGGAACCGCAGACTGCTGAGTTCCCCTTGTGTGCCGTGGCTGAGACCATTGGCAAATCCTTCGTGCATGCTGCGTGTGTGCCTCAGGTGAACGAGCAACCCTGAAGGGACTGTGTGCAGCGGCGAAGGATGATGGTGATCTGTGGAGCCGTATGCGTCCCGTGCGTGGTGCGCTGTCCTCGTAACTCCCCGGTGCGTGTGCCGAGGCTCCATGCGTGGGTGGGACAGCTGGAGAGGAGACAGGGTCAGGGAGCTTAATCATCCCTGTTCAATGTGTTGGAGCGGTGAAAGGAAATAGACGATCTTTGTCCCTCGGGCTCGTGCAGATGCGTTGGAGTGGTGAGAGGGAGGAGACGATCTTTGTCACTCGCTCGGCCATGGTGCGTTAAGGTCCACGTGCTGCATTCTCCGTCGGCCATGGAGGTCGCCGTCGTGGAGAGGGGACGAGGTGCATGCGCTCTCGTGTGGAGGAGCTGTGAACGCGGCCGGTCCAGCGTGGATGTGCCGATCTAGGTGTGCAGATCCCACCATGAAGTTTGCTGTGGTTTTCCCGGTCGTGGGTGATGTCCGGAGAGTTCCCTGAAGCAGAAGGGAGCTGCTGCGTTCACTTGTCGTCGGAGCATCACCGCCGGGTGCTGCGTTCGCCGGCAGCGTGGCTGTCCAAGCCAGAAGGTTGCGTCGCACAAAGCGTGTGCATTCACGGGGTCACCAGCGTAACTGTCCAGACCAGAAGGTTGCGTTGCACAAAGCGTGTGCTTTCTATCGGGGTCACCAGTGAAGCGTTCGCTGGCAGCATGTTCTTTTCAGCGTCGGGTCACCAGTGAGGCGTTTGCTGGCAGCGTGTTCTTTTCAGCGTCGGGTCACCAATATGGCGGATGATAAAATAAAGGCAGCGAAGTGAGGTTTCAAGCAGGTTTATTAAATCATACCGCCTTCACGGGGCTCACTCCATGAGCGAGCCCGGAGAGGCTCTCCAGCAAAGAGACACAGGATATGTGTGTCAGCAGCAGTTGAAGGAATGAGAGAATGAATTACAGAGTAGTGCAGCTTATATACCCAGTTACAAACAATACATGAAAGAGCATTCACAGCAGTTGGTATGGGCATTTGCATTTGAGAGACACAGTGAGAACAGGAAGCATGAACACAATGCATGAATGGGACATTAACATCACAATACGGAGCCGGAACAAGCCAGAAGGAGCGGGGCTGCCTATAGACATTAATACACACATTTCACTGTTCTGTTATTTGCCCTAGCCGAGCGCTATGTCTGTCTCAGTCTGTTGTGGGGGTTATCTCAAACCCGCCACACTAACCATCATTCAGAGTACCCACCCTTTTTGGAGTTTCTGACTGGGTTGCTGGAGAGTGCTCCTCTTGAAGACTCCATTGTCCTACTTGGGGACTTGAGTGCGCACGTGGGCAACGACAGTGAAACCTGGAGGTGGGTGATGGGGAGGAACGGCCTGCCCGATCTGAACCCGAGTGGTGTTCAGTTTGTGGACTTCTGTGCTAACCACAGTTTGCCCATAACGAACACCATGTTCAAGCATAAGGATGTCCATATGTGCACCTGGCACCAGGACATTCTTTGTCGCAGGTCGATGATCGATTTTGTTATGTCATCAGACCTGCGACCATGTGTCTTGGACACTCGGGTAAAGAGAGGTGCAGAGCTGTCAACTGATCACCATCTGATGATGAGTTGGATCTGATGGTAGGGGAGGATGCTATTCAGACCAGGTAGACCCAAACGTATAGTTAGGGTGTGTTGGGAATGTCTGGCTGAGGCCTCTGTCCGGGAGGTCTTCAACTCCCACCTCGGGAAGGACTTCAACCACATTCCAAGGGAGTCTGGAGACATGGAGTGTGAATGGGCCATGTTCTCCACCTCCATTGTTGAAGCGGCTGCCCAGAGCTGCGGCCGCAAGGTCGTCGGGGCATCTCGTGGTAGCAACCCCCGAACCAAGTGGTGATGAGGGGGGGGCCGTTAAGCTGAAGGAGTCCTATCAAGCTTGGTTGGCTTGTGGGACTCCCGAAGCAGCTGAGGTGTATTGGCAGGCCAAGTGGAGTGCAGCTCGGGTGGTTGCTGAAGCAAAAACTTGGGTATGGGAGGAATTTGGTGAGGCCATGGAACAAGACTTTCGGTCAGCCTCGAAGAGATTTTGGCAAACTGTCCGGCGGCACAGGAGGGGGAGGCAGCTCCCTGTCCACACTGTGTATGGTGCGGATGGGGCGCTGTTGACTTCGACTGGGGATATCGTCGGGCAGTGGAAGGAATACTTTGAGGATCTCCTCAATCCCACTAACATGCCTTCCACAGAGGAAGCAGGGCTTGTCGACGAGGGGGACGACTTGCCTATCACAGGGGCTTGAGGTCGCCAAGGTGGTTAAAAATCTCTTTGGTGGCCGGGCCCTAGGGGTGGTTGAGATTTACACACCTCTGCAACATTGCGTGGAGGTCAGGGGCAGTGCCTTTGGCATGGCAAACCAGGGTGGTGGTTCCTCTCTTCAAAAAAGGGGACCGGAGGGTGTGCCCCAACTTTAGACGGATCACACTCAGCCTCCCTGGGAAGGTCTGTGTCAAGGTACTGGAGAGGAGAGTCCGGCCGTTGGTCGAACCTTGGACTCAGGGGGAGCAATTTTGGTTTTTGTTCTGGCACATCGGACCAGCTCTTTTCCCTCTCGAGAATCCTTGATGGTTCGTGGGAGTTTGCCCAATGAGTTTACATGTGTTTTGTGGACTTGGAGAAGGCATTCGACCGCGTCCCTCGTGGTTTTTTGTGGGGGGTGCTTCGGGAGTATGGGGTTTCGGGCTTGTTGTTACAAGCTATTCGGTCTCTGTACGACTGTTGTGAGAGTTTGGTTCGTATTGCCAACACTCGGTCGGACTCATTGCCAGTGAGAGTTGTACTCCACCAGGGCTGCCCGTTGTCGCCGATCCTGTTCATAATTTTTATGGACAGGATTTCTAGGCGCAGCCAGGGAACGGAGGGTGTCATGCTTGGTGACCACAGGATCTCATCTCTGTTGTTTGCAGATGATGTTGTCCTGCTGGCTTCATCCAGCAATGACCTACAGCTCTTACTGGGACAGTTTGCCGCTGAGTGTGAAGCGGCTAGGATGAGAATCAGTACCTCCAAGTCAGAGTCCATGGTCCCCAGCCGGAAAGAGGTGGATTGTCCTCTCCAGGTTGGGGACAGGCTCCTGCCCCAAGTGGAGGAGTTTACTGTAAGTATCTTGGGGTCTTATTCATGAGTGAGAGGAGAATGGAGCGAGAGAGTGACAGATGGATCGGAGCAGCATCTGCAGTGATGCGGATGTTGTACCGGTCTGTTGTGGTGAAGAGGGAGCTAAGCTCTAAGGCAAAGCTGTGGATTTACCAGTCAGTCTACGTTCCTACCCTCACCCATGTCATGAGCTTTGGGTAATGACCGAAAGAACAAGGTCACGGATTCAAGCGGCTGAAACGAGCTTTCTTCATAGGATTGCTGGACTCGCCCTCAGAGAGAGGGTGAGGAGCTCAGTCGTCCGGGAGAGGCTCAGAGTAGAACCGCTGCTCCTCCACATTGAAAGGAGCCAGTTGAGGTGGTATGGTTCATCTGATCAGGATGCCTCCCGGACACCTCCCACTTGAGGTGTTTCAGGCACGTCCCACTGGGAGGAGACCCCGGGGCAGACCCAGGACTCACTGGAGAGACTATGTCTCCCAGCTGGTCTGGGAATGCCTTGGTATCCTCTCTGAAGAGCTGGAGCAGGTGGCTGGGGAGAGGGAAGTCTCTGCTTGAACTGCTGCCTCTGCGACCCGGACCTCCGGAAAAGCGGTAGAAGATGGATGGATTTTAATTAAACACCTTTATTTAAAAAATGCATTTTGTGTTTACTTGTGTTATCTTTGTCTAATATTTAAATTTGTTTGATCTCAAACATTTAAGTGTGACAAACATACAAAAAAAAATGAGAAATCCAGAAGGGGGCAAACACTTTTTCACACCACTGTATACATGTCAGGGGTGGCAAACTTGCGGCTGTTCTCATTTTTTTTAATTGGCTCTTCTACAGCTTTTTTTTTTTTTTTTTTTTTTTTAAATTGTATACTTTTTTTTTTAGCGTGGTGGCTCAGTTTTTGGTATGGTGGACTGCCGTGCAGAAATATTACCAGTGGAAACCCTGTCTGTGCCAACACATCAGTGGTATTTGCCCTTTAGTTAGTTAAGTTTATTTCATTTTTTTTTTTTTTTTTCAGAATAATCGGCATTTTAAAAAACAAAGCTACTGCATGGTGGCGCAGTGGTTTAGCACTGTGGCAGCACAGTTTTACCCTCGGCCGGGGGACCGCGGGGATCATGAGATCGTGGGTTCGATCCCAGCCCCCGACCAACAGTGAGCTGTGTGGAGTTTGCATGTTCTCCCCGTGTTGCGCGGGTTTACTCCGGGATTTCTCCGGTTTCCTCCCGCACACCAAAAACATGTAGGTTTAGGGCGCTCGCGCACGCAGCGACCAGCAGCCGGTGGCTTGTCACCAGACTGCAAACCAAGTCTACCTACGGGTACAAATAAGTAACAAAAAAAAAAAAAAAAAGCTAACAAATATCCATTAATGAAAGAATGAAATGGAGCAAAAAGAATTAAAAAAAAGTCATAACATCTGCGCCTTTGTTACACATAGACTATTATTCTATATTCATAATAGAGAAACTTAAGGAGATGGAAGTTACAAAAGTAACAAATAACAAAGGAAGAACACGAAACAAAAAAGAAAACACTTTAGCCCAGCTGTGCAAAAAGAAGAGTAGCTCAGGACCACTTGTGGCTAACTTTTCCAACAGCTGCACAGTTTAAGTCTGTAAGACAATTAATTCCCTGCCTGCCAATTCAAAGACAGGGAATTTCATTAACAAATCTTCTTTAGTGCGGCAAATCAGCACACAACTCTTATTTGTATTATATTTTATATCATTTTCCTCTCCATAAGCAGTACACACTCTTAATAACTCCTGAAGACCAGCACTACTTGGACTGAGAATAACTAGATCATCAGCATACATAAAATGATTCACTAACTTATTCCCTATTAAACACCCAGTTGTACAGGCATTCAGTTGTTTTGACAACTCATCCATGTAAAGATTAAATAGAATAGGGGACAATATACTGCTCTGTCTGACACCACTGCTCACACCAAATGGGGATGAATGACTCTTCCCCCATTTCACCAGCATCTTCTGATGTGCGTACCTGTAAATCAGGATACGTACCAAGTACTTGGGAACCCCCCTGTCAATCATTTTCCTAAACAATATCCTGTGATTAACTCGATCAAATGCCTTTATATCTGCCACAGGAGTTCACTTTTCACTTTTCTTCATCTTGTTTGCTGAAGATGTTTTGGACTTTATTGAAAAAATATTTTTAACGCCACACATGTGATGGATAATGCTTGTTGGAATATTTTAGGAATGCTATCTTCTTGGAACATAAGTCAGTATTATACAGTAATAAGTGACATTCAGCTGTTTGTTTTATGTCATTTAAGCACAGTTCTGGTATTTAAAAATCATAAAAACCCAGGACCTTCGTCCCCCTGCTAAATTTTCAGATAATTTCCCCAACCCCAAATCACATCCCTAATTTGAAAACGGTTGCCAAAACTGGAAATGCAACTAAGGCTACTGTCACACTGCAGACTTAATGCTCAATTCCGATTTTTTGCTGAGATCCAATTTTTATTTATTTATTTTTTTGGTCATTCACATTATAATTTAAATGTGACCCCCATCAGACTGGAGTATGAACGGTCTACAGCTATGAAGTGACCCGCATGCGCAGAAGAAAACGTAACGTCAGACACACCGTGGTATTTGCGGAAGTAAATATCAGAATCAGAATGAGATTTATTGCCATTGTTCATGTAGTACACAAACTAGGAATTTGTCTCGGTGCAATGCTGCAACATTAAACATTAAACATATGAGCATTAAACAAATATTAGCACAGAACGATTGAGGGGGACAGAACTTCTTCACCTTTGATGCAGCACAGCAAAATAAGTGTTAAAAAACATTCAGAAAGGTTTATGCACAAAATAAATACAAGACCAGCTTCATTCCTCTGCATGCCAGATGACCAGCTTTTTAAAAAAACAAAAAAATAAATGTGCTGTTACTGTGCGCCTGTAATGTCTGACGGCTTCAGCCCCAAACTCCCCGCCCCGCCTGCAATTTTGAAGTTGTTGTGCTGTGGGAGCCGACAAAATTATGATCCCGTGATAAAAGGAAGAAGACTGATTTTTTTTTTAAAAAAAGCACAAATCAGTGGTCTGTCATGCCTGCGGCATCTTCCACAGCAGAATTGTAGCGTCTGTCTCACTTCAATGAGGAAAAAGTCGGATGGCATGCGACATGACAGTTCAGACGGAGGTCGCTTTGGAAAATATCAGATACGTATCGGAATTGGGACCGCATATGAAAGTGGCCTGGGTCTGGTGTGGAAAAATCGGATCTGTGCCATTCAGACTGTCGTTAAAAAATCAGATATGGGTCACATTTGTGCAAAAAAATCGGAATTGAGCATTAAAATCTGCAGTGTGACCGTAGCCTAACTAAATGGCACATGCTCAGAGAGCGTGGTGTCCAAAGAGATGCAACCATTTATTTATTTAGGTTATTCGAAATATTTTTTTCACATTTCAATTTGTTTCCTATTTTTAATTTACAAAAAATCCAATGCCATTTTTGAAAAAAAAGTACATGGATTATTATTATACCACTATATTCTGGGAATAAAATGGCCTTCATGTTGCCAGTGATACCATTTTTTATAATAATTTCTGAAAAAAATTAGTCTGCCAAAATTTATCATTACAGGCTTAATTACAAATACTTTTTTGAAAGCAGCAAGTTTTCACACATGGAGAAAAATTCTGAATAGAAAAAAAATTATGTATCAATAATTGTTTATCATTGGATCACAGCCCTTGGATCATAATTAAATTGTGAGGAGGCTTGAGATTCCCAGCCCTAGTTCTTAGAGTGAAGTTCCATGGCTCTGCTAGCCAAACCAACATTAGTTTAATTTGTCAGCATCATTAGAAACTTTAGTCCTTTCACTTTTATTGGCGGTGCAATGACTTGGGTATAATCTTCTTTTGAAGTTCCAATGAAGTGATAAACATTTGTTCACCATTTCCCTGCACAGTACACGGTTCACGCTCAACTAATTGGTTTGGGATCTTTGTCAGCATAGCTGTTTAAACTATACAGTCCACTTCTTAGAGAACTACTAGACAATTGGAATGCACACAGTAATTTGTGACCCGTACTGGCAAAATGAGTCACTTTGAGGAAATAATCAAAACTGAGGTAACGTTTTTTCCATATTCTGTATTGAAAGACCTTCAAAATGATATTTAATTTACAGGAAGTGCGCAAAAATTTATCTGGAAAAAGCCAATTTGTTTATATTTTGGCTAGGTTTAAAACTCGCATTCGATCAGTCGGGAGTTACGTCTTCTGCCAAAACATGTGTATTTTTATGAAGTACAATTTCTAAGCTTTACATTGATACCAGGCACTCACGGGGGTTTTCCCGAGACTCGCCGCTATCGAACAAAGAGAGTCATGATTTATGACTTCTTGTGCCTGTATCTCGTAATGACGCGGTGTGCATTCCGACTCATTTTGCCAGCACGGGCCACATTTATAAAATTGTGTATATTTTTTTTCCCCAATATTGAAAAAGGTTTAAAAACACCAAATTAAGGAGATAAATCCTTTGTCATCCCCCGTTGACATGAACAGTATGCTGACCACGGTTAATTTAACCTCTGTCCATGTTTCTGCATTTTTACCTGACAATAAATGTAGGTAAGGTCTCCCACACAGAAAGGACAAGCACCTGTAGCTGTGGTTTTGGGGTTTAAAGGAAGGTCATGAGATTTTGAGCCTGGAAAGCAAGTATGAACGTACAGTATGTCACTTATGCATATGCTTGTATTATGTCTTGTCTGCTAATATCTTATGAGAAGCAATGGCGGAGCTTTTCAGAGCTGTCTGAATCAGAGGAGAGTCTGTGTGTCTCTGAGGGACATTTAAGTATTTCTTTAGGTAATTGGATGTAGAATGGTACTGTAATGTGTTTGTGTAAAGCTGATTTTATATGCCTATAAGTGTAAACATTTCATTGTGCTATGTGCTTTTTTTTTTTTTAACTTCAGGATGCTCATGAGTTCTTGAGTCAGTGTTTGGACCAGCTGAAGGATGATGTGGAGAGAATGAACAAAAACTTGACACAAGAAGCCGCCGCTGCTTCATCAACATCATCACCACCTGTGATGCCTGAGAACGGTCAGGAGGTAACGGCAGCATCATCGACGCTCAAAGCTGAGCCTGGCGAGGAGGTGGACACCTGCCGCATCTACACCTGCCCTGTGGCAGTCAACATGGAATTCGAAGTGCAGCACACAATCACCTGCAAATGGTGAGGTGTCTGGTGCTGCTGTTGTCTTCCCTCAAAGTGTTGGTGGCTGTGGAGAAGATGAAAAGTTTTGTGACGACCTTGATATTTTATTGCAGCTGTGGGGAGGTGGTGACCAAGCGAGAGCAGTTCAATGACCTGTCCATCGACCTGCCCCGCAGGAAGAAAACCCTCCCACTCCGCTCCATCCAGGACTCTCTGGATCTTTTTTTTAGGGTGAATCTTTATTTTAAAACTCTCCATGTTCACTATCTACATAAGGTTAATCATGGAGTACTCTGTGTTTATATGTTTTTATGGTAACTTCTACAGATGGAGGAAATCGAGTACTCGTGTGAAAAGTGCAATAGGAAAGCAGCGACTGTTGCACACAAGTTCAGCAAACTGCCGAGGTATTTACACACAGTTACAGATTTCAGTTGATCAAAAGCACTTTCAGACTCAACACGTCGACACAACATTCAGAATCTTGGATATAAAACCAGCTGTTTATATTATTGCAGGGTCAAAACTGTGTGTTGTTTTTTTATATTTCTGTATGCCAGTGTATAAATAAAGACATTTTATACTATTTCTGTGCAATCGTGCCCACAATGAGCTCTGCAGACTTTTTCAGTTTTGCTGAACTGCTAAAAAAAACAATTGTTATTGCTCCCAAATATTCAGAGCCATTAAACTTGTGTTCGGGACAACTCTAATGTCTGATGTTTTCTTCCCTCAGGGTTCTCATCCTACACCTAAAACGGTACAGCTTTAACGCTCACCTGTCTCTGAACAGCAAACTGGGCCAACAGGTGGTGATCCCCCGGTACCTGACCCTGCTGTCCCACTGCACAGAATCCACAAGACCTCCCATCGCGCTCGGCTGGAGTCCGCAAGCTTCCATGTAAGCTGTGAACAGATTTACATATCGTGGAGGAAAATAACTTGAGACATTGTGTGGCTCTGAAGTGATAAACAACTGCTTTTGGACCTCCTTTTATTTAAAATTTAGTGTGTTGAAAGATGCACAGGGGAGGACAGGGTTGTCATATTGCTATTCATTGTCCCTTCTGGGGATGTTGAATAAAGTCTTGAGCCTTTTAAGCTTTACTGAAATATTTTAATGTCATTATGGGATCTTTTTACATATATTAAAACTAAAACTACTATCCTAACAGTTCTGCTTGCAAATGAAATTGTATCATGGTCTAAACTCTGATGTATATAATGGTCAGATAAAGATAAGATATTCATCTTGTCTTTGTGCGTCACACAGGGCAAGAACACTTAAAACATCCCAGTCAGTCAATTACTCCTCAGCACCTCTAAGGTGAGTCCCACTTAATCTTTAAATTACCTTAGCAGTCTTTTGTATTGAATTATTAGCTTGTGAATTTAACTGATCTTGTAACTCTGTGTAGAAGGATTGGAGGAAAAGCCACAAACTCCAGCTGCTCCTCTATCCTTGTGGACGCTGACTGTGAAGAGGAGCTCAACAGGAAGGTGAACACAGGCTGCAAGCGGCGAATCAGCAGCTACCTTCCTGATGAAGATGACCGCCCTGAAGAGGTGAGGAGCTACTTACTAGGGGTTGGAATCTTTAGGCACATTTAAGCAAATGTCGCGTGTTACACCATAAACTGTCCAATGCTACAGTTTCGCACTTCCGGGTGCTCCTTTTTTTCGTTCAGTCAAAATTAATTGGGTTAATAAATTAATATTTCCATCCATCCATCCATCTTCTACCGCTTTTCCGGAGGTCCGGGTCGCGGAGGCAGCAGTTCAAGCAGAGAAGCCCAGACTTCCCTCTCCCCAGCCACCTGCTCCAGCTCTTCAGAGGGGATACCAAGGCGTTCCCAGACTAGCTGGGAGACATAGTCTCTCCACCGAGTCCTGGGTCTGCCCCGGGGTCTCCTCCCAGTGGGACGTGCCTGAAACACCTCAAGTGGGAGGCGTCCAGGAGGCATCCTAATCAGATGCCCATACCACCTCAACTGACTCCTTTCAATGTGGAGGAGCAGCGGTTCTACTCTGAGCCTCTCCCGGATGACTGAGCTCCTCACCCTATCTCTGAGGGTGAGTCCAGCAATCCTACGGAGAAAGCTCATTTCAGCCGCTTGTATCCGCGATCTCGTTCTTTCGGTCATTACCCAAAGCTCGTGACCATAGGTGAGAGTAGGAACGTAGATTGACTGGTAAATCGACAGCTTTGCCTTAGAACTAAGCTCCCTCTTCACCACAACAGACCGGTACAACGTCCGCATCACTGCAGATGCTGCTCCAATCCGTCTGTCGATCTCTCGCTCCATTTTCCCCTCACTCGTGAACAAGACCCCAAGATACTTAAACTCCTCCACTTGGGGCAGGAGCCTGTCCCCAACCCGGAGAGGACAATCCACCTTTTTCCGGCTGAGGACCATGGACTCGGACTTGGAGGTGCTGATTCTCATCCCAGCCGCTTCACACTCAGCGGCAAACCGTCCCAGCAAGAGCTGTAGGTCATTGCTGGATGAAGCCAACAGGACAACATCATCTGCAAACAACAGAGATGAGATCCTGTGGTCACCAAGCATGACACCCTCCATTCCCTGGCTGCGCCTAGAAATCCTGTCCATAAAAATTATGAACAGGACCGGTGACAAAGGGCAGCCCTGGCGGAGTCCAACTCTCACTGGGAATGACTCCGACCGAGTGTTGGCAATGCGAACTAAACTCTCACAACGGTCGTACAGAGACCGAATAGCTCGTAACAACAAGCCCGATACCCCATACTCCCGAAGCACCCCCCACAAAAATCCACGAGGGACGCGGTCAAATGCCTTCTCCAAGTCCACAAAACACATGTAAACTGGTTGGGCAAACTCCCACGAACCCTCAAGAATTCTCGAGAGGGTAAAGAGCTGGTCCGATGTGCCACGGCCAGGACGAAAACCACATTGCTCCTCCTGAATCCGAGGTTCGACCAACGGCCGGACTCTCCTCTCCAGTACCTTGGCATAGACCTTCCCAGGGAGGCTGAGGAGTGTGATCCCTCTAAAGTTGGAGCACACCCTCCGGTCCCCTTTTTTGAAGAGAGGAACCACCACCCCGGTTTGCCATGCCAAAGGCACTGCCCCCGACCTCCACGCAATGTTGCAGAGGCGTGTCAACCATGACAACCCAACAACATCCAGGGCCTTGAGGTACTCGGGGCGAATCTCGTCCACCCCCGGGGCCCGGCCACCAAGGAGATTTTTAACCACCTTGGCGACCTCAGCCCCTGTGATAGGCGAGTCATCCCCCTCGTCCCCAAACCCTGCTTCCTCTGTGGAAGGCGTATCAGTGGGATTGAGGAGATCCTCGAAGTATTCCTTCCACCGCCCGACGATATCCCCAGTTGAAGTCAACAGTGTCCCATCCGCACCATACACAGTGTGGACGGGGAGCTGCTTTCCCCTCCTGAGCCGCCGAACAGTTTGCCAGAATCTCTTTGAAGCCGACCGAAAGTCTTGTTCCATGGCCTCACCGAACTCCTCCCATACCCGGGTTTTTGCTTCAGCAACCACCCGAGCTGCACTCCGCTTGGCCTGCCGGTACACCTCAGCTGCTTCGGGAGTCCCACAAGCCAACCAAGCTTGATAGGACTCCTTCTTCAGCTTAATGGCCCCCCTCACCACTGGTGTCCACCACTTGGTTCGGGGGTTGCCGCCACGAGATGCACCGACCACCTTGCGGCCGCAGCTCTGGGCTGCCGCTTCAACAACAGAGGTGGAGAACATGGCCCATTCAGACTCCATGTCTCCAGACTCCCTCGGAATGTGGTTGAAGTTCTTCCGGAGGTGGGAGTTGAAGACCTCCCGGACAGGGGCCTCAGCCAGACGCTCCCAGCACACCCTCACTATACGTTTGGGTCTACCAGGTCTGAATGGCTTCCTCCCCTGCCATCGGATCCAACTCACCACCAGGTGGTGATCAGTTGACAGCTCTGCACCTCTCTTTACTCGGGTGTCCAAGACATACGGTCGCAGGTCTGATGATACGATAACAAAATCGATCATCGACCTGCGGCCTAGGGTGTCCTGGTGCCAGGTGCACATATGGACACCCTTATGCTTGAACATGGTGTTCGTTATAGACAGACTGTGGTTAGCACAGAAGTCCAATAACTGAACACCACTCGGGTTCAGATCGGGCAGGCCGTTCCTCCCAATCACCCCCCTCCAGGTTTCACTGTCGTTGCCCACGTGCGCATTGAAGTCCCCCAGTAGGACAATGGAGTCTCCAGGAGGAGCACCCTCCAGCACCCCAGTCACAGACTCCAAAAAGGGTGGGTACTCTGAAACATCATTTGGTGCATAGGCACAAATGATGGTCAGGACCCGTTTCCCAACCCGAAGGCGCAGGGAAGCAACCCTTTCGTCCACCGGGGAAAACTCCAATATAGAGGCAGCAAGGTGGGGCGATACAAGAATACCTACCCCTGCTCGTCGCCTCTCGCCCGGGGCAACTCCAGAAAAGGCCAAGCTCCAGCCCCTCTCCAGGAGACTGGTTCCGGAACCGGAGCTGTGTGTTGAGGTGAGGCCGACTATATCTAGCCGGTATCGCTCAATCTCGTACACCAGCTCAGGCTCCTTCCCCACCAGAGAGGTGACATTCCACGTACCAAAAGCCAGTTTAGAAAGCTTGGGATCAGTCCGCCAAGGTCTCCGCTTTTGACTGCCACCTAATCCACATAGCACCGGACTTCCATGATCCCTCCTGCAGGTGGTGAACCTACTGGAGGGCGGACCCATGTAACTCCTTCGGGCTGAGCCCGGCCGGGTCCCATGGGTGGAAACCCGGCCACCAGACGCTAGCCTTCGAGCCCCTCCCCCAGGCCTGGCTCCAGGGTGGGGCCCCGGTAACCCCATACCGGGCGGGGTACACTGAATCCTTGATATACAATTTATCATGAGAGTCTGTTGGATCGTTCTTCGTCTGGCCCTTCACCCAGGACCAGTTTGTCTTGGGAGACCCTATCAGAGGCAAATTGCCCCGGACAACATAGCTCCTGGGATCACTGGGGCACGCAAACCCCCCCACCACGATAAGGTGACGATCCATGAGGGGGAAAATTAATATTTAAGAATCAGAATCTTGACATTCAGAAGCATTCACGTCCAAATCGAGATGCAGTGGAAAAAAATATTATTTTCCCCACCACTACTACTTGCAGTCATGAACAGCTGAGTTTCTACCGTGTTCGCTGCCTCTTTCTGTTTTGACACTGTTCAGTGTGTTTTCAGAGGGGAGCAGCATTAGATCCATCAGACTTTGGCGAAGTAACTGATGACGACATGCTGGCGGCCGTGCTGGAGATGAGTCGTCAAGAAGCTGAGCTGTCTGCGCCACTGCCTCTGGACGACGACCCTACCAGCAGCCCTGACACAGGGTTTGGGGACATGGATTCCCACGACCTGACCTACCACACAGTCCTGATGGAAACGGAGAGCAAACAGTCTGGAGGTATTTAGACATGAGTTTACCATGTACAGTGGATGTGGTCTCTGAGTGATGTAGCGTTAGTCTCAGATATGAATTCCTTTCTGTTAGTCAGCGTTGAATGGTGCTGCCTTGTCAAATTTGAAACTGGCGTCATAAGAGGTCTGACTAAGGTTACGGTCACACTGCAGATTTTAATACTCAACTATGATTATTTTTTTTTTTTTTTTGCACAAATGTGACCCATATCTGATTTGTTATTGACAGTCTGAACAGCACAGATCCGATATATACACACTACTGTTCAGAAGTTTGGGGTAACCCAGACAATTATTTTGTGTTTTCCATGAAAAGTCACACTTATTTACCACCATGAGTTGTAAAATGAATAGAAAATATAGTCAAGACATTGACAAGGTTAGAAATAATGATTTGTATTTGAAATAATAATTTTTTCCAGATAGTCAACCTGCTCAAAGAAAGGTCAGTTTTATAGCTTCTCTAACCAGCTAAACTGTTTTTAGCTGTGCTAACATGATTGCACAAGGGTTTTCTAATCATCCATTAGCCTTCTGACGCAATGAGCAAACACATTGCACCATTAGAACACTGGAGTGATAGTTGCTGGAAATGGGCCTCTATACACCTATGTAGATATTGCACCAAAAAACAGACATTTGCAGCTAGAATAGTTATTTACCACATTAGCAGTGTATATTAGATATCAGAGTGTATTTCTGATTAGTTTAAAGTTATCTTCATTGAAAAAAACAGTGCTTTTCTTTCAAAAATAAGGAAATTTCTAAGTGACCCCAAACTTTTGAACGGTAATGTGTGTGTGTAGTGTAGAATGTGTGAATAATGTGTGAATGTGTGAATAATGAGGCAAGTTGATCTCAGTTTATTCCACATTCTCACAAATGAGCATGACAGAAAAGAGAACGTCTCAGAAAAAACTCGTCCTTTATATATCCAGGACTCTCACAGCTCACAAATCACATTGCATTACAAATCACAAGTAACAATGCATTTCCTCTTTAATCCTTAGGCATCTCCCCCACAGTCCTTGGCCTACAAATATATATATTTAGTCAGCCACCAATTGTGCAAGTTCTCCCACTTAAAAGATGAGAGAGGTCTCCAATTTTCATCATAGGTATACCTCAACTATGAGAGACAAAATGAGAAAAAAAAAATCAAGAAAATCACACTGTCTGATTTTTAAAGAATTCATTTGCAAATTATGGTGGAAAATAAGTATTTGGTCAATAACAAAAGTTCATCTCATTGGCATTGACAGAGGTCAAACGTTTTCTGTTAGTCTTCACAAGGTTTTCACACACTGTTGCTGGTATTTTGGCCCATTCCTCCATGCAGATCTCCTCTAGAGCAGTGATGTATTGGGGCTGTCGCTGGGCAGCACAGACTTTCAACTCCCTCCAAAGATTTTCTATGGGGTTGAGATCTGGAGACTGGCTAGGCCACTCCAGGACCTTGAAATGCTTCTTACGAAGCTACTCCTTCGTTGCCCGGGTGGTGTGTTTGGGATCATTGTCATGCTGAAAGACCCAGCCACGTTTCATCTTCAGTGCCCTTGCTGATGGAAGGAGGTTTTCACTCAAAATCTCACGATACATGGCCCCATTCATTCGTCCTTTACACGGATCAGTCGTCCTGGTCCCTTTGCAGAAAAACAGCCCCAAAGCATAATGTTTCCACCCCCATGCTTTACAGTTGGTATGGTGTTCTTTGGATGCAACTCAGCATTCTTTCTCCTCCGAACACGACAAGTTGAGTTTTTCCAAAAAGTTTCTATTTTGGTTTCATCTGACCATATGACATTCTCCCAGTCCTCTTCTGGATCATCCAAATGCTCTCTAGCAAACTTCAGACGGGCCTGGACATGTACTGGCTTAAGCAGGGGGACACGTCTGGCACTGCAGGATTTGAGTCCCTGGCGGCGTAGTGTGTTACTGATGGTAGCCTTTGTTACTTTGGTCCCAGCTCTCTGCAGGCCATTCACTAGGTCCCCCCGTGTGGTTCTGGGATTTTTGCTCTCTGTTCTCGTGATCATTTTGACCCCACGGGGTGAGATCTTGCATGGAGCACCAGATCGAGGGAGATTATCAGTGGTCTTGTATGTCTTCCATTTTCTAATAATTGCTCCCACAGTTGATTTCTTCACACCAAGCTGCTTACCTATTGCAGATTCAGTCTTCCCAGCCTGGTGCAGGTCTACAATTTTGTTTCTGGTGTCCTTTGACAGCTCTTTGGTCTTGGCCATAGTGGAGTTTGGAGTCTGACTGTTTGAGGTTGTGGACAGGTGTCTTTTATACTGATAACGAGTTCAAACAGGTGCCATTAATACAGGTAACGAGCGGAGGACAGAGGAGCCTCTTAAAGAAGAAGTTACAGGTCTGTGAGAGCAAGAAATCTTTCTTGTCTGTAGGTGACCAAATACTTATTTTCCACCATAATTTGTAAATAAATTCTTTAAAAATCAGACAATGTGATTTTCTGGATTTTTTTTTTTTCTCATTTTGTGTCTCATAGTTGAGGTATACCTATGATGAAAATTGGAGACCTCTCATCTTTAAAGTGGGAGAACTTGCACTATTGGTGGCTGACTAAATACTCTTTTGCCCCACTGTACAGGTAATCCCACCGAGACACAGGGTCTCATTTTTTTTTTCCACAATATCTTTATTGAACCTTTTTTTTTTTTTTTTAACAAACATGATACAAACAATCAAACACTAACGCTAAAGTACTACAAAAAAAAAAAAAAATGCACTAAAAACACCAACAACCACCAACAAAATCAAGTCTTCAACAATGCTCCTCTGTTTAGTCTAGACAATCCAATACATAAGTATACATATTATGTTCACCAGTTTGGAATTTACAAGGTCCACACACATCATTCACCTTCTTCTTCAAGAGTTATGTTTAAATTTTTTACATAATCAATAAAAGGTCTCCATATATTCTCAAACACAATTTCCTTTGATTTCAGTATATATGTTATTCTTTCTAATGGAAGGTTTGTTAACATCTGTCTTAACCACTGAGTCACATCTGGTCTATGAGTCTTTTTCCATAATAGTGCAATACATTTTTTGGCATTAAGCAAACTGAGGTCTATGAATGTTCTTTCACTTTTATTAAAATTATGCTTTTCTGGGTACAGACCCAACAAAAACAGTTTAGGATTCAATATGATTTGTTTTGAGATTATTTTTTCAATTGTTACCCTCACCTCTTCCCAAAACATTCTTATTAATCTACATTCCCATAAACAATGAAATAGGGTTCCTTTACTTTCCATGCATTTTGTGCATGTATCTGGTATATTTTTGTTATATCTATTTAACTCCTCCGGTGTAACATACATCCGCATTAACCATTTGAAATGTATCAATTTAAGGCGTGCATTTATTGATTTGGTTTGAGCTTCTGTACAAGCCAATTCCCATTGTTCCTCCGAAATTTCAATTTGCAGATCTTCTTTCCAGTAGTTTAATCTTTTCAGTGAATTTTCACTTGAAGATAGTGTCAATGAGTTATAAAACTCTGAAATAATACCCTTTCTTTTACTATCTTTCATCATCATTTTTTCCAAGGATGAATAAATAGGTCGAGTGAGAGCTTTATTTTGATTTGATCGAATAAAGTTTCTAAGTTGAAGATATTTAAAAAAATGTGTTCTATTGAGATTAAATTTGATCCTCAGCTCTTCAAAAGACATTATGTTGTCTGCACATGGCAAATATAAATCCTGAATCTTTTGTATCCCTTTTAAATTCCATACTTTAAATACAGCGTCCGCTCTCCCTGGTTTAAAATATTGATTACCCCATATTGGACTAAATTGTGACAATAACTGTGGTTCTTTTAAATAGTTTTTAGCTTCACACCATATTTTGATCATATGCTTTACAAATGGATTTTTAACTTGTTTTTGTAATTTTTTTGCCGAATCTGAGTATATGAATATGGGAAGAGGTAAAGGTAAATTGTATGATTCCATTTCAGTCCAGTGAGGGAGATCATTTGATGAAAAATAATATGTCATAGACCTCAGTTGTGCCGACCAATAATACAACATAAAATTTGGACATTTCAGACCTCCACGATCAAATGGTAAATATAATAAAGACAGACGTAATCTAGCCCTCCTGTTGTTCCATATAAATTCCACTAACTTTTTTTTTATTCTTGAGAATAGATCTAAAGGTGGTGATAAGGGAATGTATTGAAATAAATAAAGTATTTTAGGTAAAATATTACTTTTAAGTATATTGATTCTCCCGATCATCGACATTGGTAGTGACATCCATCTCTGAGTTAACTCATTGATATCTGACATTAAGGCTTCATAGTTGACGCTGGCGACTGATTCTAGCTTCGGCATAATTTGGATTCCTAAATATTTAAACTGATTTACAACATTGAATTGATTTGCCTCAGGGGCTGGGTAATTTCTCTGGGTCTCATTTAGCATTAATATTGAAGATTTAGTTTTATTTATTTTATATCCTGATATTTCCCCAAAATTCTTTATTAAATTCAACAAGGTTGGAATTGATTTTTTTAGATTCGACATAAACAAAATTATATCATCGGCGTACAGGGAGATTTTATGTTCTGTTGGTCCAACTTTAATTCCATATATTTGTGAATGTAAACGTATCGCTATCGCTAAAGGTTCAATTGCCATAGTAAACAGTAAAGGTGAAATTGGACAGCCTTGTCGACATCCTCTATTGATTTTTATTGGTTTTGAAATATTGTTATTTGTTAGGATTTCTGCTGTAGCATTATTGTATGTTATTTGAACCCATTTTATGAAATTATTTCCAAGTCCAAACCTTTGTAGGACTTCAAAAAGAAAGGGCCATTCAACTCTATCAAAGGCCTTTTCGGCGTCCAATGATAGGAGAGCTGTATCCGGTGCTTCTTTATTAAAATAAATAATATTAAATAGTCTTCTTACATTATGGAAGCCTTGTCTACCCTTTATAAAGCCATTCTGATCTCGATTAATAATATTTGGTAAAATTTCTTGTATTCGTCTTGCTAAAATTTTACAGATTATCTTAAGGTCGGCGTTTAATAGGCTTATTGGTCTCATATTTTCACATTTATTAGAGGGCTTACCTGGTTTTGGCAGCAGTATAATTAAGGCATTATTTATGTATGATGGTAAATTATTATTTTGAAATGCTTCTAAAACCATTTCCAAAAAAGGTTTTATTAATTTATTCTTAAATTTTTTATAAAGGTCAACTGGAAGACCATCTGGTCCTGCACTTTTTCCTGATTTCATATTATCAATGGCTAGCCCAACTTCTTCTTGACTAATTTTAGACTCCAATATCTCCCTGTTTTCATTTGGTATACACGGTATAGATAGTTCGTTCAAAAACCCATTTAGTTTTGTTAAATCAGGTTCATTTTTGGTATCATATAATTTTTCATAGTAATCTCTAAAGGCTCTATTAATTTCTAAAGGATCTATAACTACCTGTCCTTTACTTATAATACTGGTAATATGTGTTTTAATTTCCAATTGTTTAATCTGCCATGCTAATAATTTTCCTGATTTTTCACCTTGTTCATAAAAAGATTGTTTCAATCTTAGAAGACTCGAGGCAGCTCTATTCGCTGATTTTTTGTCGTATTCAGCTCTCAAAATCAGTAATTCATTCTCCAACCTTGGGTCACTTCCTGCATACACTTTTTCCTGAAGACTTTTTATTTTATGTTCCAATTTAGCTCTCTCCTCTCGAGTCTTCTTAGATTTTGATCCTGTATAACTAATAATATGTCCCCTAATAAAAGCTTTGAAAGCCTCCCACTTTACACATGCTGATGTTTGTGTAGTATTGATGTCAAAGAACTCGTCTATCTGTTTTTCTATATACTTGACAAATTCCTCATCCTGAAGCCATTTATGCTGAAATTGCCATCTACCTGATTCCTTTGTCAATTTTTTATCTACATATATTAGACAACAGGGTGCATGATCAGAGATCACGATGTTATCATAAAAGCAGTTTTGAATCTTGGACCTTAATTCTGTGGAAATCAAAAAATAATCAATACGTGAGAATGTCTTGTAGGTACTGGAATAACAAGAATAGGCTTTAACTTGTGGTTTCATTTCTCTCCATATATCTAACAATCTCAATTCTTTCATAAAATGATTAATAGTCATCCTACAGCCAATGTGCGTACAATCCAGTCCTGTTGATCTATCCACACCTGGATTCAATGTACAATTAAAATCCCCTGCTATTATATGTTGCCCTGTAAGTGATGATAAGATGAGAAATAAATTAGCAAAGAACTTCTGATCATCTATATTGGGACCATATAAGTTCACAAGATTTATATTTTCTAATAGCAAAGAACCTTGAATGATTACATATCTTCCAAATTTGTCTCCAATTACATTTTTCACTTGAAAAGGAACTGATTTATGTATGAGAGTCATAACTCCCCTGGCTCGGGATGAAAATGAAGAGGTGAATACACTTCCCTGCCATCTACTCCTAATTCTTTTAACATCCTCCTCTATCAGATGAGTTTCTTGTAAAAACACAATTCTTGAACCCATGTCCTTTATTTTATTCATAACTTGTTTAAGTTTTTTTAAATTTTGTAGACCTCTGCAATTCCATGAAGTTAAATTAAGATTAACACTTTGGTCCATGATCAATAGAGAGTTTGGGATTACCTTGCAGTGTAAACATGCTCATACAGAGAAGCAAAAACATGAGTGGTTGAACATTCATCCTACAAACTACACACAAACAAATTTCCCCTTCCCACACTTGTGGCAAACCCCCCAAAATCAAAAGAAAAATTCTGTCTCCCGATATAGCCATCGACCGTTCCACACCCACGAGGATCAGCCTAAGCCACTCCTTCTTCATCCTCCCAATCATCCTAACTCTACTGCTTTTAATGACGTAACATTAACTCTCCTCTGTAGTTTTCCAACTTAACTCCAAAATTTTTAACAACTTTGTACATCATAGTTTGTTTTTTTTTGTTTGTTTTGTTTTTGTTTTGTTTTTTTAATATATAATACAATCTATATTTTGTAAACTTACTATTTACTTCAAGTCAGTCAGATGCCTGTGCAAATGCTTAATTATTCTACCTTATATTTTGTTCATGCTTAGCTCCCACCAGTCTCTTCTTCTTCTTTGATCTTCTTGATGAACTCCTGCGCCTCCTCTGGGGTCTTGAAAATGTGGGTTCTGCCCTCATACGTGGTCAGCAGTCTCGCAGGATAGATTATACCATGACGAATCCCAAGGTTGCGCAGCTCCTTACGTACGGGATCAAACTGCTTCCTCAATTGCTGGATTCCTGTGGCCAAATCTGGGTAGAACCGCACCTGCTTGTCCTGGTGTTTAATCTTTCCTTTTTTAGCTCGTGCAGCGTTGAAGATCTTCATCCTGTCTCTGTTGCTAAGAAACTTCATAATTAAGGTCCTCGGCGGTCCCTTATCTCTCCGTGGGCCAATACGATGTGCCTTTTCCAGTACCACTGCTGATTGCAACTCCTCGCTGCCCAGCACCTCCGGAATCCACTTTTCCAGAAAGGAACATACGTCCCGACCTTCTGATTCCTCTGGAAGACCCACCAGCCTCAAATTATTCTGTCTCGACCGAGATTCCAAATCCAAAATATTATCTTCCAGAGATTTATTTTTTTTTTCCAAAGTGCGCACCTTTAATTGAAGACGGGTGACGTCATCTTCAGCACTAGCGAGACGGAGCTCCATCTGCGCCGTTCGTTCTACACAGTCACCCAATTCCTTTCTTATTCCTTCCAACGCTGTCATAATCCCATCAAATCTAGAGGAAAAGTCCGCTCTCATTGAACTCATGGCAGCCATCAGCGCATCTGCGCCATTCCCCGCAGATATCGCACCGTTGCCAGCCTCCTCCGCCATATATGGAGTTTTGTTTACTGCGTCACAGACCTGAAAGTCCGTTAATTTGGACTGTTTCGGCGGCTCGCTTTTTCCTTTTCCTGGTTTTCCAGCCTTAGGCTTCGCCGACATATCTTCGCCCAAATGCTGGGATACGTTCTGTCCCAAATGAGAGAGTTATTTGCCGATTTTTTTTTTTCCAGGAGCAGAGCAGAGCGAGACACGTCCGTCCTACGTGGCAGCCATAACCGGAAGTCCACAGGGTCTCATTTTAAAGAAAGCTGTTTAATTGACCAGTCTGTAGAGCAGATCACAGTGGTCATCTTGCGTGTAGAGAATGGAAGCTGGTCTCATATTTATGATTTTAACATTTTATTTTGCTGTGCTGCATCAGGGTGAAGAAGTTCTGTCCCCCTCAATCGTTCAGGGCTCACATTCACTTCCGCAAACACAACGCTGTGTCTGACATTATGTTTTCTTCTGCGCATGCAGGTCACTTCATAGCTGTAGACCGTTCATACTGGAATCTGATGGGGTCGCATTTAAATAACAATATGAACGCCCACACAAAAAAATCAGATTTCGGCAAAAAATCGGAATTGAGCATTAAGACCTGCAGTGTGACTGTAGCCTAAGTTCAATGCAGCACAAGTCCAAGTGGGAATTGTGAGGGATGCAATACTATGATATGATTCCTTGAGTACTGTGATACCATATTACTAATTCTGCTGTTTACATTTTAGTATTTAGTGTAGTTTATTCACACACACATCACACATTATCAACAGCATGAATGAATGAATGAATTATACTGTGAGTTATCAACAGCATGAATTGCAGTATACAATAAGCTTTTTTCACATTGATTTGGAGTATGAAAAGGTCACCCCAAGTAATTTCAGGGGGCTTTATTTTCCACGCTAACATGTCTCTGCACACAGGGAGGGCAATGGACTGTGTTGTTCACTTGGCTCATTCTGTCTTGGTCTCCGAAATTGATTGTTCACTGGGGTCGGCACCACTCATGTTTGGAGTGTTTTTAGCTTAATGTGACACTCCAGCAAAAGTCGAGTTTTTTCTGTTAACATGTCTGCCTGCAACATGTTTTTGTGACTTACAAGACATATCAAGCACAAAATCTCACCACAGTCTGACGTTTGCTTTTCTGCTGTGACTTTCCAGTTTGGTAATGCCTCTCTGAAACGGGCGAGTTTGGACTGACCGTTAATAGCTACGTAAGCATTCCTGCTTAGCCTGGTTGGTTATAACATTAACCAATCAGACGGAAACTATTGCTACCTCAGAGGAAGAGGGAGGAGCTTAGGAGCAGCAGGATTGACAGGATTGAGGCAGAGTGGGTTGGGGTCACAGCAGAGAGAGAGGTGGGGGAGGGGGGTGGTCTCGCACAGCCACATTGAAATTGAGCTGCTCTCAGCTCACTTCATTGGCAGACGGGCACCGCATTGTGAGCTGAGAGCAGCCACATTCAAATCCGCCCCCCCTCCCCCCGCTTAGTTGCCGGCGGATGAGGGACTGGTTGTTGGTAAAAAAGTAAGCACATATTTGGCAACTACACATTCTCGCCTCAACCATTTTCAGAAAATGTTTCGCTTTTTACTTTTGAAGATATAGGCAAAACTTTAACATCCAGAAGCGCCATGAACAGAATAGCAGCCGGGAGTTGCAGCGACCAATCATGTACAAGCCCTGCAGGCCGCTAATTAGAATATTAATAGAGCCGTGCATACTTAAGTAGGTGAAAGTTCTTTCCAAGCAATTCTAAGGCTGTGAAAGTTTTTTTGGGGGGAGGGGAGGTGTAAAAAGCCACAATATACTATTTTGGGCAATACATATTTGTTTTTGAGGTGGTTTTAGAGCGGCTGGAGTGCGTCTAACTGTTGCTAACGCTGCTGTTGCTGCATGGCTGTGGGTAGTGTGCTGGCCTACGTGTTCCGAGTGTTTTTTGTGTGGCACTTCTTATGGGTTGTGTGTCATGTCAAGGTCTTTGATTTCATCTTTGTTATAAAGTCCAAAAAAAGGCCTGACATTTGAGTTAACTTGTCACTGCGTCCTGCTGCTTCCTAACTTGTACACCTGGCTGCAAATGTCATGAGACAAGCTGTGACTTCACCTGACAGTGCGCACTTTGGTCCATCTAGTGGACTGAAAATGCAATTGTTTGATTAATACCAAAGAGTTGGCAGCATTTACATAAATATATAAAAAGGTCAGTACATGCATTTGGGGATCAGTGCATCATTGTGATACATTGCCCATTTTTATTTTTTATTTATTTATTTTTTTTTTTTTTTTGTACTAGCCCTGTAGAACACTGTTGTACTCCCTGGAAGACAGTCAGCATAATTACTCAAGCTGCAACCTCATTGTATTGACTTTCATTTGCAGAGTAATAGTTTAAAAGTGTTGCTCAACTTTCACTGCTTCGATGATTGTGAATGAAGCCGTGAGGTAAATAAATGATAAAATGGGGCATGTTTGACTCAGTGACAGTCCTATTAACGGGTTACTAAGTTTTAATTTTCAGGTCTGAAAAAGAAGTGTGGGTAAACAATTTCTTCAGTTGTTGGAAGAACTTGCTCAAACTCTTGTGTATTTCTTTACATTCAAATATTAAGTTGCCTTTTTTTAATTACAGTGATCCCTCGCTACTTCGCGCTTCACCTTTCGCGCCCTCAGTGCATCGCGGATTTTTCAAAAATATTCATCAAAAATTCAAAATTGAGAAATAATGGGCGGGCGCTAGCAGAAGGCAGGGAGACTACATTAGACCATCAGGTGTCAACACGGAGAGCCGCACAACTCTCTGTTCGCTGTTGTCGTGTTGGCTCGGCTCGGAAATCTCGCAAGCTGATTGGCCGAGACGTTTCACCCCGCAAGCTGATTGGCCGAGACGTTTCACCCACCTCCTCTCCCTGCCGAGCACCCATGAAGGGAAGGAAGACCGCATTCATTGCTTTTTATCGCTCGTGTTACTTAGTCTCGCCGCGTGGAACTTTTTGCTGTTCTCTTGTGCCATTTTGTGCGAAATAGTCTTCCCGTCGAGCCACTACGCCGCCTCCTCCAGCTCTACCGGAAGCTGCCCTCGATGATCCTGCGCCTCTAGCACCTCACGATGAGGCGTCACCTGAGGAGCAGTAAAGCTCTCATTAACCTGTGCAGTAAATCATTTTCATCTTGAGTTACGTATCTTGTTATAAGAATAAAAGAGTTCTAAAAACATATTTATGTACACTTTGTTTACATCTACGTATGTATGTACACACACACACACACACGTGTGTGTGTACGTGTATGAGAGAGAGAGAGAGTGAGAGAATGAATGTACGTATTATTTATGGATGACGTCATTAGGGGTGACGCTACTTCGCGGTTTTTCACTTTTCGCGGTCGGTTCTGGAACCCATTAACCGCGATAAGTGAGGGATCACTGTATTATAAACTCATCTCCATCTCTAAGCCCCCAATTATTTGAATTTTGCCTAAGTTGTGCATGTGTTGAACTTGAAGATGTGCTGGACTCTCTGGACCTGACCATGGATGAAAACAAGGAGAATCAGACTCCAGAAAGCGTGCAGCAGCAAGGGGAGCTGGACTGGGTCCAGCAGTACAGTCTGGAGCAGGAGCGGGAGGAGCAGGAGTTGCAGCAGGCTTTGGCTCAGAGCCTGCAAGAGCATGTAAGATCAGAACCACACATGACTGGTTCTCCTACTTTGGATGGTGATTCTAGCCATCATTTCATGTTTCACCCAGTGCCGTATAATACTATGAGAGTTGTGACACTCCGATAGACTTCTGTAGAAACTGTGAAAGGCGGAAGTCACGTGGGTCATGGAGTGGCGAGTAGTTCCAAATGGAACTTTCCCAATAGACCACCATTCATTTCACGGAGTGTCGGCTTAATAATCCTGGGTAAGTTGATGAATGACTGATGTTTTGGTCATTTTACCACTTAAGTTAACAGGTAGATTCTGTAGTCTGTGATTTTGTTTTATTTCACCAGCTTTTTTTTTTTCTTGTTTATGTGCAGTAAAAGCTCATAAACTTGCAATTGTTATTAGCCTGTGCTAGCTGAACTAGGTAGCCGGGTCAGCCCTTTTCTCAAAAATATGTTGTACAGTTATTGGGGGAAGGCTCAGTTTCTGAGAGACATTAGAAATGGGTAGCAGATGTGACTTATTTTCTTGTTCATAGTATTGTCGTAGCATTAGCAGCATAACAGGACTATGGTGGTGGATTTAAAAGACTGCTTACAAAAATGAAATTGTTCTACTTTTTTATAGAGGAAAACATGAAACCATGAGAGACTGATATGTTTACCAGCAAACCTGCTTTCTACAAGGAGGAAACGTAGAACAAGGTAGGAAATTACCAAATACAGTTCTTTACATCCTCCAGTCCTCATCAGTGTAAACCCTGATAATGGCAATGTTATTTTTAACATCCATAAATTAGCACTATTAATATTTTATGATTCTGCTGAAATATTCTATACTTATTTGAACAAACTGTTATGAGAAACACGATAAGAAAGGTACTCAGAATGTAAACTGGTTTAATTATTTAATGCAGTTGTAAACAAGAAAGTGGAAACTTTTCAGAGCTACACAACTTAATGGAATAGAAATCATGTTAATGTGTTTATTTTAACAGTAAATCAAGAATTGAATGCTAAAACCAATTAAAAATATTCTGGAAACAACTTGAAATTAATTTAAAAAACTAACTGAACTATTAACATAGAGGAAGAATATCTGGGTTTTTTTTTTTGTTTGTTTGGGTTTTTTTTTTTTCTTCTATTGGAATCCAGCAAACGGTTAATTTTGACCGTTTACTTTTTATGTGTATATATAATTTGAATTGTATGAGATGCTACATGTAGATATTTTTTTCCTCATAAGATAAGCCTTTATTAGTCCCACAATGAGGAAAGAAAAAAAAATCTATAAAGTTTTCCAAATAGTTCTCTAATGTATGCATAAAATCTAAAACTGTGCATGGAAAAGTTGCACATTTAATTAGGGCTGCAGCTAACAACTATTTTACGGCTCAGGTAATCACCCACTCTAATCGAAGATTACTCGAGTAATCTGATACTTGTTTTTTTTTTAAAGACACTTGAATTGACCAACATTTGTGGAACTTTCTTTCCTAAAGAGCAGTAGTAATTGTACCAAACATACAATAAAACAGGTACACATTTATTGCAATGTTTATTGCATAGAACATAAGTTTAAATGGTACGTTACACCATAAAGTTCCTTTCACTAGCCGTTGGCCTCTGCTAGCGGATGCCATTAGCATCCGGATGCTAACGATGGTGGCTATATGTTCTTTGGTCATATAAGCATAATTAGCGTAGCTGACTACATTCTATTCATCTTAATTTTAAAATCTCAACCACGTACCTTGTCTCTGTTTCGCTGGCTGTGCATGATGTGGGATGCTTTCAGCCGAGACGCTAACATCTGACAACATAACATGCTAGCTCACCGCTCAGCTTTACCATATACGCACTGCACAATGTTTTCCTTCAGTCTGAGCTTGAAATGATTCCAGACTTGAGATACTTTTGTCATTTTTTAAAAATTTTCTTTATCATTGCTGGCCCGTCACTACGCCACTCTGACATGGTGCCATTAAACAAATCTGCGTTTTGTTTAGGTAGTGTGACCGGAAGGTTGTCATATAGACCGGAAGTGCTACATTAAATGACACATTGACGCATAACTTTTGAATGGAGAATTTTTTGTAACCAAATTATTCGAGTAATCGTTGCAGCCCTGCATTTAATATAAAAAATTTTTAAGAAAAATGTAATGTTATTTTAGAACAATTTATTTTTTCATTTCAATATAAAAACCGTCTCAGATGTACAGGGAAAAAGTCAGATTTATGAGACTGGAAAACGCATTATAAAAAGTAGCAAATTTATGCAAAAATGAAATTTAGGCGGACTAAATAAAAGTAGTAGAATTAAAAGAGAAAAGGCACAGATTCATGAGAAAAACCTTATTATTTGGACAGGAGTCATTAGGTATTAAGGCACAGTGATGCTTTTTTTCCTGTCATTTCTCTGCAGCTGATGGAGGGTTGTTGGAGACTGGAGCAGTGACCACCGGGGCTGGTGGTGTCTTCACTACTGTGAGCAGTGATATCATAGTAAAGTGGGTTTGTGGGGTAGATGGAACAGTGGAATGATGAAGGAACTGTGGTTTGATGATAATTAAGCTGCCAGAGTAAATGGAACACAATATTTTGTAGAAACATTTAAATGACTTTGACAATAAACTAAATTAATTCTAAAGACGTTTTTGACCTCTGAAATGGCAATAAGGATGTGTTAGTGTTACAGGACAGGTGGGTGTGACGTATTCATTGAATTCATGTATTTTGGTTATTTTTGTGACTCGTATTCATACCAAAGTTATTTTGAGAACAGTACATGTGGGCTCTCATCACGTGCAGTAGAGGTTCTGGTACACACATCACTGACCCTGGTTACATGGTCACAATAAACCGATCACTGGGAATAAACTGATGATGGCAGTAATCAGTTTTGTTGTGTATACATGCACTGATTAAATGGGTTGTTTGAGGCTTAACCACTTGAGTTAATGACCGCAGTTACATGGCCACTTGAATAATCAGATAATCCCAGAAATCCAGTCTATTCATGTCCATGTAACCATGGTTACTATTGGACTCTTCCTCATCTTGTGTTTGGGAGGACAGCATCAGTCCTCGGTCTGGGTTTGTCAGTTTTGGTTCTTGTGAATTACTCCCTCTTAGAATGGGCCTGCACATTGATTCAGTTTAATTTCCTCATTAATATCATTGTTTTACTTAAACATAAAAAAATCACAATATATGTGCAGCCATATAAATCACATTACGTTTGACCTCGTGGAAATAAATGTACTGCATAAAGTTTTCTGTTGTAATCTTTCATTAAAGTCATGTTGTTTCTGCCAACTTGTCTGACATTTTCTCTCCTTTCTGTGTCTGCTGGGAACCCAAACATCTGGATCACTTTCTCAGCTTGATTTGTGCATCCATAAGCTGCACAGAAAATCATGCTGAGAACCTGATCTGTGAACATTTTAGGATTTTTTTTTTTCATCAAATTCCAATTTATTAAGTCAAACCCTCTAACACTGAAGGAAATTATTCATTTTCCACAATTGTGATGCTACAATATGGATGAATTTAAAAAAAAATAGAAAAAAGGCTCGCTTTTCTTTGAATGGCTGTGGTTATCGATTTAATAAATTCAATTATGTGACCCCAGTCACCACCTGGAAGAGGAGGCAATTGTGCCAACATGCTGCTCACTGGTATTGGCTGACTGTAATTTGTCAGGCAGAAGTTAATAGACTGAATAATGAGAAAACGAGAGCATGTCTTTGCATTTTTATTAATTATTAAAAAAATGCAATTTCATGGAATTTGTGCTACACTGAATATTTTCATATAACATACTATTGCACCTCGACTACATTGTTACAAAGGCCTCTTCTTTTAATATTTTCCACCCTGCTTAGACACTAGTTTTCAGAGTACAGTGTAATTTATATACACATGTACTAGTATATCTCAGTAAATAGAATATCATGATTTGCATTTTAATTTCAAAAACTATAATCAAAATTAAATACAAAAGGCTTGACATATTTACTTGTGCTTCTGAAGAATATTGAAGATAGGAAAGTTTTGTTTGTTTTTTTGAATGATTTAAAAAAAAAAAATCCCCAATATTCAAATTTACTTAGCGGCATGAATGTGTTATATTTACATTCACACAGAAAATCTTTCCTAACTTGAAAGGTTAACTGTACAGGAGTAAAGTGCATCCAATTTAGCTAAATTACATTAAACTCACTGACAGTAGTGTTTTTTTACTCTCAATTCAGATAATTCTGCCTAATCTTGCATGCAAAATAACCCACTATATTCTGATTGTGGTTCTGAGTTGATAATTCCATAATCAGTCCACTGAAGCCATAATGAGGTAAGGCCACACAGCTAGGCAGTGATAAAGCCACTCTTTGTATCATAATCCACTTAAATCTGTTCATTATAAGTTTAAACAGTGTACCTGCCAATAGGAATTCTGAATATTTACCAAATGTGTCTACAAAATGCTGTTAATACCACAGATTTTCACGGCTGCCATTCACACACCATTATAAAGGCCATTGTTTGGAACTATTTGGCGCTCCATGAACCACGTGACCGGGCAGCGGCGAGATCAAAGTGTCTCAACTCTCATACAGCGCTGGTATCACCCATAGTATGGTGTTCTACTTTGTCTAGAAGTTTTATTTTTTATTTTTATTTTTTTTTTGGCTACTGTCATTTTTTTAATGAAGATTTAGTTAATCTTGTCAAAAGCACCAAAACAAAAGATTAAATTTTTTGTTTGGGGGAAAAAGAAGCCCCATTCTCTCTCATTTGATTTGACCAGTAGCCCCCAGAAATAACTGTAAAAGCTTATTGCATATTTTAATCTTATGTAAAACCCTTGCTAGCTGAAATAAGTTGGTGCATACCTATTAAACCTGAAACAGACCGTTGAGTAAAACACTGACTAGATTAGCAAACGCGCTTTGATTTCTCAAAACTCTTCTATATAATTTCTTGTTCTCAACCCACATAGGAAACCCAGGAGATGAGAGAGGAGGATGATCTCAAGAGGGCCACTGAGCTCAGCTTGCAAGGTATCATTTTTCCCCTCTCTGTGTTAAGTAGATTGAGTTAAACTTGCACCACGATATGCTCTGTTGTGATTAGATGCAAATCAGCTCTTAAATATAGTGTTTGGTTCTACAGAATTTCTTTGCTTTGCAAACAAGGGTTTGTTTATTTTAGTATAGCACTGATGCTCACTCCAGTCAATATTGCCTTCTCTTAGAATTTAACAATTCCCTGCCTGAGCTGCTGTGCTCCGACGAGGACTCTGGAAATGAGGATGTTCTGGACATGGAGTACACAGAAGCTGAGGCAGAGACTCTGAAGAAAAACGCTGAGGTACTTCAGTGTTCTGTAGCCACACAGAATCTGTAATGTACATGTGTTTACAAGGAGAATGGATTACCAACACACTAGATAGATAGTTTATTTCAAACACAAAAATATAACAAATACAAGCAAATGGCAAATGCAATAAAGTAACAGTATACACTGTTCGAAAGGGAGAAGGAAGAAGTGAACACTTATTAATTCCATCTCCTCTTTTCCATAGATACACCCATGTGAATTTTATACAAATTACCACCTTTAAGACCCCAAGTAAACAATTTACTGTATTTTTTACAAATCAACATTAACACCCATCCATTCTAACATACAATGATATCCATACATCAATGCAAATAATTCACATTGAGAGATTATATTCATACTTGTAATTACACGTAAATACTCCACATTCAGAGAGGCAGTGAAACACATTTTTTAATTATAAATTTTATTTAAACTACTAAACTGCTGCAAACTGTGATAAGCATGACTGATTATATGAATGTTGTTAAAGGCTTGTTTGTGAAGTTTTGCTTTTTTGCTCATTTGCTTCTCTAAATTTATTGTAATTGATAGAGTGGTGAGTTGGCCAACTCATTCAGACTAATCAGTGTCGTCAGTCACATTGGGAGCAGCTCCTCCTCTGGTGAGTGTTTTTTTTGTTGTTGTTGTTTTGGTTTTTTTTGTCGTTAGCTGTAAAATAATCCGGTTTTACCTATGGATTTGACTTTAGATTTAAAAATTGACAGATACAGTAAAAGGTCAGTCCTTGTGGTTAATGTCAGAATGGTTGGAATAAAACATAACTGGATAAATCACTGAGAAATATTCATAAGCGACTGTCCAAGCTATGGCTACATGGACTTCACTGAAGAATCCTTTTTTTTTTTTTTTTTATAATGCAGCTTTTTCATATTTAAATTGTCCAATATATTGAGTCTCTGCAAAAGGTCATCTTTTTTTTTTCCACAATATTTTTTATTGAACCTTTTTTAACAAACATGACACAAACAATCAAACACTAACACTAATGTAATTTTAAAAAAAAATGTACTAAAAACACCAACAACCACTAACAAAAGGAAGTCATCAACAATGCTCCTCTGTTTAGTCTAGGTAATCCATTACATAAGTATACATAATATACATTCACCAGTTTGGAATTTACAAGGTCCACACACATCATTCACCTTCTTCTTCAGAAGTTATGTTTAATTTCTTTACATAATCAATGAAAGGTCTCCAAATATTCTCAAACACATTTTCCTTTGATTTCAGTATATATGTTATTCTTTCTAGTGGAAGGTTTGTTAACATCTGTCTTAACCACTGAGTCACATCTGGTCTATGAGTCTTTTTCCACAGTAGTGCAATACATTTTTTGGCATTAAGCAAACTGAGGTCTATGAATGCTCTTTGACTCTTAATAAAGTTATGCTTTTCTGGATACAGACCCAACAAAAACAGTTTAGGGTTCAATATGAATTGTTTTGAAATTATTTTTTCAATTGTTACCCTCACCTCTTCCCAAAACATTCTAATTTTTCTACATTCCCATAAACAATGAAATAGGGTTCCTTTACTTTCCATACATTTTGTGCACGTATCTGGTATGTTTTTGTTATATCTATTTAACTCCACCGGTGTAACATACATCCGCATTAACCATTTAAAATATATCAATTTAAGACGTACATTTATTGATTTGGTTTGAGCTTCTGTACAAGCCAATTCCCATTGTTCCTCTGAAATTTCAGTTTGCAGGTCTTCTTTCCAATAATTCAGACTTTTCTGTGAATTTTCACTTGAGGATAGTGTCAATGAGTTATAAAACTCTGAAATAATACCCTTTCTCTTACTTTCTTTCGTCAAAATTTTTTCCAAGGATGAATAAGTAGGTCGGGTGAGAGCATTATTTTGATTTGATCGAATAAAATTCCTAAGCTGAAGATATTTAAAAAAAATGTGTTCTGTTAAGATTAAATTTGATCCTCAGTTCTTCAAAAGACATTGTTATTTGAACGTGACAAATATAAGTTTTGAATCCCTTTTAAATTCCATACTTTAAATACAGCATCTGCTCTCCCTGGTGTAAAATATTGGTTACCCCATATTGGGCTAAATTGTGACAATAAGTGTGGTTCTTTTAAATATTTTTTGGTTTCACACCATATTTTGATCATATGCTTTACAATTGGATTTTTAACTTGTTTCTGTAATTTTTTAGCCGAGTCTGAGTATATGAATAAGGGAAGAGGTAAAGGTAAATTGTATGATTCCATTTCAGTCCAGTGAGGGAGATCATTTGATGAAAAATAATATGTCAGACCTCAGTTGTGCTGACCAGTAATACAAAAAGTTTGGACATTTCAGACCTCCACGATCAGATGGTAAATATAGTAAGGACAGACGTAATCTAGCCTTCCTATTGTTCCATATAAATTCCACTAACTTTTTTTTAATTCTTGAGAATAGATCTGAAGGTGGTGGTAAAGGAATGTATTGAAATAAAGTATTTTGGGTAAGATATTTTAAGTATATTAATTCTCCCGATCATCGACATTGGTAGTGACATCCATCTCTGAAGTAACTCGTTAATATCTGTCATTAAGGCTTCATAGTTGGCACTGGCAACTGATTCTAGCTTAGGCACAATTTGAATTCCTAAATATTTAAACTGATTTACAACATTGAATTGATTTACCTCAGGAGCTGGGTGATTTCTCTGGGTCTCATTTAGCATTAATATTGAAGATTTAGTTTTATTTATTTTATATCCTGATATTTCCCCAAAGTTCTTTATTAAATTTAACAAGGTCGGAATTGATTTTTTAAGATTCGACATAAACAAAATTATGTCATCGGCATACAGGGAGATTTTATGTTCTGTTGGTCCTACTTTAATTCCATATATTTGTGGATGTAAACATACTGCCATCGCTAAAGGTTCAATTGCCATAGTAAACAGTAAAGGTGAAAGTGGACAGCCTTGTCGACATCCTCTATTGATTTTTATTGATTTTGAGATATTGCTGTTTGTCAGGATTTCTGCTGTAGCATTATTGTATAGTATCTGAACCCATTTTATGAAATTATTTCCAAGTCCAAACTTTTGTTCAAAAAGATAGGGCCATTCGACCCTATCAAAGGCCTTTTCGGCGTCCAATGATAGGAGAGCAGTATCCGGTGCTTCTTTATTAGAATAGATAATATTAAATAGTCTTCTTACATTATGGAAGCTTTGTCTTCCCATTATAAAGCCATTCTGATCTCGGTTAATAATATTTGGTAATATTTCTTGTAGTCGTCTTGCTAAAATTTTACAGATTATCTTAAGGTCAGCATTTAATAGGCTTATTGGTCTCATGTTTTCACATTTATTAGAGGGTTTACCTGGTTTTGGCAACAGTATAATTAAGGCATTATTCATGTATGGTGGTAAATTACTATTTTGAAATGCTTCTAAAACCATTTCCAAAAGTGGTTTTATTAATTTATTCTCAAATTTTTTATAGAGGTCAACTGGAAGACCATCTGGTCCTGCACTTTTTCCTGATTTCATATTATCAATGGCTAGCCCAACTTCTACTTGACTAATTTTAGACTCCAGTATCTCCGTTTTCATTTGGAATACACGGTATAGATAATCCGTCCAAAAACCCATTTAGTTTTGTTAAGTCAGTTTCATTTTTTGTATCATGTAGTTTTTCATAATAATCTCTAAAGGCACTATTAATTTCTAAAGGATCTACAACTGCCTGTCCCTTACTTATAATACTGGTAATTGGTGTTTTAAATTCTAATTGTTTAATCTGCCATGCCAATAATTTCCCTGATTTTTCACCTTGTTCGTAAAAAGTTTGCTTCAATCTTAGAAGACTCGAGGCAGCTCTATTCGCTGATTTTTTTGTCATATTCAGCTCTCGGAATCAGTAATTCGTTCTCTAACTTTGGGTTACTTCCTGCATACACTTTTTCTTGAAGAATTTTTATTTTACATTCCAATTGGACTCTCTCCTCTCGAGTCTTCTTAGATTTTGAACCTGTATAACTAATAATATGCCCCCTAATAAAAGCTTTGAAAGCCTCCCACTTTATACATGCTGATGTTTGTGTAGTATTGATATCAAAGAACTCCTCTGTTTTTCTATGTACTTAACAAATTCCTCATCCTGAAGCCATTTATGCTGAAATTGCCACCTACCTGGAACCTTTGTCAATTTCTTACCTGGTTCCAAGGTTGTCATAGCCAGGAGCGGCACTAGGGTTAAGCTCCCAGTGCTCATAAAATGCTCCTTACGGCGTGCGTCTCGAAAAGCCTCTGACAACTAAGTCCAACTCCTAGCCTGCCCGTGTGGTTTAGTCTCTAAGCCCGGCGGAACTGCTTTTACTAATAGGAGAAGGGGCGAGGGCGGATCTCTGGCACCTTAAAACCAGATGCTTCGGGTAGATGGTGGCTCGTCAACCTGGGAAGGTAGCCCATCTAGGGGAAGGTAAACCCTGATTTCAAACCTCCGCTGCCTTGCGGCACACCCGGTCACGGGAAAGGCTTCAGGAGTCAACCCTGAGGAAAAATCCGGAGTCGGAGCCCCTAAGGCAGTTCTCTGTTGTGCTCAACATCGTTCTGGCAGCTCCTGCGACGGCGCTGGTGCCAAACTGTAGCAGCCCTGCTGTTCTTTTGGATTCATCAGTGACGTGGAGAGGGGGGACATGCTGCATGGGCAACATCTTGTCCTCCATATCTTCCTGCCCAGGCTTGAATCCTACCAACGCTGGAAGGTAGAACACTGGATCACTGGAGAGGACACTCCAGCTTCGCCTTTGGCGTAGACAAAACACAGGGAATGACAGTTACGGTTATAAGCCACCGCTCAATTGGCGTAGAGTGCGGCGCCAGGGGTTGTTCCCAACAGTGGGAGGGATCATCGGATCTCACTGGACAGCTACCGCCCGCCTCAAGCTGGGCAGCCCCCAGCCAATAAGGTGTTGTCCCGCCACAGCTTGCTTTCCTCATTGGGTGCATGGGGATGAGGAGAAGTCCGAACAGCAGGCTGAGAACCTTTGCACCAGGCAAGACAAAAAAACAAGAGACCAACTCTAAAACTGGGAACTTGGAACGTCCGCACTATGATGACAGGACTCGCTGCTAACCTCAAGGACATCGACACCAGGAAGACTGCCATCATCAATAATGAGCTGAAGAGACTGGGAGTGGATATCGCCACTCTCCAGGAAACACGGTTGGCTGACGCAGGCACATTGAGAGAGAAGGACTTCACGTTCTACTGGCAGGGAAAGAGCAGTGACAAACACAGGGAACACGGAGTGGGCTTTGCAGTGAAGAACACCTTGCTGAAGATGGTGGAACCAGGCAGCAATGGCTCTGCATGACTCCTCACCCTCCGCCTCAACACCACTCAAGGCTCAGTCACCCTCGTCAGTGTGTATGCCCCAACACTGACAGCCACACCAGAGGCAAAAGACGAATTCTACCAGAATCTCGCAACAACTGTCAGGATCATCCCCAACTCTGAACAACTCATTCTCCTTGGAGACTTCAATACCAGAGTGGGTGTTGACCACGACTCCTGGCCCTCCTGTCTTGGACCATTTGGCGTGGGCAGAATGAACGACAACGGACAGCGGCTGCTCGAGTTCTGCACATATCACGATCTGTGCATCACAAACTCGTTCTTCAAGACCAAGCCCCAACACAAGGTTTCCTGGCAACATCAGCGCTCAAAGCACTGGCACCAGCTGGACTTGATCCTGACCAGGCGCACCTCACTGAAGAACGTGCTAATCACCCATTCGTTCCAGAGTGCAGATTGCGACACAGACCATTCATTGGTGTGTTGCAAGGTCAAGCTGCAGCTGAAGAAATTCCATCGTGCTAGACAGCCTAGAAAGGCACGGATTGACACCAGCAAGATGACCCAACCAGAACTTGTTGAGCAGTTTGCCTCCACCTTTGAGAAGGAACTTGGTGTACCACAAGAAGGAGAATCTGCAAAGCAGAAGTGGGAAGAGCTGCGAAACACCATTCACCGCACAGCCTTGGCTACCTTTGGGAGGAAGACCTCGAAGTCACAGGACTGGTTTGATGCCAAGTTGACCGAGATGACCCCCGTCATTGAAGCCAAGCGCTCAGCACTTGCTGAGTACAAAAAGTACCCAAACGAGAAGAATCTCCAGATTCTCAGGGCTGCGAGAAGCAAAGTTCAGCAGACTGCTCGGCGCTGTGCCAACAAGTACTGGACTCAGCTCAGCCAAGACAATCAAACCGCTGCCATAACAGGGAACATCCGTGGTATGTACGATGGCATCAAGAAAGCACTTGGTCCGGCTCAGAGCAAGACGGCCCCCCTCAAATCCTCCACTGGGGAGATGATCACAGAAAAGAACAAGCAGATGGAGAGATGGGTGGAACATTACTCCGACCTCTACTCCAGACAGAACACCGTGACACCGTCAGCCCTTGATGCCATCGACTGCCTGCCATCCATGGACGAACTTGACGCCGAGCCAACCATCGACGAACTCAGCAAGGCCATTGATAGCTTGGCCACTGGCAAGGCACCCGGCAACGACGGCATACCCCCCGACCTGATCAAGCACTGCAAGACCGCCCTACTGCTGCCATTGCATGACGTCCTCTGCCAGTGCTGGAAGGAAGGTGCCGTACCACAGGACACGAGGGACGCCAAGATCATCACCCTCTACAAGAACAAAGGGGAGAGAAGCGACTGCAATAACTACAGGGGCATCTCCCTCCTCAGCGTTGTTGGCAAAGTCTACGCACGAGTTGTTCTTGTTCATCTACAGAAGCTTGCCGAACGCGTCTACCCCGAGTCTCAGTGTGGCTTCCGCGCTGAGCGATCAACGGTAGACATGATATTCTCCATCCGCCAACTCCAGGAGAAATGCAGAGAACAGAACATGCCCCTGTACGTCGCCTTCATCGACCTCACCAAAGCGTTCGATCTGGTCAGCAGAGAGGGCCTTTTCAAGATCCTGCCAAAGATGGGATGCCCACCAAAGTTGCAAAGCCTCATCAAATCGTTTCACACCAACATGCAGGGGATAGTGCAGCACAACGGCAACGTCTCAGAGCCATTCAACATACGCAGCGGAGTGAAACAGGGCTGCGTACTTGCGCCAACCCTCTTTGGGATTTTCTTTGCTATGCTCCTGAGGCATGCCTTCAGCACAGCAACAGAGGGAATCTACCTGTACACAAGATCTGACGGCAGGCTTTTCAACCTCGCCCGCCTGAAAGCCAGAACCAAAGTACGCGAGGCTCTAATCAGAGACATGCTGTTCGTAGATGACGCTGCAGTCGCAACCCACACACAACAGGAGCTTCAGACCCTGATGGACCGCTTCTCCCAGGCATGCAAGGACTTCGGGCTTACCATCAGCCTGAAGAAGACTAACGTCTTGGCGCAAGGCATGGAAACACCACCAACCATCACCATCGATGACTACGAGCTGGAGGTCATGAATCAGTTCACGTACCTGGGGTCCACGATCAGCAACAACCTCTCCCTTGATACAGAGATCGACAAGAGGATTGGAAAATCAGCCTTCACACTCGCTCGTCTCACCACACGAGTGTGGGAGAATCCCAAACTCTGTCAAGACGAAGCTAGCAGTGTACAACGCCTGCATCATCAGCACACTGCTCTATGGGAGTGAGACGTGGACAACATACGCCCGGCAGGAAGAGAGACTGAACTCCTTCCACCTGCGCTGCATTCGCCACATCCTGGACATATCCTGGCAGGACAAAGTGCCCAACACAGAAGTTTTGTCTCGTGCCGGCCTTCCCTCCATGTTCACTCTACTCAGGCAGCGCAGGCTCCGCTGGCTAGGCCACGTTCACCATATGGAGGATGGCAGAATCCCCAAAGACGTCCTCTACGGAGAACTGGCGACTGGCAGGAGAGACGTTGGCCGCCCACAGCTGCGCTTTAGAGACGTCTGCAAGAGAGACATGAAGGCCCTGGAAATCAACACAGAGCGCTGGGAGGACCTTGCAACGGACCGCTCCAAAAGGAGAGGCACCCTGACCAGACAGCTCAAGGCGGGTGAAGAGAGACTGACTGCTGCAGCAGATGAAAAACGGACCCGCAAGAAGAACCGCCACAGACCCAGCAGCACGGAGACCACCCACAAGTGTGACCTGTGTGACAGGGACTGCCATTCGCGCATCGGCCTGTTCAGCCACAGGCGGTGCTGTTCCAGCAGAGTAGACGTTTAGGATTCTCTTCCATGGTCATCATAGACCGACGGAGGCCGACGATTGATATCAAAGAACTCATCTATCTGTTTTTCTATGTACTTAACAAATTCCTCATCCTGAAGCCATTTATGCTGAAATTGCCACCTACCTGGAACCTTTGTCAATTTCTTATCTACATATATTAGACAGCAGGGTGCATGATCAGGTATCACGATGTTATCATAGAAACAGTTTTGAATCTTGGACCTTAATTCTGTGGAGATCAAAAAATAGTCAATACGTGAGAATGTCTTGTAGGTATTAGAATAACAAGAATAGGCTTTGACTTGTGGTTTCATTTCTCTCCATATATCTAGCAATCTCAGTTCTTTCATAAAATGATTAATGGTCATCCTGCATCCATTGTGCATACAGTCCAGTCCTGTTGATCTATCTATACTGGGATTCAATGTACAATTAAAATCCCCTGCTATTATATGTTGCCCTGTAAGTGATGATAAAGTAAGAAATAAATTTGCGAAGAAGCTTTGATCATCTATATTGGGACCGTATAAGTTCACCAGATTTATATTTTCTAATAACAAAGATCCTTGGATGATTGGATATCTTCCTAATTTGTCTCCAATTACATTTTTCATTTGAAATGGGACTGTTTTATGTATGAGAGTCGTAACTCCCCTGGGTCGGGATGAAAATGATGAGGTGAACACATTTCCCTGCCATCTTCTCCTAATTCTTTTTACATCCTCCTCTATTAGATGAGTTTCTTGTAAAAACACAATTTTTGAACCTATGTCTTTTATTTTATTCATAACTTGTTTAAGTTTTTTTAAATTTTGTAGACCTCTGCAATTCCTTGAAGTTAAATTAAGATTAACGCTTTGGTCTATGATCAATAAGGAGTTTGAGATTACCTTGCAATATAAACATGCTCATACAGAGAAGCAAAAACATGGATGGTTGAACATTCATCCCACAAACTACACAAAAACAAATTCCCCCTCCCCACATTTGTGGTAATCCCCCCCCCAAAATCAAAAAAAAATTCCGTCTCCCGCTATAGCCAGTGACTGCTCCACACCCGCGAGGATCAGTCAAACCACTCACTCTTTTCTCCTCTCAATCACCCTGACTCTACTACATTTTAATAGTATGACATGACATTAACTCTCTTCTGTAGTTTTTCCAACTTAACTCCAAAATTTTATAGAAACTTTGTACATCATAGCTTTTTTCTTTTTTTTTTTATATAATACAATCTATATTTTGTAGACATGCTATACGTTTCAGATCAGTCAGATGCCTGTGCAAATGCTTAAATATTCTACCTTTATGTCTTGTTCTTGCTTCATGCTTAGCTCCCACCAGTCTCTCTTGGATCTGCTTGATAAGCTCCTGCGCCTCCTGAGGGGTCTTGAAGATATGGGTTCTCCCTTTATATGTGACCAGCAGTCTTGCCGGATGAATCACTCCGTGACGAATCCCGAGGTTGCGCAGCTCTTTACGGGCGGGGTCAAACTGTTTCCTTAATTGTTGAATTCCTGTGGCCAAATCTGGGTAGAACTGCACCTGTTGATCCTGGTATTTAATTTCTCCTTTAGCTCGCTCCGCGTTGGTGACCGTCATCTTGTCTCTGTAGTTGAGGAACTTCGTAATCAGCGTCCTCGGCGGTGTCTTATCTCTCGGTGGGCCGATTCCGTGAGCGCTCTCTAAGACGACCGATGACTGCAGATCCGCGTTGTTCAGCGCTTCTGGAATCCACTTTTCCAAAAAGGAACATGTATCCCGTCCCTCCGCTCCCTCCGGGAGGCCCACCAGCCTTAAATTATTCCGTCGCGACCGGGATTCTAAGTCCAGGACATTATCTTCCAGACGTTTATTTTTTAATTCCAATGTTTGCACCTTTAATTGTAGGCTGGTGACGTCATCTTCAGCGCTGGAGATTCGGAGCTCCGCCTGCGATACTCGCTCCATACAGTCGCTTATTTCTTTTCTCATTCCTTCTATCGCTGTTATAATCCTATCAAATTTAGACGAAAAGTCTGCTCTCATGGAGCTGATGGCAGCAAGCACCGCACTCGTGCCCTTCTCAGCAGTCACCGCTCCGCCGCTAGCTCTCTCCTCTGCCATTGTCTCTGGAGATTTTTCTGCTTCGTCACGAGCGTGGAAGTCTGTTAGCTTGGACTGTTTCGACGAATCACTTTTTCCTCCGCCCAATTTCCCAGCCTTGGTCTTTACCATATCCACGCCCAAACACTAGGATAGGTTTTTGTTCCAATTGAGAGAGTTTTAGCCTACTTTTCACCTCTAGGAGCAGAGCAGAGTGAAACACGTCTTCCTACGTGGCCGCCATAACCGGAAGTCCGCAAAAGGTCATCTTTAATTTCCAAAACTCCTGAGTTGCTTAAAGCACTGGTCCCCAGCCTCCGGTCCCTGGAACATTCAGGTTTCCATGGGAAACCAATTTCCCTTACTAACTGGTCCAAAAAATTGCAAATAATCTGCCATTGTGGTGCATGGGTGCCTACAGAACACATACACAATGGCAAATCATTTGCAATTTTTTGGACTAAATAAGAAGTGAAATTACAAAATTTCCCATGGAAACCTGAACATTCCAGGGACCAGAGGTGGGGGATCACTAACTTAATGAACATCCTAAAGTTGAAAAGCCATTACTTGCATAATGTGGCTAAATCTGGCACAAGACTGATTTATAGTGATCATGACTGCTTTGACGTCCCCTGTTAACTTTGTTTCTCCCCTCAGGTCATTACATCAGTGATGTGTACGACATGAAGAAACAGTCATGGCTGACCTACAATGACCTGGATGTGTCGCGCACACAAGAAGCAGCTGTCCAGCGAGACAGAGACCGCAGCGGCTACATCTTCTTCTACATGCACAAGTAAGCTTTCAGAATAATGATATGCTACGTGACGTTCCAACTGTCAAAACCCAGCTCAAAGTTATGTTAAATTGCGCAAGATAACATAAGAAGGAATTTACATATTACAGACCCGGGCTCCTCAAATAGTGGACCCCGGTCAGCACCTGGACCCAGAGGGTCTTCCATCCAGACCCGAAGCCTTTTTGATACTACAGACCAGCGATCCAAACATGACGCAAAAACGAAAGTCAGAGAGCCACCATCAGACAGTGGTAGGCTTATTTCCAGTCTGATATTTATGAAATTCTGTCTTTTTGACTGAAGGTCTACATTAGGGTCTATTTTGATATATATTATTTATTTTAGGTGGAACAGTGAAGATGGAAGGAGTAGAAGTAGTGAAAGATGAGTTTAAATACCTGAGGTCAACCATCCAAAGCAATGGAAAATGCACAACAGAGGTGAAGACAAGAGTGCAGACAGGGTGGAAATGAGTGTCGGGCGATTTGTGACAGAAAGGTAGCAGCAAAAGTGAAAGGGAAGATTTAAAGTAAGTAGTGAAACCTGCTATGATGTATGGTTTGGAGACGGTGGCGCTGACAAAAAGACAGGAGGTGGCAGAGTTGAAGATGCTAAGATTTTCATTGGGAGTGACTAGGAGGGACAAGATTAGAAATGAGTATGTCAGAGGGACAGCTCACGTTGAGCGGTTTGGAGACAAAGTAAGAGAGTCTAGGCTGAGATAGTTTGGACATGTGCAGAGGAGGGATAGTGGATATATTGGACAAAGGATGCTGAAGATGGATCTGCCAGGCAGGAGGAAAAGAGGAAGACCACAGATTCATGGATGTAGTGAAGGAGGACATGGAGAGGGTTGGTGTTACAGAGGAAGATGCAAGGGATGGAGTGAGATGGAGAGAGACGATCCGCTGTGGCGACCCCGAAAGGGAGCAGCTGGAAGAAGTTTGTTTTAAAACTCCTGCTTCCTGATAGGCTCTCATCATTTACCCTGTCTTTTCTTGTATTGTGCTTTTAGCAACAAACATTGGACCACATGCAAGAACCATGTGTACTGACAGATTTGTCAGCAAATTTGATGTAAGATGAATTTAACCCCTTGCACTCTGGTCAATTTCCCTAAAAACGCCTAAATATAACGTACCCAAAGTAAATCAAAAGCTGTTCTTCAACCCTTTGCAGCATCTTCATGGGGTTGGTCTCATTTAAAAGAAAACACTTTGAATTTTTTGGCAAAACAGTCATAATCTCTCTAAGTGCTCCTGCCACTGAGTAACAGTCATCTAAACATACTAAACTTGAAGAAAATAAAGCTTGCCTGGGTGTTTTTTTTGGATACAAATGCTTGCAAATAACACACAGCTGTCAGATACGGGCTGGAAAATGCAACAGAAATGTAGAACCAAGTGTTATCCAGCTGAGGTCAAAATTTTGTAACAATACCACAAAAAATGAATAGATTACACAGCTTTTTTGTCAGGTTGTTCCCAGGCGTGTTTGAACTGTGCCAAATTGTGCCAAATGGCACAGTTTGGAAAAACGTCTGTAACTTTTGAATGGTTCAATATAGAAGCTTGATCTTGGGCTCTAATGAAAGGTGACACTCAGGGCTGTGTGTGTGTGTGGGGGGGGGGGGGTTGTTTATTCATGAATGAATGAACAAACAAGCCCCCACACACAAAGAAGCATGCCACGTAAAAAATGTGTGGCTTTTTTTTTTTTTTTCAAGAAAAATTAACCTACAGTGCAATAAAAATTATACTAAAATATCTGCAATGTAGAGGATAACAACTCCCACCCCCCACAGAGGACCGCGCGCCGCGGTCCGTCATGTGGCGATGACGCACAGTTGTACTAAAATATCTGCAATGTAGAGGATAACAACTAACTAAAATATCTGCAATGTAGAGGATAATGCTGACCCTTCTCGGCGCACGGTCCGGTCCGTGCGCCGCGGTCCGTCATGTGGCGATGACGCACAGTTGTAATTTACCGATCGGTCAAAAGTCATTTTGATAACAATTTTCAGGGATAAAGAATAATTTAGCTTATAACACTTACCTGTCCACAACAGCAGTGTCGCTGGCAAACATCTCTTCCTCATTGTCAGACGAACATGACGCTGGTCCGCTTGTTACGACTCGTGGTTCTGGTCACGCGACCCGGTCAAACCATGATTCCATTATTGTGGTTTTGCGCTTCCATGATTGCGGTTTTGGCGAACGATTTTTCAAAACAAATAAGAACAGTAGTAAGAAAAAAAGACTGGCAAACGCTACCGTTACACACAGCAGCTTACACAAAACAGATTTTACGCACGGGACGCACGCTTTCAATCGTCGAACTTCTCTGCTTCAATTGGCTCGCTGTATTCGCAGCCGTTGGTAGGCGGGTCCTTCTTGCTAGGTCTTCAGTCATTGGTTCTTCAAGGTTTCAGAAACCCAATTCAAGGCTCTTAGTCGAATGAGAGGTCAATCAAATCTAAACCGATCAAAGCACTCCTTTGGCTTTCTGTTCGCGGCTGTGTCTGTAGTGGAAGAACGGAAATGCAGCTTTTTTTTTTTTTCAGTGCGCACTAGGACGCAGAGACGTGACCGCCCGCGGTATCCCGGAGTGCAAGAGGTTAAGTGAACTTGTAGCATTAACTAATCTTTTAGTATAATGAAATCTCATACTAACAAAAGTTGAGTAGCTGAGACCAGTTGTGTAAATGTTACAAATAGTTTGCCGTTATTGCCTTTTTTTTTTACACTGACTCTTGCATTTGTTTGAATTTTAAGAGTTTTAGAAAGCTTGGGAAGCTCTCCTTCCACAGAGGAAGCACGGTTTGTGGACAAGGGGGATGACTCGCCTATCACGGGCTGAGGTCGCCAAGGTGGTTAAAAATCTCCTTGGTGGCCGGGCCCCGGGGGTGGACGAGATTCGCCCCGAGTACCTCAAGGCCCTGGATGTTGTTGGGCTGTCATGGTTGACACGCCTCTGCAACATTGTGTGGAGGTTGGGGGCAGTGCCTTTGGCATGGCAAACCGGGGTGGTGGTTCCTCTCTTCAAAAAAGGGGACCGGAGGGTGTGCTCCAACTTTAGAGGGATCACACTCCTCAGCCTCCCTGGGAAGGTCTATGCCAAGGTACTGGAGAGGAGAGTCCGGCCGTTGGTCGAACCTCGAATTCAGGAGGAGCAATGTGGTTTTCATCTTGGCCGTGGCACATCGGACCAGCTCTTTACCCTCTCGAGAATTCTCGTGGGTTCGTGGGAGTTTGCCCAACCAGTTTACATGTGTTTTGTGGACTTGGAGAAGGCATTTCACCGCGTCCCTCGTGGTTTTTTGTGGGGGGTGCTTCGGGAGTATGGGGTATCGGGCTTGTTGTTACGAGCTATTCGGTCTCTGTACAACCGTTGTGAGAGTTTGGTTCGTATTGCCAACACTCGGTCGGACTCATTCCCAGTGAGAGTTGGACTCCACCAGGGCTGCCCTTTGTCACCGATCCTGTTCATAATTTTTATGGACAGGATTTCTAGGCGCAGCCAGGGAATGGAGGGTGTCATGCTTGGTGACCACAGGATCTCATCTCTGTTGTTTGCAGATGATGATGTCCTGTTGGCTTCATCCAGCAATGACCTACAGCTCTTGCTGGGACGGTTTGCCGCTGAGTGTGAAGCAGCTGGGATGAGAATCAGCACCTCCAAGTCCGAGTCCATGGTCCTCAGCCGGAAAAAGGTGGATTGTCCTCTCTGGGTTGGGGACAGGTTCTTGCCCCAAGTGGAGGAGTTTAAGTATCTTGGGGTCTTATTCACAAGTGAGGGGAAAATGGAGCAAGAGATTGACAGAGAGCAGCATCTGCAGTGATGCGGATGTTGTACCGGTCTGTTGTGGTGAAGAGGGAGCTTAGTTCTAAGGCAAAGCTGTCGATTTACCAGTCAATCTACGTTCCTACTCTCACCTATGGTCACGAGCTTTGGGTAATGACCGAAAGAACAAGATCGCGGATACAAGCGGCTGAAATGAGCTTTCTCCGTAGGATTGCTGGACTCTCCCTCAGAGATAGGGTGAGGAGCTCAGTCGTCCGGGAGAGGCTCAGAGTAGAACCGCTGCTCCTCCACGTTGAAAGGAGTCAGTTGAGGTGGTATGGGCATCTGATTAGGATGCCTCCTGGACGCCTCCCACTTGAGGTGTTTCAGGTATGTCCCACTGGGAGGAGACCCCGGGGCAGACCCAGGACTCGGTGAAGAGACTGTCTCCCAGCTGGTCTGGGAACGCCTTGGTGTCCTCTCTGAAGAGCTGGAGCAGGTGGCTGGGGAGAGGGAAGTCTGGGCTTCTCTGCTTGAACTGCTGCCTCCGCGACCCGGACCTCCGGAAAAGCGGTAGAAGATGGATGGATGAATTATAAGAGTGAAAACCTTATAAATGTAATTAGTTGGCATATTTTGGTTTAAGTTGTAATTCTAAATGTATTTATGTAGCATTAATCAGTTTAACCAGATTTATCAACTCAGACCCTCTTCATGTTTATTCAGGGACGTCTTTGAGCAGCTGTCTGAGATGGAGAGATCTGGTGCCAGTGCTTCAGAGACTGGGAGAAACGTCCTGCAGCCCCTCTGAGGCCCTCACCTCTGGACAGCCACACACACATACACGGATGATGAAGCTGAACAGCCTCCAGTACTACTGATCGCCGTCCTGTTTGGTTGCCTTCAGGCCCTTCTTATCCTTTTCAGATTGTTTAATTGCCAATGCAGACGGTAACCTGTCAAGACTCTTTAAATACAAGAAATGCAGTTAAAGGTGTTCAGCGGATCAAATGTTGCCTGTGTTTTGGTTTTTTTTGGAGGGGGGGGGGAAGTTGAGTTTTTCTTTGCTGTAATTTTTATCAACAGTTTTGTACATTTTCTTTGTTTTTCTTAAAACTTCAAACTTTTGCTGAAACTCACGCCAGACGCTGCTGGTGCTGTGTGGATTGTACATATGCAGACCCCTTTATTTCCCATATAAAGAAAATAAAGATATATTCTATGTTGGAGTATAAGCTATTAGAGAGTTTAGAGGGCTGTTGTATTTAGCAGGTACACCTGGTGCAATATTTCTGTTCTAGCACAGACCGGCCCCTTCAGTTCAGCTTTCGGTCTTTTTGTGCTTCACTTACAACCTTGTGTGTGTGGCCATCATGTTTTTCAGAGATGTTACTGAGCTCCTCTTAGTCGAAACATCTTGATTCTGTCATGGGTTTCGACTTTGTGCATCTCAAGAAAATGTTTTAGAAGTATGTACAGTGCATCTGGAAAGTATTCACAGCGCTTCCACATTTTGTTAGGTTACAGCCTTATTCCAAAATGGATTTTTTTCTCAAAATTCTATACACAATACCCCATAATGATAACATGAAAAAAGTTTTAAGATTTTTGCAAACTTATTAAAAATAAACTAAGAAATCACATGTACATCAGTATTCACAGCCTTTGCTCAGTACTTTTTTGATGCACCTTTGGCAGCAATCACAGCCTCAAGTCTTTTTGAATATGATGCCACAAGCTTGGCACACCTATCTTTGGGCAGTTTGGCCCATTCCTCTTTGCAGCACCTCTCAAGCTCTTATCCATGAGAAGTGTTGGTGCACAGCCATTCTCAGATCTCTCCAGAAATGTTCAATTGCATTCAAGTCTGGGCTCTGGCTGGGCCACTCAAGGACATTCACAGAGACAGAGACTCCTTTGATACCTTGACTGTGTGCTTAGGGTTGTCCTGCTGAAAGATGAACTGTCGCCCCAGTCTGAGGTCAAAAGCGCTTCGGAGAGTAGTCTTCATCCAGGATGTCTCTGTACATTGCTGCATTCATCTTTCCCTCTATCCTGACTAGTCTCCCAGTTCCTGCTGCTGAAAAACGTCCTCACAGCATGATGCTGCCACCACCATGCTTCACTGTAGGGATGGTATTGGCCTGGTGATGAGCGGTGCCTGGTTTCCTCCAAACATGACACCTGGCATTCACACCAAAGAGTTCAACCTTTGTCTCATCAGACCAGAGAATTTAGTTTCTCATGGTCCGAGAGTCCTTCAGGTGCCTTTTGGCAAACTCCAGGCAAGCTGCCATGTGCCTTTACCAAGGAGTGGCTTTTGTCTGGCCACTCTACCATACAGGCCTGATTGGTGGATTGCTGCAGAGATGGTTGTCCTTCTGGAAGGTTCTCCTCTCTCCACAGAGGAGCACTGGAGCTCTGATAGAGTGACCATCGGGTTCTTGGTCACCTCCCTGACTAAGGCCCTTCTCCCCCGATCGTTCAGTGTAGATGGCTGGCCAACTCTAGGAAGAGTCCTGGTGGTTCCGAACTTCTTCCATTTACAGATCATGGAGGCCGCTGTACTATCTGGGTCCTTCAGAGCAGCAGCAGAAATGTTTCTGTACCCTTTCTCAGATTTGTGTCTCGAGACAATCCTGTCTCGGAGGTCTACAGACAATTCCTTTGACTTCATGCTTGGTTTGTGCTCTGACATGCACTGTCAACTGTGGGACCTTATATAGACAGGTGTGTGCCTTTCCAAATCATGTCCAATCAACTGAAGTTACCACAGGTGGACTCTTAATTAAGCCGCAGAAACATCTCAAGGACGATCAGTGGAAACACAATGCACCTGAGCTCAGTTTTCAACTTTATGGCAAAGGCTGTGAATACTTATGTATGTGTGATTTCTTAGTTTTTATTCTGAATAAATTTGCAAACGTCTCAAACTTTTCATGTTGTCATTATGGGGTATTGTGTGTAGAATTTTGAGGAAAAAAATGAATTCATTTTGGAATAAGGCTGCAACATAACAAAATGTGGAAAAAGTAAAGCGCTGTGAATACTTTCTGGATGCACTGTACACAAGCTTTACTTTGAAAGCCGCACAACCTTGTTGTTTTTAAATGTTTGTCAAACCATAAATGATATGTAAAGTCAGATTTTTCTCTGAAAAACTAACAGAATTTTTCTATTTATTGCAAAGTAGGGTTGATTTATCTTATGTAATAAGGAGTAGGAAGAATTAGATATTCAGAGAGGTATGCTATAGCATAACGCCTTTTATTTCACCTGTTTGGAGCCAGTATACAGTATTTAAAGGACTTCTTTTATGCCCAGTTACAGGCTTGAAGTTTTATGTTGGACGATATTTGTTTTAATATTAAACTTCACATTTAAACATGGAAACATACATTTGCCTCAAATGTTCAGTGTTAAAACCAGTGTTTCCAAATTATAAAATCTTAAACATCCTTCTTTTATCACATTAAATATGTTGAGAAAACCTTTTAATTGTTGTATCCAGCAGCAGGGAATGTTTTGAGTTCCAAGTAAATATTTACTGCCGAACTGCACAGCAAAACTAAATCACAAAGCACCATTTTTCATATACTATATTACAATCAGGCAGTGTACTACAGATATGATTAGATTGGAGCATTAACAGATGCATTCTTAATGAAGATTCATGCTCCACTTCCTTCTGCGCGTCTGCTCGAGCGTGACGCTTGTGACGTAAATTTTGTCTCGTCTGTCAGTCATGGGGCCCCTCCGTGACTAAGCGCGTACAGCCCAAATTTTGTGGCCGCGTTGACACAAATGAAGCACATACACAGCCACTTGTGCACCAGCCTTGTCCCGCACAGGTGGAAGGAGCATAAACCCATCTTCAAAGTAGTATCTCACTGGGTTGTGACCGCTGGCAACTCGGGAGATTTAAACAAACAAACAAAAAAAATGAATTGACAGCCTTAAACAGCTGAAATTAGTCTGAGGTGGCAGCTAACTAAGGTTTGCTATTGAAGTGGAAAGGTGGCCATTGTTTTTCAACAGTGACATAATTTAGTCACAGGAAAAGTGGATGTTGGCCCTGCAATCGACTGGTGATGTGTTCACCCAATAATGCTGGGTTAGGCTCCAGTTCCCCTGTGACCTGAAAATGACTAGGTGGTTAAAATGAATGCAAAGACTGGATATAAATTGGACATTTGAGGCAGATTTGTTTAGCAGCGGTGTTTTCTGAGGAAACAATCGGACAAAAGGGGGGAGGGGGGAAATCGTTAACAGGCACTTTAACACCTGACCTAATACTGACTCATTTCCTGACAGCTTTTAAATGTGTTATTACACACTTATGTCCACTGTATAAAGAATTCACTTTAAAATCCTCCACTACTGCTGTGCAGCAGTGACCTAATCAGACCACTGAACCATTTCCACAAAAACATTAAAAACAGACCATCTAAAATGACCCAGGCCTTTAATGTATAATTGCAGCACTGTTGCACCACTGACCTTAGGTTTCTCACAAATAAATTTTTTTAATGTCCTCGTCTGTTCATTTCTGAAACTGCTCTTCCTATCCCTAATGTAGCGACTTGTTAGTGAAATGAGAACGAGAGGTTTTCCTACCCTGAACCACAACTGACTCTTCCGAAAACTGATTTTAAATAAAAACCTTCCACTGGGGGGGGGGCGGGAATGCACAGGCTTCTTTAATGCGGTGTCTTTATAACACTTCCAACAGCACACACATGCAGTGTTTCAGGAGGAAATTTACAATCGGACAACTGCTTCATTAGTGCAAAGGTAGGTGATCAAAAACAGCAGCTAACTGGAGACAGAAGAAATTGTCCTTGTAGAGGTTTAAACCGGGAATTGAGAACAGTTCCATCACAGATCGCCGTCATCCTGAACATTAGTGAGCAGCAGCCGGTGTCACCTGTCCTGACCGCACCTCTTCATCAGTGGCTCCAGACATCGACCTGTCAGTCTGTTGTACTCCCTCAGGATGTAGTTTTCTCTCTGCAGCATCTGGAAGAACATTACGGAAACCTTAAGATGCCATACCGCGCACTCAGCGGTTGTGATATGTCTAATTGTGGCACACACAGTTGTCTGCTGCAGCTTTGAAATTAATATTCTGATTCATTTCCACTTTCTGTTGCTGTGATGTGGTGACAGTGACACTTAATTACACTTTAATCCGGGGTACTTTGAGGCTGAAGGGGTGTCGTCACCCCGCCAGGTGGATGGCAGCGTCAACACCTACCTCGTGAACATAATGAGAGAAAAAAAACAGCGTAGGCATTTCAAATCTATATAGGTGTATCTATGAAAAATCTTGCATGAGTTTGATTTGGGATGACCTCTGACCTTTAGGTCGAGGTCAGGACAGTTTTCTCTAAAGCTTGTTAATGCAATAACTACAGAAAAATGATGCAGCCTTTTCAAATAGATATAACTTAAGACATCTTGGATGGCTTCGACCCTGACCTCTGACTATGGGTTTAGTGTCAAAAGGTCAATGTTAACATTCCCTTTGCGCTAGTACTATAGAACAAGTAAAGCTCAGGTCACCACACTTCATACGTAGGGTCAACCTGTGACCATTAACTGTGGGATTGCAAGGTCAAAATGCCATATAAACTATATCTCGACAAAGAAAGAGGCTGAGGGGTACCACTGACAGCTGCCAGTATGTTTAATAATGTGATTTTGTAAATTTGAATTTTCTGTTAAAACGCCAGCTTTTCTCATAATTTTGAACCTTTTTAATTTTTTTTTTTTTTTAAATCAGTCAGACAAGAACTTGGCATTGGCAAAATGCCCCTAACCTACATTCTGAGAGAACATAAATTCAGCATGAAGAACCCTGCTGACCAGTGGATTTGAACCAGGAACCTCCCAGCTGCGAGGCAACAGTTACAACCACACTCCCATCAATCTGCCCCAATTCTGATCCCCCAAATACAAACCTCAGTCCATTCTTCTTCCGTTTCATGTCTGTAGCCCAAAAGGTGACAGATCCCATGAGCAGTGACGACCTGGGGTGTAATAAGTGGAACGGTTAATCACGGGGTGTCCACAGGCAATGACAAATTTATCATTTTACACAAGCATTTCAATATATAAAACAAGGAAGAGGAAAAAGTCCCATCTACCAAAACTGGTTTGTCCATCAGTCAGGTCATGACTATTTTTAAATGTAAATCGGCTTCACAAAACTTAACTTGTCAACCAATAAAAACAAAAATGGGCCAGTGGTTGGAAAAGATGCAATACACAACTCAAGATTCTTCTATTGCCTCATTAAAAATGTTACCAAAAAAAAAAAGAGTCCATGTTTTAAGGTAAACGTTCTATTTAAACCAGTGGGTTCCATCTTAATATCTAAAATATGAGATGAAAAGATCATTTTAAGACTGTTTCAGTGCTACTTTAATGCCTAATGTAACCAGAGGTGCGTAGAGTATCCAGAAACCGTACTCATGAAAAGGTAGCATTACCATCTGACAATGATTACTCAAGTAAAAGCAGTCACCAAAACCAGACAGTCTGATGAAGTAGCTCATTCTCGCCTGATGGAATCACTGCGAGAGTGCTCAGATCCCCTGATGGCCAACTTTGACCTTGAACACAGCCTAGATGCAGACGCACTTGAGGATCATGTGTGCGCTTGCCAAATATTGGGGAAATTGCCTAGGAGGTGTAACGATTTTTGGGAGATCATAAATACCCAGAGCTCCTGACCTTTGACAGTGACCTTGATCTCAACCTGGATTCAAACGAATCTGATGGTCATTGTATGCAAGTTTGAGAATTAGTGCAACTGCCTAGGAGTAATAATTTTCATAAAAACATGGTAACCGTGCAGATCTTCTGACCTTTGACCTTTAGCACAACCTTGATGAACCTGAGGATCATTGCGCACAGGTTTGTTGAGAATTATTTTTTTAATGTTTTTAATCATACTGTAAGTACCCAGATCTCCTGACCTTTGATCTTGACCTTGAGCACAACTTGAATGCAGACCGATTTGAGGATTCATTGCGAGTCAGTTTGGTAACTATTGGGGCAATTGGCTAGGAGTAGCGATTCCCGTGAAATGTGGATGGACGGTGCATCAGCTCCTTTTGGCTTTGCCGGAATGAGCTAAAAATTACTTTAGTAAGAGCAGGAAGGTAGCAACTAAAAAAGTTCATTGGGTAGTGAGTACCACCTTTGGCCAAATCAAACAACAAATCATATTAAAAGTTATAAATCAGATATTTCCTTGGATAGAATAGTACAATTTTTAGCTCATTCTGACAAAGCTGAAATGCTAATGCAATGATGCAGTGGCCATCGTCTGGTCACATTTCAAGGAGGCATCTCAATGATCCTCAGCTCTGCATCCAGGTTGAGCTCAAGGTCAGGAGATCTCAGCACTTATAAGATTTTATGAAAATTGTTATTCCTCCTAGGCACTTGTCCTAATTCTCAACACACACTGATCCTCAGGGTTGTCCACATCCAGACTGAGGTCATGGTCATTGTCAAAACTTAGGAGATCTGGGCATTTATGATTTCACAAAAATCGTTACTTCTAGGCATTGGTCTCCATGTTCAATCAATGGTCGGCAAACTCATGCGCAATGATCCTCAAGTGGGCCTGCATCTAGGCTGTGCTTAAGGTTAAGGTCAACCGTCAGGAGATCTGAGCACTCTCAGGGTGATTTCATCAGGCCGGAATGAGCTACTCTGTCACTGATGGTCTGCTTTTATCTATTAAGTATTAAAACTTGACACACACGGTTTAAATCTGTAGAGTTAGAAATAATTCAAGGAGTACAACCAAAGGTATTTGAGTAAAAGTGCATGTTTTTCTTCATAAATATACATGTAAAAGTATCCTGCAATAAAAACTCTGAAAAGTAACAAAGTAATTGAGTACATGTACTTGAGTAAATGTAGTTAGTACCTCCTCTAAATGTGACAGATACAGTTAAATTAAACAGAGGCGCAGAAGCCAAAAATCTCCACTTGTCTCTTCTACATCAATTCCAGCTGGAAACTAGTGATCTTCACAGTAAGACACAGTCATTTGTTAGCGACTCACGGTGAGAGCCTCGTGCAGATCCAGCGACTCCTCCAGACACTGCTCCATCACAAACTCCACCCCCAGGAAGATGTCGCCCAGGTTCAGCTCGTCTCTGTGCAGCTGGCAGGGCAGCTTCCCTGGTCTCAGGTCCTGAAAACACACGGACGTTTCCATGATTTTATGTTAACCTGAGGGTCGCCAGTTCAATCCCTGGACCGGTCGGATCAGATCGGGGTGGGACAGATGACATCCTTATAACCCCACCATCCTTGACCCCACTGTGGTGCCCTTGAGCAAGGCCCTGAACCCCCAGCTGCTCCAGTGGAGCTGCTCAGTGGCTGCAGGTCAACCTGGTTGTACGATGCAGTTTCCAGGTGTGAATGTATATCTGCACGAGAGTGAACAAGGTGTCAGATTAACTCCAAGCCAGCTGCCATTGTGGCTTATTATGGTGGACGTGTAATCAGAAGGTTGTTGGTTCGGGTCCTGTTTTTGGCACCTTGCCTACACCATTTTACTTGATATGAGATGGAATTTAGAATTAAAAATTAAGAGGTTAGCCTTAGGATTTGGGAGTGGGTACGGTTAAAAAGGAACTAAATAGATATTAATTAAAATTTTGAAACAAATAAATGCCTCAGATTTCCATACCTGTAGCCTGCTGCCTTCAAGATACGCATTAATGGAACGTGCTGGCCAATCAGGTTCGAGCAGTACCTGTAGCAAGAATTCTATGGGTACGGTTCCGTATCCATAGCCACTGCCTAAATGAACCACAAATTTAAAAGAGAAACCTCACAAACTGCTAAAAGTTGTTACTAACTACGCAGATATTTTTTTTACGACTACTTTAACTTGCACTTAGTAATTCATACCATAAGGTACCACTATTTTTACTTGAGTACAAATTCTGGATAGGTTACCATCTTCTGGATATAACGCCAAGAAAGAAAGCAGCAGGTGGATGAGAATTAATTTATATCACTAATTAGACGATTACAAATGTTTACCTCGTAAAATGGAAACGAGAGGACATCTGTGGGGGCGTTTTTCTTCCTGTAGACGTGGTTGATCTTCTGCATCCTGCGGTTGTCCACGCAGATGACGCCCAGGTCAAACTTCTGGATGCCCAGGATGTGTCTCAGTGTCTCGGCGTCCTTCCGCAGCCTAGCCCGGCGGAGAGGAACCACCTTCTGGAGGTTCCTCAGAACTACTCCCATGTTTTGAAGGAGGATGTGTCTGTGGATGAATGTATGCGCGGCACATGCAGCAGCTGGTTTAAGCTAACCCACCTCAGAGACAGAAAGGAGGACAGCTGGACAACCGTCAAGGTGACACCTGAGAAAGTATTTTAACTTCACCGATAGAGTACGCTTTACTGTGTTGTTAAAGTGTATAAATTAAATAACTATATAATTTAACATACACAGTCATTTTGCCAGTTGATAACCTCCTAAGTCCCGGAATTTTGGATTGTGGACTATGGACTGGGGGAAGTAAAATGTGACGGACCGGAACCGGATGTGGATTTTTTTAAGCGAGCCAAAAAAAAAGCGAAAACATCCAAATATTAAACTCAGACTTATGCAGGTAAGATTAATTTTATTATATACACAATAAAGGAGGAAACTCCGACTCCCATTATTTCCAGACATAACAAAAACCTAATTAAAAACACCGGTAAATGTTAATTAACTTTATGTTATTAGCATAAGCTAGCCGAAGAAGTTAGCTGTTGGAATCAGCACCTGTTTTATCAAGCTTTCACAGAAAATAAAGATGCTTTAGAGCAGCGTTGCGTGCGTTTTAACGCCTAGATGACGCCTTCCTACTCAACTACTGCCCACCTCACGGTATGTACATGTTATTTTGCTGTGGCTATTTCGGGAATAGGTTTATCGCTGGGGAACAGGTCAAGTGGACCCCTGACCAAAAAGTGAGCACGCCATGTGGACCCCGGGCTCCACTCTGTACATGTACAAGTACATCTTCAATCCAGTGATTTTACAAACTGATCTGGAGCTTTCTAAAGCCTCATTCAGAACATTATAGTCCCACATACCTATTCTGTGGATTTTCATCGGGGAGGGGGAGGGAGGCAGCCAGCGGTGGAGAAGAAAAGCATACCTGTCAAGGCATACCTCATGCCTGCCTTATTGGGGGGGGGGGGGGGCTTTCACACCTGTACTGAGTACTTAAAAACTGTATTTATCGGCAGATGAAAGAAAACTGAAGCAAAAAAACAAACAAACAACAACAATTGCAACATGAACTATTTCAAACATATTTATTCAAATGTACACTTATATGGACACAATCTTGAGCCATAACTTTTTGGTAATGTGAAAATAATAAGCCAAGTAGCACCAAAAAAAATAAATAAAAAAATAAAAAATAAATAAACTTAAAAAAATGATAATATTAATAATAAACAAAAATAAATAAAAAACAATATTTTTCAAATTTACATTAGCACAAGGTAGATTGCTTAATTTGAAAGTACACAATAAGAATAATTCTGAATATAGTTCTTAATTGACAGCTAGATATATACACTTGGAATTAAAGAGTTTTTAATTGTCAGCTTTGTTACACTAATGCACTTGGATGAACTTGGTTAGGTGCGCTCAATTTCCCCAGGCATCGAATTACTGTTCAGTTGATTTTAGGTTCTCTTGTGGAGGAACAAAATAAGTGCAGGCGGACATGGCGAACTGAAGTTAAAAAGGGTGCTTTATTCATCCTCCACGAGGCTCGCTCAGCGCTGTGGCAGCGTGCTGGAGCGAGCCCTGCGTCTCAAAGTCAGCAACAAGCAATGTGAGTGATCAAAAAGAGAGAGCGCAAGAGATATGCAGTCAACTTATATACCCAGCTCAGACAATGCATGCATGGCACATTAGCATCACAGTATACAGCAGGAAAGCATGGACATTTGCATTAGAGTCACACATATCAGCCGCAGGATTACTGGCGCCGGGATTCCTCTCTGTTCCGGAGCTGCAGGACAGAAGAGGGTGCGAGGCGCATCTGCATAATGATGAGTCCATACCTCTCACTGTTCTGATAGTTGCTCACGCTGAGCGCTCTGCCAGCCCCGTACGCTGTGGGGGTCACACACGAGGTGTTCCTCCACACTCGCAATAATTTTTTTTCCCATATATTTTTCTTTTTGGCGTAGAGAAATGGCAATACGCCCGTATTTGCTAAAATTGCATTTTCCCCGTATTAAAATACGGCGAAACCATATCACTTGACAGGTATGGAAAAGTCTTTGGAAAGCAGAAACAGCCAGAACCTTCTCCGGGTCAGCTTAGTTGTCATCTTGCATATATTTTTTACACTTCTTGGTGACCAGGAAAAGTCTTTCCAGCAGTTTTACACAAATTCTTGTTGTTGTTCTCCTTCTTTGTGTTTACAAATCACTAGATTGAGAATGTTGTGGAGAAAGGAAACGGGCGAGGCGAGCTGGGCGACACGTGAACTTTATTCCTTCTCCAACATATTGTACAGTAAAAGAGCTCCCGGGTCTCTGTGCATTCCCCTTTTATACCTTTAAGTCCATGCATTGAGACCCACAACTTCCAACCACAATACACTGTTTGGAACAAAGACCTGTGTGGCATATTAACATAACATAACGCCGGCCCCGCTGCTCACACCCTTCTGTCTTCCAGCGGCCCCTGGCGGGTGCATAGTCCATACTGTCTCGTTTGAGACCCCCCCCGGTGGCACTTCCTCCTCCAGTCCATTATCCCAGCTGTCTTCTCTGGGTGGAGAATCCCCCGCCCGTGCCGCCACAGTGTACTTGTACCTGTACAGATTGGATCCCGGGGTCCACTTGGGGTGCTCAGTTGGTCAGGGGTCCACTTGACCCATATCCGATCTGTTGATGTGTAGCCACTGCCAATATCTAACAAGTTCTAAAGTGCCACATTGGTGTGGTAGCTAAGGAAAATGAAGGCTTAACTTTGGATAAAGGAATTTAAGGCTTTTTAAGACTTTTTCAGGATCCGTGGACAACCTGATAATGAAATGCTAGTTTAGATTTTATCACTGATCTATCAGTGATAGTTTTAGCCTCACCCTTTCCCAAATCCTAAGGCTAACTTCTTAATTTTAATTCTATCTTATGTCAAGTGAAAAAGCGTGGGCATGGTGGCGAGAGCAGGAAACAAACCATCGACCCTCCAATCAGAAGTTGACCCCACACTACACCTGTGCCACAAATGCATCGATCTTCAGCTGATATGAAATGGTTTTGTCAGATTGTCACATCTTCTGTATATGCAGACACTTTGTATTGGGATACTACAGATACTACTGTATCTGTAGACACTCCCAATATTTTAATTGTCTTAAAGTGCATGTCTGACTTGACGGAATACAAAATTTACCTAGTTCACTATGGAATGACACTTAAGAAGTATTATAAAATAGAAAAGCACTCGGAGAGCGCAGACCTCTGCCAAGCGCCACAGTTCCCCCCCGTACAGTGTTTGTGTGTACGTTTTCAGATTCCTTGACCATGAAAACATGTGACTAGCAATTGGATTCACAATGATAGGATTAGTGGTTCAGTAGTAAAAGCATTACTTCCTTGGCGGAGGTAATAAACTGAAGTGTTGGTGTTGTGTCCATCTCCTTCATGTGCAAAGTCCCTGGCTGCGAGCGTTTTCATAGATCACTGAAAGCAGCACTCAGGGCTTCAGTGACGGATGCAAATTGCGTAGACAGGTTGCCGTGGGTTTTATTGGGTTTGCGCTCCGCGGAAAAAAAGAGGATTTTGAATCTTCCCCGGCAGAGAGCTGGTTTTTGCGCAGCCCCTATGGCTGGCCGGGGAATTTGTGCCAAATAATCCGGCGGCGGACAGCTGCCCGTGTCAGCTTTTGCAGCGTGGCGCAAACACAGGCACGCTGGCGGGCCCTGCCCACCACAGTTTCCGCGTGCTTTTGTGCCTAAAACTTTGAAGAAGGCGGAGTTTGTGTTCGTCAGACACGACGACCAGCGCCCTCTATTGCCCCTGCACACATGTTGAAAATGGCCGTATGTCACAATGTTAAAGAATCCTTTAAAAAATTCCTGTATCCAGACGGTGATCCGGATCATCCCCAAAATTTAATCAGTTCTTCCTTGTACCATTTCCAACAACGCCTGAAAGTTTCATCGAAATCCGTCCCAAACTTTTTGAGTTATCTTGCTAACCAACAGACAGACAAACAAACAGACAGACAAACCCCGGCAAAAACATAACCTCCTCCTGGCCTTCGGCCTGGCAGAGGTAAATATTAAAATCCCTTTAGAGTAGGCTTAAATGGTTTTAGTCATCTCAGTGAGGAAAACTTCCCCAGTATTTGCCATGTCCACACGTTTAGGTCATGCATAAAAGCTACAAATTCACACTAACTGTGGCTGAATAATAATATCTAAGAAAAATAAACAAATTTAATGCCTTGTATTAGTAAATGTGTGTGGTTGGGTATTATTTCTGTTTTGTGTCACTATGCTTATTCCTCAAGATAATCAGGATTTCAGTGCCATGAATCCCCCCAATCCATTTGGCAGTCCACAGGGAGGAGCGTTCCAAGCTCCAAACAACACCATGAAGACTGGTCTGTTTCAGTCATTGGGACAGCAGAGTTCCAGCAACCAGGGTCAGACTTTGAGCTTCTTTCAGTCAAATAGATTGCCTTCTTTCGTGAGTCGACCACCGACGCAGGGAAACAACATATTTGGACAAACCCCTGCCTTTGGGCAGCAGTCCACACAGCCTCCAGCATTTGGACAACAGACATTAGGAATGACCGGATCAGGCTTTGGTGGGGGTACGGCCCCTGCTTTTGGACAGACTAGTGGACCCAGACAGAGTTCAACGTTTGGGCAGACCCCCACATTCGGACAGGCTTCTGGGTTTGGAAAACCATTTCCAGCTTTTGGCCAACAGCCCACTGGTTTCGGAAACACCCAAATATCTACAGGGAGCCAATCCCAGACGCTTGGCTTTGGGCAGCCTGCGTTTGGACAGCCGTCATCCACCAGTGCAACCACCAGTGTGTTTGGCACCGCTCAGACTGTGACCCAGAGCCGGGGCTTTGGACCAACTGAGTTTAGCTTCAAGCCTTCCAATGAGGTACTTTTTAAACCCATCTTCAGTGCCAGTCCTGAGTCCTCCAACCCCAAAACCACCTCCCTTTCGAGCTCTCCCTTCAGCGGCAGCACACTCCAAACAACCACCAGCAGCAGCACCTCCACTGGCTTCTCTCTATTACCTGGAGCCAAGTCTGGGCCTCTGGGATTCAGCTTTTCACAGCCAGCGGCAGCCCCCTCCGTTTCTGCTCAAGCCAATCCACCAGCCACGGGAACCAGCAGCAGTCCGGCCACCACTCTCCAGTTCACCTTCTCCCAGCCTGCTGCTCCCTCCAGCTCCAGTGCGAAGACCTCCACTGCAGAGCCCACCACACCATCGTCCTTCAGCTTCACCGCCAAAACCCTCCAGCCTCAGCCAGTGCCACTCTTTCGAGCAACAGGCTTTGGTCAGCCGTCAGCTTTCAGTGACACCAAAGCAGAAACAAGCACTGATGATAAAGGCTTCACAAGTCCAGGGGACACAAACACATTTGCACAATTTAGTAAGGCCACCAAGCGGAAGGAACAGGCAGGTGTCTCAAGGCCAGAGAAGGTGGCATCTGATGAAGGTGTTTCACCTGAAAAAGACTCACCACGACATCCCGCAAAGAGGCAGCTGATGAGGTCTCGCGGCCCGCCTGGAGGTCTGTTCAGCCGGGCACTTAGCAGCCTCCGCAAAGAAAATTCCAAACCAATGAGACGAGAGATTGTGGAGCAGCGGCAGGAGGTGGAAAGGGAGAAGGGCAGGGAGGAGAGTCAGGGTGAAAGTTCATTTGGAGCTTCCCCTGCAGCATTGAGACCAGTCAGGGATGTGCAGGCGATCACTGAGGAGTCAGGTGAGCTATTCAAATCAAACATGCCAGCCACTGACATAGATTCAAAAGAAATAATGCAAAGACAATTCTGCATAATGTAAAGTTCTGTGGACTAATAAAAGACAAAATTATCAATATAACCTGGATAGGCTGTCTTAAGTTATATTTGTATTCATAAATTAATTTTTTTTTCTCTTTAAATTTGCAATTTTTTCTAACTGCAAACTTGTTACTTTTCTTATTTAATTTTTTTATTATAAATGTGTGTTTTTAATTAAATTTGGAAATGCATTTTTTTCTCTTAAATTTTAAGTGGTTTTTGGTTTGTTTTTTTTGTTTAGTTCTATTTATTTATTTTGTTAAAGCCACAGAAAGACATTGGATATCAGCAAAGCAGACTCCACAGCTGCATTAAAGTTATTCTATTAAAAAAAGTCCTTATCCTCTGATTCCCCGTCCATTTTTAGACCCAGCATCAACAGCCGTGGTGACCAGAGTGGCTCAACCCAGAACTCCCGCCAGACGGACAGAGAGCACAGACAGCCTGAGCGGCGTCTCTCCCGTCGACTGTACTGGTATCATCTGCAGGAATGTCCCACCAGCACTCAACAAAAAGGACATCATTGAGAAGCACTTTGGTAGCTTCGGCAGAATTCAAAGGATTTTTTGCCGGCCTAACAAAGGCATGACCATTGTCCACTTCGATGATCATGTGAGTAAACTGTGCTGAATATGTGGACGGGGAAAAGTTTACATTGGCTGACTTGGCTGATTTTAAAAGTGCTGTGTCTGTCTTCTGTTTTAGGCATCGGCAGCAAAGGCAAAGAAGAGGGGAAAAGTTCTGCACAGAAAGGAGATCCTTATTGTGTGGCAGAGAAAGAAGCAGAGTAAATACAAATTATTTCACTAGAGAATATTTAATCCATCAGTTAGTCACACAGTCTATAACCTCGACGATCTAAAGAGCTGTTTGAGCTGGGGGGGGCGGTGACCCAGAAATCTGCATGTTGACACAAAACACATCTGCGACTTTATAGGAAGGGAAAAGACATGAAATATATCTCCAGTATTTGCCAGTATTGGTGATAGGGAAGCTTTTCCTCTTAAATATACATCAGTCAGAAATTTGCAACTTTATTTTTCTTACTTTTTTTCATAAATGTGTGACTTTTGCATTTTTTTTTCCAGTTTGTTCAGTTTGTAATTGATTTCCTGCTCAGCATAGACTGATTACAAATCAGAATTTCCTTCAAAGGTTCAATGTAATTATTATTATGAAGTCATCATATTTTTCTCATGTATTTAAAAATTGTTTTCATAAATTAATACGGATTGGATTGTCTATATTTTTTTATTTATGAAAACAAAGTTTTTTTTATTCTATGAATATGCAAGTTTTCTTGAATTTTCCCCTTAAATTTGTAGCGTTTCTTTTTTCCTTTCGTAAGTTTTCAACTTCTCGCTTCATTTTTTTCTTGAATTTGCTTTTTTTTTTTCTTCTTAAAGATGCAGATTTCTTGAGGTCTTTGTTTCAGTTTTTGTCAGCGTCACAGTGGCCCCCATTTATCAAACGTGTGTAAGATAGAAGAGTACGATCATTTCAGTGCAAAGATCAGAATTTATCAATCTGAACAATGGCTCTGAGCTTGTGTACGCAAATTTTCCAGTCACTGTAGACTCCTGTGCAGCAGAGAAACCTGGCTGTGTTGCAGAATTATATGATCATATCAGATTATAATGAGCAGTTCAGCCTTTCAGGTGATATGTTTGCCTTGTGTTGTATTTAGTTGATGGTTTTTATGATTTACTTTAAAGATTAAAGAGGCTGCTGTCAGTAATTATAAATGTTTTATGCATATTTGTCACTGCAGCAAATATTAAAACAGATTTAAGCAGATTAAAAAAATGTAGTTATTTGATGGAATGTAGAAAATTGATTTAAACTTATAGTTTCTGAAATATTTTTTTATCATTGCAGTTGAGCTGCAGGGTTTGTTCAGTTTTATCACTGTATTTATACATTTTTTTGTACTACAGGGAGTCTCCTGTGTGGGCACTGTGTTAAATTAATATTCTAAAAACTATTTGCTTGACTATGTTTTGTGTTACGTAATATCTGATAATAGTTATCCCTTTCAAATTATCTGGTAATTCACTGGTAAACCACAACAGCTTTATGCACAGAAGTGTCAGGTCGAGGTGATATGCTGCATTGGGGTTTTCCAAAAAAATGCTCCAGATTAGCATGAAAAATTTTGCTGTACACACCAGAGAAGGTGTGGGGAAATTATTTTATTTTCCCTTGTCCGTTTCTGCACAATATTGCCCCGTGCCAAAGAGCTGTACCGATCTGAGCCAGTGTATGCAGTGCAGAGCCAGAGCAGACAGCTGTTAATTTCAGTTTCTACTTGGGAAAAGTTTCTCTTTTTGCCATCTTAGGTCCCGCTGTGTTGTAAATCTTGAGGGCGAGGTGCGGGCATGGAAAGTGTGTTTCTATCTGCCAGATTTATCAATGGCTGAATATCGTGCTATGAGATTGAGCAGATACACATGGTTTCATAAATACCACGTGGAGCTTTTTATACGGTCATATCTACACCCAAATGTGCACCGATTTCCACTCACTTTTGATAAATTAGGGCCACTGAGTGTAGCATTGCTCTGAATGTTGCAATTTTTGGGCTGTATTTTACAGGTAAGTGGATGAATAAGAAGAACGCTGCATTTACAGTTCACTTTTAACCCAATTTTAACTTTAAACATCACAGCTTTACACAGTTTTATGTGGACTATGTTTTAACCATCATATGTAATAGGAGCCCTGCATGGATGTTTACTGAACTTATTGCTAAAATTACAGTGTAAAAGTCCTTAGATGAGTTTGTTGTTGTTGTTTTGTTTTTTGCTAAGGACTTTTGTTTGTTAAAAAGGCCCTGAGGACAAGCTGAGCAGATCAGATGTGAAAAAGGAGGAGACAGAAGAAAAAAGTCAGGAGGACGCCGAGGCTAAGGCCACTCCCTCCCCACTCAGACGACCTCCTCTCAGAACTCCTACGATGGGTGCCAGAACCAGGTAATGCAGCATCTGATTTAGCTGTTTATTTAATGTAGAAGTAGGTGAGGGTGGTGCAGGACTTGCATGAAGACAGTGAGACAGTGGTGATGTGTGTTGGAGGAGTGACAGATAGATTCATGGTGGTGTTTGGATTACATCAAGGATCGGCTCTTGAGCCCCTTCTTGTTGCAGCGGGGACGGACAGGCTGACAGGCGAGGTCAGGCTTTTTTTTAGATTTGTGCTGAGCTCCTTAGACGTTCCAACAGCAATGGCTATGTCTGAGTCTAATGAGTGTATCAAATGGTCCCTATATAATAAATACGCTAAGATAAATCACCTGTTGTAGTCAACTATAATCACTTAGGAGAAGATAACGGGCCCTGCCACCGTGACACTTTGATTAATACAACTTTGTAGATCACCAAAACAATTAATTCAGATTGCTGTTTGTGTGCTTTTGACCCAGCAGATTTTGATATGCTTCCAGAAGCTCTCTATTAAATTTAAGAAACAAGCAAAATGCATGTTTTTTATTTTTTAATTTCTTTTTTTTGTGTGTGTGTGTGTGTGTGGAAGAGATGATTGTATTTCAGTCATGCCATCACTGAAAAGTAAAGGTGCATTTACACCAGATATGAAGCGAATTTGTCATGCTGCGTGAATACATGTTAACTCAATGTAAATATGCAAATACACATGCATTTGTGTCCGACAGATTTGGTAGCAATAGCTAGTAATCAGCCTTGAGATTCTGCCATCACTGGAGTAAAAGTATCAACACTGGAGAGTAAACTAGTTTGAAAATGAGACTCACCTGCAGGCAGATGGACCAGGAGCTCTGGAGCTGAAACGGAGTGTCTGTTGTTTATCCACTCACATACTCCTGCTACAGATGTGCTTACGAGGGCTAGCAGGCTAGCAGTGTAAACAACTGTCATCCAGGTGCAGTTACTGGAGGAGGCAGTGACATTTTCCCAAGTGGGAGCCATGCTGGAAAATGTTGTAGACTTAAACATGACGACATTTTGGAGATTTCCACAGTAGGTAGAAAGCAGCTGCAAAAGTTATGAGGGCAACTCCACCCTTCTGCAACTCGCTTCGATGCAGAATTTACATCTGTTCGCATGTTTACATTCAGTTAACATGTAAGCGTGCAACCCGAAAAAATTTGCGCTTCCATGTTTGGTGTAAACCCACCTTAAGACTTCTTGGAATCATTGAAAGCTCAAGGCTGCCATACTATATAGAGGTGTATGTAAACCTTTGACCACAACTGCATGTGGTAAATAATGCGTTATAGACCACTGATGATTAGTTTATCTGGGTGGAACACTTTTTTTGTGTATGTCAGCTCTCCGGTGATGAAGCCATCCCCAGTCAAGGCTCTGCAGTTTGACTCTGAACATGAGAGAGAGACTACCACTGAGACCCAGACTCCGGAGCGCCCCATCCCCTCCTCTCTACTCCCCCTCTTAGGACTGGTGGCTGAGACCACCGAGGACAAGTACCGCCTCCTAGAACAGAGGGACAAGATCCTGCGTCAAGGTGAAACTTCATTTACCCTAACTCTGCTTCAGCCATTTATACTGATTTAAAGAAAAAAAGATTAAGATGCTTTGTAATTTTGTACTAATAAATGATAAGTTGGGGTATAGTGAGTTAAAAGATTTCTGAAGTTGAGGAAAAAAGTTTACTACTATCACACAGAGGTTGTGTAAAGTGAAAATTGTCCTTCATTTACTTTTATTTTTCTTTTTTGGTAGCGACAAAAATTTTGAAAGCTGTAACTTTTGACAGATTACACTGAGTGTGATCTAATTAACCTCTTGCACTCCGGTGTACCGCGGACGGGCACGTCTCTGCGTCCTAGAGCTCTAGGACGCACGAGGGCGCTGCGTCCAAGCGCGCACTGAAAAAAAAAAAGCTGCATTTCCGTTCTTCAACTACAGACACAGCCGCGAACAGATCAGATATGATTGACCTCTCATTCGACTAATAAGAGCCTTGAATTGGGTTTCTGAAACCTTGAAGAACCAATGACTGAAAACCTAGCAAGAAGGGCCCGCCTACCAACGCTGTGAATGCAGCGAGCTAATTGAAGCACAGAAGTTCGCAAGCTGTTTTCATACCTGCCAACTACTCCGGTTTTGCCGTAATGGTTCCGGTTTTCAAGACCCCATTCCGGGTTACGGCTTTATTAATCAAAATTACGGTTTTTCACTAAAAATTCAGTCAAAAATTTTAAATCGTAAAAAAACCACGAAAGCAATTCCAAACACAAGATCGCTAGGAATCGTATCTAAATTTAGAACATAGTAGCATCAGTAGCGATTCTTTTCGTGGTTCGCTGCTACACTTTACCTGAAGCGTTTGCTAAGCTAACGCTATCGCTATTGAGGGTATTGAGGTTTCTATTCTCGCGCGAAATCCCGGAGAGGCGTGCGTACATGGCGAGATGTAAACACGATGTAAACTGCTGCAGACGTTTGCACGACTGCACTTCAACCCTGGCAAATGGACCATGGATTATACAATTCAACATAAACATCTAAAGAGACAAAACAAAAGAGAAACATCTAAAGGGAGAATACATTTTATATAATGCCTAAGATTCTGAAGAATATGTTCTGTGTAATTGCAAGCCTTGTCATGCTTGGTGTATCATGTAAACACATAAAATATCAGAGCGATTTTGCCGTTTTTTACGCACGTGTCTGTTAAACAGTGCTAGTATATCCTGCTGATATTTCTAGTCTTCTAGTTACCTCCGCCAAGGAGGTTATGTGATCATCAGCGTTGGTTTGTCTGTTTGTTTGTTAGCAAGATAACTCAAAAAGTTATGGACGGATTTTCATGAAAATTTCACAGATTGTCGGAAATGGGGTATCCTACAGATGATTAGATTTTGGTGGTGATCCGGATCACTGTCTGGATCCAGGAATTTTTTAAAGGATTCTTTTTTTTTTTTAATTTAACATTGCGAGATAGGGCCATTTTCAATATTTTATTTATGATGTTAAACACTGTATGGGGGGAACTGTGGCGCTTGGCGGAGGTCTGCGCTGTCCGAGTGCTTTTCTAGTATTCATAATACATCACATCTGGCCTATTCAAAGTTCTATGCAGTGTTAAGATAGTCTTTTGAATGCAAATTTAATGAATGAATGAATCTTTATTTCGGATAGATTAAAAGTAAAGATTAAAAAGAAACAGAATAATATAACAAAGGCACAAAAATCCAACAAGGTCAAATTAAACAATAACTCCTCTGATTATACAGTTCAACATAAGTTATCTGAAATGGGTGATGGCTGAAGCCGCAGCTTATATTGCCCACCCATATTCCATCCAAGAATTCAAAAGAAAAACAAAACAAGAGCGACTACAATTCAGAACAAAGCTAAGACAAAATGTGACCAAAAAAAACTAACACAACACAGACTGGATATGACAATCCTTATGTGATTTTACATGTCATCTTGTATATATGTGTGGAGTATTTCTTCCTTTAGTTTTTGTTTAAATTGTCCAAGCGTTGTACATGATTTTAATTCAGGTCCAAAATCGTTCCATAATCTGACTCCTTGTACTGAAACACAGTGTTGCTTGGTGGTAGTTCTCACTGAAGGTTTTTGAAATATACATGTTCCTCTGAAATGATATTGTTTCTCCCTTATTTGGAACAGCTTTGGATATTTGCGGGCAGTGATAGATTCTTAGCTTTAAACATTATTACTGCAGTTTTAAAGTCAACCAGATCTTTCAACTTGAGAGCTTTTAATTTAAGAAAAAGTGGGTTTGTTGGTTCCCTGTAAGCAGCTTTGTTTATTATTCTAATAGCTCTCTTCTGAAGCATAAAGACTGGATATATGTTTGTTTTATATGTATTTCCCCATACTTCAGTACAATATGTCATGTATGGGAGTATTAATGAATGATACAAAGTATATAATGTGGGTTGATTCAGCAAATATTTCGCTCTGTGTAGTATTGCAATTGATTTAGATATTTTACCTTTAATATAATTAATATGTGACTTCTATGTCAAATGCTAATAATTGTTTGACACTGTGGCCCCTGGACCCCGGCTAGCTACTAGGCTTTTCAGGTTTGAAAGTTGAAGAAATATGAGGTTGTTGGCTACATTCAAACTTGATTTAATGCTAATATTTGTTTGGCGTCGGGGGGGCTTCGCCCCCCTGAACCCCCCACCAGGACTTTGTCCTGGACCTACCAGGGCCTACGGCCCCTGGACCCTGGCTAGCTACTAGGCTTTTCAGGTTTGAAAGTTGAAGAAATATGAGGTTGTTAGCTACATTTAACTAGATTTAATGCTAATATTTGTTTGGCAAATATTAGCATTATTATTATTAGCATTAGCATTATTAGCATTAGCATCACCCCCTGGACCCCGGCTAGCTACTAGGCTTTTCAAGTTTGAAAAGTTGGCAGGTATGTGTTTTGTGTAAGGCTGGATGAAGACAGGCTGCTGCAGCAGATGAAAAAAAGGACCCGCAGGAAGAACCTGCCACAGACCCAGCAGCACGGAGACCACCCACAAGTGCGACCTGTGTGACAGGGACTGCCATTCGCGCATCGGCCTGTTCAGCCACAGGCAGTGCTTTTTTTTTTTATTATTCCAGCAGAATAGACGTTTAGGATTCTCTTCCATGGTCATCATAGACCGACGGAGGCCGACGACGAAGGTCGTAAATCATTCACCAAAACCGCAATCATGGAAGCGCAAAACCGCAATAATGGAATTATGTTTTGACCGGGTTGCGAGACCAGAACCACGAGTCCGTAACAAGGGACCAGCGTTGCGTTCGTCTGACAATGAGGAAGAGAAGTTCGCCAGGACACTGCTGCTGTGAAGAGGTAAGTGTTATAAGCTAAATTATTCTTTATCCCAGAAAATTGTAATCAAAAAATTACTTTTGACTGATCGGTAAATTACAACTGCGGCGCACAAAGTCCGAAGTCCGTGCGCCGTGGTACACGGTTCATGCGCCGTGTCCGGACCGTGAACGCCCCCCCCCCCCCCCCCCCGCTACTCTTCTGTAGCGAGGGGGGGGGGGAAGCCGCGGTGACTGCGCCGCGGTCGCCACATCGCCACATAAGTCTATTCCGTCATGTAGCGATGGCCGATGTCCGTCCTCTGTAGCGAGGGGGGGGGGACAACCCCCCCCCACACACACACACACACACAGCCCTGAGTGTCACCTTTCATTAGAGCCCAAGATGAAGCTTCTATATTGAATCATTCAAAAGTTACAGACATTTTTCCAAACTGTGCCATTTGGCACAATTTGGCACAGTTCAAAAACGCCTGGGAACTACCTGAGGAAAAAGCTGTGTAATATATTCATTTTTTGTGGTATTGTTACAAAATTTGGACCTCAGCTGGATAACACTTGGTTCTACATTTCTGTTGCATTTTCCAGCCCGGATCTGAAGCTGTGTGTTATTTGCAAGCATTTGTATCCAAAAAAACACCCAGGTCAAATTTATTTTCTTCAAGTTCAGTATGTTTAGATGACTGTAACTCAGTGGCCGGAGCACTTAGAGAGATTATGACGGTTTTGCCAAAAAATTAAAAGTGTTTTCTTTTAAATGAGACCAACCCCATGAAGATGCTGCAAAGGGTTGAAGAACAGCTTTCGATTTACTTTGGGCACGTTATTTTTTGGCGTTTTTAGGGAAATTGACCGGAGTGCAAGGGGTTAAATCAATTCAAATGACAGGTAATAATAGATGATGACAGAATTTTGACAACCCTGTGAACCTCTGATGCCATGTATCCAAGGTTTGTTCCAGATGCAGGAAAGTAATAAGATCAGTGTTAAAAATCACAGTTTTTTTTTTGTCACAGAGTAAATGTATCAAAGAAATTTACTGATAATTAACTGGGTCCACCAAACTAATCCCGTGGCGCTTCACAATTCATGAAAACCCTTACTCCTCCTGGGCAATCGCCTGGATGCTCACTAAACTCACACACATTTATTTTTTTCATGTATGTTCGATTTAAATGTGATTTCAGTTTTAATGTAATGTGCATTTACCAAACTGCAAATTCAAGAGTAAGAAAAGTTCTAAATTCATGAGGAAAAAGCTGCAAAATTCTGAATAATAAAAAGCTGCAAATTTTCAAGTAAGAAGCTGCACATTTCTGAGTAAAATGGCTCTAACTCTGCAGGAAAATCCTGCAAATTTATGAGAAAAATCCTCACATTTACAGAAGAATGTTTCTAATTTACATGAAAATGGATGTGATAAATTGGCGTGTGTTGGCCATTTTTTTTAAAAGACAGCCGTGAGGAGGAACTAAGCAGTGATGTTTGGAGGTGTTAAATCCTGCAGATCTGCTTTAATCAGCAGGGAAAAGGAGAAGAAGAGGAATAGGTGATCCCCAGCAGCAGAAATAATCCAGTTAACCCAGGAAGAGTAAACACATGACACCCAACAGATCACCACCCCCCCACCCCCCATGACATCAGTGGGAACAGCTGGGCCAAACTTCACACCTCTGTCGATTTACATGTTCCCTACTGAGGACAATTCAAACAGAGCTGCTGCTGAGATGGAAACCAAAGGGTTAAAGGGTATCCATCCATCTTCTTCCGCTTAATCCTTTTCGGGTCGTGGGGGGGCTGGAGCCTATCCCAGCATCTTTGGGCGAGAGGCAGGGTACACCCTGGACAGATCGCCAGTCCATCGCAGGGCCACCACAGAGAGACAGACAACCATTCACTCTCACAGTCATACCTAAGGACAATTTAGAATCCCCAGTTTGATGCCAATTAACCTTGTGGCTTTATCAGCAGCACTGATCCCCCCCCCCCCCCCCCCCCAACTGACCTGCTGGCCAGGAACTAACAGCTCCTCAGTCCTGTTAACACAATTTTAACAACAAAATGACATGCAAAAGAATGAAGATTCCCTTTGATTTAACAGGGTAACAGCGTGAATTTTCTGGTCTGTGAATGAACAGAGCAGCCATGAGTGTTTCACGGAGTCACTTATTGAATTATAATGGTTAATCTAAGTCACAGTTTCAGGAAACATAAACTTCAGGGGAAACTTAAACCCATGACACATTGTTTTAAATTTTGCTGATTTTCTTTTTTTTTTCCGCTTCTCTTCCAGTCCTTATGGTCACTTTCTGATTGCTTTGAGTTTTAGTACGTGCTGTTTGAATAGGTTACCTGTTGTCAGACAATGATCTCTCTTTGACGATAGTTGCTGACAGCTGAACTGCTTCTGTTATGCTGGCTAATATGCTAACTGCAGTAAATGAGTGAATTACGGGAGCAGCTTACTCTTTTTCGTATTTTCTGTTATTGCTGTGGTAATATCAGCCCTCATTCTGAATATTGGTGCGTCTTGGTAAATTAGAATACCATGATTTGTAATTTAATTGAAAAAAAGATTACCATAATCATCACAAATAAATTATAAAATGGCTTAAATATTTCATTGTATGTGTAGTGAATGGCTCACATTCCTGCACTGATATTTAAAGTGTTTGTAAATTTATTTTTGACTGGAAGAAATTCTTTTAATTTTCATCTGAAGCCTAATTAAACTTTTAGACCCAGCAAGGTTTCAAACAGGCTGGACTAGCTTATTATTTTCTTTTTTTTTACTTGAATGGAGTTGAATATTACTCTAGATTGTTTTGAACATGCAGCATTACAACAGCCAATGATCTGCTCACACTCTTGACAGGCAGCGAAAAGTAAGCTAGGAGCAGGAAGGCTATGATGATGATGATGATGCATTTACCAAACAAATGCGCAAAGTAAAAGGGGTAAATCTTCATAAATAAACATAGACTCTTTCTGTCCCTAAATTTGATTTGATTATCTGTTGACTTAAAGTGTCCTTGGGTGGTGTATGTTATCACAGACATGCCGTAAATCTGAGCTTACATTAACGTCCATGCAGGTCGACCAAAGAGGACAGACCTGCACATGTCAAAGGTTTTTGTGGGGACGTGTCCTGACATGTGCCCAGAGAAGGAGCGGTACATAAGGGAGACCCGCAACCAGCTCAGCACTTTTGAAGTCATCCCACAAACAGAGATGGTAATGTGACAATTTTAATTCTGAGGTTTCATCAATGTTTATAATCCACCATATTTATTTTTGTTGAGCTGAGACTCTGATTTGCGATGTTTCTGTAGCACTTAAAAGTTCTAAAATTCAACTTTAGATTTGATGTTTAGCAGAAATGCCATCTTTTCTGAAAAACTAGAAGTGAGATTTACAGGGAATTGTGCACTGGGAAAACTGCTGGAGTTTTTTTGTTTGAGGGGAGTGCACATAATCACTCTATAAATTCAAGAAATCTCTGTCAGTGTGTGTCACGATCATAGGATATCGTGGCAGTCAGCCTTGACCATACCTTGACAGTATAGAGCTGCCTTGAAAGGTGTCGTTGTGTAAACATCTGAGAAGAGTGTACACGATATTGCCAATAGCTCAACCAACCATCTTTACAGTACTTAAAAGCTTTTTTTTTTTTTTTAAATCATTTTAGAGTAAGAAATGATTTGTTTGGTGGGAGAGGATGTGATGGGGGTAAACGAGTGAGTCTCACTCATTTGACAACATTGCGTATAGCTTATCTGTATTTGTGGGCTGACATTTGTTTCACATGTCCACCTCCTTGCTCCAAAAGTGGTCTGCAAATTCAGCTTTACAAGTTGGGTCTTTCACATTAATGATTTATGCATTCTTTACTTCTGTCCTCTTGATCCTGACCAGGTGGATCACACTGCAGCCATCAAGGAGTACAGCCGCTCATCTGCTGACCAGGAGGAGCCCCTGTCCCATGAGTTGCGCCCCTTACCTGTGCTCAGCATGACTATGGACTATCTGGTGACCCAGATCATGGATCAGAGCCAGGAGAAGTACAGGGACTGGTATGACTTTGTCTGGAACAGGACCCGCGGTATCCGTAAGGTAAAGGGTGGCTGTGATCTCCCGCAGTTTTTATGGCGTGTTTTGAATGCTCAGACATGCGTTATTAAAGATCCTCCCACCTGTCACACCCACAGGATATCACCCAGCAGCACCTCTGCTGCCCCCATACAGTCTCCCTGATCGAGAAGTGCACCCGCTTCCACGTGCACTGCGCCCACCACCTGTGCGAGGAGCCCATGTCATCCTTTGACGCCAAAATCAACAATGAGAACATGACCAAGTGCCTGCAGAGCCTCAAAGAAATGTACCAGGACCTGGCCGCGCGTCAGATCTTCTGCCCCAACGAGGCCGAGCTTCGTCAGTACAGTGTGCTGCTGAAGCTTAACGACGGCGACATCCTGAGGTCAGTCATGGAGACGATACGGAGACGCTTGGCGTATCTGTGAATGTTTTAAAACAACAGCACAGCAAGATTTTTCTCCCAATCTTTCCCGCAAATTCAAAAATCTTGTTGTTTAAAAGTGTCAAAACATTTTTGTATATTTTTTTCATAAAAAGTAAAAGCCTTAATTGTTGTTAAAAATTCAAATGAATCCTTAGGGGTCACTCCGTCTCAATCATCATGAGCTTTCCGCTCAACTGTTTCCAATTTGCCTACAAATGTTGTTGTCCAGAATTTGAATACATTCTGTTATTGTTGTGAAATTTTAACTTCATATATTAAAAACTGCTCTGAGGCAATGTACAAACATGAATATCCTAAAAAGTATTAAAGAGAAAAGCCTGAAAACTTCACTTAAGCTTTCTCACTCTAAAACTGAATGGAATTTCAAGCTCAAAGCATGTGGAAGGAGCTATGATCCCAAAAATATACTGAAGAATAAAAATGGTTGACACGAGCAACAGTAGCGTAAATTCATTCACACAAATGTCAGCACTTTACGGCAGGCTGTTTTTTACCACAGTCTGCCACAGTCACATCCACAAGAACCAAAAGAGCAAATGTCAAGTTTATGTAAAATGATTGTGCTGTCATAAATACTTCTGAGCAAAGGTGGCTATGTCATTAAGTAGTTGATTTTTTTTTTTTTTTGTGAAATATGTGTATAGCTGGGTACTTCACTTCTCAGCCTTCCTCACGCAAACATGCCAGCCATAGGGTTTGTAGGAAGGGGAATTGGCATGCTAGCAAAAGAAACGGTAAACAGCAGAACTCCATGCAGAGCTGGGGCTGAGTGGGAGAGCAGCTCAGTGTCTTCAGTAGGCGAGGGGAAAAATGGGGAAGAAAGCCAAACTCCAAATTTTGAGTGATACGCTCACCTCGCCAGCACGAAAAGAAGAGGTAGTTGTGAGACTGCTTCTGTCTATTATATACACGAGACCACCCCTACTGAAGAGGTGAGGTTTCAGTCAAATGAGACTATCCACTGTGGTCCAGCCCCCCCCCCCACAGACATGTGACCCTTCTCCAGCTGTGAATCAGCTGATTGGAAAAGTGCTGGTGCTGACAGGTTTATGGTTGATTAGGTCATTGTCCCAGTGTAAATTGGATCATTGCCAAGGAAGAGGCCACATTGATACCACTGATTTACTTTGCTTGTATTTCCATACAGTAACAAACTTGTGAACAGTGGATAAAGTGCCATTGTTTACAGCGGTGCAGCGCATAATTTCCTCCCATCCTTCATGTCACACAGAGAGGTGCAGCAGTTCCGTGACGAGGTCCGAAACTCCCCTCAGGTGAAGTTCGCTGTGCAGGCGTTTTCTGCGGTCAACAGCAACAACTTTGTCCGCTTCTTCAAGCTGGTTAAAGGAGCTTCATACATGGCCAGCTGCCTCCTTCACAGATACTTCAACCAGGTCAGAGACTCTGGATGTTAATAACTTTTATTGTGTATTTTTTTTAAATATTGCAGCAAGTCATATTTTATTATTTGTTACGGAGTCATTGTATTGATAGTCATTTTATTTTATTGTGTTTTGGAGTGGTTTATTAAAAATCTACAGACAAATGTAGATTTGAATCCAGAATTCTGAATTTTTTAGCTCATTCTGTTGTTCTCCTCACCATTGTTTATTTTACTGATTATTAATACTTTTGAATTTATGTCTGTTTGTATTGAAGTGTTGTTTTATTTATTTAGTTATCTTAACTGTCTAATCTTTTTACCAACAAATTATCTTATTATTATTTGATTGTTTTATTTTTTTCATCCCGTCCAAGCATTAGCGTTTCTTTGGAGGGAGCCCTCCCACAGGGAATTGTCTATCTTCTGGCTGCTGGACGCTGGCCTGTGATTGCCCTGGTCTACCCGGCCGAGGGGATCGTGCACTGCGGCACCACACCTGCAATGTCGACCCCTCGGCTTGGACTTGGGCGGTCTCAGAGGTGGCGTCCCTGTAGCTGTGGACTCGGCCCTTTCCCTGCTGGTGATGGCTCCCTAGTGATGGCGCTTCCTCACTTGGATCCTCGGTACTCAGTCATAAATCTCACATAGATGAAAGTGTGTGTGTGCGTGCGTGTGTGTGTGGGTATTGGGAGGTTAACTGTGTTTTATTTTAATGTGTGAAGCACTTTGTGTTACAACTTTTGTATGAAAAGTGCTGTATAAATAAATCTTTGACTGATAAAGCCGAAAGGAGCTACATAGTGCGATTTATTTATCTTTTGTTCATATGAAAGACAAAAAATAAAATAGAAAGATGTCTTTACCTTCTTTACATGTTTCAACTGCACTGCAGCCTTCGTATTTTCCCCTCTAGTAGATTTGTTTGTTTTTCAGCTGAATTGTACGGATTATAGGTCACATTAAATTTGGGGAAAGTTTGGAAACATTTAATCATGGTGTCATTTTTTTTTTTTTTCACATCACAGGAACCTGGCAATTAAACAGGGCTGTGCACACTTGTATTGAATTTTTACACTTTGATGAAGTAGAGATGCACCTGAAGAGTACTGGGGACAGTTGTAGCTAACAGTTATTTTCATGACAGATTCTCCAGTTCAGTCAGAACACAGATAACATTGTGGCAGTCTCCTGAAGTGCTGCCCCTTTAAGACATGCTCCCCACCTCCTCGCCACTAATTAGAACCAAGCCTTCATAAGCCGATGGCAGAAGACAAAATGGTGGCCAAAGGAACAAACAGAGGTGGCAAGTCGATCCTGTGCCTATCCCTGGCATTTTCCAAAAGTACTCTGGGTTTAAAACAAGTCTCCACACCTCCAGAGACTGGATTTACACAAGTGCCAAGGATTTGTTCATCTGCTGCCAGCTGCTTGGTTCTTTAGGGAGGTAATGAGGGTAGTACCCTCCACTAACCGTAAACCCAGCTGAGATAAAACCATTGAAGGGGGGAGAAGAAGAGGTGGGGTATCTCTTGTAAAAAACCAAAAAAAACTTGGGCTGAACTGAACACAGCAGGGTTGAACTATTGAACCAAAAGGGTTACAGAGAACTGAACTGATTAAAAAGATTATATTGAGTTGAACTGAGAAGGTGAACTGAAGAAAAAAAACTGAGCCATTTGAACTGTTTATGGGTTGAGATTTTTGTGGCCTTTGACATAATTTTGTGGTTTTGCCTGAATGGAACATTTGAGTTGATGGTTTGAGTTGTTTTTGAAATTTACTGCTTTCTTTATATTGACTGGCTGAGTGTGTTTGTGAAGTTGAGATATTTGAGTTACTTAAGGGTCCATGGTATTTGCTTACCCGCATCCTTGTGGGGGGTTGTCCTAAGTTTATAACGCCTTTTTTTTTTTTTCCCTCTTTTGTTGAAGTTTGCATCAGCTGGCACCCCAAAAAGTTACATTAGATGGGCAGTTCGTTACAACATGTCTTCTTTTACAATAATTTATATCTTTAAAAAAAAGTATGCAGGACAATGTTGATGGTTCTAGATGTTTAATCCCAAACAGTTTCAGTGTTATTGACCTGAACAGGAGTTTAGACTGTTGTCCTCAAGAGCTGAAGCCAGCATTTTAGGATGATGATTTTATTTACTGATTAGGGATGTTTCATAAAATTAAATGCATGTATGTTTGTGTGAGTAGGTTCGGGCCAAGGCCCTGAAGACCCTGAACATCGCTCACACCGTGGGTCCTCGATCAACAGCATTTCCTGTCGACGACATTGTCCGACTGCTGATGTTTCGCGACGTTCATGAAGCAACTGATTTCATCCAACAATATGGCCTCAATGTCAATGATGGGTAAGTGTAATGATTAAAAAAAAATCAATCAAAAAAAAAAAATCTGTCCCAACAGCGTGGACAGCCACTCTCTCAGTGAAAATAATGGAGCTTGTAGCTTTTAGTCCACCGCTTACAGTCGATGTGTGAATGTAGCAAAAAGCTCTCCTGCCCTCGGGCCACATTACTTATCAGCCACAGGTGACTAAAAACGAGGATTTTACAGTCATATAAAGCTGGGAGAAGTATTTAATCACAGGTGAATTGATTAGTCAGAAATTGTATTTGAGTAAAAGTAGCATTGCTTATTTTGATTATTATAACAACAGCTCAAGTATAAGTCAGAGGAGTCATCAAAAAGTTAGTTGGGTAAAAATAATAACTTCACTCACACCAATTTTTGCCATTTTTCACTTGAACTTGTGAATCTTTTTGTATAAATTTGGAGAGGTTTTCTTATAAGTTTGGATATTTTTATCTCAAATTTACTTGTAACTGGAAAACTTTTTTTACATAAATGTTCAATTTTTCCACTTAAATTTGCAACTTTTTGTCACGCATTTGCATCTTGTCTCAGCGATTTGTGACTTTTCTTGGACAGTTAAAACTTGAATTTCATGAATTTGCAAGGATTTTTGGATGAGCTTGGGACTTTTACAGGAAAAGTTTCAACTTTTTATTCATAAAATTTGCAGCTTTCTTTGCAGATTTGCAGATTTCTTGTTATCAATTGCAAGCCCTTCTATTCCCCGCGGGAGTTTGCTTCTTTCATAATGATCGCTGTGTACGCCCCTCCCGACGCGGACACGCGCGAAGCTCAGCGCGTGCTCGCGGATCACATTCAACACACAGAGCGGAGTTTTCCAGACTCGCTGATTATTGTGGCTGGCGACTTTAATCAGTGCAATCTGAGCCACGATCTCCCCCGCTACAAACAGTTTATTAAATGCCCCACCAGAGGATTAAACACACTGGATCACTGTTACACCACAGTGAAAGACGCATATCGCGCTGTCCCTCGAGCTGCGCTGGGATTATCTGATCACGTGATGGTTCACCTCATTCCCACATACAGACAGAGATTGAAGCTCACTAAACCTGTTGTGAGCACTACGAAGATACGGACCAGTGATACTGAGGAGAAGCTGGAAACATGCATGGAAATATCTGACTGGGGCATGCTTAAAGGAGCCACGCATGATCTGGATGAGTACACGGACACTGTGAACTCATATATCCACTTTTGTGAAGAGAACATTCTTCCATCACGCACCAGGGTGAGTTACTCTAATGACAAACCCTGGTTCACAGCTAAGCTCAGACAGATCAGGAAGGAGAAGGAAGCAGCGCTGAAAAGTGGAGACAGGGACTGCTACAGGGAGGTTAAATACCGGTTTAACAGAGAGCTGAAGAGGGCTAAATCTCTATACTCAGAGAGACTCCAGCAGCAGTTCACTGCTAATGATTCGGCTTCTGTGTGGAGAGGACTGAGGCAAATCACCAACTATCGACCTAAGGCTCCTAAAGGTCAGGATGACAAAGCCCTTTGTCAGAGACTGTCCCAACACTATGCCCGTTTTGACACCTCGTCATCTGTGTCCAACTCCCCCCCTCCCTCCAGCTCCACAGCCTCCACATTCCCTACTTCATTTAATGCACCCCCCCCCTCCCCTTATCATCAGTGAGCAGGATGTGCTCAAACAGTTCTCCAGACTGAACCCGCGCAAGGCCCCCGGCCCAGACGGCGTGTCTCCCTCCACCCTGAGACTCTGTGCGAAACAGCTGGCTCCTGTATTCACAGACATTTTTAACACCTCCCTTAAGTTATGCCACGTGCCATCCTGCCTCAAATCCTCCACCATCATCCCTGTCCCCAAGAAGCCACGGATCACTGGACTTAATGACTACAGACCTGTAGCGCTCACCTCTGTAGTCATGAAGTCCTTTGAGCGCCTGGTCCTGTCCCACCTCAAGCCCATCACCACCCCTCTCCTGGACCCGCTGCAGTTTGCCTACCGAGCCAACAGGTCTGTAGACGATGCAGTCAACCTGGCCCTCCACTCCATCCTGCAGCACCTGGACTCCCCGGGAACCTACGCCAGGATCCTGTTTGTGGACTTCAGCTCCGCATTCAACACCATCCGCCCCGCTCTGCTCCGGGACAAGCTGTCCCTGCTCAACGTGCCTGACTCCCTCTGCAGGTGGATCATCGACTTCCTGACGGACCGGAGGCAGCATGTGCGGCTGGGAAAGACTGTCTCAGACTATACTAGCATCAGCACCGGATCACCCCAGGGCTGTGTACTTTCCCCCCTACTCTTCTCCCTTTACACCAACTCCTGCACCTCCAGCCATCAGTCTGTCAAGTTGATCAAGTTTGCGGACGACACCACCCTCATCGGGCTCATCTCCAACGGCGACGAGTCCGCCTACAGGAGAGAGGTGGCCCAGCTGGCGTCCTGGTGCAGCAATAACAACCTGCAGCTGAACGCTCTGAAGACAGTGGAGATGATTGTAGACTTCAGGAAAGTCACTACTCCTCTGCCCCCCCTCACCCTCTCAGGCTCTCCCATCACCACTGCTGATTCCTTCCGCTTCCTAGGCACTACCATCACCAGGGACCTCAAATGGGAGCTGACCATCAGCTCACTCATCAAAAAAGCCCAGCAGAGGATGTTCTTCCTGCGGCAGCTGAGGAAGCTCAAGCTACCCACCAAGATGTTAGTGCAGTTCTACACAGCCATCATCGAGTCCATCCTCACCACCTCCATAACCGTGTGGTACGCAGGAGCCACTGCCAGGGACAGACTAAGGCTGCAGCGCGTCGTGCGCACTGCTGAGAAGGTGATCGGCTGCAAGCTCCCATCTCTCCAGGATCTGTACATCTCCAGGACCCGGAGGCGTGCTGGCCGGATCATAGCCGATCCCTCACACCCTGGTCACGTACTGTTTGCCCCCCTCCCCTCTGGTAGAAGACTTCGGTCCATCCAGACTAAAACCTCCCGTCACATGAACAGCTTCTTCCCCTCTGCCATTAGACTGCTGAACACTAAGTGACTCTCGTGCACCATGTACAGCAGCTCAACCAGACTCATGTCAATCATCACTGTTTTCTTCCTGCATTACCGACTGCACTATATGGTTCTCCACAGTATCTGCTGCTGGCTAATATATATTTTAACTGTTGACCAGTATCACTTAATCTTATCCTACACTTTATTACATGTATAGTTTATTTCTCTTATCTTATCATGTTTAATGTTGCAGCATTGTACCGAGACAAATTCCTAGTTTGTGTACTACATGAACAATGGCAATAAACCTGATTCTGATTCTGAGCTTTCTTGTAAATGTGTAGTGTTGTCCTTGCCAACTTCTGTTTTGTTTTGTTTTTTCTCTTAAGTGTGCATATCATTATCATAGCGGTCTGTCATGGGCGACAATGACTGTTTCATTTAGGTCTGATCAGATTCCTCCACGCAGCTCTGTCCTTAGCCTTCCGCTGCCAGGAACTCCCGTCTATATCCAGCTTCTTCAAGTTTCTTTTTACAGTGTCTTTAAATCTGAGCCTTGGTCTACCCTCATCGCATTTGCCCTCTCATAACTGTGAGTAGAGTAACTGCTGAGGGAGACGCTGGTGGTCCATCCTCTCAACATGTCCAAGCCATCTCAGGTTCATCTGTATTAGCATGTCCTCCATTGGTGATAGACCAGTTCGTTTCAACACTTCTATTTTGGTTATCTTGTCTTTCCATGAGATGCTCATTATGGCTCAAAGGTGTCTCATCATGTACGTGTGGAGTTTCTTCACCTGCACTCTGTAGACAGTCCAAGTTTCAGCACCGTACAATAGAGTAGCCAGTACTGTCGCTCTGTACACTTTGCATTTCACATGGATAGACACATGTCGGTTGTTCCACAGTCTCTCCCTCAAGTTTCCAAACACAGCGCTTGCTCTTCCCATTCTGAGAGAGAGTTCATCCTCCAGCTTAGCATTCTCTGAAACAGTACTCTCTAGGTACTTGAAAGTCTTGCACTTGACTAGTGGCTCTGTACCAATGCTGATCTCTTCTAGTAGTGATGTTGATAATTGGAACTTTGGTGGTTGATAAAGGTACTCTGTCTTCTTGATGTTGATTTGGAGGCTGAATTGGCTAACTGCTCTTGCAAATTTCTCCACTAAAGATTGCATATCTTCCACACTGTGTGCAACTAGAGCACTGTCGTCAGCAAAGAGCATTTCTCTTACTACCATTATCGATGTCTTACTCTAGCGGAAAAATCACATCCCTAAATTCGTGGAATTCCGCTTTTTTTTTTTATCTTCCAAAAATTTTCAGACCAGATGGCGGCGCGTGCACAACGCGAGGCTCAGCGTCTCTTCAGATTTTGTGGATTAGCAGCGATATTTCTGCTCATTTCGGGTCTGTTCGTTCAGAACAGCTTCGCTTTTACATCCTACACCCGAAATGAACTTTTGGACATTGGATTGCAAAATAACAACCTTTTTATCAGCAACCTACGTTTCATCCCTGAGCTCTGGAGAACACCCGACGCTAGGTGAGCTACCCGGCCGACCGGAAGTGCTCGCAGGCGGTGTAGAGACCGTAAACAAAGGCGGGGGAAGCGCGGAGGGCTAAGAGCTAAGCTAAAGCTAACACCATACCGGCTTTCTCTACCCAGCATTTTCCTCGCTAATGTACAGTCAGTGGCGAACAGAATGGATGAGCTACGGCTTCGGATCACCAACAATAAGAAACTTATGAACTGCACTATCGTGATTTTTACGGAAACATGGCTACATAGTGGAGTACTTGACGGTGCTGTCGAGCTGGCTGGACGGCACACTCTCCGGGCAGACGGAGCAGCTTATGACTCCGGTAAGACCAGAGGTGGGGGAGTATGCATTTATATTAATAAGGCTTGGTGCACGAACTCTGTCACTGTTGGAAGACACTACTCAGCTAACCTGGAGTTTCTCATGGTTAAATGTAGATCTTTCTATCTGCCACAGGAGTTCACTTTTCACTTTTCTTCATCTTGCCTGCTGAAGATGTTTTGGACTTTATTTAAAAAATATTTTTAATGCCACACAGGTGATGGATAATGCTTGTTGGAATATTTTAGGAATGCTATCTTCTTGGAACATAAGTCAATATTATACAGTAATAAGTGACATTCAGCTGTTTGTTTTATGTCATTTAAGCACAGTTCTGGTACATAAAAATAATAAAAACCCAGGAGCTTCGGGGGGCTTCACCCCCCCTTGCCTCCCCACCGGGGCTCTGCCCCGGACCCCACTGGGGGACTTTGTCCCCCAGACCCCCTGCTAAATTTTCAGATAATTTCCCCAACCCCAAATCACATCCCTATACTCTTTGCTTTAAACTGTGCCACATTGAACAAGTCTGCTTCTTTCCTTGTTCGAAAGTATACTCCTTCTGAAGTGTCTTTGAAGGCCACCTCAAGCATGGCTGCCAGATATAGTGAGAAGAGTGTAGGCGCCAGCACACACCCTTGTTTCACCCCATTGCTTACTGAAAAGTCTTTAGATACTGAACCACTCATTGCCATGTTTGCTTGCATACCTGTATGGAGTGCCTCGATCAGGCTGACAAACTTCTCTGTACAGCCGTATTTCTTGAGTACCTGCCAAAGTCCTTGTCACGAAACAGTATTGAAGGCTTTACTGAAGTCTATGAAGACTACATAAAGCGGGATGTTCTGTTTGATACACTTTTCTTGAACCTATTTCAAGCAGAAAATCATGTCCATTGGGCTTCTTCCACTTCTAAAGCCACACTGGGTTTCCGGTAGTACATTCTGCGAGATGTGTTCATTGAGTCTGTTCAATAGTACACGTGAGAGAATCTTACCAACAGTGGCTAGCAGTGATATACCTCTGTAATTTCCACAATCTTTCCTGTCACCTTTCTTGAACAAAGGCACAATACTTGCATCCTTCCAGTCTTGAGGTACTTTCTGGGCATCCCATATCTCTTGGATGAGCTTGTGCAGGCAGTTGGTCAGCTGAACACCACCAAATTTCCCCACTTCTGCTGGAATTCCATCCCTTCCTGGAGCTTTACCATCCTGTGTTGTCCTGATAGCTGCCATTAGTTCATCAAAATTTACGGGTGGTGCGGTGACGCAGTGGTTAGCACTGCACCAGCACAGCAATTCACCTTTGGCCATGGGATCCCTGGTTTGATCCCAGTCCTTGACCAACAGTGATCTGTGTGGAGTTTGCATGTTCTCCCCGTATCTGCGTGGGTTTACTCCGGGATTTCTCCGGTTTCCTCCCACAGGCCAAAAACATGCAGGTTAGGTTAATTGGAGACTCGAAAGTGGCCCTAGGTGTGAATGTGTGTGTGAATGGTTAAGGGATAGCGCCGTACTGTGGCTGCTTCATCCATCCAGGTGGATGCCCTCAATTTCCCCTCTGGGACTCAATAAAGTATACAAAATCAAAAAAAAAAAAAAATTGGTGGTTCATCCAGACTTGCTATAGCTAGTCACTGCACTAGAGCTTCTTTAGCCTCTTCAGTGAGATCTCCAGGGTTGTTTAGTAGTTGGTCAAAGTGGTCTGCAAATCAGTCCAGGATCTTGTCTTTCTCCTGCAAAACCGTTTCACCATCCATAGCCTTTAGTTGGATCAATCCTCTTGGTTTAGGGCCGTAGAGTTCTCTCAAACCTGTGAAGAATGTTTTCATGTCCTTGCTGTCTGCTGCAGTTTGAAGTTCCTCTGCTTTTTCATCCCACCAGTTGGACTTCATCTCTCTGGTGTACCTCTGTAGCTCACTCTGAGCCTTTGAGTATTTCTTCTTCTTCGACCTTGTGTTACACTGTAGGTTTTCCTGCCGAGCTGTATTCCTCACTTCTAGTAGTTTCTTCAGGTGTTCATCATGCTCATCAAACCAATCTTGATGTTTCCTCTCAGGGTGGCCTAATACATCACTCACAGTCTGATACACCGTATCCTTCAGTGTTGGCCATTTCTCGTCTGTCATTCTCTGAGTTGTTGCTGTCCCAGTCTTTCATGTTTTCATCCATTTCCTGTGTAAGTTCTTCCTGCTTCTTTTAGCCTTTCAGTGCACTAGTGTTTAGCTTCCGTGGTAGCTTCGCACCCATCCTGCAGTGCTGTTTTCGTCTCCAAATCCTTAATCTAGATCTCAGCATAACATGATCAATACCACAGTCCATGCTTCTCATTGCTCTGGTGTCCAATACATCCCTTACCGGAGTGGTGGCTCAGTTGGTAGAGCATCCGCCCCACACCCGGGAGGCAGGGGTTCAAATCCCAGCCGGGTCATGCCGAAGACCATATAAAAGTGGAACTTCCTGCCGTCCAGCTTGGTGCTCAGCAATAATGGAATGGAGGAGGGAAATCTGTGGCGGCACCTTGCATGGCAGTGGCCCTCTGATTCTGCACTTGGGGTGTGTGTGATTGACACTGTAGATAGGTAAAGCACAATCTCGTTCTACTGTACATGATTGGTTGTATGGTTGAATGACAATAAGGGTGATTTAATTTATGTCTCTCTGCCTGACTATGATGTAGTCTAATAAGTGCCAGTGCTTGGATCTTGGGTGCATCCATGTCTTCTTGTGTGTGTCCTTGTGCTTAAATAGAGTGTTGGTTATCACAATGTTGTTGTACTCTGAACATAGTGCAAGTAGAAGTTCTCCATTAGCATTGCACTTGCCTACTCCATGATTACCTAGCACTCCTTTCCATTTCTCAGTGTCCGAACCAACTCTGGCATTAAAATCTCCGAGTATCAGCCTGTCATCAGTCGGTACATGCCTGATAGTCTCACGTAAATCACTGTAGAACTCTTCCTTCACCTCCTCTGTGTTGGTCATTGTTTGGGGATATACACTGATGAGTGTGGCATACATCTTCCGCTGTAGTGGGAGTCTCATAGTCATTATCCTGCCGTTGATTGGCACCGGTTCCTCATCAAGCATTGCCACTATCTCCTTTCTAACTGCAAAGCCCCACTCCTGCTTCTCTCCTTTCTTGAGTCTCCCACTCCAAAAGATGTACCCATGGTCTTCTAAGCTGTCATGTCCAGGCAATCTTGTTTCACTAAGTGCAGCTATGTCTACATTGTACCTGTTCATTTCCAGGGCCACAAGTGCGGTCTGTCTTTCTGGGCGCTGTGATGTTGTTCTGTCCAACAGAGTGCATACATTCCATTACGCTACACACAAGGCTGCTGTTTTCCTCTTCTTTTGTCTTCCTGCTCCTAGCTTACTTTTCACTGCCTGTCGGAGTGTGAACAGATCAGCGCGGACCTTGTAAGCCCGGGCGACGTCTGAGCCGGTATGAGTTGCTTTCTGATTGACCATTTCATGAAACTGCTTGCAAAGTATTTGAGTACTGCTAGCTTTTGCTGGACTAGCAGCACATTCTTGGCAGATAAAGGTATTATCAGTGGCAAGGACAAGCCACGACAAACTGACTCCAGTATCTGTTGCAGTGACTGACCAGATGATAGGTTTGTTTATCTCTGCTCTTTGTGTAGTGCATGTCACGATGCACCGACTGGCACAGTCCACCACAGACCTTGCGACAGATGTGTTTATCTGCCAGGATGTCCAGTCTTACCCCGTGTAACTGGGAGTGGTCCACCACAGACCTGTGGCAGATATTGTTTTTAGTTCTGCCAGCATGCTCTGTTTCACCCTCCATGCCCTCGGAAGGGCGGGGATGCCGGTTGAGTCACTGACGGCCCGACCCATGAGACGGGTAGTACCGGTTTTCATGGTTACCCGGTAGCAAGCAAGCAAATGCCTGACCTGACAAAAAAAAAAGGGGGGGGGTGTAAGTCTCAGTTAAAAGCTGCCAATTTCTGACTACAAAAAGTGGAATTTTATGGGTAAGAAGCCGCAACTTAAGCAAAAAGACAAAAAAAAAGTGTGAATTTCCAATTGTTTACATCCTAAAACGCTGTAAATATAAGATTTGAGTAAAATGCTGCAAGTTTAAGCTTTTTTTTTTTTTAACTGCAAATTCAAGAGTAAGAAAAGTTCTAAATTCATGAGGACAAAGCTGCAAAATTATGAATAATAAAAAGCTGCAATTTTTCAAGTAAGAAGCTGCACATTTCTGAGTAAAATGGCTCTAACTCTGCAGGAAAATCCTGCAAATTTATGAGAAAAATCCTCACATTTACAAAAAGTTTCTAATTTACATGAAAAATGATGTGATAAATTGGTGTGTGTTGGCCATTTTTTAAATGACAGCCGTGAGGAGGAACTAAACGGTGATGTTCGGAGGTGTTAAATCCTGAAGATCTGCACTAGTCAGCAGGGAAAAGGAGAAGAAGAGGTTTAGGTGACCCCAGCAACAGAAATAATCCAGTTAACCCAGGAAGAGTAAACACATGACACCCCATGACATCAGTGGGAACAGCTGGGGCAGACTTCACACCTCTGTCCATTTACATGTTCCCTTCTGAGGACAATTCAAGCTGAGCTGCTGCTGAGATGGAAACCAAAGGGTTAAGGGTGACATGGCTTTAACAGCAGCACTGACCACCCCCCACCCCCAACTGACCTGCTGGCCAGGAACTAACAACTCCTCAGTCCTGTTAACACAATTTTAACAACAAAAGGACTTGCACAAGAATGAAGATTCCCTTTGATTTAACAGGATAACAGCGTGAATTTTCTGGTCTGTGAATGAACAGAGCAGCCATGAGTGTTTCACGTAGTCACTTATTGAATTATAATGGTTAATCTAAGTCACAATTTCAGGAAACATAAGCTTCAAGTGACATTTAAACCCATGAGACATTGTTTTAAATTTTGCTGATTTTTTTTTTCTTTGGATTCCTTAATGAAGGTCTGCCTGCAGATCACCTGCACTCAAACATTCCAAGTACCACTCATGGGACTGACCAGATTCCATACAAAAATGTTAAAATTTTACTTTGGCTTCATCTTTAAGGGGTTGCTGTTCCCGTTAAGTCTCAAGTGTTGAAGAGTCTACCTTTGTATATAACGGCCAAGTCAGTTTTCCACAAAAGGCTCTAAAGTCGCTATATATATATGTGATTTTTTTTTTTTCGCTTCTCTTCCAGTCCTTACGGCCACGATCTGATTGCTTTGAGTTTTTTAAAACATCATTTTAAGAATAACGTTAACTGACTTAAAAGTACATTTCTAACTACACTATATCATACAATATGCTGTTTAACATACAATTTCATTTGATCACATTTAGATCTTAATTCAAATAAGCAGAGTATTTGCAACCAACTTAATTAAGACTTGAAGTAAAAACAATCAATCTGAATACAACTGGGAGCGTTAAAGAATAAAAATCTTTGGATTCCTTAATGAAGCCTGCATGGCATCGACAACGTGGAACCGGCATTTCACTTTGAAACGGATGGCAGCAACTTATTGCAAACGAGCAAGTTTAAAACACACATAACCCTAAAGTTAAGAGTATTGCAAGAAGGAAAATGGTTTAATATAAAATACAGCTGTCTTACCTTGAAATGTCCTTTACAAATGAAGAGATTGAAACTGAAGAACGGAGGAAATGTATATAAACTATCCACACATACTCTTGTGTAATCCAGATCACATATAGAAGCACACTAATATAATAAATATTTCCTGATCCAGAGTAGAACAGTGATTTCAACACTGATTTCAATGAAAAAAAAAATCACTGTAATGATCGTGACATAAGAACATTTCTGATCAGTTTCCAAAGCAGAGAAATTGAAATTAACTCAAGTGGGACAATCAAATATAAGTGAATAAATTTGCTCAAAAGTACATTTACTTCAACTCATGTAAGAATAAAAAGTATCCTGTGATGAAATTAATTACAGAAGTTACTTGAGTAAATATTACTAGTTACTACCCCTCTGTATGTATGTATTTATTTTTTGTGACACAATTTCCCTCAAAATCTCTTGGCAGCATGGTGGAGCTGAGCCGGCTGTCCTATCAGGAGCCAGAGCTGCCTCTGTCCCAGAGGAAGTCCGAGGTCATCTTCGCTAAGAGAACAGTCCTGATTGGCGAAGTGGTCCATGGCAGTCCTCTTCCTAACCCTCCGCAGCACGTCCCCGTCTGCAGCTTTGACCCCCAGAACAGATACAGAGGAGACGCGGGTCTTGCTGAGTCCACGTCAGTTCTGTTTAAGGGTAATTTTTTTTTTTCTTCATTAAGAGCACAAACCAGTTGTGAAGTTTATCAGTGAACTGCCTGATTTTATTACCTTCTTTACTACTACAATTTATATTGTTGTTCATAAAGTGTCACCAACTAAAATCTGTTTTTATCATTTCAGCTACACCTGATAGGGTGAATATTAAAGTGCCTCCGAAAGTCGAGTTTCCTCCTCAGGTTGTCCCAGTCGCAGCTGCTGCTGCTGCTGCGTTTGTGACAAGTCCAGCTGTTCCAGACGAGACAGGAGAGCCATCAGTGCTCCCCGCAGAATCACAGCTCTTCCAGCCGCTCTCTCAGCCTCGGCCCATCAAACCTCCGTCACCTCCACCCAAACCTCAGTACACTGATGAGGTTACTGTTGATTTTATCTGTCAAGTGCATTCTGAAGTACCCCCCCCCCACCCCCAGTTGTTTCTGTAACGCGTTTATTTTCCCCTTTGTAGGACGTCATGGCTGAGCTGGACAGCGTGATAGAGGAGGTGGTTGATGAAACTGTGAAGGAGGTAGTTGACGCTGGTGTTGCTTACACCACCACAGCGCTCGTGTAAGTTCAGCATGGTCACTTTTGTTTGTTTTTTTTTAAGTATTTTCTGTTAACGTGTGTGAGGCAGTAGAGATCTGATACTTCTAGAGTCGCCAACATGACCGTAAGCCTCGTCCTCGGTTTTTCTTGCAGGGAGAGTGGTGCTCAGATGGAGGTGGTGGTGAGCGAGGTGTTGGGACAGATGCTGCGGGAGTTGTCATCCACAGAGATCAGGCTGGAGCAGGAGCGCATCGCCGAGGAGAAACGCAAGCTGGAAGAAGCCAGGTTGTCCCAAAACCCATTTATGATGGCCTGTGGCAGCATGTTTGTCTGTTCTGTTATATACCCCCCAGCACAAACTACGACACACAATCTTAAGGGGTCCATTGTGTGGGATAGTTACATATTTTTAAGGAACTCGCAAAAACCCCACCCTCTGCACATTCATCTGCAGTGAGTCCGCTGAGCAGTCCCAGATGCAGGGTTTTCTCCACCTGCAGCTTGGTTTCAGACAGGCCGGTCAGCCAGCCCTGCAACGTTGGCTCTCACGGTGCACAGTTTATGCTTTAATGATTAGCAAATGACAAACAAATACCCTCCTGTGGATAAAGAAAAGGGGACTACAACATTGTGCTCTGGTCTCTCACTGTTTATCTTCCCCACAGACCAAGAAAACCCATCTGCATGAATTGAACATTAGTTTTGTGCACGTGAAGTGACAGGAAAGCATTGCTGTATGTCACAAAACTAGAAAAGAACTCAGAGAGCGCATAACTACTAACCTGCACTTATATAGCGCTTTTCTAGTCACAAAGACCACTCAAAGCGCTTTCACTAGTACTAACCCTCTATTCTAAGGGCCTATAGGAGACAGATATCTAGGGACAATTTAGAACAACCAATTAACCTAACATGCATGTCTTTGGATTGTGGGAGGAAACCGGAGCCCCCGGAGTAAACCCACGCAGCACAGGGAGAACATGCAAACTCCACACAGAAAGGTTCCAACCCCTGCCAGCCTGGGGATTCGAACCTGGAACCTTCTAGCTGTAAGGCAACAGTGCTAACCACTGCACCACCGTGCTGCCCAAGGCTCTGCCAAGGCTCCTTCCGTCCCTTGTGGATCATCTCCAAAATGCAATGGGTTTGTGTGTAGTCCAAGAGCCGCCTCTGGTGAAAATTGCACCAAACTCTGTCCAGTAGTTTGAGTATTCTTGCTAGCACATTGTGAGGAGATAGTGTTGGCGGAGGTATGCGTTCTTGGATCGTCACCAAAATGTAATGCCGCCCCCACCCCCCCCAACACTTAATCCAAATTTTTCTTTGACTTTTTTTAAGGAGGAGGCAGGAGCATGAGGCCTTTTTGGCTCAGTTCAGCGTCACGCTGTGCTCCGAGATCGTCTGCGAAGTTTTAGATGAGACCGTACAGGAGACAGCCGCCGCTGAGATCCAGTAAGCAGCTCCAGTTTGAAGTTAAATGCTACTGTTGATAACACTAAAGATGTTAGTGAATGTTGCACATCTTTCAATGGTGCTTTCTAAAACTGACTTTTATAGGGAGGCGGTGAATGAGAAAGCCGAGCGTGTGGCAAAGTGCACGGAGCAGGTCTGCCTCAGTCTGATTGAGGAGGCGCTGGATGCAGACATCGCTCTGCTGGTCGAAGACTTCCTTGAGGCAGAACTGCAGAGGATCCATAAATACATCAAAAGGTGAAGCCATACATTTCTGTTTTTTTGTTTGTTTGTTTTTGTTTTTAAATCAGGGGTCTGCAACCTGTGGTTCTTCTGCTGTGAACTAATGGCTGCCTCTGGCTTTGACGAATAACCACAAAAAAATCACAGCTTGATAAGGGGATAACAGCTGCAGATTAAAAAAGGCCTGCTGTATCATACCCTCATCATCATAGCAGTCTGTCGTGGGTGACAATGACTGTTTTATTTAGGTCTGATCAGATTCCTCCACACAGCTCTGTCCTTAGCCTTCCACTGCCAGGGACTCCTGTCTGTGTCCAACTTCGTTTCTTTTTACAGTGTCTTTAAATCTGAGCCTTGGTCTACCCTCATTGCGTTTGCCCTCGCATAACTGTGAGTAGAGTAACTGCCAAAGGAGACGTGGTGGTCCATCCTCTCAGCATGTCCAAGCCATCTCAGGTTCATCTGTATTAGCATGTCCTCCATTGATGATAGACCAGCTCATTTCAACACTTCTATGTTGGTTATCTTGTCTTTCCACGAGATGTTGATTATGGCTCGAAGGGGTCTCATGTACGTGTGGAGTTTCTTCACCTGCACTCTGTTGACAGTCCAAGTTTCAGCACCGTACAATAGAGTAGCCAGTACTGTCGTTCTGTACACTTTGCATTTCACACGGATTGACACATGTCGATTGTTCCACAGTCTCTCCCTCAAGTTTCCAAACACAGCGCTTGCTCTTCCCATTCTGAGAGATAGTTCATCCTCCAGCCTAGCATTCTCTGAAGCAATACTCCGTAGGTGCTTGAAATCTTGCACTTGACTAGTGGCTCTGTACCAATGCTGATCCCTTCTGGTAGTGATGTTTATACCATAAAACCACAAATGTACAAATAAGGGCACAGATTTAAGAGAGGAAAAACTTGAGAGTAAATGACAAAATTAAGGTGATAAATGCTAATTTAGGAGAAATTTACACTTAAGCAGTTGTGAATTTAGATGTTACAAATCTATGTGGAAAATTTGAAATATATGAAACTTACAAATTTTAGAGTGGGGGGGGGAAATGGAGGAACAAGAGGTAAAAAAAAAATATATATATATATTTAATAAAACCCCACCAAAGATTTGGAAGAAAAATGGCAAATTCAAGAAATAAGTGTTGTATATTTACAATGAGAATAGAATTATCAAAAAAGTGCCAGTGTATTCAAGGAAGATTTGTGTATTTAAAAGTTAAAAAAAAATCTCTCCTATTAATAGTTCTTGAATTAAACAAACACAGCAGTGAACAATTTAACTATAGAAGACATTTATTTAAATTTTTTTTTTTTTTTTCTTGTACAAAAAGGTGGCGTGATGTTGTAGCCGTCCGCCGTCAGCTGAAGAGACAGATGAGAGGCTTCCCCGCTGCTCCCTGCTGTGTCGACCCTCGATTCAAACTGAAGGCCCTGGCCCCCAGCGCCCCCCCTCAGCCCTCCATCGCAGACCTGGCCCGTGGTCTGGTCAGCCTCGGGAACGCTGGCACACTTTCCCTGTCTAGCACCAGGTATGCTCGTCAGCACTGCTTTACAGGTGGGTGGCTGTGATGTCACTCCTCTTTTTAAACGCTCCTTCTGTCTCCTTCAGGGTGTTCAAAATGAGACAAGAAGCACTCCACCTCATGAGGGTCCACTGCTTCTACCAGCAGCTGCTAGAGTAAGTTCTTTTTTTTTTTTTTTTTAATTCAGTCAGAGGGCTGGTGCCACTGAGCAGTGTTTTCACTCGTTTCTGGTGTTGCCCTCAGCGAGTCGGTGTGGGCGCCGCTCCATCTGCCAGCTCTGGTAACGGAAAACATTCCCAGCCCACCTGAGAGAATCTTCTGGAAAGCTGTCCTCCTCCTGCCCAGTGAGGAAGAGAGCGTTGCCAGCCTGGCTGACCGGTGTGTTTGATTTTTCTTTTTGCTGGTCATTTAATGCTGTCATAAATTCAGCAGCGCTGGGGAGCACAGCTGGGAATTGTAGCGTTGCCTAACTGAGGGCTGGTTTCAGGAGTTGTCCTGGGTTGAAATTTCCCAGTAAGTCACTGTAAGTTATTAAATGCAACAGCCCCTGAAGTCAGATTTCTGACCTTTTATGTCAAGCAGGTGGAATGAAACCCAAGTTAAGGAGTTCAGAATGACTGTGCACAGTTTCAATAGTAAATCAAAAACTCAGGGAAATTTACTTTTTATTAGCACTTCCAGCAGAGAGAGCACAATGGCAGCTGTTGGGATGAGGTCTTCTTACTTAGATTTCTGACTTTGTGGAAAATGTTGGGCTGGAATACGTTAAGGTCAGAAAATCAACTGCAGGATTCCTGGTCTTTCGTCTGGGGAAAATCCAACCTAGAACAACTCCTGGAACCCACCGCGATTACTCATGAATAGGTAATGGTCCATTCAGGCCAAAAGCAAACCACACATTCTACAATTTCCAGAGTGGAGAGCAACAAGTGAATATTCACCCTCCAGTGGAGTGGGGTTACAGCTATAGCAATGAGTGGCATAGCTTCTTTTGCCGCCTTGGAAGTGCCAAAAATGCCATTGTGTTTAAGTCTTCATTATCCAGTGACGCACAGAATTAGGAGAATTTCACCATCTCCTACTGTGTAAACGATAGCAGTCATCTAACCACTGGCCAGTTTGATGAGCTGCAAGTGAGGATCAGTGGCAGCACTCACAGATGGATGTAAGAAAGCATCGAAGTTCCTTGAGTAGTAAATAACTGTGGTCAGGTTTATTTTTTTGAATAATGAATTGGCTTTTAAATCTTCATTTGACCTATAATATATAGTCCAAATGATGTAAAGAAAAGGTACAGAATGACTTCAATGCAGATTTCAGTAAAACATTTAGTAGTATTGGGCTTTATTGAGAAGTATTTTGAAGTATTACTGACTACTGAAGTATTAAATTAGTTTATCTCACTCCTGTTTCTGTTTTCAGGATCCTGTCAGACTGGCTGGAGGTGAAGTTTGGCGGCGACCAGGAGTCAGAGGTCAGGGACGAGCAGCCTGACGGCATGCTGCAGACGCTCTGTTTGGCGAGCACGCTGCAGGAGCACGCTCAACAAACTCACGAAGTCTACCTTAGCGTCAAGGTGGGATCATCAGGGTTATTTCTATTGCTCTCTATACACACACACACACACACACACACTTTCAGCTGCTCCCTATTCAGGGTCACCACATCAGGTCATGGGTCCACATATTGATTTGGCAAGGATTTTATGCCAGATACCCTTCCTGACACAATCCTCCCTATTTACCCGGGCTTGGGACTGGCAGAAGGAGTACACTGGTTTTGGGGGAAAATAAATACACATTTGTGAATAAAAACATTGCAAAAAATTGAAAATTTATAAGAAGAAAGTAGCAACTGACTGAGGAAAAAGTCAGATTTATCAGAAAATCTCTCCCATTTCTAACATTGACAGGTTAGTTAATACTTGTATAGTAGCTTGACTGTTGTGGCCTTTTTTTTTTTTTATATAGAGGCTCAACAGATTTTTATTTTTTTTTTACAAAATTTGCTCTTTCTATGCTAGAGGTTGTTGGCCCGTTAATTAGACGGACAAAGAAGGGGGGGATGAAAATAAGATGAAAACAATGACGTGCACATCTAGTAAAGAACCATTACCATAAATGCAGTGGTGTGAAAAAGTGTTTGCCCCCCCTCCTGATTTCTCATTTTTTTTTGTATGTCAAATGGAAATGTTTCAGATCATCAAACTAATTTAAATATGAGATGATAACAGAAGTAAACACAAAATGCATTTTTTTTTGTAACTTTGATTTTTATTCATTTTTCATCATACATATTACATTCAGATCACATTCTCTATATTTAAAAAAGGAGCTAACCATACAGCTGAAAAGAAAGAGAAGGAAAAAAAAAAGAGGAAAAAAAAGGGGGGAGGAATGTTGGAGCATCAAGTTTTTAGTTTCCATCTCTAAATTCTTCTGTTTTTTCCAGTGTCTTTGGTTATTCTTTCAATTTCTGTCTCGTTGTTGCACTTTGTAGTGTGTCCATTTCCACCATTTTTTTTTCCATATTGTCCTTCTTGCATTCTTTGTCGATATGTTAGTTTTTCCATTAAACATATATCCTCAACAATGTCAGTCCATTGCTCTTGGTCAGGAAGAACTTCTGATCGCCATTTTCTTGTGATTGTTTTTTTACATGCAATCAGCAAGATTTTAACTAGATATCTGTCCTCAGCCTGTATTACATTGTCTCTTTTAAGATCACATAAATACATCGTTACAGTTCATTGGTATATTATATCCTAATATCCTCTGTATTGTCACATGTATAGATTTCCAGAATGATGAGATTTTGCAGCATTTCCAAAACATATGTGAGTGGTCTGCATTTTGAGCCCCACAGCCCCTCCAACATATAGATTGGGTATTTGTATATTTTCTTTGGATCTGTGGTGTAATGAAATAGCGAATCAGGTTTTTCCATCCAAATTCCCTCCATGTCCTTGAACTTGATGTGTGTTGTGTTTTCCATATTTCTTGCCAGTTTTCTTCTGTTATGTTTAAATTTAGCTCTTTCTCCCATTTCTTTTATATAGTTACTTGAATGTTTGTTTGCCGTAAGTTTCTGATATAGCTTTGAAATAATTCTTGTTTTATTTCCTGCATACGAGCTTAAAATGAATTGTATAATCCCACTCACATCTGTGTGGAGGTTATGTCTAATCTTCCTCATATAATAATCTCTCATCTGCAGATATCTGAAGAATTCAGATTTTTCTAGTTTAAATTTTCTTCTCATGTTTACAAAACTCCCGAAATCTTTTTTTTCCCATATTACCCCATGCTGTGATTCCCTTGTTCACCAGATTTTTGTATCCCCTATCTTGCTTTGCTGGTTCAAACTGACTGTCAAATGCTACCCATTTCAATAGTTTTATGTCTTCCTTTATATTATACTTTTGTACCATTTTATACCACAGTTCCAAAGTAAATTTAGTGATTGGGTCTATTTGTTTGATTTGCTTATATGCATCTTTATCCCCTATTATGCTTTGCACTGGGAGTCCCTCAGTTTCCTTTTCCATTTCTTTCCATTTTGCCTCGTATCCTCCGTCGCACCAACATATGATATATCTTATTTGTGCTGAGTAGTAATATTCCTTTAGACTCGGTAGGCCCATGCCTCCTTTCTCTTTTGGTAATTGGAGAGTTTCATATTTCACTCTTGGCTTTTTACCTCCCCAAACAAATCTCAATATCATCCTGTCCCACTTTGAGAACTGGACACCAGGAATCTCTGTTGGTAGAGCCCGGAAGAGGTAAAGCAGTCTAGGTTGTATGCTGATGTTGAGTCTTAATTTTTGAATTCAGATCCATGTTTAAGATTGACCATCTATCAATATCTTTTTTATTTCTTGTTCTAACCTATCATAGTTTGCTTTATAGAGTTTGCTTAAATCTTTAGGTATGTTCACTCCAAGGTATTTTATTTCTTTTTGTTTCCAGTTTAGTTTGATCTTATCAATTATCTGGTTTAAAGGGTTATAGTGGAATGTCAGTATTTGTGTTTTTGTTATGTTTATCTTGTATCCTGACAATTTTCCAAAATTTTCTATCAAGTCCATTTCCATTATTGATTCATCTGGTTGTTCAAGGTAAACTATAATATCGTCTGCAAACAGCCCAATCTTGTGTTCCGCTCCCTTTATTGTTACACCTTTTAATTTCTTATTTTGTCGCGTCGCTTGAGCCAGTGGCTCTATGAACAGAGCAAACAAGGTGGGCGATAGGCAGCATCCCTGCCTAGTTGATCTTTGTATATTTACTTTGTCTGTTAAGCTACCGTTTATCTGGATTCTTGCCACAGGTTTTTGATAGTGTCTTTATGCATTGCACTGACTTTTCATTAAATCCAAAGCGTTCCAGCACATTATATAGAAACATCCAATTAACCCTATCAAATGCTTTTTCTGCATCTAAACTCATTATTACTGCGCTTTTCTTTTCTTTATGTATTTGATTAATTATGTGTATTGTTCTCCTGATATTATCATGTGTTTGGCATCCCTCTATGAAACCAGTTTGATCATCCTCTATCAATTCTGTCAAGAATGTCTTTATTCGTTTACAGATAATTGTTGTATATATTTTATAATCCACATTTAATAAAGAGATTGGCCTATAGTTTCCGCATTGTTCCCTATCTTTCCCTGGCTTTAAAATAACTGAAATAATGGCTTCGTTCCATGATGGATTTTGTTGTTGTTTAATGTCCAATTAAATGACTTTAGGAGCTGTGGCGTGAGTTCTTCGATAAACAGTTTATAAAACTCAGATGGGTATCTGCATTTTTTAGTGACTTAATCACATATTTAATCTCTTGTGTTATTTCTGCTGTTAGCTTTTCATTTTGTTGGTTTCCTATTGATGGCAAGTCCAATGTGCATAGAAATTTTTTAATATCCTTAACATTTGTCTCTTCAGGTTGAGAGTATAGTTCTTGATAGAATTTATGGAATATTTCTTCGATGTTTTCTGGGGTAACTGGATTTATTTGTGATGGGGTCCTTAATCTTATATACATTATTCACTGTTTGTTGTTTTCTTAACCATTTTGCCAACAGTTTTGTGGCCTTTGGCCCCGTTTCATAATATTTTTGTTTTAAATATCTATTTTTCCTTTCAATTTCATCCATTTGTATTTCTTTTATCTTTATTTTTTCTTCCTTAATTTCTTGATATATTTTTGGGTCATTTGTGTTTTGATGTTTACGTTCTAATTCCCTCAGTCTCTCACATCTTTGTTCATATGATTCCAGTTAAGACTTTTTTTCCTGATTCAACAATTAATTACCTCTTAACACGGCTTTTAGTGCGTCCCATAGTATTGTTGGGTCCACTTCTCCATTATCATTCTCCTCAATATACTCATTTATGTTTAACTTTATTCTTTTTCGTTTTCTCATCATTTAATAGTCCTACATTAAGTTTCCATGTTGTTTGTCGTTTTCTATTGTTTAAATATATTTCCATGTATATAGGATTATGATCTGATATTTCTGCCCCTCCAATCTGACAGTTTCTCACCCTGTCTGTCACCTTCATTCATAAGGAAGTAAGTCTATTCTAGAGTGTACTTTATGGACTGCTGAATAATGTGTATAGTCTTTTTCGAGTGGGTGCAGGTCCCTCCATATGTCTACCATACCCATTTCTGGCAGTGAGGTTCTTATGAACTTTGTTACATGTTTTTTTTGTCTTCTTAACACTTGTTGTGTCAACTTAATGATCCATGACGGCATTTAAGTCTCCTCCACAAATTAGGACTCCTTCACTGTGTGTTGCTATGAGATCAAACAGATGTTGAAAAAAACCCTTGTCACTTTCTGGTGGCGCATAGATGTTCACTAATGTGATCTGCATACCATCTATGCTGCACGGTGGCGCAGTGGTTTAGCACTGTGGCAGCACAGTTTTACCCTCGGCCGGGGGACCGCGGGGATCATGAGATCGTGGGTTCGATCCCAGCCCCCGACCAACAGTGAGCTGTGTGGAGTTTGCATGTTCTCCCCGTGTTGCGCGGGTTTACTCCGGGATTTCTCCGGTTTCCTCCCGCACACCAAAAACATGTAGGTTTAGGGCGCTCGCGCACGCAGCGACCAGCAGCCGGTGGCTTGTCACCAGACTGCAAACCAAGTCTACCTACGGGTACAAATAAGTAACAAAAAAAAAAAAAAAAAAAAATCTATTCTTCCCTTTACTATTACATATCTGCCTTCTTTATCCTGGATTTCTTGTTCACATAACACATATATGTACAAAAACACATTAACGAACCTCGACCTCCGCACTTTGGGTCTTTCTTCTGCCCATTGGTCCCTGTTGGAGGGTGGAGGGAATGTCCTCACCGAGTGAGGGGCCCTCCCTAGATCTGTAGTTACTATCCAAGTAATAGTCATTAGTCTAGAAATGTCCAACAAAAATCACTTTAACCTCTCCTAGCCGTTTGTTTCTCTTTTACCTTGTCTTCTTGGCCTTCATTTCTTCTATGCCCTTCTTAATCTTTGTTATAATCTAAGCTTTCCGTTGAAAGCCTTGCAGTTTTTCTTGGGCTCGGTGCGCCACGTCCGTCTCCCGCCCTCTGCCGCTCACTCGCCTCCACTCCGGCTGTCTCGGTGCGCTCCGTGCCGCCGCTGCTCCAGCCGCTTCCTCGGGTATGCTCACCCCAAAGCCTCGCTCCTTCATGTCCCGCGCTGCCTCTCTGGCCGTGTTGTAGGTTTTCACGCCGTCATCCCAATGAATTCTTATCTTCGTTAGCGGCGTTTGGAATCTAATTTTTTTCTCTTTCAGCATTTTTTTAATGTTGGCATATTTCTTTCACTGCTGCACAATTTCTGTCGGGTAGTCATGGTCAAAGAATATCTGTTTGTCTCCAACTCATATCTTTTTTTTTTTTCCCACGCTTGTGTCAGGATTCTTTCCTTGACGTCGCATTTTAAAAAGTTTACCACAACTGACCTGGGTGCAGAGTTTGAGTTCGGGTTCTGTGCCAAGGCTCTGTGCGCACGTTGGATCTGCAAGTCTGTTTCATTGGGCAGCTCAAGCTTTTTTTTTTTAAGAATTGATCTATGAATTTCGTCATCGAGTTGCCTTCAGTGCCCTCCAGAATCCCAAAGATGCGTATATTGCTCCGTCTGGACCTGCTCTCCAGGTCGGTTATTTTTTTCCTGCATCCTCTGTGTTTGTGCCATCAGAGTCTGCAGCAGCTCGCTTGCCTCGGTCTTCCAGTCTTCCAACTCTGATATTCGAGCCTGTGCTTCTGCCATACACGCCCGTTGAGTGCGCAGCTCCTCCATGTTTTCTGCTAGCTTGCGGTCCATTTCTTTTCGGAGACCCATAATTTCCTCCTTCATCTCTTTTTTCAGTTCTTCCTTAAGAGCCGTTAAATCCTGTTGGAGTTGTTGCTTGAGGTCTTTTATGTCCTTACTTATATTGGCGAAGCCAGTGTTCATAACATCGAGGTTGGCGTCCTCCATTTTCTCTGAAGTCTCCTCGTTTTTGTTGGCCTCGTGTTCAGCGATTTCTCTAGTGTTGTTGAAGAGGGATTCTTTAGTTTTACCCTGCTTTTTTCTGTGTGCCCGGGTTCTTCGTGTTTTCATCCCTTGGTTTATTGACCTATTTATGTCGAGTTGGCCATTTACCAAATATTTTTAATCCGACTAGGGAGAGCTGTCTGTTTAAGCGTTATGCCTCTCCGCCATCTTCCCGGAAGTCCCACAATGCAGTTTTTAAATGAAGGTGTTTATTATTAAGGGTAAAAAAAAAAAATCAAACCTACATGGCCCTGTGTGAAAAAGTGATCCCCCCCACCGTTAAAATATAAATTAACTGTGGTTTATAACATCTTTGGAAAGCTGAGTGCAACTTCTCTAGCCACACCCAGGCCTGATTACTGCCACACCTTTTCTCAATCAAGAAATCACTTAAATAGGACCTGCCTGACAAAGTGAAGTAGACTAAAAGATCCTCAAAAGCTAGACGACATGCTACGATCCAAAGAAATTCAGGAACAAATGAGAAACAAAGTAATTGAGATCTATCAGTCTGGAAAAGGTTATAAAGCCATTTCTAAAGCTTTGGGACTTCAGCGAACCACAGTGAGAGCTATTATGCACAAATGGCGAAAATATGTAACAGTGGTGAACCTTCCCAGGAGTGGCCAGCCAACCAAAATTACCCCAAGAGTGCAACGATGACTCATCCGAGAGGTCACAAAAGACCCCACAACAACATCCAAAGAACTGCAGGCCTCACTTGCCTCAGTTAAGGTCAGTGTTCATGACTCCACCATAAGAAAGAGACTGGGCAAAAATGGCCTGCATGGCAGAGTTCCAAGAGAAAAACCACTGCTGTGCGAAAAGAACATAAAGGCTTGTCTCAGTTTTGCCAGATAACATCTTGATGATCCCCAAGACTTTTGCGAAATACTCTGTGGACTGACAAGACAAAAGTTGAACTTTTTGGAAGGTGCGTGTCCCATTACATCCGGCGTAAAAGTAACAGCATTTTCAGAAAAGGAACATTGTACCAACAGTAAAATATGGTGGTGGTAGTGTGATGATCTGGGGCTGTTGTGCTGCTTCAGAACCTGGAAGACTTGCTGTGATAAATGGAACCATGAATTCTGCTGTCTACCAAAAAATCCTGAAGGAGAATGTCCGGCCATCTGTTTGTGACCTCAAGCTGAAGCGCACTTGGGTTCTGCAGCAGGACAATGATCAAAAACATACCAGCAAGTCCACCTCTGAATGGCTTAAGAAAAACAAAATGAAGACTTTGGAGTGGCCTAGTCAAAGTCCTGACCTGAATCCGATTGAAATGCTGTGGCATGACCTTAAAAAGGCGGTTCATGCTTGAAAGCCCTCCAATGTGGCTGAATTACAACAATTGTGCAAAGATGAGTGGGCCAAAATTCCTCCACAGCGCTGTAAAAGACTCATTGCCAGTTATAGCAAGTGCTTGATTGCAGTTGTTGCTGCTAGGGGTGGCCCAACCAGTTATTTGGTTTAGGTGGCAATCACTTTTTCCACACTGGGCCATGTAGGTTTGGATTTTTTTTTACCCTTAATAATAAACACCTTCATTTAAAAACTGCATTTTGTGTTTACTTGTTATCTTTGTTTAATATTTAAATTTGTTTGATGATCTGAAACATTTAAGTGTGACAAACATACAAAAAATGAGAAATCAGGAAGGGGCAAACACTTTTTTCACACCACTCTAAGCACATTAAATCAAACTATTTTTATTATAGGGTAATAGAAATGGAATAAGACTGTGAAAGGGATTAGTTTAAAAAATAACAAGGGTAATGAAACAATAAAATATTACATAAAGCAAGATAAGTGATAATTAATTATTATTATTATTATTATTAAAGGTACTCATTCACCTCTTCCTGTCCAGGCTTCCCGTGGCCCTCTGACTGAGGATAGCCTCTCCAAAACTGAGGAGTGCAGCGAGCTCCAGGGGACCAGTGCCCTCATCATTCTGCTCCCCGCCCTTCCCCTCACCGAAGCGGGGCAGGAAGAACAGGATGTCCCCTTGCTGTCAGCTCTGCTGCAGCTCAAACAGCTCCAGCAGGTCAGCTCCTGGCACTGCCCGCTGCCGCTGGTCGTTTTAGTGCCGGGGCCAGAAAGAGGCGCTGCCGAGACACAGAAACTCGAAGAAGGTGAGCGATTTAAAAAGAGCAGTAACTGTGGCATAAACAGATGGACTAGTGTAAGAAAACATGGGATATTTAATCGGTGTTGATATCGTGTGTGTGATTTTTAGCTCTAATGCTGCAAACTCTGATAAAGGATGGGCTGATATCGGAGTTTACGTTCGTCTTCATACGAGAGACAACCAGTGATCTGCAGGGATCTAAACAGGTACTATATAGATATCATAAGTACTTATATTGACTCACTGCTTGTTATTTGCCTGACATGTTTATTATTACATAACTTACTTGTATGATTACAATAAATACAATGAACAGTTGTTTGTGTATTCTGTTATCACAATGCTGAAGGTGCCGTCAACTCTCATAATTACGTACTGAATATATTTGCAATGAAAATTTTAGGTTCTAGGGCAGGACTGTTCAATTACAAAATCACTTGGGCCACAATTTGAAATCACGATATGTAACTGGGTCATACATGTTCAGCAATCTGTTGAATATGACAGATTTCAAACCGACACAGATCAGTATGATGAAAAATAGGCACTTTTTATTCATTGTCTTGGTTTTAAATGTGCGCTTGGCACATGGCAGAGGCACATCAAACGTGCATACAGTAACAGTGCTGGTGTTGAGCAGAACTTGAAGTAGTAGAAATCAGGGATGAGAATGGGGTTTGGGGAAAAAAAGAGGAAACTAAGCCGGGGGTCTTAGTTAGGCCTGCGTCCCCCAAGGCGGAGCCTTGGTGGGGGGTCTGGGGGTCAACGCCCCCCAGAAGCTAACAAAATCTGGTGTTTTAGAATGCTCAAATGTGGTCTTATATTTAAAGTTAGAAGTAAGTACAAATGCATTTATAGTTTACCTTTTTAATCTGCTGCTGCATCACATGTGTAAATTTATATCTGAATGGTTTGTTGATGTAATAATAAATTATATTTTACTACTATTTAATATGTTTAGAATGGTAAATGGCGTTCACTTATATAGCGCTTTTTCTCATCTCTGGATGACCAAAGCGCTTTACAGATCCTGCTATCCACCCATTCACGCACACATTCACACACTGATGGCGGCAGAGCTGCCATACACACACAGGCGCTAGCCTGGCCACCAGGAGCAACTGGGGGTTCAGTGTCTTGCTCAAGGACACTTTGACATGCAGACTTCAGACAGAGTGGGAATCGAACCCATGACCCTCCAATCAGTAGTCGGTCACACTACACCTGCGCCACAGCCGCCCCCTAAACTGCCGCCCTTGAACTGACACAGAATTACATTTACATAGTTCTAGAACAGACAAAATAATTTAACCAAGTAAAATAAATTATAAATGTTAACAAAATTCCATCACCAAGTCCATCACCCATTTATTAAAATATACTGACATTCTGCAAGCATTTTGATTTATTAGTGTGCATTTGTTAGTGTTACTAGGAATATAAAAAAGTTGCATATTAGTATATTTTAATATTTGAAAGATAATCTAAGAAAGTAAGTAAAACCTAAAAGATGTTTAATTAGTGTTTCAAATTATCAATTAGTGTTTCAAAACAGGCATGATGTCACAACTTACACATGCTATTTCATAACAAATTCATTACGTGAAAATTCTCAAGTACATTACTTATAACGAGAAGAAAATCTTACCTCGGAATGTGTCTTCCGATCACTAATTGCTGTAATCGGGGCCGACTGTGATGAACTTTGACTGGCATCTGAATTTGACTGTGTCCATCGATCGTTTTGAACGCAGCACGAGCGAGTAATTCGATCTCCTTGTAGCCACAATTTTGAGATGTTTCTGTTTTGAACAGTGCTCAACTAAGGCAACACAACCACGAGATCCATAACTCAAGAAATTGTTACAATAAACACACTGGGCTTTCCCTGGTACTTCGCATTTCGCTATGAAGTATGAAGTCGTCCATTTTTTTCAACCACAACTTCGGTATTTTTACCGATCTTTACAGTCATTGACACAGTTTTTTCGAGCCATTCCCAACGAAACTTGTTCCTTATCCCTTTGTCGATTTCTAAAATTCTTGCTTTGTTGTCTTTCGTGAGTTTTAGGTTCACCATTTTCACGAAATCGTGAAAACTCGGTTGATTGAATTGTCCGCCATTTGCATTTCACTCCGCGTGTTGGATATGACAAAGGAATAACAATCGTCGATTGGTTGCTTCAATAAGTATCAGCCAATCAGTGGCCTTGTTACATTACATTACTGATCTCGCTGGGTAGCGCGTTCTGCGTAGTGGATTTGAGCAGCCGATCGAAAATACGACTCGCCGCTCATAGCAGACCTCACCCCCCACCCCCCACCCCAAAAAAAAAAAATTTTCTCCTTGAATTTAGACGATTCACGAGAATGACCCCTAGACATGATCAAATCCAAGGAATTCCTCGGATCCGCGGAGGATTTTCGTCCCTGAGAAATATTTTTTTCTCGAACAATTAAATAGACTTGGGGTGGGGGGGTGGAGGGGTAAAATTCTGTCAATAACCATTTTGGTCACATCTTACTCAAGTATATCTCAAAGAGCATAAAAACTCAATGTACACTGTTGGTAGCATTAACATTTGTTTCACTTTTGAAATAAAATATACTACATCGTGGTCATAACTAACCTTGGCGCATTATAAAGTGCATTTAGCTGAATAAAAAATGAACTGTCAAACACTTCAGTGCACCACCCCCCCCCCCCCCCCAAAAAAAAGATTGATAACCTTAACCACTTGCACTCCGTTGTTCCGCGGGCGGGCAAGTCTTTGCGTCCTATGACGCACGAGGGCGCACGAGAGCGCCCTCGTGCGCGCTTGGACGCATGACGCATGATGGTGGTGATGGTGATGTAGTAGCGTCCAAGCGCCACTCAAAAAAAAAACAGCAGAGACAGCCGCGAACAGATTAGTTCATCTGATTGACCTCTCATTCGACTAATAAGAGCCTTGAATTGGGTTTCTGAAACCTTGAGGAGCCAATGAATGAAAATCTAGGAAGGAGGACCCGCCTACTGTGAACGCAGGAGCCAATTGAAGCACAGAAATTCAGGCAGGGTGAAGAGAGATTTACTGTTGCCACAGATGAAAACAAAGGACGCTGGACGAATCTAATACACCCACAAGTGGGACCTGCACTCATTCCAGCAGAATAGACGGAGGCCGACGACAAAAGTCATAAATCATTCGCCAAAACGGCAATAATGGAATTATGTTGATCGGGATCCACGAGCGGAGCAGCGTCGCGTTCGTCTGACGCGTGGGAAGAGATGTTCTCCACGACTCTGCTGCTTTGAAGAGGTAAGGTGTTATAAGCTAAATTATTATTTATCCCTGAAAACTGTAATCCAAAAATGACTTTTGACCGATCGGTAAATTACAACTGTACTGCGCACAAAGTACGAAGTGCGTGCGCCGCGATAAACGGTTCATTTGCTGTGTTCGGACCGTGAACGCGGCCCCCCCCCCCCCCCCCCGCTGCAGAAGAGGAGCGGGGGGGGGCGGTCACGGTCCGAACGCCCCCCGGTCCGCGGGGGGAAGCATATCAGTCTATTCCATCATGTAGCGATGGCCCTCTTCTGTAGCGAGGGGGGGGGGGGCGTTCACGGTCCGTTCACGGTTCCCCACACACACACACACACACAGTAGCGGGGGGGGGGGGGGAGCCGCTGTGAAAACATGCAAGGAGTGTAATCCGTCTGTAGCGAGGGCCGAAGTCGGTCCTTGGTAGCGGGGGGGAGAACGACCCCCCCGCCCACACACAGACACAGCCCTGAGTGTGACCTTTCATTAGAGCCTAAAATGAAGATTCTACATTGAATCATTCAAAAGTTACAGACGTGTTTCCAAACTGTGCCATTTGGCACAATTTGGCACAGTTCCAAAACGCCTGGGAACAGCCTGAGAACAAAGCTGTGTAAAATATTCATTTTTTGTGGTATTGTTACCAAATTTGGATCTCAGCTGGATAACACTTGGTTCTACATTTCTGTTGCATTTTCCAGCCGGATCGGACAGCTGTTATTTACAAGCATTTGTATCCAAAAAAAACAGTGTCCAATTTTTTTTTCTTCAAGTTCAGTATGTTTAGATGACTGTAACTCAGTGGCCGGAGCACGTAGAGAGATTGTTTTTTTTTTTTTTTGCCAAAAAATTCAAAAGTGTTTTCTTTTAAATGAGACCAACCCCATGAAGATGCTGCAAAGGGTTGAATAACAGCTTTCGATTTACTTTGGGCACGTTATTTTTTGGCATTTTTAGGGAAATTGCCCGGAGTGCAAGTGGTTAACAAACATTGCACATCCACTATTGTGGTTTGTTTTGTTTTAAATCACCACATGTGTGAGTAGGAACGTCTTCTTATAACTGCACGTTCCATTACACACACATATCAGTCAAAAATTTCTAGTAGAGTTAAGGATGCAAAAAGCACCCACTTAAAAACTTGAGTAATAACTTCAGTTTTGAAGGTTTAAGGTTTTTCTCCAAAATTTATAACCATTTTCTTATAATTTTCTATTTTTTTCCGGTAAATTTATCTAAATTTGAAACCATTTTCCTCAAGTTTGTAATTTCCTCACATTTGAGACTTTATTATACATTTGTGGATTATTTTATGGCAAATTTTAGTTTTTTTTTAAGTGAAATTGTTTTTTTTTTATAAATTTGAAACATTGTGGTAAAATTTTGACTTTTTTTCCTTATAACAATTTGCAGAGCCAGAACAGAACAATAATTTAACTCTGATTTCAAAGAAAAAAAAAATATATAGAATTACATTTAATTAAATAACTTAAATTACCAATGATGCAGTTATTTCTGTTAAAATATTTCTATATATTTAAAGTTGTTGTTTTGTTTTGTTTTTTTGTTAAATCTCCTCACCACCCAGACAGCAGGAAAAACCTCCCTTATTTTGAAATCTAAACGCTGGCACGTTTAGTTTGTCTGAAGGCTGCTACTCGATTAAAGTTATTGACTTCGTGAGTTTCGGTCATCTTAACTTGCCAGGTACATAATAATGTATGTAAATTATTGTAATGGCTGGTGAAGTAAACCCTCAGTGATTCAGTCACTCTTGCCTCTTTCCCTGCATATGAAGTCTTAACCACGTTCCCATTACCAGCAGGTTAAAACCACCATAAATGCCTCCACTGCTTACACACACCTTCTGATTTTTTTTTTCCGTGTTTAAAGTACTTTAATAAGCTCATGCTTCTCTCTGACGGTGACGCTAGAGACACTCTGCCTGGAAGGTATCATATCTGTGTTAATGGCAACGTGAAAGTCAGGTCATCCAACTGCTCAGATATAAATATTATGATTATTTAGGACTCGTAAAATTATTGAAATGTTTTTTTCATCAATATATTTTTATTTTTGAAGAATGCAGACTTTATTCTGCACCTTTCTAAGCATTTTTTTTTTCATGAAAATACAGTCCCGTTCACCTTTTAAGCTTTCTGAATTTTATCACAAACAATGCAGTATATAAGGAAAAGTAGATAAACCCTCTTACCATTCCGGTGTCCTGCCCGTGGGACGTTTTACATTGACTGGACACTGGCTAGAATGGTAAGGCGTTATTAATTCTAATACTTTTTCAATTCCAAGGTTTATTTTAAAAGTTAAATTTACAACGAAATGTCTTCAGTTTATATGGAAAACCTTGCAATTTTATGAAACAAAAAAAATTACAAACTTTGCAAAAAGTTTCAAATTTGTAAAAATACATTTGCAAGAAAAAGGTCACAAAATTATGAGGGGGAGAAAGTCAAATTTATGAGAACATATTCACAGTTTTATAGAGAAGCCTCGCAAATTGTGTGAAGTTGTTACTCACTACTCAAGTAATTTTTTTAGTAGATGCTTTCCTACTTATACCAAAGTAATATTTTGAGTGACAACTCTCACTTTTATTAGTCAGGAGTGATTCATTTCACAAGCTAATGCTACTTTCATCAGGGTACAACCTCTGCTACACACGTCTGTGTATGAGTGTGCAGTATATGGTGTGCATCCAAATAAAAATGTGAGTTTACAACTCAGGTCTTGGTGGAGCTGTGTGCTCTAGCTTGTCTTCAACCCTCTCAGTCTTCTCTCTCTCTCTCTCCTGTTTGTCTCTAGCTGATCCAGGCTGTACGTTGGCTGGCTGCCCGTGCCCCCCCAGCCATCACACTCTCCTGTCAGACCCTGGTTCACGTCATCGAGTCAAGTTTGACTCGTGAGTTCAGTCCCAGAGTTTACAGCCACTGTCAGGAGCGGGTTGAAGCCAAACTTTCACCCCAGGACCCTGGTCCCGTCGTCCAGCTGTACAACGCCGTTCTGGCTCACATCGCCAATAAGATCTCGAGCCAGGACCTCTGTAGGCTCTCGTGGCCCCCGGGAGAGTTCTGCCTGCCTGATATGCAAGACTTTGTCCCTCATAAGGCCTGGAACTCCCCACAACACCTGGCCTGGCTGAGTGAAGCTACACTCACCCTGCAGCTTCCGCCGTGGGAGAAGATTCCTGCCACAGGTCAGAAACACAGGGAGACATTTCTAATGTCCAAGATGGCTGTACAATGATTTATCCCCCAGAATGATGCCGAGATGTAGTTGGTGATCAGCCAACTTTTATCGGCCCCTGTGTTTGTTTCCTCTGGAAAAACTGGAACGTGAATGCTTTTTAATGCAATGAGCAATTTGAGTGAAATTTGGTTGAAGAGGCTTGAGGACTATTGATGTTTCTTTAATTCAGAGCAGTGTTGATTTGGGGCAGGGCCAACAAGTACCTCTTTAAAACCCCTTACCATTCCAGCCTGTGTCCAGCCAATGTCAGATGTCCCACGGGCGGGACACCGGAATGTGGGTTGAGTGGTCTGCTAACTTGCTAGCTCTCAGTAGCTATGTTCAGTATTCCTAAATGAAGCCACTTTTGTGTTATTGAAAGACTGCTTGTTTGAGGGGCTGATAAATCCAACATCAGCTGGTCCATCTTGTTGGTAAGGGACTTGATATTTGCACCAAAAGTATGGGGAGTGATGGTCTGGCTTTGCTGAAGCCAGCTCAGACCAGTACCTCTGCTTTTGTTTATCTGAAAGTACCTAAGCAGATGGCAAAAACAGCATAGAGTCAGAAGCTGAAAATTATCTTGTGAATCTTTAGTAGAAACTGTTTGCTGTGAGGCTTTAAACTTTTTTGGTAACTAGTTTTAGTTTCCTAAACCTCAGAGCAATGCAAATTGCAGCATGCCCAAGAAGTACTTCTAGGCCATTAAGTCAGATTTGTTTGCTGCGGAGGTAGGGTGACCCTCTTGTCACCCAAGATCATGTTGTGGTTTTATTTCAGTTAATCGCCCAGCCCGACCTCAGGCTCTTTAATTCTTCCCAGTTTTTGAAGCGACATTACTCAGCCTGACTCCGTTTAGCGTCCTGCAACCGCTAGCTTGTTTCTAGCATTTCCGGCATCCATCTTGATTTCAGGGATGCTTTTTACAGACCACAGAAAGAATAGGACTGCACCATAACTGGGCTTAGAATGGACCCTGATCACAACAGCACATTGCCAGGGTCATAATTTTTAGTTATGTGATGATGGGAATTCATCTGTTTGCAGTCTTCTGTCTGACTGATTTTAGCTGAGAGATGTGAACCGTAATCTCTTATTCATGTTTTTTATTTTGCCTCCTCAGCCTCCTGGTCTGAGATCTGCTCCTCCATCTTTGGGTACGCTGCTCAGATTCCAGTCTCTGACCACAGTCAGCCTCTCCTCATGTCACAGTTGGAAAACCTGCTGGAAAGAGTCCGAATAAGGAACCAACAGGCACGAACCCTGAGAGTAAAGAGAAAAATTAGAAATGGCAGCGGTGATGATGCATGGATGGCTGATCCCTTCATTCCATGGGATGACGTTCTGGTGATCTGCATCGACCACAAACTGAAAGACTGGCACATCCCCAGACCACCGGTCTGCGACGGTGAGGGCTTCTACTCTTCCACCTGTGTTTGCTGATGGATTTGTCTTGTGCTGTAACCTGTGATTTCTTGTGGTTGAAGACGCTGTGACGGAGGATGGTGAGATCCTAGTTTACTTCCCCATGGAGGCGCTGAAGGGCTTCAGGCCGCCTGAGGAGTGGACTGAGGCCGTCAGACAGACGCACAGAGAGAAACAGCAGGAGGGCAGGTGAGACGGTCCAAACTGAGAAATTTATAAAAACAGTCACATGAAAAAAGTAGCAAATTTAGAAGTGAAAATATGCAAATTTGAGAAAATTTCCCATTTATTTTTGAGAAAAAACTAAATAATTTAAGAGAAAGTAATTGTAAATTTACAAGTAAAAAGACACAAATTTAGCCTGTTTAGTAAGCCGGGGATCGGATCACCAAGGTCTGACTGCCACATAGCAACGCCATGATCCCTCCTGCAGGTGGTGACCCCACTGGAGGGTGGACCCATGTGGCTCATTTGGTCTGAGCCCAGCCGGGTCCCAGGGGGAGAAACCCGACCACCACGCGTGTGCCGTCAAGCCCCTCCCCAGGCCAGGCTGCAGGGTGGGGCCCCGGTAACCACATACCAGGTGGGGGACACCGAATCCGAGAGTTTTGAACTATCGTGGGAATCCATGGGACATTGGACTGGGCTCTTAGTCTGGCCCATCACCCGGGACCTGTTCGTCTTGGGAGACCCTACCAGTGGCACATTGCCCCTGACAGCATAGCTTCTGCAATCACGAGGGCATGCAAACCCCTCACCACGATGAGGTGGCGATCAAGGTGGCTGGCCTGGGAATGCTGGCCTGAGGAGCTGGAGGAGGTGGCAAGGAGAGGGAGGTCTGTTCTCATCTGCTTGGACCGCTGCTTCTGTGACCCAGACCCCCAGATAAGCAGTAGATCAGGGGTGTCCAATCATGTGCCGTGGAGGGCCAAGACCCTGCAGGTTTTCTCTTCTACCCAGTCTCTTCAGCAGGTGTTTTCACTGATCAGCAATTAGTGGGAAGAAGTTCAGTGAAATGTGCTGTTGAAGACACTGGTTGGAGGTAAAGCCTGCAGGGTCTCGGCCCTCCATGGCACATGATTGGACACTCCTGCAGTAGATGATTGATAGATGGAAGACCCAAATTTAATTGTTTCAATTTAAAAAAAAAAGTCACAAAGTTTACACCTTTTTTCTCTTAAATTTGCAACTCTTTTGTCTTGTAAATTTTCAGCTTTTCTCTGTTGCAAGTTTTGGCTGTGGGATTTTTCGTTAGTTTTCTTGAATAGCTTAATTATCTCGTGGCAACATCAATTCTGATGAAGCTGAAATTTAATATGAGCTGGGCTGAAGACCCAAAAGTTCCAGTAATTTCAGTTCCAGTATGTTGGACAAAGCTAAGTGTGATGTGCTCAGATGACATTGCGGTTGTTCAAATGGCCTTAAAAAATGTCTTAAATCTAACTTCCTTATAGCAGCATAAACCCTGTTAAATGCATAATAATGACCTGTGGGTCTTCAAAAAACAATCTAATATCTGAGCGAATTGTGACAAATCTGTCAGATTGTATCAGAAACATTTTCTGTTTCTCTCCCTCCAGAGTGACTGAAGCTGCCTCCGTCCTCCCCGCCACCCCGGCCCTCAGACAGAGGTTGTTCCCCACACTGGTGGAGCCCTCTGATGCCTCGTCAGCCCCTCTGGACATCACTCACACCCCCACGCCTCAGGAACTGCTAGCCCACAAGGTCCTGCAGAATTTGGAGAAGGAGAAGGCGGAAAGCAAACGGTGCGACTGCATGGCCAAAAGTTTAGATTTTATTTTTTGTTGAAGAATGAACGTACAGCATGTTAAACTTTCACCTTGGGTCCCCCCCCCCCCCCCCCCCCACAGAATGATGGAGCAGCTTCAGCGCCATTTAGACGGAGACCCTGTGGAGCAGCTGTCCACGCCACACTTCATCCCGTCCTCCACCCTGCTGTCCATGCCCACAACTGTACCACACACACCCACACGCAAGAACAGGGAGGCGTGTTTGACACAGGTATGACAGCTTCATAATGGATGAAATGGAGCCCATTCAAAAAAAAAAATAAGATCTGGGCTCATTAAAAGAAAGGGCCGCCCATTCTGCTGATTTATTTCTGAGGACTGCAGGTTGGATTTCCCGCCCGTGCAGCAGAGACTTTGATCTGAATGAATACAGATGTCAAAAAAAAAAAAAAAAGTAAAAGCTGCAAATTGTAGAGAAAATCTCTAATTTATGTAAAAATATAAATTTTTGAGTATAAAGATGCAAGAAAACAAGTCATAATTTTGCAATTAAATATGAGTAAAAAGTCAGATTGCTAGTCAAAATTTATAAATTTTGTCACTGTCTGGTGCTCAGATATTGAAAAACATATTTCAGGAAATGAAACTCTGTAGTTTCGTATTGATTTAACAGCTACAGGATTTATTCACATGGGTTTTCTAATGTTTATAATTGGTTTGATATAAGTAAAATACGCCCATAGTTATAAAGGGTGACTAATAGAACTGGTTATGATTGATTTTAACATGTTGTATGACTGCCACCATTCATGGGTTGAAAAACAGATTGTGATCTCACTGGAACGTTCTGGTAAAATTAAATGAATAAAATGCAATCTCATCTTTCCAGGAGTTGGAGAGTGAGGAGCTGTTGGAGAAATCGGTCCGAGCGTTGACCCCTAAGGCTACCATATCTATGGAGTGGCGGCTGAAGGAGCTGCAGCGGCAGATTGCGGCGAGTAAACGGGAGGAGGCAGCGTGCAGCCTGAAGCTGAACAACCTGCTGAGCATCATCGACGACTGACTGGTCAAAACCAACCTGTCATTTGCCTGCTGCGATTAGTTTTCACTTTTGTGTTCTCTGGTGTCACTTTACCCCTGTTGATGCTTTAAAATGTTGTCAAGGTCATCTGATTTAAAACATCTTCATTTATTCATTATGGAATAAGGATGATGATTAAAATGTTTATTTTAGTTTTATTAACATTTTACTTTAGATTTGAGTTTTTAAGTGCACTCAAAGTATCTTAACATTTTATGATGTATTTTTGGTTTTTTTAATTGTCATTAAACAAAACAAAAAAACAAAACCAGTGTGACGATGTGAAAATGACAAGACAGAGTTCTCTCTCAAAGTCAACTGTATTCACAACACCATCATCTCAAAGCAGAGAGAAAAAAGAGAATGAAACAGTAAACTCTTGTCCTTAAATATCAGGGACTTCACACTTCGTAGATCACATGTCACACAGACCACTTTGCATTATAAAGACAGTCGCAATGCATTTCTCTCCATGATATCACTTCCACTGTCTCCCACACATCCTTTCCTTAATCCTTTAATTGCACCCCCACAGTCTCAGGCCTTGCATACCAAAGCTAATATTCCTGCAGCTTCCTGCCTTTGTTCTGACCTAAAATGTGAGTCACAGAATCTCCATGAGTGTGTCCACCACACCAAGCCCCCCCCCCCCCCCCCCAGCATTTTAGACAACCGAACAACAAGAGAATACACATCAGTCCACATGCTGTATAGGCTTCAGCCTCCTGCCGTATCTGCTGAAGTTGGGGTTCAACGTCTCTGCGGCGCTGGTTCCAAGGTTGTCAGAGCCAGGAGTGGTACTGGGGTTAAGACAGATAGAGCTCCCAGTGCTCATAAAATGCTCCTTACGGCGTGCGTCTCGAAAAGCCTCTGACAACTAAGTCCAACTCCTAGCCTGCCCATGTGGTTTAGTCTCTAAGCCCGGCGGAACTGCTTTTACTAATAGGAGAAGGGGCGAGGGCGGATCTCTGGCGCCTTAAAACCAGATGCTTCGAGTAGATGGTGGCTTGTCAACCTGGGAAGGTAGCCCATCTAGGGGAAGGTAAACCCTGATTTCAAACCTCCGCTGCCTTGCGGCACACCCGGTCACGGGAAAGGCTTCGGGAGTCAACCCTGAGGAAAAATCCAGAGTCGGCGCCCCTAAGGCATTTCTCTGTTGTGCTCAACATTGTTCTGGCAGCTCCTGCGACAGTGCTGGCGCCAAACTATAGCAGCCCTGCTGTTCCTTTGGATTCATCAGTGACGTGGAGAGGGGGGACATGCTGCATGGGTAACATCTTGTCCTCCATATCTTCCTGCCCAGGCTTGAATCCTACCAACTTCCAAAGCTGGAAGGTAGAACACCGGTGCGCGTCAGCCTGTTCAGCCACAGGCGGTGCTGTTCCAGCAGAGTAGACGTTTAGGATTCTCTTCCATGGTCATCATAGACCGACGGAGGCTGACAAGTGAAACAAAATTATTAAATAAAATTAATTTTTCCTGTAATCCTCTCATTCCCCCAATGCGCACACACAAATGTATTTATCTATAAAAAAAAAAAAAAATTCTTTACCAATAATGGGGAAGTGCAAAAAAAGGTGGCTTAAATGTGTAAATTAAATTATATTGCACAAATGTTTAATAATTTTTTAAAGGCTTATTCATTTTAAAGCATATAATTCTATAGCTTCAGTTCTCATTTATCTCATGTTAAGTATTAATCTCTGCTGCATTCTGATTGGATAACTGCCGGATGGACCCGCCCTTTCCCCGCCTTCTCAGCTTCGGATTGGACAATAGAGTCTCTGCTCATGTCTCTCCATGTAGAGAACTCCTCGAACAGCGCCACAATGCCCGATGGGAAGTGTAGTCTTCAATCCTCTGCGCAAAGAGTCAACTTCACCTCCCAGAACTACAGTTCCAATGGCGACATGGGAGGGGGCGGAGCTTCAGTAGCGCCTGAGATGATGTTCGCGATACTTTTTGAGGTGAAAATTGAACTCTGAATCTGTTAGCAGCGATGACTGAGGAGACGTGAGTAGTTTGATTTATTTTAACCAAGTTAGGACAGCAGTTAAATAAATTTGTTAAAGTTTTTTATCGATATAACCAGAGAAACAGGAGTTTGTTGTTCTTATGTCACCTTTAGCCTGTATGAAAAATTATTCATTTACAAAATATTTTGTAAACGTTTCCCTCAGACAGCATCAGCATGTATGTATTTATGTATATATTATTAATTTAAGAAATGAAAAAGGAGCTATGAATTTGTTTGCTTATCACATATCCTACAGTAATCGGGTTTGCACCTGTTCAATTAAAAATAATGCTGTTTGTCTAGGGGTGGCCATACTTTTGCATACCACTGTAATTAAATGTTAATTTTATGAGATTTTTCACTTATACAGGCAGGGGCGGTCCTGGGTTACTTGTTGTCTGGGGCAGAATATATTTAATGCTGTGGTAAATTACAAGATAAATAAGCTAATAATAATCACACAAGTAATGAGGTCTGAAATTTATTAAGAAAAATCTAAAAGTTACAAAGAAAAAAATAATTTGCATGTGTGGAGTGTGTAATTGACGAGGCAGGTTTGTCTCAAGGCAGTTTATTACACGTCTCTATGGCTGTGTTGTGAGACATGTATATGTTGGACACTGCATATGTGATTTAACCACGATGAAGGAGAGCCAGCCCCCTGCGGTGCGGAGCCACAGAGCCTGGACCCCCTGCGGAGGACAGGGGACAGAAGACTTCCTGACCACTGAGGCTCGGGAAGAGAGAAGGGGGAGTTATGTAAATAAAAGGCTAATGAATGTAAATAAGAGATTTTGAGAGAGATGTGTGATTTCCCCCGCGAGGGAAATGGTTTGATGTCAGAATGTTTAAATGAGAGAACTTTGGTGTGTTCACTCTTTTTGTTCGCTGCTCAAGAATGTGAGCAGACAGTGGAATGATTTCTTGAATAAACTGGAATGAAAGACAATTCGGTTTCGTTATTCAAGTCTCCCCACATTGGTGACTGACGACGTTGAGAATGAACGAAGAAATTCTCAGGGTCCCGGACTCACAGCGCTCAGAGCTGGCGAGCGCAGTGGCCGTTAAGCTGCCTGATTTCTGGCAGGATAACCCACGGTCGTGGTTTCTGCAAGCAGAGTCGCAGTTTGCGCTCGCAGGAGTAACGGTGGATGACACTAAGTTCCACCATGTCATCGCTAAACTGGACAACAGCACAGCTCGGTGCGTGCAAAGCTTGGTGGAGCAGCCACCCGCGACCGACAGGTACGGCAAGCTGAAATCCATCCTCATCAAGTTTTTCACCCCCTCGGCTGAAGTGAGGGCGAGGAGGATCCTGGCTTTGCTAGACCAAGGTGGACACAGGCCGAGCGCCCTGATGGAGGAGATGATACAGCTGAGAGGGTTGGACAACGATGATTTCATTTTTCAGTTCATCTTCCTCTCCAACCTCCCGGCGCATGCGAGAAGCACGCTGGCCGGCAAAAAGTGTCACACCCTGGAGGAGTTCCGGGAGCTGGCCCAGGAGGCAGATGGGATCCTGGACGCCTGCGGCGGGCAAGCAACCACAGCAGCGACCCGAGACAGCGGGGAGCCAGAGGCGGCAGAACCAGACTGGCCGACGACGGCGGCAACACGGCCGCGACGAGGGGGAGCCAATAGCCCGGCGGCAGAGGCGCGGGCACGACACAGCGGAGGAGAAGATCTCTGCTTTTACCATCGGAGGTTCGCAGAGAAGGCACGCAGGTGTGTGCCGCCCTGCATCTTCAGGAGTTCGGGAAACGGCAAGACCGGGGGTCGCTAGCAGCTTCGACCCTCGGAGAACGCAACAAGCTGCTCTACATCACGGATGCGCGCTCCGGACGAGAGTTCCTCATCGACACCGGAGCACAAGTGAGCTTCATCACTCCAACATACGCGGACCGGGTGGCTGGACCCCACGGTAGCGGAGCTACAGCGGCAAATGGCTCGAACATCAACACCTACGGGAGAAGGACCTTGCCTTTATGCTTACATGGCCGCACATATGAATGGACTTTTGTGATAGCGGCGGTGAGTTTCAACATGTTGGGCGCGGATTTTTTGTGTTCACACAATCTGTTAGTTGATCTTGCTAATAGACGGCTGGTAAATGCACTCTCTTTTTACTCTCTCCCCTGTTAGCTCGAGTGTCCCCGCCACCAGTACAGACCCACCTCGCTACAGCAGGTGGTAAGTTTCACACACTCCTCACCCAATTTCCAGCGCTCACTGTGCCCACTTTTTCAGCGACGGTCGCGAAGCACGGGGTGAAACACTTTATCCCCACTTCTGGTCCTCCCGTGTTTGCAAAAGCTCGGCGCTTGGATGCAGTTAAGCTCGCCATTGCGCGCGAGGAGTTCGCCAGCCTGGAGAGGCTGGGCATCGTTCGTAAGTCGAAGAGCCCGTGGGCTTCGCCGCTGCACATGGTACCGAAAGCCGATGGCTCCTGGAGACCGTGCGGGGATTACCGCAGGCTAAACAACGCTACGGCGCACGATCGTTATCCCATCCCGCACATTCAGGATTTTTCGGTGCACCTGGCGGGGGCGCGCATTTTTTCAAAGATTGATCTAGTTCGCGGCTATCACCAAGTCCCGGTCCAACCGGAGGACATTCCTAAAACAGCGGTAATAACCCCGTTCGGACTTTTCGAATTTTTACGCATGCCGTTTGGTCTCAAAGGGGCGGCGCAAACATTTCAGCGGATGATGGATGCCGTGTTTACGCGATCTCCCTTTCGTGTTTGTGTACCTCGACGACATTTTGGTCGCGAGTACTTCATAGGACGAACACGAAACGCACCTCACAGCAGTTTTTAGGAGGCTGGGAGAGCACGGCTTAATAGTTAACCCAGCCAAGTGCCAGTTCGGCGTCGAGCGGATCGATTTTTTGGGTCACCGCGTCTCCCCGGAGGGAGCGGTTCCGTTACCAGAGAAAGTACGCGCGGTAGCGGATTTTCCCCGTCCACAAACGGTCAAATCACTACAGGAATTCTTGGGGATGGTGAATTTTTATAACCGATTCCTGCCCCACGCAGCTCAAATCATGCAACCGTTATATGCCGCGCTCAAAAAACAAAAACCGACCCAGGCGGTCGAATGGTCCCCGGAGCGGGAGCGCGCGTTCACAGAGGTTAAAAAAGCCTTGGCTGACGCTGCGCTCCTGGCCCACCCAGACCCTGCAGCACGTATCACGCTGACGACAGACGCTTCAGATTTAGCCATAGGGGCCGTTATTGAGCAACAGGTAGCCGGAGTTTGGCAGCCTTTGGCTTTCTTTAGCAAATCTTTAAGCGCGGCTGAACGAAAATACAGCGCGTTTGACAGAGAGCTGTTGGCGCTGCATTTGGCTATTCGTCATTTCCAGTTCTGGCTGGAAGGACGGTGCTTCACCGCTTATGTGGACCACAAGCCGCTCACATACGCCATGGCCAAAATTTCAGACCCGTGGTCCGGCAGGCAGCAGAGGCAGCTGGCCGCAATCTCGGAATTTACCACTGACATTAGGCACGTCGCGGGCAAATTCAATGTAGTAGCGGATTGTCTCTCACGCGCGTTCACGACCCCAACACGCGCAGAGGCAGAACGGGCCACCGTGACCGCGCCGCAGGAGAGCGGCACGGTGGCGCGCGCAGCCCCGGTGCACGTGGGTATAGATTACGCAGCCATGGCAGCGGACCAGGGGGCGGACGCAGACGTGCGCGCGCTCCAGTCTGGACCAACAGGGTTGAGGCTGGAGAGCAAGTGTTTACAAACCGGTATGCCCCCCCTGATCTGCGACATGTCGACGGGGCGCCCGCGTCCGGTGGTTCCGGCCACGTGGCGCCGCCGTGTTTTTGACTCGGTCCACTCACTGGCGCACCCGGGGGTGCGCGCGTCGGTGAAACTAGTGGCGGAAAAGTTTGTTTGGCCGTGCCTGCGCACGTGAAGGAATGGGCAAAAACCTGCATTTCCTGTCAACGGGCCAAAATTCACAGGCACACAAGAGCCCCGTTAGAACCGTTCCGCATTCCGGCCAGAAGGTTCGACCATGTGCACGTCGACCTTGTGGGCCCCCTATCGGCATCACAGGGGTTCACGTATCTTTTGACAATGGTGGACCGCACCACACGTTGGCCGGAAGTGGTCCCACTTGCGACGACCACGGCCGCGGAGGTGGCTCGCGTTTTTTTAACGGCTTGGGTGGCGCGTTTCGGGGTTCCGTCGGACATTACGTCCGATAGAGGACCGCAATTCATCTCTGAGCTGTGGTCAGCGATGGCCAACGGCTTAGGAGCCAAAATTCACCGCACTACGGCTTACCACCCTCAGGCCAATGGTTTATGCGAGCGTTTTCATAGGTCTTTGAAGGCAGCACTCAGAGCGTCGCTCACGGATGCAGATTGGGTGAATAAACTTCCATGGGTTTTATTAGGGTTGCGTTCTGCGCCTAAAGAGGACTTAGACGCCTCCCCAGCGGAGCTGGTATTCGCACAAACTCTGAGGCTGCCGGGCGAGTTTTTACCAGAGCCCCCAGAGCCCCCACCTCTCTCGGCTCTGGGACCGTTAGTCGGCACGGGGGCAGACACGCTCCCGGGTCCGGTTCATCACGCTTTTCCACGAGTTTTCGTCCCCAAGGCTTTGAAAAATGCCGATTTCGTTTTTGTCAGGCGCGAAGCCCTAAAAGCAACGCTCAAACCGCCTTACGAAGGGCCATTTCGAGTGCTGGAGGCAGGTGATAAGCAATTTGTGCTAGATTTTGGAGACAGAAAAGAGACAGTCAGTATTGACAGACTAAAATCTGCTTTTGTCATGAAGGACGTGTCTGTACCGGTCGCGGTGGCGCCTCGACGAGGCAGGCCCCCGCAGAGGGCAATTAATCACTCTCTCCCTCAGTCAACAGAGCCGAAGCAGAAACGCACCGCAGGCAAGGCGGGGCCAACGCACAGCAGATTCGGCAGACGGCTGAAGCCCAAGCGGCGCACAGACTGAATGTTGGTGTTGATTATTCAGTAGTGAGTAAGGTGCTATTTAATTTTAGGAATTAGTCTGTTCTTCATCGTTTGGGGGGGGGTTATATGGCTGTGTTGTGAGACATGTATATGTTGGACACTGCATATGTGATTTAACCACGATGAAGGAGAGCCAGCCCCCTGCGGTGCGGAGCCACAGAGCCTGGACCCCCTGCGGAGGACAGGGGACAGAAGACTTCCTGACCACTGAGGCTCGGGAAGAGAGAAGGGGGAGTTATGTAAATAAAAGGCTAATGAATGTAAATAAGAGATTTTGAGAGAGATGTGTGATTTCCCCCGCGAGGGAAATGGTTTGATGTCAGAATGTTTAAATGAGAGAACTTTGGTGTGTTCACTCTTTTTGTTCGCTGCTCAAGAATGAGAGCAGACAGTGGAATGATTTCTTGAATAAACTGGAATGAAAGACAATTCGGTTTCGTTATTCAAGTCTCCCCACAGTCTCCATCATGAGCAAAGTAGAAAGAGGACATCTCAGAAAAAACTTGTCCCTTATATACCCAGGTCACATTGCATTCAAATCAAAAGTAACAATGCATTTCCTCTTTAATCCCTTAGCCTCCCCCTCACAGTCTTTGGGCCACAAAGGATCCTCCAAGCAGTCTCTTGCATACCAAAGATTACACTTTCACAGCTTCCTGTTATCTCCAAGGAAACTCTGCGCTTTGTTCTTATCTAAGATGTGAGACATTATGTAAGGCATTAAGTAAGTCACATGTGTGGCTACACCCCCCCCCCAAACATTTTAGATCGAACAAAAGAATAACAGTCTGCATGCTGTCATAGAATCATTACACATCAATCCACATGCTGCTTGGGCTTCAGTCTTCTCCCGTATCTGCTGTAACCAGGATTCACCACCTCAGCGGTGCTGTCATGCTGGGGAGCTGCTGTCTGGGGGTGAAAACCTTTTGTCAGTCCCTGCGGGTGTTCTGGGGAAATTTTACTCTGGGAAGCTCCTCGTGGGGGTCTTCCACGCCGAGGGGCCCTCGCCAACAGCACTTGCTCGTCCGCCACCACAAAAGCGGGTTCGAGTCTGTTTAAGCCAACCTTTTCCCTCCTACCCCCCAAATCTAGCAAAAAATGCTTGTCCCCTGTTTCCAGCACTCTGAATGGTCCATCATAAGGCGGTCGCAATGGGGGGCGATGTGCATCGTGTCTGACAAAAACGAACTCCGCGTTTTTCAAAGTTTTAGGTACAAAAACGCGCGGAAAACTGTGGTGGGCAGGGCCCGGCAGCGTGCCTGTGTCGATGCTACACTGCAACAGCCGAAACGGGGAGCTGCCCGGTGCAGGATTATCTGGGAGAAACTCCCCGGGCAACCGAAGTGGCTGCGCAAAAACAAGTTCGGCTGGGGAAGCCTCTAAGTCCTCTTTAGGTGCATAACGTAACCCCAATAAAACCCACGGTAGCTTGTCTACCCAATTTGCATCCGTCAGTGACGCTCTGAGAGCTGCTTTCAATGACCTGTGAAAACGTTCACATAACCCATTAGCCTGTGGATTGTATGCGGTTGTACGGTGAATTGTGACGCCTAGGCTGCGGGCCATTGTTGGCCAAAGTTCGGAAACAAATTGAGGGCCTCTGTCGGACGTAATGTCCGACGGGACTCCAAAACGCGCCACCCATGCTGTTACAAACGCGCGCGCCACCTCCTCGGCTGTGGTTGACGCTAAAGGAACCACCTCCGGCCAGCGCGTGGTGCGGTCCACCATTGTCAGAAGGTGCGTGCACCACTGTGATGGCGGGAGGGGACCCACGAGGTCCACGTGAATGTGGTCAAACCTCTTAGCCGGAATGTGAAATGGCTCCAAGGGAGCCCTCGTGTGTCTGTGTACCTTGGCTCGTTGGCACGCCATGCAGGCTGCCACCCACTCTTTAACTTGTTTGCGGAGGCCCGGCCACACAAATTTTTCTGCTACAATTTTGACCGACGCGCGCACCCCCAGGTGCGCCAAAGAATGAATCGAGTCAAAAACGCGGTGGCGCCACGCGGCCGGCACCACGGGACGCGGTCTCCCCATGGAGACATCACAGATTAGAGGGGGCATACCGTCTTGCAGCACCCTGCTCTCCAGCCTTAACCCTGTTGGTCCAGACTGCAGCGCGCACACATCTGCGTCACTAACCTGCTCCGCGGCCATGGCTGTGTAATCTATCCTCATGCAGACGGGGGCAGCCACGGCGCGCGAGAGGCAGTCTGCCACTACATTCAGTTTACCCGACACGTGCTGAATATCGGTAGTAAACTCTGAGATCGCGGCCAGCTGCCTCTGCTGCCGGCCCGACTCACGGTTCTGAAACTTTGGCCATCGCAAATGTTAGTGGCTTGTGGTCAACGAACGCAGTGAAACAGCGCCCTTCTAGCCAGAACTGGAAGTGGCGAATGGCCAAATGGAGAGCCAGCAACTCCCTGTCAAACGCGCTGTATTTACGTTCACTATCGCGCAAGGTCCTGCTGAAAAAGGCGAGTGGCTGCCAAGCGCCGGCTACATGCTGCTCCACGACCGCCCCTATGGCCACATCTGACGCGTCAGTGGTGAGCGCTATGCGGGCCATTGGGTCTGGATGTGCCAACAACGCAGCGTTTGCCAGGGCTGCTTTGACTTCCGAGAACGCTCGCTCCCGCTCCGGGGACCACTCGATCTTATTCGTGGGTTTCTGTTTTTTGAACGCGGCATACAGCGGTTGCATGAGTTGCGCTGCGCGGGGGAGGAAACGGTTATAAAAATTCACCATTCCCAAAAACTCCTGTAACGCCCTGACCGTCTGCGGCCGGGGGAAGTCTGCTACCGTGCACACTTTGTCAGGTAGCGGAACCGCTCCTTCGGGGGAGACGCGGTGTCCTAAAAAATTGATCTGCGTCACCCGAACTGACACTTCGCTGGGTTATTAACCCGTATTCTCCAAACCTCTGGAAAACTGCCGCGAGGTGGTTTTCGTGTTCGTCTTTGGACACGCTGGCTACCAAGATATCGTCCAAGTAGACGAACACGAAAGGGAGATCGCGCAGCACCGCGTCCATCATGCGTTGGAACGTCTGTGTAGCCCCTTTAAGCCCGAATGGCATGCGCAAAAACTCCAATAGACCAAATGGAGTTATCACCGCTGTTTTGGGTATGTCCTCAGCGCACACTGGGACTTGGTGGTAACCGTGGACCAAGTCTATTTTAGAAAAAACGCGCGCCCCTGCCAAATGAACGGAAAAATCTTGGATATGAGGGATTGGGTAGCGGTCATGCACTGTGGCGTTGTTCAACCTGCGGAAATTCCCGCAAGGTCGCCACGAATCGTCAGCTTTCGAGACCATGTGTAGCAGGGAAGCCCATGGGCTGTTCGAACGCCTGATGATACCCAACCTCTCCAGGTTGGCGAACTCCTCGCGCGCTATGGCCAGTTTAGCTGCGTCCAAGCGCCGAGGTTTTGCAAAAACGGGCGACCCGGTGGTGGTAATAAAATGTTCCACCCCGTGTTTAGTGACGGCTGCCAAAAATGTGGGGACCGTGAGTGCTGGGAACTGAGTGAGCAGTGTGTGGAACTTACCGCTTGCAGCTGTGACGTTGGCGTGTGCTGTTGGCCGGGCCGCTCGAGCTGTACAGGGAATAGAATCAAAAGAAAGTGCATTAACCAGGCCTGTTAGCGACATCAACCGACAAACCATGTGAGCACAAAAAATCAGCCCCCAATATGTTGAAATTCAATGCTGCTATAACAAAAGTCCACTCAAATGTACGGCCGTGTAGAGACAGAAGCAGAGTCCTCTCACCAAAGGTCTTAATCTCTGAGGCGTTCGCTGCTGCCATCTCGGGGCCTCTGGAACCTGCCAGCCGGTCAGCGTAGGAAGGCGTGATGAAACTCAACTGGGCGCCTGTGTCCACGAGGAAATGCCTCCCTGAGCGTGCGTCCGTCAAGTAGAGCAGCTTGTTCTCCTCCCCGAGGGTCGCAGCTGCTACCGACCCCCAGTCTTGGCGTTTTCCCGAGCGCTTCAACTGGCACGGTGGTATACATTTGCGTGCCTTCTCTGCAAAGCGGCGGTGGTAGAAACAAAGGGTGTCTCCTCCGCGTTCCTTGGCCCCCGCCGCTGCCGTCGTCGATGGTTCTGCTACCGCTGTCCCTGGCTCCCCGCCATCTCCGGCCGTCGCGCCGAGCTCCGTTGCTGCTGCAGTGGCCGCGCGCTCTCTGCTGGCATTGACAATCCGATGCGCCTCCCGGGCCAGCGCACGGTAGTCCCACTGGGCCAACAATGGCGAACTGGCCAGGGCCACTCTCGTCGCTGACGGCAGGGTCCTGAGGAAGAGGTGGGTAAAGATGAAGTGGTCATCGTCCGATCCTTTCAACCTCAGCATCTTCTCCATCAGGCCAATGGGCGTGCAGTCTCCCAACTCGGTCAGCACCAGGAGTCTCTCTGCTCTCTCCTCAACCGAGAGAGTGTAGTGCTGGATGAGTGCAGCCTTCAATGCGCCATATTTGTCGCTGGCTGGTGGCTGCTCCAGAAGGCTCTCCACATGCTGAGCCGTGTGGTTGTCGAGCTTTGCGATCACATGGTAGAATTTCGTGTCATCTACCGATATTCCCCGGAGGGCGAACTGTGCCTCAACCAGGTGGAACCAGGAGCGCGGGTTGTGCTGCCAAAAGTCCGATAGCTGGACCGCAACGGCATATGCTTGGCTGGGGGCTCCCAACGAGGCTGGCCCCGGGGAATTGTCTTCTTGCTGCATGCTACGTTTTGGGTCACCAGTGTGGAGTGTGTAATTGACGAGGCAGGTTTGTCTCAAGGCAGTTTATTACACGTCTCTATCATGAGCAAAGTAGAAAGAGGACATCTCAGAAAAAACTCGTCCCTTATATACCCAGGTCTCCCCACAGCTCACAAGTCACATTGCATTCAAATCAAAAGTAACAATGCATTTCCTCTTTAATCCCTTAGCATCCCCCTCACAGTCTTTGGCCCACAAAGGATCCTCCAAGCAGTCTCTTGGCACACAAAGGATCCTCCAAGCAGTCTCTTGCATACCAAAGATTACACTTTCACAGCTTCCTGTTATCTCCAAGGAAACTCTGCGCTTTGTTCTTATCTAAGATGTGAGACATTATGTAAGGCATTAAGTAAGTCACATGTGTGGCTACACATAAAAGGTTCTGTGAGGAAAAAAGTTGAAAATTTAAGAAAAGTACTAAGAATTTTTTTTTTTTCCATAAGCGTAGCAGCTACATTAAAGGTTCCATTCAGTCAAATACAGTGTTGGGCAAGTTACTAAAAAATAGTAACTAGTTAGTTACTAGTTATTTATTTTCAAAAGTAACTAGTTACTTGGAAAAGTAACTCACATTACTTTTAAATGCATACTTAAATCATCTTGCACACAGTAAGATCAAGGGCCCCTTGTTCTAATCAGAAAAAAGAAAACTGGTGAGAAAAAGTCTCATCTTACAGAGATAAAATGTCTTTTACATAAACTATTGTAATCAGTAGAAAGTCAGAAATTTGCCAGAAAAAAAGCTGTAAATTCACAGAGAAAATTTTGGACCCCCTGCTGGGTCGTTTTTGGCCCACGAGCCATGTGCTTGACACCCCTGGACCAGCCCATTAAAAATGCATATTTAGTGGATTTACTTCCATGAAATAGTTGCATATCACAACAGCATATAAATTAATAAGATAAACTAAAACAGAAAGCATGGATAAATGAATGTTCATCGCTTAGAAGAAGCTGCTCTTTGCTGCAACAAATCACAATCACTTTTTCTCTGTGCGTAAGAAAACTTTAATGCATTTAATGCAGACATTTTTTTAGATGCTGGGATAGGCTCCAGCCCCCCCGCGACCAGAAAAGGATTAAGTGGAAGAAGATGGATGGATTAAATGTGAGCTTCTTGCTCAAAAAGTACTCGTTTAACCACAGAGGTAGGAGCTGTTAGGGGCTACTCACCACGGGGACAGCAAGTGATCAGGGTTCGATATGAGAAGTCGCCACCGCCATGGCATTTCTTTCTACTGAGCTGCAGCGTGAACTGGGGTAGGACAGGAAACCCACTTGCGGAGGAGACTTGATAGCTGCACCAGCTATGGTAGGGTCAGTTTATTTGCGCTACAAATATATATCCATATTAATAAAATGAGTAACGCATCTGATCAAATTTCAGTAACTGTAATGCATTACTGAATTTTTAAACAGTAATTTCGTTACACAGCACGTTACTCCAAAAGTAGTGGCGTTACTTTGTAGCGCGTTACTCCCAACATTGGTCAAATATGGTGTATTTGTGGGTTTTAGCCTTCTGAAATGTTCTCTTGAGACATACAAACTACAATAAAAGTGTTAAAATCTCTTTTCATTTAAAAATATTTGTATTTTGGCAGAATGGGCAGAAGCCAGTTTTGCTCTTGTGGATAATTTCCCCCTACTTCACTGACAAATGTTTCTGTCACATTATTATTGGCTGCGATGATTCAGTCCTCACCTTTTCTCAGCCCAAGGTGGTAGCTGTTATGTCGTAACTTGCAGACAAGGATGAGGCCAGGAGTAGGGCTTAACACGTGTTTATTAATAAGCTGGGCTCTGTACAGCCGACCGTATATGCAGCCGCTTGGCAGAGGAAAGGCGGAAGAGAGCGCCCCCCTGCCAGCAGCCCCTCTTATACCACCGGAGATGGCGGAACCGGAAACCAGGGCCACCATCCCGTACCACACAAATAATAGCTCCAATAATAACAGTATACGAACACTGAACAAGTAACATAGTATCCCCCCCCCCCCACACACAGAAAATCCAAAATACGCACACAATCAACCCACCCAGTTTGGAACCCGAATCATCCACAAGACATAAACTAAAATCACCAAAAGGGGCCTATGACATTCACACCAAAGAACTAAAATTAGGGGGGATGGGTAGACTGCTGTCCTACCCCCACACGGCGAGGCGGATTATTCTGCCGCCTATGCTATTAAAGTCCATAAAAGAAAAGTACTGCCGTGTTCAGTTCACCCCTGGCGGCAGTCCACTTCCCAGACCACAGCTGGTCGCCTCCACCTTGGAGCATCTTCTCCTCCATATTTCCAAGTGCACCAACCGTCTGGGGTCGTGCCCACCCGTCTTCTTCAGGGCACGCCGTAATTCATTGGGATGGCGTCACGAGCCATCCGACAGCAGAAGATATTGATGGTGCCGCTCACACATCACTTGCAGCCGACCCTGATACCATTCCATATTCCACTTCTGTCTCACCCGCCTGGACCTCGCCTCCACCCGAGCCCGAACCCAGTCTGCGACTCCAAGTGGGGCCTTACATGGCCTGCGGTGTTTCCGCCTGGCACTTGCTCTTCCAGTGCCACTCGGTCCTGCCCCGATTGCTTGTAGCTCCGCGGCTGATCCCGCCCCTATGGTCCCATATTCACCAGTCCTCCACGGCCGTACTCCGAGAACATCTGAGACCATCATTTGGGCCCCATTCGTCGCCACAGGTCCTCCCCTATGCTGCCCAGCACCCACATCCATGGTAGTTTGGACACTGGCACTGGGGCTCTCTTATGGCGACCCTGAGCGCGACGCAGCCTGTCCACTTTCCGGAGTGCCCAGCAATGGTTTATCCTACACTACATTGTCCTGGACCCTCAGAACTGGTCAGTCCCACAGTCTGCCACCTGACCACACTTCCCCAGCGCCACTCCTGATGGAGAATCCAAGGCCATAAAATAAGTTGCAGCCCATGATGTTAGAGCCGTGGGCCGTCACGATGAACTCCACAGCGGCTATCAGAATCAGAATCAGAATCAGGTTTATTGCCATTGTTCATGTAGTACACAAACTAGGAATTTGTCTCGGTACAATGCTGCAACATTAAACATGATAAGATAAGAGAAATAAACTATACATGTAATAAAGTGTAGGATAAGATTAAGTGATACTGGTCAACAGTTAAAATATATATTAGCCAGCAGCAGATACTGTGGAGAACTATATAGTGCAGTCGGTAATGCAGGAAGAAAACAGTGATGATTGACATGAGTCTGGTTGAGCTGCTGTACATGGTGCACGAGAGTCACTTAGTGTTCAGCAGTCTAATGGCAGAGGGGAAGAAGCTGTTCATGTGACGGGAGGTTTTAGTCTGGATGGACCGAAGTCTTCTACCAGAGGGGAGGGGGGCAAACAGTACATGACCAGGGTGTGAGGGATCGGCTATGATCCGGCCAGCACGCCTCCGGGTCCTGGAGATGTACAGATCCTGGAGAGATGGGAGCTTGCAGCCGATCACCTTCTCAGCAGTGCGCACGACGCGCTGCAGCCTTAGCCTTAGCTGAGGCTGCCTTAGCCTCAGCTAAGGAAGCAGCCTTAGTCTGTCCTGGCAGTGGCTCCTGCGTACCACACGGTTATGGAGGTGGTGAGGATGGACTCAATGATGGCTGTGTAGAAAAAGCACTAACATCTTGGTGGGTAGCTTGAGCTTCCTCAGCTGCCGCAGGAAGAACATCCTCTGCTGGGCTTTTTTGATGAGTGAGCTGATGGTCAGCTCCCATTTGAGGTCCCTGGTGATGGTAGTGCCTAGGAAGCGGAAGGAATCAGCAGTGGTGATGGGAGAGCCTGAGAGGGTGAGGGGGGGCAGAGGAGTAGTGACTTTCCTGAAGTCTACAATCATCTCCACTGTCTTCAGAGCGTTCAGCTGCAGGTTGTTATTGCTGCACCAGGACGCCAGCTGGGCCACCTCTCTCCTGTAGGCGGACTCGTCGCCGTTGGAGATGAGCCCGATGAGGGTGGTGTCGTCCGCAAACTTGATCAACTTGACAGACTGGTGGCTGGAGGTGCAGGAGTTGGTGTAAAGGGAGAAGAGTAGGGGGGAAAGTACACAGCCCTGGGGTGATCCGGTGCTGATGCTAGTATAGTCTGAGACAGTCTTTCCCAGCCGCACATGCTGCCTCCGGTCCGTCAGGAAGTCGATGATCCACCTGCAGAGGGAGTCAGGCACGTTGAGCAGGGACAGCTTGTCCCGGAGCAGAGCGGGGCGGATGGTGTTGAATGCGGAGCTGAAGTCCACAAACAGGATCCTGGTGTAGGTTCCCGGGGAGTCCAGGTGCTGCAGGATGGAGTGGAGGGCCAGGTTGACTGCATCGTCTACAGACCTGTTGGCTCGGTAGGCAAACTGCAGCGGGTCCAGGAGAGGGGTGGTGATGGACTTGAGGTGGGACAGGACCAGGCGCTCAAAGGACTTCATGACTACAGAGGTGAGCGCTACAGGTCTGTAGTCATTAAGTCCAGTGATCCGTGGCTTCTTGGGGACAGGGATGATGGTGGAGGATTTGAGGCAGGACGGCACGTGGCATAACTTAAGGGAGGTGTTAAAAATGTCTGTGAATACAGGAGCCAGCTGTTTCGCACAGAGTCTCAGGGTGGAGGGAGACACGCCGTCTGGGCCGGGGGCCTTGCGCGGGTTCAGTCTGGAGAACTGTTTGAGCACATCCTGCTCACTGATGATAAGGGGAGGGGGGGGAGGGGGGGGGGTGCCTTAAATGAAGTAGGGAATGTGGAGGCTGTGGAGCTGGAGGGAGGGGGGGAGTTGGACACAGATGACGAGGTGTCAAAACGGGCATAGTGTTGGGACAGTCTCTGACAAAGGGCTTTGTCATCCTGACCTTTAGGAGCCTGAGGCCGATAGTTGGTGATCTGCCTCAGTCCTCTCCACACGGAAGCCGAATCATTAGCAGTGAACTGCTGCTGGAGTCTCTCTGAGTACACAGATTTAGCCCTCTTCAGCTCTCTGTTAAAACCGGTATTTAACCTCCCTGAAGCAGTCCCCTGTCTCCACTTTTCAGCGCTGCTTCCTTCTCCTTCCTGATCTGTCTGAGCTTAGCTGTGAACCAGGGTTTGTCATTAGAGTAACTCACCCTGGTGCGTGATGGAAGAATGTTCTCTTCACAAAAGTGGATATATGAGTTCACAGTGTCCGTGTACTCATCCAGATCATGCGTGGCTCCTTTAAGCATGCCCCAGTCAGATATTTCCATGCACGTTTCCAGCTTCTCCTCAGCATCACTGGTCCGTATCTTCGTAGTGCTCACAACAGGTTTAGTGAGCTTCAATCTCTGTCTGTATGTGGGAATGAGGTGAACCATCACGTGATCAGATAATCCCAGCGCAGCTCGAGGGACAGCGCGATATGCGTCTTTCACTGTGGTGTAACAGTGATCCAGTGTGTTAATCCTCTGGTGGGGCATTTAATAAACTGTTTGTAGCGGGGGAGATCGTGGCTCAGATTGCACTGATTAAGTCGCCAGCCACAATAATCAGCGAGTCTGGAAAACTCCGCTCTGTGTGTTGAATGTGATCCGCGAGCACGCGCTGAGCTTCGCGCGTGTCCGCGTCGGGAGGGGCGTACACAGCGATCAGTATAAAAGAAGCAAACTCCCGTGGGGAATAAAAAGGCTTGCAGTTGATAACAAGAAATTCCAAGGCAGGAGAACAGTGTTTGGAAATTACCGTTACATCAGAGCACCAGCTACAGTTGATGTAGAAGCAGACACCGCCTCCTGTGGTCTTGCCGGAAAGCTCTGTGTCACGATCAGCACGGAAGAGCTGGAAGCCGTCGAGGCGCAGCGCGCTGTCCGGTATATTTTCCCGGAGCCAGGTCTCAGTAAAGCAGAGGACAGCTGAGGAGGCGAGGTCCTTAAAACGCATCAGCAGTCTCAGTTCATCCACCTTGTTAGAGAGAGAGTTGGTATTGGACAGAAATATGCCAGGCAGCGCCGTTCGCGAGCCTCTCCTGCGAAGTCGTACGAGAGCGCCCGCTCGTCTTCCTCTCTTCCGCCGTCTCACTTTCCGAGCCAAACAATAAACCAGATCGGCGGCAGGGGCTAGAAAAACTGGGAGGAGGTCCGTGGGGGTCAAAGTCCTGATATTTAAAAGTTCTTCACGGGTATAAGTGCAAGCAGACACACAATTGACAAACAAAAACAAACAAAGAGCGCAGCGAAGCACCATGTCGACCGCTGTGGGCGCCATCTTGGATGGCCTTAGCCTTATCATCGCCGACTTGTACCGAGCCTTTAGCGTGATGGTACCCACCGTGGCCAACCGTCGTCCTCCATAGCCGCAAAGCGGCGCTGAGAAACTTCCAGTCCTGTAGTTGGGAAAACACTGTCTGACTGTAGCCCAATTCAGCACAGAACTTTCCTCTCCCGTGTCGACCAACATCGGTGTTATATATTAAAATGTTAAAATATTATCTTTTTGTGTGATGAGGGTGGTGGCTCTACCTTTCCGGTTCCGCCACCACCCTGGGTATAAAAGGCCAAGGTGGAAGAGACGTGGTCTCTTTTTGACCTTTGCCTCTGCCTGTACGGAGCGCTTTGTGTGTGTGAGTCTACACAATAAAGTTCAGTTCTATTGTGCCTCCAGCCTCGTCACTGGGTTACGGATTATGGACATAACATTTGGCAACGAGGATAAAAGAATGGATAAAGGCATTTCAGGCATTCTTCCATTTCTGGAGCTTCCTGGCTTGCCACCGGTGCCGTGGGAGAGGTGGTTTGCCACATTTGAGAATTATCTGGTGGCATTGAACCTCGGTGAGTTGGAGAAATTGCGTGCGCAAGCAATTTTAGTCCATAATCTTGGCATGGAGGGACAGCGCATTCTGAGCACACTAGGAGTGTGCGACAGTTTTAAGGATGTGGTTGGGCTAATGGTGCACAACTTTTGCGCCCTGAAAAATGTCATAGTCCGGAGGATGCAGTTCCGACAGCGCTGCCAGCGGACTGGAGAGTCGGTGCAGCGGTGTGTTGCTGATCTGCACCAACTAGATGGGGGTTGCCAGTTTGGGACCTTGGAAGAAGAAATGGTGCGTGATCAGTTGGCGGAGCACACGTTGTGTCCAGCTGCGCGGTCAAGACTCTTTACGCATTCCGGTGAGCTGACGTTGGCCAAAGCGGTGGAGATAGCCCAGCAGTTTGACACAGCGGATAAACTGTCAAGGGACCTTGGTGAGAGAACAGCGTTGGGGCAACCCGACTCACAATCAGTGGCGCAGGCTGTAGACCTGGATAGCGATGATAGCTTGGAAGACAAAGAAGAATACGCTACTGCTATTAAAATTAGGTCCGCCCCAGGGTCGCCAAGATGTTTTGGCTGCGGGTCTACCAAGCACTGGTACAAGGCGAGAGAGTGTCCGGCAAAAGGCAAATGATGTGGCAAATGTGGACTCCTACATCATTTCGCCAGGGCCTGTAAGAGGTTTGAGCGAGGGGAGCAACGACGTGAAATGGATTCCCCCACCACGACTCCTACGGTTGTTCACACCGTATCACCAAGCACAGAGGGCTGTACATATTTGACTGTTGCGTTGGACGGCGAGGACGTGCCGTTGTTGGAGAACATGGGTGCGGTGAGGTCTGTGTTGAATTGGTCTGCTGTGAAGAGTTATTTCCCCTACCATCATGTGAGAGGTCTGTCAACGCCATTTTGTGGGTATGGCGGTAATAGGCTGTCCATCGTGGGTTCGCTGGAGCTGACGGCGAGGTATAAGACAGCGGTGGTGTCCAATATACAGTTCGTGGTGCCCGAGTGTGGGTCGAATATGATGGGCTGCGATCTGTTTTATGGACTGGGTTTCTCAATCACCAGCAGCAGCGAAGAGGAACGGTCAGTGGTGTGGTTTGTGGGACTGGCCGGTTCTGCAAGGTGTTGACAATGCGGTTTGGGACGACACTTGGCCTAGTATTCTGGGAGATGGACAGGACAATTTCCACCCAGGGCCATCAGGGCAGGGTTCCGGTGCCAGGGTTCACGTTACCCTAGGTGAGGGAACTGAGCGGCACGGTGGAACGCCCATAATGGCGGGTGAGGCTGTGAAGATGACCCCCTCTGCTTCCGGGATTCGGCCTGGAGACACCGTGAAGCACGGGGCTGGAACGGCTATGCCGACGTTTGAAATAAAAGAGAGCGGAGCAGGACCAGCTGGCACGGGTAATCTGCGTGCCACACAGGAACACTGTAGGCTGGGTCGGGCTTCACGGAGGGTCGCCGGTGTGACCACTACCGGTGAGGAAGCCCGTGGGAGACATCATGGACATGGGAAGTCGAGGAGAGCTCCTCTAAGAGTCAGTGACATGGTTCGACCTAGGGAGGAGGCTTGACTGAGAGGTGCCCACGGGAAGAGGAAACGGACGTGACGACCAGGGGCGGTCTGAAGGTGGTGGCTGTTCCGGAGGACTGGTACCTTCGGCTGTGATATGACTCATGGAGACATCCCAATGAGCTGCAGCGTGTTGCTGAGGAGAAGGAGGTGTCGGGGCCCCGACATGGCTCTTTTCCAGGGACAAAGAAACAAAGGAGTTCTGGGTGGGACCTGCCAGACAAGTCCCCCGGGGGAGTGGCTTCTCTATTGAGACTGTACGATAGCAAGGGGCGATGGTGTGGGTTAAATGCGGAATTGCCCGGGCTATGTTGTTCTCATTTTGGACTGCTATAACAGGTGCCCATGTGAAAAAAAATACTCATGTAATGTGTGTTTCACCATGTGTAGGGGTGTGTATTACAGTGGGATTGCCCAGGTTGGGGTGGTATTATTACCTCCGCCAAGGAGGTTATGTTTTCATCGGCGTTGGTCTGTCTGTCTGTCTGTCTGTTTGTTAGCAACATAACTCAAAAAGTTATGGACGGATTTTCATGAAATTTTCACAGATTGTCAGAAATGGAGTATCCTACAGATGATTACATTTTGGTGGTGATCCGGATCACCGTCCAGAAGAAAACCGCCATTACGGAAAATGCCATTTTCGTGAATAACTACTGAACCACTAATCCTATCATTGTGAATCCAATTGCTAGTCATATGTTTTCATGGTCAACGTATCTGAAAACGTACACACAAACACTGTATGGGGGGAACTGTGGCGCTTGGCGGAGGTCTGCGCTCTCCGAGTGCTTTTCTAGTTGTGGATGTTATAGTGGTGTATGAAGGCACATGTTACTGGTTGTGTGTGTTTGTTACATTGAAGTTTTTCTTTTGTGTATATAAGTTCATGGGATTGTTTTGGTTTTATATTAGGAACACGGCATTATTTTATTTTATGGACCTTTTAGCTTCAAAGCCGGCAGAATAATACATCTGGCCGTGTGGAGGTGGGACAGCAGTCCACCTGTCCCCCTCTAGTTTTAATTTTTTTTGTGTGTGTGCATGGATAGGCTTATTTTATTTGTTTGTCAGTAGAGACTCGGGACTCGAGACTGTGACTCGGGTACTAAATTTGAGAGGGCCTAATTAGCGTGTATGTGTTTTGGACTTTTCTACCGGTGTGTGTGTGTGGGGGGTTATATATTAAAATGTTAGAATATTATCTTATTGTGTGATGAGGGGGGGGTGGCTCCACCTTTCCGGTTCTGCCACCACCCTGGGTATAAAAGGCCAAGGCAGAAGAGATGTGGTCTCTTTTTGACCTTTGCCTCTGCCTGTACGGAGCGCCTTGTGTGTATTAGTCTACACAATAAAGTTCAGTTCTATTGCACCTCCAGCCTCGTCATTGGGTTACGGATTATGGACATAACAATTGGTACTGGAACTCCATCCAAAATTACCATGCAGCGCATGTGCCCATCGGTACTCAGGAGCACCGTGTATACTACTGTTGGAGCGGGAGACGTTGAAGTCTTGCACAGGCTCTCTTGTCCAGCTGACTGGCACATCCTCACAAAATGATGGAGATAGCCGCAATTTCCACAGCGCTCCCCTCTTGCCGCACACTCTCTGGCCTTGTGGCGGTGCTTTGTGGACCCACAACCCACACACCTGGGCTTTCCCGGGGCAGACCTCATCCATGCAGTGTTGGCCTCCTCCACGTCGTCCATGACGCTCCCGTCACTGTCTGGGTCCACTACCTGTGTGGCCATGGGGGATCTTGAACCTTCTGGCAAAAGGTGCTCGCTTAACTCCCGAGTTAGCTTATCTGGTGCTTCCAGCTGTAGCGCTAACTCGGCAGCCCTAGTCAGCGTCAACTACCCCCGGAACATGAGAAGCTTGGAGCGGACTGCAGCAATGTTGGTGGGTTCCGCCAACTGGTCGCGCACCATTTCTTCTTCCAACGGCCTGAACTGGCACCCAACAGCCAACTGCCTTAAGTCCGATGCGAATCGCTGGATCAGTTCGCTTACCTGTTGGCAGCGCTGTCTGAACTTAATCCGCCTAACGATGATGTAGTCTGGCACCCTGAAATGGTGTGCTATTAACTCGACCACTTCTTCGTAAGTGTCTGCATCTCCAAGCGTGCCCAAAATTCTTTGTCCCTCCATTCTCAGGTTGTGTTCTAATAATGCACGAGCTCACAGCGTCTCCATTCTTCCCAGGTCCAACGCTACCATGTACGTCTTGAAAGCCGCATACCGAGGACACGGCACAGGACAGCTCCCCCCAGGAGCTCCAGAAATGGACGAATTGGTGTTCCACACGCCTCCATGAGTTTACCTCTCGTCGCCAAATGTTATGTTATGACTTGTAGACAAGGATGAGGCCAGGAGTGGAGCTGAATACTTGTTTATTAATAAGCTGGGCTCTGTACACCCGACCGTACTTGCAACCGTTTGGCAGAGGAAAGGCGGAAGAGAGCGCCCTCCCTTCCAGCAGCCCCTCTTATACCACTGGAGATGGCAGAACCGGAAACCGGGGCCGCCATCCCATACCACACAAATAAGAGTTCCAATAATAACAGTATATGAACATTGAACAAATACATAATAGTAGCTTCAGAGCTTACAGTGCTATTGAGGAGTTAGCTTACCAAGCATGGTTTATATTGTTATTTTCTTCAAATTTCAATCATCCTAACAGACATCCCTGTTGTCCAGTGGTTCACTAATGCACAGTCAATTATTTTATTATTTTGTTATATTTTTATATCAGAGATATTTTCACCAGGATGGCACATCAAATAGTCAGCATTATATTGACTAGTTGGTCAAAGCCACATTACAGCTCACCTCAGCAGGGACAGGCTGACTGGTATTAACTGTTGATCCAACCGGTTTTGATTACTGTTTTCGAAAAATTCTATTCACCCCCACTGGAATCCTTGTTCATCTGTTAACACTTGGCCATTGCATTATTCTTAGACATTATTTTAATTTATTACAGTTTTATTTTATCTAGCTGAAACCCAAGGTGGCTAGATGATGCTAGCTAGCTGCTAGCATCATCTAGCCTCTTTGGACCACCATTCACTCATTCGCAAATGATTCAGTGCTTAATTTACTCCAGTGACCAATCGTCCACTAAAACCGCACACTCCTGTCCACCAGTGATGTGTTATTTCATTCATTTTTAAAGACAAATTTATGTTACTTGGCTCAGGCATGCTACCCAAGCTTAAAGCCAGCAAGCTACGATTAGTAATGATGGTGAAAGAGGGAGGGTGGCATTAATGTCAGCTCTTGGGCATTTAAAGAGACATGCACTGAAACAAACCATTCTGAGGAAGGTTGCCCCAGATGATTCTCAATGATGCTGCAATAATGAAATGGTTAAAAGCAATTTGGTCAGAGTATGTCAGCAACATTTTATTAAGACCTGTGAGAACTGTCAAAATGTGAAAAAGAGCAATAAATGTGACTTTTTATGTGTAAAACCTTGTAGATTTACTAGAGTAATGTTGACGAGAATAAACTTGTAAATTTAAGAAAAAAATGAAAAAAAAAAGTGAAACATGGGAGAGAAAAGCTGCAAATTTAAGTGGAAAAAAACTCTTACTAATATTGATGAGCCATCTTATAACTTGACTGTTTTACCTTCATCTTAGGCTCAAATAATAGTGCAGATGAAAAATTAGAAAATTATGACAAAGTATTTTTTTTCTGTCAATTCCAAAAAAGTATGTGTTCTGTGCTCATTTCATGTAAAGTGAAATATTTCAAGCCCGTTTTTGTTTTTATTTTGATAGCATGGCTTATAGTTCATGAACATCAGAACAGATTAGTAGTTATGTAGTATAGTTAATGTCTTAAAGGAAAATGTAAAAAAAAATGCATATTTGAATATGAATATGTATAAGCTAAAAAAACCAAGATCATCCAGAACAAATGTTAAAAACAGAATATTTGAAAACAAGGAGACATTAAATTGCCACAGGAAAGGTTTCAAATACAGAACTGATTAAAACTCACTCCTGCCCTAAAAAAGTGGTTTACATTTATGAAATATATTAATATAATGTCACCTCATGGACTTTGTGCCCATCAGACAGCTGAGGAGACGTGGGGGGCCCGCACAAGACGGAAGCCCTCCACAGAGCTGAGCCGCTGGAGGCTGACCAACGTGGAGGGGGAGGCAGACGTGGAGGTACATGGAGAACCAGGAGAGCCCAGACAGGGAGCAGAGCATGCTGGAGGCCCACTCTCTGGGTCTGGACACGGTGGGAGTCAAGCCAGGATTTTACCTCTGATCTGCACGATTGTTTAGGCTTCCACTGACACTGAACTAGGGGTCTGAAAATCTGTTTCTCCAGAGATATTTTTACCCCTCTGACAAAGAAATAAGTTGTACATATATCAGAAAAAAGTACCAAATTTCCATAAATACACAAATAAATAAATAGAATAAAAAAAGCTAAATTACAACTTAATCAATAAAAATTTATCTAGAATTTAAGAGAAAAAAAAAGCTAATTTTTGAAAAGCAGTTTACACTCGGGGGTGAGGGTGGAGGCAAAATTACAATTACAAAGCATTTATTTATTTATGCAAATGTTTCAAAGAGGGCTTACTGGGGAAAAAAATGCAGTTTTGTCAGAAAAAAATGCAAATTTACAAGAGTAAAATTGTAAATAAATTAAAAAAGATTCAAAGAGTTTATTTGTCAATACTACTATACGTACAGGACATACAGGAGAACTGAAGTGGCGTTTCTCTCTCTCTACAGTGGTGTGCACAATATAAAAAAGGAATAAGGCTGGTAAAAGGAAAAAAGAAAACAACAACAGCAGTCTATGTACAGTAATGCAACTCGTAGTGCAAATGGCGACAAAAGATAGATCCAGACCTCCCATAGTGCAAATAGAGATAAATGATTAACGATGATAAAATGATGATAAAATCCAGCAATCCTATATACAGAAAACTAGAGATGTAATTGTTATGTCTCAATAACGGGAGACCAGAGCTGTGTTGAACTGAGCAACAAACAAACTATTATAGAACACAGCCACAATATATTCACTGGCTCTAGCCCGCCTGACGTCACCATCCTGAGTTCCCGGCACAGGCTACGGCAAGCCCCAAGGGCCAAATCCCCACACAACATTCTCCCCCTTACAAAACATGGAAACCCCATAGATAACTCACATACATGTATAAGATGGACCCCTTAGAACACATGCAAGATAGACAGTTTTTTTTTTTAAACACCCAGAACAACAAAACTAGTAACCTAAATGGGCACCTGGATAGACTACCAGGACACCCTCCCGTGTTGGGGTGGATTATTCTGCCGCCCATTCCCAACACACATTGGCTAAAGCTACTTTCAGGACAAAGTCATCAAGGTATTTGGGCCTCTGAAGTATCCTAGCTGAACACCCCACTGAAGGGGCAGCTGCTCCAGGCTCCGTCGGCCACACCTGCGAGTCCCCTAACACCCTCACCAGATGAGTCCCAACCCACATCAGTCCGCTCTGTTGCCGTTCCCAGACTCTGTGCAGGTAATGACTTCCTGGGTCAGCTGGAGTGCCACCGTGTCCTGGCCCCGCCGCCTCATGATCTGTAGGGGCCCCATCCAGAAAGGCTGCAGTTTATGCGTGTGGCTGGGGTGTTTAATCCAGACCCGGTCCTACACATCTTGTGGAGGGTCTGTGTTCTCCGGAGAGTAGGTCGTGGGGGGCCTCAGTTGGTCCAGGGGCAGGTGGAGTTCACGCCCCAGCATGAGTTTCGCCAGGGAGCACCCTGTTGTGGCATGAGCCATCGCCCTGCAGTGGAGGAGTGTGATCTGGAGGGCGTCAGGGAACGTGAAGCCATCTGCCAAATGGGCTCTCAGATCGTTTTTCAGTTTTGTTGAAACGCTCTACACCCCCATTGGCTTGGGGGGTGGTAGAACGCGGTTTTATGTGTTCCACACCCCTAACACCCAAAAACTCCTCAAACCCCCCATAGGTGAACTGTGGGCCATTGTCCATAGTGATGGCATCCGGGATCCCCCCCATCTGGCAAACAGTGACAAGAGGAAACACGTAACCATTTCCGTCGTGACTGAATTAGTGGGCAACACCGCCGGCCATTTGGAGAACAGATCATAGACCACAAGAAAAAAAAACAGCTGCTTGGGGGTGCTGTATGCAGTTCGCCACAGATGTCTAATTGGATGTGCTTCCAAGGGCCCTCTGGGTACGGTAAGGGTCGTGTGGTGGGGGGGGCTGGTCTTTCCACTCTCCAAGCACGGAACACAGTCCTTTACCATGGTTTCAATATCCTTATCGATACCAGGCCACCAAACTGAATCTCTGCAACGCTACTTCACCCTGACCACGCCCAGGTGACCCTCAGGGAGCATCGCCAGAACTCGTGATCTCATAGACACTGGGATCAACGTGCTGTGTCCCCTTGCCACACACACACTATTCCAACAGCTCAGTTCGTTCCTAAACCAGTGAAAAGGTGCCAGATCGCCCTATACTTTCGCAGGCCAACCCTCCCTGATGACTGAGCACAACTGTGACAACATGGGGTCCCGTTCCGACTCTGCCCGGAGCTCCTGGAGGGATACCGTGTCCCAGAGGGGTCCGTGCAGCGTGTTAACCAGATTGGCCTCCGTGAGGTTGTCATTGTCGTCCGGTTGTGTGGTGTTGGCCGTGGCACGGGACAGGAGGTCCGCCACTACGTTTCTCTTTTCCAGGAGTGAATTGGGTAGTAAGTTGTAGGCCCTCAGCTGCTCAGTCCACCTATGGATCCGTTGGGGTCTGTGTCCTGAGCCCATTGTCTCCAGGCATTGTCGTCAGCATTCGGTGGTCCGTTTGCAGGGTGAAGTGGCGCCCGCAGAGATATATGTGCCACCGTTCACATGCCCAGACACAGGTGAGTGCCTCCCTCTCACCCACAGCATATTTCTGTTCGGCCGCTGATAGAGACCTTGACGCGGAATGCCACTGGGCGCTCGATACCGTCTTGCACTTGAGCATAACCACCCCCACCGCCGAACCAGATGCGTCACAGGTCACAAAAGTTGGCCATTTTGGATCAAAGTGGGCCAGCAATGGAGGAGAGGTGAGTTGGGACTTCAACCTAGCGACCACCACTGAGCAGGCCGGGGTCCACTGCCACAGTGCATCCTGCTTCAGAAGAGCCCGGAGTAGTTCGATAGTCTCTGAATAGTGAGGAATAAAATGCCCGTAAAAGTTCACCATGCCCAAGAATGAGGAGATTTGTGCGGGTGTCGTGGGATCTGGAAGACGCAGGACTGCTTCCACGTTCAAGTGCAGGGGCCTCAGACACTTGACCACCAGCCAGAATCCCACAAACCCAATGGAGTCCGCTGCAAAAATGCACTTCTCCCCGTTCAATGTGACTCCGTGCTCCTGTAGCACCTCCATCACCCATCCTAAACGACCATCATGCTCTTCCCACAGTGCGCCATTGACCACGATGTTGTCCAGGTACACCACTACACCCTTGAGGCCGACCAGAATCATGGACATGATCTTTTGAGAACAGCTAGGTGCTGAGCTCAGACCAAAAGGCATGCGGGTGTACCTGAAAATGCCCATGTGGGTCACGAACGCCATCAGGTCCCTGCTGGCTGGGTGAAGAGGCACCTGTAGGTAACCCTGGCGGCAATCTAGCTTTGTGAACACCCTTGAGCCACTGAATGTTGTGGTAAGTTCCTCCATCGTGGGGAGTGGGTATTTGCCCAGAACAATCGCCTTATTAACCATCCCAAGGTCAATACACAGCCGGATGCAGCCCGTCTTCTTTTTGGCCACCACAATGTTCGATATCCAGGGTGAGGCATCCACTCTCTCAATGATGCCAGCTTTAAGCAGTTTGTTCAGTTCTGCTGTGACATCGTCCCGCAGGGCGAGGGGAAGCCACCGTAATGGTTGGATCTTTGGCATCACGCTTGGGTCGATGAGCGGGTGGTGGTAGAACGCCTTAATACATCCAAGGCCCACGAACAACGCTGGCCAGCGGACATGCCATTCGGGGGACACCATCAGCACCGTTGAGCCCTCTGGGTCCGTGACGGAGAATCCCAGTTCACCCAGCAGATCGATTCCCAGCAAGTTGGCCCCCTGGTGTGAAACCTGGAAGGTAAACGCGGGAATAATCCTTAACCCACATTTCACCAAGAAGCTGACCGTGCCTTGCCATGTCAATTTCAGCGTGACCATACCCAAAACATTTTCACTGCCCCTGCATTGATGGTTTTGCCCTGGAAAAGTCTTTTCAATGTAGCCATACTCAGTATGGATGTACCGGCTCCTCAGTCCACCATAAGCAGCACATCATCCCTGTCTAGCTGCAAGACATACCACTTTAACAGTCCCTTCCTGGTGCGTGCCACACACACCTGCATCATGCTTTCGGGCTCCGCCGTCGATGGTTTAATAGTGGTGGTGCAGGTCCAGTGATTAGAATGGCCGCAGTTATGGCACTTCTTCCCTCTGGCGGGGTAGGTGAATGAAGCCCCCCGGTGACAAGGGTAGCCACAGCCATCACACTGACCCCTAGCCCCCACTCCCTGCCCATGCCCCGGTCCGTCGCCTTTTGGGGGTCCGCCTCGAAGTGTTAGCTGTGTTGCTAGCAGCCAGATGAGGAGGGGAAACTTTGGTGGCCAGGTTCTCCTTAGCTAGCACTGGTAGACCTAGCTGGGCAGTGGACTCTATCTGGGTGGTCAGTTCAACCACTTTGTCCAGTGCGAGGACGTCAGTAATCAGTGTTAGCTTGTCTTTTAGCCACTCATCGCTCGTACCGTGTGCTAGCTCTTCCTCAATCAGCCCGAAGGCGCACCTACTTACTAGGTTATGGAGTTCCATAATGAAGCGCTGGGTGGACTCACTAGCTTGTTGTCAGCGGTCGAAGAATTTATATCTTCCCGCCGTGATGTTGAAATGGTCCATAAAGAAATAGTCCATTAAGTCCAAACATTCCTTTAGTGAGTTGCCACCCAACGTGAAAAATATCTGTTGGCCCTCCTCACCGAGGTAGTGAACGAGTAGTCTCCTCCATCTCTCTTCATCGGCGCCTCCCAGGCTGGCCATGGTAACATACACCTCAAACGCCTCCCACCAGCGGCACCATGATATATTTGGCATACCCGAAGACTGTAAAAATGGAGGTGGCAGTTTAATACACGCTCCCATGGTTTATTCTTGTCGCTAAAATGTTATGTCTCAATAATGGGAGACCGGAGCCGTGTTGAACTGAGCAATGAACAAACTTTATTATGGAACAAGCCACAATATATTCACTGGCCGTAGCCTGCCTGACGTCACCACCCCGACCCCCCAGGACAGGCAAGCCCCAAGGGCCAAATCCCCACATAACAGTAATACCCGTAGTTGCACTTCAATGCGGTAGTGTAGGTGCAGATAAGACTGCACATGTTCAGTATAGCAATGACAGACAGACAGCAGCAGATATGGCATTTGTGCAAATGGTTGCAGTTAAAGTGCAGAGACATATAACAGTGAATGTATTACTGTTGGTGTGCCAGTCTTTCTGTGCCAACGGCTGAGGTAGTTATTGTGTGGGAGAGTGCGTTACCGTCCAGGGGGAGTGGACAGAGTTCAGGGTCCTGATGGCCTGATGAACAAAGCTGTTTGGCAGTCTTGTGGAGCGGGCCCGGAGTCTCTGGCACCTTTTCCCCAAGGGCAGGGGGCTGAAGAGGGAGTGTGAGGGGTGGGAGGTGTCACCTGCAATGTTTATGGCTAATAATTCTAAATACATAATTGAAATTTACAGATCAAATGCAAATTTCTAAAAGGAAGTTTACTAGGAAAAAAAATCAAAAAGTTTACAACAAAAAAGCGACAGATTTATGAAAAAAAGACTTTTCATATTTCTAAATAATCAAGTATCTGAAATTTTCAGGAAATACAGTAAGCTGCAAATTTCTTAAAGGAGATTTACTAGAAAAAAATGCAGATTTTTGAGCAAAAGTTCCAAATTTATGAAAAAACAAAACAAAACAAAACTTGTAAATAAATAGATCAATATAAACCTGGAATTTACAGGGGGGAAATGCAAATTTCTAAAATAAGATTTACCAGAAAAAAAATTATACATATAAATTTAAAATGAAAACATGGCAGATTTATTGAAAAAAAAAAAGGCACTTGTCATATTTATCAATTAATAAACACAGTTTACAAGATAAAAACTGCACATTTCTAAAGGCAGGCTTACTAGAAAAATGCAGATTTGTGAGAAAAAGTTGCAGCCATATACAGTAAATAAATAAGTAGATAAATGAATAGATAAATAAAAGGAACAAAGCTGCAGAGAGGAGGTTTTCTAGATAAAGAAATAATGCAAATTTACAATGAAAACGTGGTAGATTTATGAGTAAGAGATTGCAGACATTCCTTTAAATATTGTAGCATCGGGGCTGTGATAAGGGGGCGGGGATTCTCCTGGCATGCTTTGCGCCACGGAGGATTCAAACATTGTTAATATCCATGTGTTCTAAGTGTTATTGCTGTGCCATTATAACTGTGTAATAAGATCAGCTGTGATGCCGTGTTTCTCCTGTATGTGATAGATCATGTGTCTGTGTCACCATGAGTGAGATGAGGGTCTGTGTGAATGACCTCCCCTCCATTCTAATGCGTGAGTGAGTGAAGAATAAAGCCTGTTGCGTCACAATCATCTCTCCTTATTGTGTGAACCCTTGCAACATCACACTGGTGTCAGGAGTGGGATATTGGAGAGATGGAAGCAAAGATCGACGCAGAGATTTGGCAGCTCGAGCGGCTTATCGCCCAGATAGAGATAGGAGATAAGAGATGGACAACTGCAGCAGCAGACCAGAAGGAGAAACCGTACTCCGCTTCCTGCCCTTTTCAGGGCAGAGCGAAGCAGAAAGAGCAAACGTTCCTCATCTGATGCCTTTTTCAAGGCAGGGCGGGGGGGGGGGGGACTGGGGAACTATGAGCCGCCGATTCCACTGCAACCGAGGGCAGCGATCGACAGGGAGGCGTCCGTCCCACCAACCCGCCAACCGGCGAAACTTCCCCGCTTTGGTGGCAAGACCCTGCTGGACAGTTACCTTGTCCAGGTTGAACTGGCCACCGTGCTGAATGGCTGGACACCTGAGGAGACAGGCGTGTAGGTCGTGCTGGCTCTGGAGGGCGGAGCTCTCTGCATGCTGTCTGATGTCCGGCCTGAGGAACGTCACAGCTGGCCAGCACTACAAGGAGCACTGGGGAGGCGATTTGGGAGGGCAACCAATGCCGATCACGCCCGGGAACAGCTGGCCAGCCGCCGGCAGGACAACCGGGAGAGCCTGAGAGCCTATGCAGCTGACATACGGCTGCTGACACAGTGTGGCTCCCCGGATTTCGAGCCGGAGGTGGTGGAGAAGCCTGCTCTACAGAACTTCATCTGGGGGCTCCGCCCGGCCCGGCTTCAGGAACACATCTGGATTCACTCAGCGAGCAGCTGGGAGATGGCTGTGGCAGAAGCAGCGTGAGTGGAGCTGATGATGGATTATGTAGCTGATGTGTCATCACCGAGGCAGAGAGCTTTTCAGGCCACAGCTGAGAGTGAAGACAAGGAGGAATGGGAATTACGCCGGACCACAGCTGCACAGTCGGCAAGAATACAACGATGGCGGCACGAGGAGGGATGTTTCCACTGTGGAGAGCCAGGACACATCGTGCGCTGCTGCCCGGCACCCACCCCGTGACAACCAGCCTCCTCGTCGGCTTTAACCCGAGAGCGAGGTGGCACAGATGGGGACCTGCCACCTCCCACAGACATTTTCCCCGATGGACAGCTGGGCGTGGGCAACACGGTGGCGGAATGGTTAGCACTGCGGCAGCACAGCAACTCACCCTTGGCCAGGGGATCCTGGGTTCAATCCCAGCTCCCGACCAACAGTGATCTGTGTGGAGTTTGCATGTTCTCCTCGTGTCTGTGTGGGTTTACTCTGGGATTTCTCCGGTTTCCTCCCACATGCCAAAAACATGCAGGTTAGGTTAATTGACATCAAACTGGGGATTCTAAATTGTCCTTAGGTATGACTGTGAGAGTGAATGCTTGTCTGTCTCTGTGTTGGCCCTGCGATGGACTGGCGATCTGTCCAGGGTGGACCCTGCCTCTCGCCCAAAAGATGCTGAGATAGGCTCCAGCCCCCCCGTGACCTGAAAAGGATTAAGCGGAAGCAGATGGATGGATGGATGGATGGATGGACAGCTGGGTGGACTTGGACAATCACCAGGGCTGTATCTACAGTGCAGCCTGGACAGCACACCAATCCGGGCCCTGATCGACACTGGTTACACCATTTCCCTGGTCCGACCCAGGGATCTGCCTGCCACAGATGGACTCGAAATGCCAGGATGGGAACCTACTCGGTGCTGCGCCCCTCACAGCCACTGGTGAGCGCGCCAGGCTGGGGTGGGAGTGGCCAGTCAGAACATGAACCACCCGTTCTGGCTGGCTGACATCCAGGACTCGTGCATCATTGGACTAGATCTGCTCGCAGCATGGGGTGCAAAAATCGACACCGCCAGTTCTTCTCTCCTGCTGGCGGCTCACACCATCACGCTCTGTGGCAACAGCCAGACGAGGAACCAGAGGGCCCGCATGATGGAAGGGCCAGTGCCGTCAGCGCAGGCCGAGGATTGTGAGTCTCATGGGCTCTCCAGACAGCTACTGCCCTGGATAGTGCAGCGGTTCACAGCACTTCTTCAGAGCATCGGGCAGCTCTTCCCAGCGATGACGTGACGGAGGCCCTTGGCGTGCAGCAGCTTCGGAGCAAGCAGGATGGAGATCCTGTCATCTCCCAGGTCCAGCAGTGGCTGGGCATGGACCAGCAGCCCGCCCAGAAGGCTGTGGCTGTGCTGGACCCAGAGGCCAAGGCCCTGCATTCCCAGTGGTCCAACCTCTGCTGTCACGAGGGTGTTGTTTATCGGCGGTGCCAGTCTCCAGCTGGGCAGCATCACGTCTGGCAGCAGCTCATCCCCGACGGCTCCGCCCCAAGGTACTCCAGTTGGTCCACGGGCCGGTGAGGGCGGGCCACTTCAGAGTGAGGAAGACTCTGCAGCAGCTTTGGGCTCAGTTCTACTTGCCGGGGTGTCGCTGGGATGTGAAGCGCCATGTCACCTGCACAGCTCAGAGAGGACAGACGCAGCAATCCGACCCCCCTGCAGCAGCATGAGATGGACAGCAAACCGGGGTTGGATTATTCGTTCTGGTCGAGAGGACGCCTGCACATGGTACCCGAACTGGCTCGGGAGACCCCGGTAGCGCCAGAGAGTCGACAGAAATGAGTGTACGACTCCCGCTGCCAGGGGAGGGACTTTGCTGGACTTTTTCTGCCCGGAGCAGAAAGAGGGACTGTTACCAAAGCTGGTGAGCCACTGGTCGGGACTGTGTGTGCTGGTCGCAGACAATGACGGTTGCCCCGACGCCTGGATAGATTTGTATTGAACTTCTGAGTTGGACTTATTATTCTGGGGACAGAAACCAGTCCGGGGGGGGGGGGGCAGTGCAGCGTCGGGGCTGTGATAAGGGGATGGGGATTCTCCTGGCTTGCTTTGCACTGCAGAGGATTCAAACACTATTATTACCCATGTGTTCTAAGTGTTATTGCTGTGCCATTATAACTGTGTAATAAAACCAGTTGTGATAGCGTGTTTTCCCTGGATGTGATAGATCACATGTCTGTGTCACCATGAGTGAGATGAGGGTCTGTGGGAATGACTTCCCCTCCGTTCTGTGTAGTGAGTGAGTGAAGAATAAAGCCTGTTGCATCACAATATGTTTTTTTGGAGGGGGGATCCATGCAGATTTTTTTGGACCATAAATTACTGTTAGATTTTAGACCCCTGTGCTAATCTGTGGATTATTAGCATAATACTGAATTGTCTCCACAGTCTAAATTTGTGTGTGACTCTCCTGCCGCACGCACCGCCACGGACGCTGCCCTCAAAGGGATGATGTTCTACAGTCACCTGCAGGCCGAGGACGGTCACTGGGCCGGTGACTACGGCGGACCCCTGTTCCTGCTCCCAGGTCAGTCCAGTCCTCTGATTTCACCCTGATGCCTGCTGTCACTGGTGTGTGTGTGTGTGTGTGTGTGTGTGTGTGTGTGTGTGTGTGTGTGTGTGTGTGTGTGTGTGTGTGTGTGTGTGTGTGTGTGTGTGTGTGTGAGGGAGCAGAACATGGCTCCACAGTGATTATTTGTTTTCTATTTACTGTACGTACACTAAATCAGGGTGCTGCAACCTGCAGGTCTGGAGCTCTTTTGCTCACATCCCTGTGGTTTTGACCAACCAATCAGCCAGGCGTTCTTTTTTTTTTTTTAACTTAAAATGTTTAAAAAGTTGCAGTTTCCAATTTCCATAGGAAAAAAGGTAACAAATTTATGTGAAAAAAAATAGCAACTTCATAAGGAAAAAGTTATAAGAAAAAACAAACATTTGACTCATGAATAAAACATTATATAGAAATCAGTTGCCATTTACAATAAAAATGTGCAAATTTATGACAAAAGAGACAAACTTAGGAGTAAAAAGTGGTAAATTCATGAGTAAAAAAAATTAAGCTAGAACAGCTGATTTAGGAGTATCAGTAACCCTGGCTCTAGCCAGAGACTGTGTATGAGGAGAAGTATGTGAAGGTGGTGCAGCACATGTCAGAGGACATCTTATCCTCAGTTTCTTTTTTTTTTCTCATATATTGCATTTATTTTTTTTTCCTGGTACATTTGCAGCTTTATTCAAGTAAACATTTACACTTCTTTGTTAGTTTTTCTATGTGAAAAGGAGCAGCATGTAGCCGAGGAGCCACAGGTTTCCTCCTGTCCTTAGGTGCAATGTCTCTGGCGTGGCCAACAACGAGGTGACCCTGGTGCAGATTTCCTGCAGCTCTGCGGCTGCTGACGTGCTGTGGCTTGGACAGATGGATGGATTTATTGGACATATTTCATGGAACTTATGTCCATAACTCGTACTTCAATAACCAGGCCAGAGGTGCAGTAGAACAAAGGTTTATTTATGAACTCACACTGTGATACAGGCACTCTCGTACAAGGCAGAGGTCTGGTCGTGAAGAGACCTTGCCTCTTCCGCATCCACTTTTTATACCCAGGGTGACGGCGGAACCGGAAAGGTGGAGCCGCTACCCATAGTACACTCAATATCAAATGGATCATATTTGATACACTACATTTATACACAACATGATACACTACACTACATTCTTTCCTCGCGTGCAGCGAGGAAAGAACACGCACATCAGCATGTGCACCATCAATCTTCATCTGCGCCAACTGCTCCAAAGACTGCCACTCAAGCATTGGGCTGTATAGGCATTCCAGGTGCTGTTCCAACCCTTGACGCGCTAACCATCGCCTCTTTGAGACGAGGATGCCAGAGAGAGACATTTCCCTCCCTGCAGAAAAGTCCAAAACACACTAATTAGGCCCTCCCAAATTTGTAATCCAACTCACGCACTAACAATGAACAGAACATATGTATATACAAGCCTAGCCATACACACAAAACAACTAAAACTAGAGGGGGACAGGTGGACTGCTGTCCCACCTCCACACGACCAGACCGATTATTCTGCCGTCTTTCCCCATAAATACAGTCCATAAAAGAAAAGAAGCTGCTGTGGTCCTAATATATAAGAAAACAATCCCATGAACTTTTGTACAAATGGGTACATACCTATTTCTCCAACAGACAGTCAATATTTACATCAACACAGTGCTACCTACACACCCAACAAAACCACCCCATAACCCGGGCAAACCACACAGTAATATGTACATCACTTAGGTTTTGTTTTGTTTTTTTACATGGGTAGTTTATAGCACTCAGAATAAGGAACATATTGACTACATAGCTCAGGCAATACACAACACCATATACCATTTAACACATTGCCCCCTTAGCTACCATACAGTCCCAATGGAGAAGTCACCCCCCAGAGGCCCGTCTGGCGGGTCCCGCCCAGCGCGTCTTCGTCGCTTCGCCTCTGGGGATGAGCCACATCAGAGTCTCGACACCTCCTTCCCATCACTGATGCACCGCTGCAGCTCATTGGGATGTCTCCATGAGTCATCGGACAACTGGAGATAGCCATCTTCCTGAACGGCCACCACTCGCAGCTGCCCCTGTTCATCACGTTGTTTCCTCTTGTCATGGGCCCCCCTTAGCCGAGCCTCCCCCCTGGGCCGAACCTCATCAGCGACCCGTAGAGGAGTTTGACTCGGCTTCAAATGTCCACGACACTTAGACCAGGCTTCTTCTCTGGGTTAAACTGCTCCACCAACCCCATACAATGCCCGACTCGGCCTCCAGTGTTGCTGCGTGCCACGTCTGTTCACCGTGCCAGCCGGTTCTGCCCTGCTCTCTTTCATTTTGAAATCCGGCAAAGCCGTTGTAGCCCCTTGCTTCTCAGTATTTCCAGGCCAACTTCTGGAAGCAGCGGGAGCTATCCTTTCGGCTCCATCCACCGTCACGAGCATTCCACCGTGCCGCCCAGTTCCCACATCCAGGGCAACTTGGGCTCTGGCACTGGAACCCTCCTGCGATGGCTCTGGATGGTATTGGTCCTGGTCATCTCCCAGAATACTAGGCCAGTCTTTGTCCCATACCGCATCGTCCACCATGCACGGAACCGGTCGGTCCCACAAACCACAGCCCAATTACTCTTCTCCGACACTGCTGGTGATCGTGAAGCCCAGACCGTCAAACATGAAGCAGCCTATCACGTTCGATCCGCTGACGGTCACCACGAATTGGACGCTGGACATCACCGCCGACTTGTATCTCGCCATCAACTCCTGCAAACCCACGATGGCCAACTTGTTACCTCCGTAGCCCGAATGACATTGACAGTCCTCTTACAGAGTAATATGGGAACAAACACCTCACAGTAGGCCAGTTCAGCCACTGCTCCCATGTCCACCAACAATGGCACTTCCACGCCGTCCAGCATTACATTGCAATAAATCCGCCCATCTGTGCTTGGGGAGACGGTGTGAATAACCGTAGGAGTCATGGCAGGAGAACCTGCTTCATGTCAATGGTCCCCTTGCTCAAAATTTTTACAGGCCCTGGCGTAATGGTGTAGGAGTCCACACTTGCCACAGCGTTTGCCCCTCGCCGGACACTCTCTTGCCTTATATTGGTGCTTGGTGGACCCGCAGCCAGAACACTTTGGCGATCCTGGGGCAGACTTAATATTGATGGCTTTAGCGTATTCTTCTTCATCATCCACGCTGTGGTCGCTATCCAGGTCCATAGCCTGCACCGCCAATTGTGGTTCCGTATGCCTCAACATAGTTCTCTCACCGAGGTCTTTGGACAGTTTTTCCACTGCTTCAAACTGCTGAGCTATCTCGACTGCCGTGGCTAGCATCAGTTCACCGGAGTACGTGAGGAGCCTTGATCGTGCCGCCGAACATAGCATGTGCTCCGCCAACTGATCACGGACCATTTCTTCCTCCAAAGCTCCAAACTGGCATCCCCCAGCCAGCTGACGCAGGTCTGCAACGAATCGCTGCACCGACTCTCCAGTCCGCTAGTGGCACTGCCAAAACTGAATCCTCCGGACTACGATGTTTTCCGGAGCGCAAAAGTAGCGCACCATTAGCCCAACCATGTTGTCAAAACTATCACTCTCACCCAGTGTGCTGAGAATTCGTTGTCCCTCCATGCCGAGATTATAGACCAAAATTGCTCGTGCACGCAGTTTCTCCAGTTCGCCAAGGTTCAAAGCCACCAAGTAGTTCTGGAAGGCCGCATACAACCTTGCCCAGGGAACTGGCGGTTCGCCTGGTTGCTCCAAAAATGGCTGAATACTAGAAACTCCCTTATACATACTTTTATCCTCGTCGCCAAATGTTACGTCCATAACTCGTACTTCAATAACCAGGCCGGAGGTGCAGTAGAACGAAGGTTTATTTATGAACTCACTCTCTGATACAGGTACTCTCGTACAAGGCAAGAGGTCTAGTCGTGAAGAGACCGTGCCTCTCCGCATCCACCTTTTATACTCAGGGTGACGGCGGAACCGGAAAGGTGGAGCCACCACCCATAGTACACTCAATATCAAATGTATCATATTTGATACACTACAAAACTCTTCCATCATACCGGTCTATATGTCTATTTTTCTGTGTCTACAGGTCTCCTGATCACGTGCCATGTAGCAAAGATCCCGTTGCCTGAGGCCTGGAGGAAGGAGATGGTGAGGGTACCTGCGTTCGGTTCAGCTGCCCGATGGAGGCTGGGGTCTGTAAGTCCACAAATGTGTTTACAGCAGTTTTAATATTACAAACAGCCATATAAAACACAGAAAGTCCATTTTAACATATATCTTATATACAGTATACATACACCACTCACAAAAAGTTAGGGATATTTGGCTTTCGGGTGAAATTTTTGGAAAATGTAAAAAGTTCACGCTACAGTGATATTATATCATGAAAGTAGGGTATTTAAGTAGAAGCATGCAATGGTGATTTCTTCATCTCAAACAATTTATTGAAACAAAAGCCATCAACAGTGGTGGGTCTACCACAACAAAAAATGTCAATGTCTCAATAACTTGTCATGTGCCCTTGAGCATCAATTACTGCTTGACAATGATGTCTCATGGTGTTCACAAGTCGACTTATTGTCTGCTGAAGCATGGCATTCCACTCTTCTTGAAGGGCGGCCCTCAGGTCATTGAGGTTGTGGGGTGCAGGGTTACGAGGCTCTACACGGCGACTCAGCTGATCCCATAGGTTTTCTATGGGATTCAGGTCTGGAGAAAGTGCAGGCTACTCCATTTGCCTGGTGGTGTGGTCAGGTACCCTTAGAGGTCATCTAGCATGCAGACCATGCTGATGTAAACTGTTTTGAATGGTCTGACGTGACACTTGGGTGCCTCTCACCTCCCTTACATGTGCCTGGAGTTGAAGGGCATTCATCATCCGGTTCTGCAGGGCACTGTTCACGATGAAGCGGTCATCAGCGTGGGATGTGGCCAAAGGACATTCACTTCTGTGTCTTTCTGTGACTCTTCCAGTCTCTCTGTATCTCTGTTGCAGCCTACTGATGACAGTCTGTGACACTCTAAGCTCAGTGGCCACTTCCCTCTGAGAACATCCTGTTTGAAGGCTTGCAGTGGCGAGGTACTGTTGCTCAATTGTTAAGTGTCGTCTTGGTCTCATGATGTCAAAATGTGAACAGCATGATGAAGAGAACTGTTTAAATACCAATTTTAATTGAACCAGAACATTTATTGGTCGATTCATGGATTAAACACCTGTTGTGAATTTTGCTGTTAAGCACCTTGTTAGAGAACAGCCGGTCTTTTGTGACCTCTTGGGTAAGTCGTCAGTGCGCTCTTGGGGTAATTTTGGTTGGCTGGCCACTCCTGGGAAGGTTCACCACTGTTCCATGTTTTTGCCATTTGTGGATAATGGCTCTCACTGTTGTTCGCTGGAGTGCCAAAGCTTTAGAAATGTCTTTATTGTTATGGATGTCCATTGCGGGGCATCACTGAGACGGTATAGGCCAAGCAGTGAGTTTGCATGTTTATTAACAAAAGACAGCACTGACAAAATAAACAGCCACATGGGGCTAAAACACGAACATAGACTTAGACACAAGATAACAGACTCTGAGAAAGAATAACACTTACAGGGAACGATGACTCATAAAGGAGACTGGATTCGGGGTTAGGGGCTCCAGTCACGTGCGTGGAGGAGCACGTACTGTTGTGTAGGTCGCAGCCAGGAGTGAGCCTCAGCTGCTCCCTTAAATGATAAATCAACACCAATCAGGAAAGGAAAATGTACTTAATGAAATGACAAACAGCTGTCACAACACGACTCGGCTTTGACAGCCGGAAGTCCTGTCGTGACGCTGTCAGAATAAGAGCCCTGGCGCAGGCCACAATAGCAAGGCCCAAAATGAGATGAAACGGGGAAAATACTGGACAACCCGAGCGTGGATAGAATCGGCGCTCAGTCCATAACATTTATAACCTTTTCCAGACTGATAGATCTCAATTACTTTTTTTCTAACTTGTTCCTGAATTTTTTTTGGATCACAGCATGATGTCTAGCTTTTGATGATCTCTTGGTCTACTTCACTTTGTCAGGCAGGTCCTATTTAAGTGATTTCTTGATTGAGAACAGGTGTGGCAGTAATCAGGCCTGGGTGTGGCTAGAGAAATTGAACTCAGATTTCCAAAGATGTGATAAACCACAGATAATTTATGTTTTAACGGGGGGAGGGGGTCACTTTTTCACACAGAGCCATGGAGGTTTGGATTTTTTTTTTTACTCTTAATGATAAATACCTTCATTTAAAAACTGCATTTTGTGTTTACTTGTATCTTATATGTATGTAAAAAAAATAACTTGATAACTCGTGTTATCTTTGTCTAATATTTAAATTTGTTTGATCTGAAACATTTAAGTGTGACAAACATACAAAAAAATGAGAAGTCAGGAAGGGGCAAACACTTTTTCACACCACTGTATCTTGTCTTTGTAGTGTATTCAATTGAGTATAGGTTGAAAAGAATTTTTAAATCACTGTATTCTGTTTTTATTTACATTTTACCCAACGCCCCAACTTCATTGGAATTGGGGTTGTAGGTTTTTTCTTATAAATTTTCATTTTTTCATTTCAAACTTTCAAATTTTCTTGTAAATTTTAAACTTTTCTCTCATGAATTTTTGACCTTTTTTTCTTATAAATATGCACCATTCACCTCTTAATGTTGTGGCTACCGATGTGCCCAAAGCTGCAGAAAACTCCTCAGGCAGTGAGTAGCATGTTTGCTAACTGCCACTGTCTGCATTACTGTAACTACACAAGGTCGACATGACAACAGGACATGAATGTGCCATGTAATGTTGTTTGGTTTGCTTGGATAAGGACAGTGTGAAACCAAACCCGTCCAAATTTAAGCAATGGAACAAAAACATAAACCTTGATATGGACCTTGGCGCTGACTTTCAGGTGTGAAAACAGCCTAAGTTAGCTAATCGAAACCACCTTATGGTCTTTAAAAATACATCTGTGTCCTTTAAGATGGCAAAATATAAACTTTATTACTGGAAAAAAATGCCGCATGGGATCTTTAAATCATATCACTGTACTGTCTTGTGTATATTATTTGGCAGACATATTGAAGATAAATCGACTGTCTTTGGCACGGCACTGAGCTACACCTCCCTGAGGATTCTGGGAGTTGACCCCGATGACCCAGACATGGGTTCGAGCCAGAAACAACCTGCACAGCAAAGGTTAGAAATGACTAGGAACAGCAGACTCCAGACTAGGGACAGCAACCATTTTCAACAGTTTCTAGCTAATAGGTAATCTGTATATGTGAGCCTTAAAATGTCAAGAAAACAGCTGAGTTATAAAAATAAACAGGCCTGTCAACATTTGCAATAGCCAATTCCACTTTAAATATGCAGCTTTTCTCTTATCTTTTTAGAATAAATTTGCAACTTTTTTCTTGTAAATTTGCAACTTTTCTCTCACAAATTTTTATCAAATTTTGAAATTCAAACTTATGAGAAGAAAGCTACAAATGCACAAGAAAAAAAGTTGTATATTTATGAGAAGAATGATGCATATTTCATTCATTCATTAGTTGGTGGGTCGTAGGTCGACGAGCTCGATGGCTGCTTGCCTCCGCTCTTCATGATCTTGTGCAATTCCAGCAGTTCAGTTGGTGTTTTTTGCTGTCAGTTCTTGTATATAATGGGCCAAAGTTGTTCAAGGCCTGCCTTTCCTAGTCGTGCCATATGGACCTTCAGCCGTTATAAACAAAGTGAAGGCCTGATTGTGTATTTGTGGTTTGTTTTTTTTAAATGTGTGTAGGTGGTGCAGTGGGGATTCCGTCGTGGGGTAAATTCTGGTTGGCCATCTTAAACGTCTACAGCTGGGACGGACTGAACACGCTGCTGCCTGAGATGTGGTGAGTCAGATTTTCTTTATGGGTAGTTTCAAGTTAACATCAAACATGTATGAAACAGGCTGATATGCTTCTATTAGGCAATCTGCAGCGGGGAAAATAAGTATTGAACACATCAACATTTTTCTTATTAAACATATTTCTGATGGAGCCATTGATCTGAGATTTTCACCTTTGGCCAGGGGATCCTGGGTTCGATCCCAGCCCCTGACCAACAGTGATGTGTGTGGAGCATGGGTTTACTCCGGGATTTCTCCGGTTTCCTCCCACATGTCAAAAACATGCAAGTTAGGTTAATTGGCATAAAAACTGGGGATTTTAAATTGTCCTTAGGTATGACTGTGAGAGTGAATGGTTGTCTGTCTCTCTGTGTTGACCCTGCGATGGACTGGCGATCTGTCCCAGGGTGTACCCTGCCTCTCGCCCCAAAGATGCTGGGATAGGCTCCAGCCCCCCCCCCCCCCCCCACGACCCGAAAAGGATTAAGCGCAAGAAGATGGATGGATGGATGGATGGATGGATGGAAATACAAATCATTATATTCCAACTTATTGACATGAACTAATAAGACTAGAAACACTGTGTTCTTGCAATAATAATCAGAAAATTTATAACCAAGTGTCCTACATGTCATCTTCATGTAAGTTTAATGCTTTGCGTGTTTATTGGTTTTGCTCATGTTTGACTATTTGTGTGCTTTTATACACCTTAGTCTACTGGAGCTACATTAAGCTCCTCTGTGTACTGTCCGTAGCCAGGAACCAATTTTAGGGGACAGGAACTTGATAAGGGCCGGAACAATTTCTGGCCTTCTCTTCCGTCGTGTTTCAACTATGGGGTGAGAACCATCAGTCTCCAGAGGATTTGTTTGCGATATACACTACCGTTCAAAAGTTTGGGGTCACCCAGACAATTATTTTGTGTTTTCCATGAAAAGTCACACTTATTTACCACCAAGAGTTGTAACATGAATAGAAAATATAGTCAAGACATTGACAAGGTTAGAAATAATGATTTGTATTTGAAATAATAATTTTTTCCTTCAAACTTTGCTTTCGTCAAAGAATCCTCCATTTGCAGCAATTACAGCATTGCAGACCTAACATGATTGCACAAGGGTTTTCTAATCATCCATTAGCCTTCTGACGCAGTGAGGCAAACACATTGTACCATTAGAACACTGGAGTGATAGTTGCTGGAAAGGGCCTCTATACACCTATCTAGATATTGCACAAAAAACCAGACATTTGCAGCTAGAATAGTTATTTACCACATTAGCAATGTATAGAGTGTATTTCTGATTAGTTTAAAGTTATCTTCATTGAAAAAAAGTGCTTTTCTTTCAAAAATAAGGACATTTCTAAGTGACCCCAAACTTTTGAACGGTAGTGTAGTTGTCGGTTTTGACCAGGATGCAGCACAGCAAAGTAAAATACGCTGAAATCACACAGAAACTAGAGGGCACTCAGAGAGCACATACCTCTGCCAAGGTCTGTGTCTGTCTGTGAGCAGGATTATGGAGAAACTACTGGATGGATTTTGAATTTCAGCCGAGGTAGCCCTTGGGCTGTGGATAAACCTGCTAAATTTTTGAAGGTGATCCATGTCAGGATGTAGATTCTAGATCACTTTCTGACTTTCTTTAACGCTGTGAAATAAGCCCTTTTTGGACATGTGCACTCTCAGATCACCCCCAAAATCTAATGGTTTCATCCGTAACACAAGGGGCACCTCTGGTGAAAATTTCATCAAAATCTGTCCAATAGTTATTGTGTAATCCTGTTGACAGACAAGCAGATAAACTGCCCCAATCACATTACCTCATTTGGCGGAGGTAATGATTATGAATGAAATTAATGTAGAATGGAGTGCATAGGGTGTGGAGAAGCACCAGCGGGGAATCCATCACCTGTTCGTGTCTGTGTAGCTTCAAATCCCAGCGAAGGACACCGAACCGTTAGATCCTCCACAGTTATGGCAGCATTGTATTGTAAATTTTAAGCATTAAATCTTCACTATTGTCTTTTTCTGGTCAAATTTGATGCTTCTGATTTCCTTCTGTTTTGTTTACATTGTGATGTTGACTTTTATTGTCAGCATAGAGTGAGTGAATCCTAAACCCCACCCAGCAGTTTTCATGGTCGCTCTGAAGTAGCTGTGAAAGATTTCCTAATTTCATCATTTAATATGTCCCTGTTGTTATGTTTCTAGACACAGCATATCATGATTCTTCCTGTGATACTGTGGCTCTGGCCTATCAAAGTCAGTTCCGGGAGACAGCAAGGCTCCGTACTCCCACAGAATGTTCTCATAGCATATTACCTTTGTTTGTTTCAGGGTATAAAATGTGCCTGCACCATGTTGTCTGTGAACATTTCTGTGCAACAGTTCTGTTGAACTGCTGCATGAAATCTTCCTCTTGATCAAGATGTAAATAAAAACCCAGAAAAGGGATCTCTGACTTTGTACCTGCATTTATTAATAGGGCTGGAGCACGACAAGGTGAGCACCATGCCAGATCAATAAGAGACATTGATTAATATAAGTGAAAATCCACGACATAGCCACCCCGATCAGGGCAGTGTTTTGCCGCTACAAGTCTGCGAAAACTACCCTCTTCCGGGGAGGTTCCTGTAGTGGAGAGACGCACTACAGGGGAAGTTCCTGTAAAATTAGTTCCTGGTTCCTGTTGTGGAAACGGGGCCCATGTTACGTGGAAGGATTTCAATCGAGTTGTGTTAAAAGAAAACGTAAAAACATAAACTACTGCACAAGAGTGTAATAATAATGTCAACGAAACAAGAAATACAGCACTAGAACACGCATACATATTACTTAACCATAATTAGTGAAGATGTGTTTGAACTTTTTTCCCTCCAGGCTGTTCCCGTCCTGGATACCGGCACACCCGTCCACCCTGTGGTGTCACTGCCGTCAGGTCTACCTCCCATGAGCTACTGTTACGCTGTCAGGCTGAAGGCAGAGGAGGACGAGCTGGTCCTCAGCCTCAGACAGGTAACGGAGACTCTTTATTTTGACCACAAGGAGGCACCATCAGCTTCAACATTACAGAGAAACCAGAGGACATGGTTGAAATATGTCACTGCTGGGTCGGTGCTGTTGCTATTAAAAAGATTATTAGATCTACAATGAATAATAACATGAGAATAGTGATAAAATAGTTCAGGGCTGATACTTAATCATTTTCTGAAATAGTATTTTAAGAATAAAGCCAAAATTAAGTCAAAACTTCACAAATCCACAGACATATCTCATGAATAGAGTATGTACAGAATCTAGTGGCTTGAATTGAGTTGTCAACATTAATCTCCATATTAAAATGTTGGTTTAATTTTAAATTCTAAATATATTTAAAAATATACATATTTATTTTCTTTTTATGAAGCTATAATACGCCTTTGTGGGGTTTTTTTTTAGTTTTGTAAATTATTTCTTAATTTAGATCAGGGGTCTGCACCCTCTATTATTTTGGCAAAACAAAAAAGAAACCTGAATGGAGCCATAAAACGTATCTAAGCCTTACAATTAAATTATTTAAGTACAGGTAGGTTTTCTTGTCTTAAATATGTAACCCTTCTCTCATAAATTTGAAACTTTCTTTGTAATTTTTTTCTTTGATGTTGTGCTTCTGTATAGAGCCCTTGAAACCCAAACTACAGTAGGTATAGAAAAGAATCTTCTTCTTCTTTTGGCTCCAGGGGTCACCACAGCAGATCATCTGCCTCCATCTCACCCTATCCCTTGCATCTTCTGCTGTAACGCCAACCCTCTCCATGTCTTTCTTCACTGCATCCATGAATCTTCTCTGTGGTCTTCCTCTTTTCCTCCTGCCTGGCAGCTCCATCTTCAACATCCTTTGCCCAATATATCCACTATCCCTCCTCTACACATGTCTGAACCATCTCAGCCTTGCCTCTCTTACTTTGTCTCCAAACCGCTCAATCTGAGCTGTCTCTCTCACTACTCATAGAATCATGCCCTTCAAAATAACCACATTTTGTTGCTTTGCAGCCTGAAATGGAGAGACAAAAACTGACATAACAGCAACAGGCCAGAAAATAAATAAATAAATATAAAAAAGCAGAATAGCTGAGTTGGATAAACAATCACCCCCTCCTAAAATTGATCTAAAATGATCAAGTATATCTATTCACTGTCTCAGTGGCACACCAAGCCATTTCACTTCCACCTGTGACCAGTTGTGGACATTTTGATTAGCTCAGCATTAAAAGAGCTATTTTTGGGGAGCATTTCAGTCCTTGGTAGTGCAACTGAAGAAAAAAATCAACTATGGGTGGAAAGGCACTGCACGGTGGCGCAGTGGTTTAGCACTGTGGCAGCACAGTTTTACCCTCGGCCGGGGGATCGCGGGGATCATGAGATCGTGGGTTCGATCCCAGCCCCCGACCAACAGTGAGCTGTGTGGAGTTTGCATGTTCTCCCCGTGTTGCGTGGGTTTACTCTGGGATTTCTCCGGTTTCCTCCCACATACCAAAAACATGTAGGTTTAGGGCGCTCACGCACGCAGCGACCAGCAGCCGGTGGCTTGTCACCAGACTGCAAACCAAATCTACCTACGGGTACAAATAAGTAACAAAAAAAAAAACAAAAAAAAAAAGGCACTGTCAAAAGATCTCTGGGATAAAGTTGTGGTCAGGCACAAGTCAGGAGATGGACACAGAAAATTTCAAAGTATTTATCCTAGAACCACACTGAGGTCTATTATTAAGAAGTGGAAGGTGTTTGGTGCATCTGAGACCCTCCTGGATCAAAGCATCCCTCCAAACTAGATGGAAGAATGAGGAGGAAACTGGTCGGAGAGGCTACCAAAAAGCCTACGACAACTTTGTGACAGCAATATCACAAATTCTCCACAAATGTGGCTGTTATGTCTGGTATAAAGTCAGCACAGCTCATCCAAATTACACCATTCCTAAAGTAAAGCATGGAGGTGGTGATATCATGTTGTGGGGTGTTTCTGTGCAGGAGAGGCTAGTGTACTTGTCAGGATAGAAGGAAAAATGGGGCGAATGACCATCACATTTTTGAGCAAAACCTGCTGCCCTCTGCTAGATAGTTGTTAAAGGGAAGAAGGTTCAACTCCCAATATGACAGTGACCTACAGTAAAACTCACAGCAAAGCTGACCACACACTGGTTGAAGGTGAAACCAGCGAATTAAGGCTTCATACCTCTGTGAGGTTGTTTTCTGGTTATGGGCAAAAAAGTCACACATGGGCCCCAAACTGCAGGTCGCAGAGCCCTGGCATAATGTCAAACTGGAAACATTAGAAAAACTAATAATAAATTAATTGTAGTTATGTGTTGTTGTTGTTTTGTAGGAACTCTATGTGCAAGACTACAGCTCCATTAACTGGCCGGCTCAAAGGAATAACATAGCACCATGTGACCTTTACACACCTCACAGCATGCTGCTCACTGTCGCCTACAGTAAGATTATTATGGATTATTTTATTAATAATAGGTGCAAATGCAAGTTATTATAAGTATAAATGGTCCTGCAATGTCAGCAGCAGGCGAGATGTTCTTTCCTCTTACATATCAGTATTTTTTTCTGATAAATTTGTGATTTTTTTTTTCTTGCAAATTTGTAGGTTTTTTTTCTCCTAAATCATTTTTTCATATACTGTATCTACTACTTTTTAAAATTTGAGAGATTTTTTCTTGTAAATATGTGAAGATTTTCAACTGAATTTGTAACTTTTGTCACAGATTTGCACTTTTTCCCATAATCTCTATTTGTGTGGTTTTCCCCCCATAATGTTGTTCTTATTTTCATTTTTTTCTAACATTTTTAATAGATTTGAGACTTCTTTTCTGGTAAATATATAAACATTTTCTCCTGAATTTGTAATTTTTCTTGTAATATGTAGACTTTTTTTGTTAATTTGCAACTTATTCTTCTAAATAATTTTTTTTTGTGATATATTTTGCAAACTTTTCTCATAAATGTGCTACATTCCTTTTAAATATTAATTTCAGACTTTCTTCTTGTAAATACATTTTTTGTCTCTTGAGTTTTCTTTTCCTGCAAAATTGAGACTTTTTTGTGAATTTTCAACTTTTTCCAGTAAATTTGCATTCCCCTAAAAGGTTTTTTGTCACAGATTTGCGAATGTTTTTCCTCATTTTGTTATTAACTCTTCTTTTCTCATACTGTAAATGTACTACCTTTTTCTTTTAAACCATACATTTTTCTTTTAAATATTTAACTTTTTAAAAAAAATACTTTATTTGTAAATCTGAGGACTTTTTTCTTATAACTTTGCAGCTTATTGAATGTGGGTTTGCCATATTTTTTGCATAATTTGTGTTTGTGTTTTGTTTTTTGCTGCAACTCTTATTTTAAAACTTTGGGTAGTTTTCATATATTTGAGACTATTTTCTTGTGAATTTTAAACTTTTCTGGTTTCTCACATTTTGAATTTTTTTTTCCTTATAAAGACACTACTTTATACCTGTCACTTTTTTAAGTAAATATGCATAGTTTTTCTTTTACATTTACAACCAATTTCACATGGATTTGCATGGTTTTTTGGGGGGTAAATTTCTTTTTGCTCTCTCAGATTTTTGGAACTTTTCTTGAGAATTTGCATTTTTTGTAATTTTTTTTCTCATAAACTTGCAAGCTTTTCCTTCAGTATTGTGAATTTTAATCTTCAATCAGTCAATCAAGCTTTATTTCTAAAGCATTTTAAAAACTAGGAAAAGCACTCGGAGAGCGCAGACCTCTGCCAGCGCCACAGTTCCCCCCATACAGTGTTTGTATGTACGTTTTCAGATTCCTTGACCATGAAAACATATGACTAGCAATTGGATTCACAATGATAGGATTAGTGGTTCAGTAGTTATTGATGAAAATGGCATTTTTCATAATGGCGGTTTTCTTCTGGACGGTGATCCGGATCACCACCAAAATGTAATCATCTGTAGGACTACCCCATTTCTGACAATCTGTGAAAATTTCATGAAAATCCGTCCATAACTTTTTGAGTTATCTTGCTAACAAACAGGACAGACAAACAGACAGACAGACAAACCAACGCCGATGAAAACATAACCTCCTTGGCGAAGGTAACAACTACAGCTGATACAAAGTGCTGTACATCAGTAATAAATAAAATAAAAAGGACATAAAACACAGTAAAATGCAACTAAAAAGGTATAAAACAAAACAAGTAAAAATGACAATCATATAATAAAAGCAATAAAACAAGTACAATCGATGTCTCATGCTGGTTGAAGGCCAAGAGTAAAAATGAGTTTTAAGATAAGTTTTAAAAGTGGACAGTGAAGGAGTCCTGTCTAATAGGCAAAGAAAAACTGTTCCATAGGTTTAGGAAGCCGCAACAGAAAAAGCTCTGTCCCCTCTGAGCTTCCTCTTTGATTTGGTATCTCCAGGAGCAGCTGATCAGCTGATCTGAGAGACCAAACAGGAGTGTAAAAGTGAAGAAGCTCAGAGAGGTAAGGCGGGGCAAGGCCATTCAATGATTTAAAAATAAATAAAAGAATTGTGAGGAGTGTGACAGAAGAGTGGAGGGAAGCTAAAATAGGTGCAATGTGGTCCTTCTTACATGTTCCAGTTAAAAGACGTGCCGCAGCATTCTGAACCAACTGGAGATGTGCGAGGGAAGACTGGCTGACTCCAAAATAAAGTGCATTACAGTAATCCAGCCGAGATGTGATGAAGGCATGGATTACTGTTTCAAAGTGCTGTTTAGAGAGAATGGGTTTAGCCTTTGCCAGTTGCCTTAAATGAAAAAAAGCTGCACTTCACTACTGCAGCAATTTGATGATCTAGTTTAAAATCACTGTCCATCTTAAAACCCAAATTAGAACAGTAGGTTGGACAAACCCTGTCAAGGGGCCCAAGTCAGCCGGGAGGACCTCACAGGAGCCACTGGGTCCAAACACGAATCACTTCTGTCTTCTTTTCATTAAAACTTAAGAAGTTCACTGCCATCCAATCTTTAATGTCATTAAGGCATTCAAGAAGTGATTTGATTGGACAAAGCCTCCTTCTGCCTTATTGGAACATAAACCTGACAGTCATCAGCGTAACAGTGGAAGGAGATGCCCATGCGTTCTAAGAATTGAACCCAGTGGAAGCTGATAAAGTGAAAAGAGCAGAGGCCCTAAAATTGAGCCCTGTGGGACCCCCACATGACAGGGAAGCAGAGGAGGATTCAGAACCAGCAAGGCTTACACACATGGGTTCCATCAGTTTAAATAGGACCTGAACCATTCCAATGCCAGTAACCAGAAATACCCACAAGATGCTGCAGGCGAGAAATTAAATTTCATGGTCCACTGTATCAAAAGTGGCGGTTAGGTCTAGCAGAACAAGAACCACATAATCACCAGAATCAGACATCAAAAGGATGTCATTAAAAACCCTTAATAGTGCTGACTCTGTACTACTGTATGTAGGGATTGGAACACCTCCATCATGTTCATTCAGAAAAGCCTTCAACTGGAAATAAACTATTTTCTCCAATATTTTTGAAATAAAGGCAGCTTGGAGATTGGCCGAAAATTAGTCAACACAGTGTGGTCAAGACCAGATTTCTTAATTAGGGTTTAACTACTGCATGCTTAAAATTTGCAGGAACCACACCAGAAGTTAAACTGTTGTTTAAAATGGTTTAAAACTGATTGACCATTTGCTAGGAAAGACTTCTTTAAAATCTTAGATAAGCAATTTTTCTAGCAATGTCGTAACTTTTTGACATCCCACTTACTTTTTGACATTTTGAACGAGATGATGACACACATGTTTTGCAATACTTTTAAATAACAGATGGAAAAAGGAAAAAGTTGGAGGCCAGGGGATGTTTTATGCAATGCTGGGTTGTTTTTTTTTTTTTGTTTTTTTTTTGGTATTCCCCCTCTGTTACCCTTCTGACACTTTGACTCTTCCTGTTTGTCCACAGTGGTGTTGAACGTGTATGAAGCCCACCACAGCACCACGCTGAGAGGATGGGCCATTAAAGAACTGTACGATCACATCCAGGCCGACGACCGATTCACCAAATGTATCAGCATTGGGGACCGGTAACAAACACCACATCTCCAAAATAATGAGTGCTGATAGAATCTAGAGCCATAGCCGTGTGTGTGAGAAGCTTCAGAAACCCCTACCTAAATGTGGTGATTTGTTGTGGATCCAGAACTGTTCTGCCTATAAAGCAAAGAACACAAATACAACCCCCCCCCCCCCTCCCCAACTACTAGGGAGCCCACAAGCTGCAAGTTTATACTCAACATTTTTGGGGTGGGAGAATTGAAATTGCCTTAAACTTTTTTCTTATAAATATGTAACTTTTTCTCTTAAACTTGCAACTTTGTCATAACTTTGCAGCTTTGTTTCAGGTAAGTTTTTCAACCAAAAAAAAAACTTCCAGCCTTGTTTTTTTCTCATTAATTTGCAACTTTTTTCATGAATTTGAGACTTTTTTGTTGTAAATTTACCTTTCTCTTCTTAATTTGTGACTTTTTTGTAATTGTGCCACTTTTTTTCTCATAAACGACAACCATCATCCCCCTCCCCAAAAGGAGCCTGCTGACCTGTCTGAATGATTACAGACCGGTAGCACTCACTCCAATCATCATTAAGTGCTTCGAGAGAGTGGTACTGCCCCTCATTCAGGACAGCATACCGGGCACCCTGGACCCCCTGCAGTACGCCTACCGACCCAACAAGTCCACCTCAGATGCCATCGCTGCAGCACTCCATTATTCTCTCTCCCACCTGGAAGATAAAGACTCCTACATCAGGATACCTCTTTGTCGACTACAGCTCTGCCTTCAACACAGTCACCCCCACAAACTCACCGACAGACTGTCTTCACTTGGCCTGCACCCCATCCTCTTCGACTGGCTACTGGACTTTCTAACTGGCAGGCCCCAGTCTGTCAGGATGGGTAACAGGACCTCAGCCAGCATCATCACAAACACAGGAGTCCCACAGGGTTGTGTTCTCAGCCCCGTCCTCTACAGCCTCTTCACCCATGACTGTGTTGCCTCCCACAAGGACAATATCATTCTTAAGTTCACGGATGACACAGCAGTGATAGGACGCATCACTGGTGATGACGAAGCATCCTACAGGAGGGAGGTGGCCTACCTGGTGTCATGGTGTGAGGACAACAACCTCACCCTCAACACGGACAAAACAAAGGAGATGATAGTGGACATGAGGAAAGGGAGGAGGAGACCCCATCGGCCGCTGTTCATCTGGAAGCTTGAGGTGGAGAGGGTGACCAGCTTTAAATACCTTGGCATCCACATCAGTGAGGACCTTAAGTGGACATACAACACCACAGAGCTGGTTAAGGGAGCTCAACAGCGACTGTACTTTCTGAGGAGGCTGAAGAAGTTTGGCATGTCCTCCAGGATCCTCAACAATTTCTACAGCTGCATCATCAAGAGCATCTTGACCAACTGCATCACGGTGTGGTACGGCAGCACCACTGCCCTAGACCGCAAACGCCTGCAGAGAGTGGTGAAGACAGCAGAGAAGATCATCAGGACTCCACTCCCCTCTCTGCAGAGCATCTACCACCGCAGAGTCAAAAGGAGAGCTGATGCCATCCTCCGGGGACCCCCACCTACCCAGCACAGACTGTTCAAACTTCTACCCTCAGGCCAGAGGTAAATAAGTGTGAAATGCAGGACAGCCAGACAGAAGAACTCCTTCTTTCCCCAATGCCATCAGACTCCTGAACAGATAACAGCTCCCAAAACTCCGTAACACAGCTTTACATATAGGAACTCATACACGGGCTGCTAAATTTGCACACTGTTCATCTGTACAGTAGATATAGTCTCACCCATCTGATGTCCATATCAATCTCTGCTGCTAATTATCATCTCTGCTGCTACTTATCATGTATAGTCTACTGGTACTACCGATAAAGAAATTAGCACCGTTTACTAATTTGTAATTATACACTGCTCATTGCACAATGCTCATTTGCACACTGTACATGGTGTTATTAGTACTCATTAGTTTTAGTATTTAGTATCAAGGTGTACTTAAGGAGTCCTAACTGCCTAACTGTGTGTTGGTGTGTGTGTTATTAGCATCCATTAGTATTAGGGCTGAGTTACTGTGTTAGTGTGTTGTTTCTGTACCTATTACCTTGGCATTTGTTCGGAGAGCAAAGTAAGAATTTCATTGCTCAGGAAATGTAGCATTTCTTAACTGTGCACATAATAATAAAGACTTTGAATCTTGAAATTTTCAACTTTCTTGATGTGAAGTCGAAACTTTTTTTCCTGTAAATTTGCAGAGGGCTTTTCTGATAAATTTACTACGCAGACCCCTGCCCTGTGTAGTGGACGCTTGATTCAACAAAAGTATATATTTTTCCTCCCCAGATCTCTAAAACCATCAACATGCTGGTTCGTTGGTACGTCGACGGCCTCTCCTCTCCAGCCTTTCAGGGAGCATGTGTCCAGGATCCCAGACTACCTCTGGTCAGTCAGCCAGCTCCCAAAACATCATATTTACTGAGACATATCAAGCTAATTTGTTTTAATTTACATCCATGTAACATTACAAACAAAAATAAGAAAATGGGAAGAAAACACTTTAAATGCCTTTATTCTTGTGGCATAATTTGACATATCTGATGCACACATGCAGGATGAATGGATAATGAAAAACGATGCATAATAGACTATAAAACTATTAAACTAACAGGGAGTTTTCTGTGTTCCAGGTTGGGATTGGATGGTATGAAAATGCAGGTGGGATTTTCTTTTCCATCCATATATATTATATATGTAATAATAATATATAAATATATAAATAAATAAATATATAAATAGTAATAATATCCATATATATTCCATCTAGCTACAGTGCTCTGCACTGTGTGTTCATATATTCATATATTTATTCCATCCAGCTACAATGCTCTGCACTGTGTGTCTGTGTGTGTGTGTATATATATACTGTATATTTTATAGTAATATGTACATATGTATATTAGCTGCTCTTGCTTGCTTGTTTTTTTTCTTGCCTGCTGATTGTTGCTCTGAGTGTTGCTATCCCTGTGCTGTTGCAATCCTGGAATTTCCCCGTTGTGGGACTAATAAAGGCTTATCTTATCTTATCTTATCTTATCTTATCTTATCTTATCTTATCTTATTCAACACAACCAATATGGACCAACTTATGAGTGCATTTGCAATAGGATTATCGATAGCAATTTTTTTTTATATAGAGCATTCATTCCTTGATGGAGTTGAAGGTTTGCCTTCTTAGAGGCAGATCTGCTGTCTTGCTGGTACACTCTGTGGGCTTCACGCTTCTTGTCAAGCAACTTTTGGATGTCCTCATCATTTTCATCGAACCAGTCTTGGTGTTTGTGCGTGTTCTGGCCCAGATGAGTGAGTGAGGTGTTGTACACCATGTCTCTGAAAGCTGCCCAGTTTTCTTCTGCTTCATATTCCCCAAGGTCAAGCTGACTAACCTTGCTGTCCAGGTCCTCACTAAGGTTCTGTCACACAGAGTGCTGTTCCAACTTGCTGACATTGAGTCGCTTGTTTGCCTTTTTCCCCCGTGGACACCATTTGGGCTGGATGTGCATGTTGAGCTTTGAGAGAATGAGTCTGTGATCCGTCCAGCAGTCTGCGCCACACATCACCTTCGTCACTCTAACGTCCTGCCTGTCTCTCCTTCTCACAATGATGTAATCGATCAGATGCCAATGCTTGCTTCATGGATGCATCCAGGAGGTCTTGTTGCGATTTGGCAAGCGGTAGACAGTATTAGTGATCAGAAGGTCATGAGAGGTGCACGTCTTCGACAGGAGAAGACCGTTGCTGTTGCACTTTCCAACTCCATTTCTCCCAAGGACTGCCTCCCATGTCTGGTAGTCTGTACCAACTCTGGCATTAAAGTCTCCAAGAACAATGAGTTTGTCCTCCTTGGGTACGCCTTCAAGAGAGTCTCTAGGTCCTCGTAAAACTTGTCGTTGATCTCATCTGGGTTCATCATGGTGGGGGGCATATGCACAGATGACTCTGGCATGGCGTTTTCATCAGAGGGGGAGCCGCAGGGTCATGAGACGGTCGTTGGTTCCTTTGGGGAGACTGATCAGCTTGCTGATCAGATTGGATCTGATCGTGAAACCCACTCCTGCTTCACCGGCGTTCTTTGCTGCCTCGCCCGCTCCAGAAAAAGGTGTAGCCGTGTTTGACTTCTGTCAGCTGACCTTCATCTGCAAACCTGGTCTCGCTCAGAGCTGCGATATGGATGTTGTACCTGCTGAGTTCTCTTGCAACAAGTGCTGTCCGTCTCTCAGGTCTGTCCGCTCTGGAGCTGTCCATGAGCGTTCGCACATTCCAAGTGCCAATAGTGAGTGATGTCACCTTAGTTGATTTCTTCTGAGAATTTCAACTGCTAGGGTGGGATCCCCGCCAGCCGCGGGCTTGCTAGCCAGGGGTGTAGCGAAGCAGGCTATGTTTCGGTCACCTTTTCTAGCCCCTTCCTCAGCCCATAGAGGTGAGCAGAGCAAATCCTAAAGAGGGCTGCTCAGACATCCAGGGGCTGCCGAACTCCACTGCTGCTTCGGTCCAGTAGAAACTACTTAGCAGTTAGCACTGAAATAACAGAGCAACAGCAACATTTTCCTCCTGAAATTTTAAAAACTAGCTCTTTCTATCACCCAAAGGAGAACATACTTCTAACTTCAACTCATAATTAAGTTTTGTCCTTTTTGTCTTCTTGCTGATTTTTATACTTTGTATTTTATCCTGTATCCTGGTGAGCTCATTTCGTTAAAATTCATGCTAGTTTGAAGTGTTTGACTACTTTATTTTTCCTCCACACAGGGGACAAATGGATCACAGCTCTGGGACACTTGCTTTGCAGTACAGGCTTTCCTTGAGGTAATGTGAAAATATTTAATGTTCTGAAAACCCCTTAAGCCCTATGGATTATTTTAGGTGTTCCCTGTCTAACCAGATGTACCCAAAATAAATCTATTGTAATTCCACAAGTTTAATGTCTACAATGCGTAATCTTGGTTTCTACAGATAGACAAGACCTCACAGAAATTTCCCCTAGTATAGTTAACATTGTATATTATACTATGACTGAGTAAATTGTGATAAACCAAAGCAGAAATTAGCATTTTTTTAATTCTTGCCTAATTTTTTTTTCATTTCAATGTTTATAACACCATTACAACAATTAATCTATATGCAGAGATGCCACTGAATCAATTATGTAACTTCTTGGCTGCAACAGGACCAAATTATATAGCATTGTTGTCACTTTCTGAACAGATTCTACATGGTGTTTAGTGATATAATGACCAGGCAGATTATATATTTTATAACTATATGAAATAAATGTCGTCATCATCATCTTCTTGTCTCGTGAGACAATGGGCTGCGCTGGGGAGATGTTAGTTCGCGGTGGGGCAGCGTCGGACTGTGACCTATAGAGTCCAATTCTGGAGTGGCAGTCTTTGTCACAGTAGCTGCAGGTGTAGGGTGTTGGCCAGTGAGGAATCCTGTGGCTGCTCTTGCTATCTGTTGCTCCTTTCTGTTGAGCCACTGCTGTTCCCGCAGGGCCTCAGCTCTCTTTACACCTATCCACACTACGTGGCGCCAATTGCTGCGACCGTCTGCAGCTGCTTCCATGAGTCAGGGTTGATCTCAGCTAACTTCATGTCTCTCTTGCACACATCACATCACACACTCTTGCACACTAGCGGCAGCATTTGGCGACCAACTGGTCTGGAGCCTAACATGAGCTCAGCGCAGAAGATGTCCTTTGGCAGGCAACCGTCCTCCATGCGCCGAACGTGACCGAGCCAGCGCAGTCGTTTCTGTGACAACATTGCGAACATGCTCGGGGTGTTCGCATGCTCAAGGACATCCTTGCTGGACACTCTGTCCCACCAAGAGATGCCTCAGATGCATCGCAGGCAGCGCAGATGGAAACCGTTGAGGTGACGTTACTGTTGGGCATACGTTGTCCAGGTTTCACTGCCGTAGAGCAGGGTGCTGAGCACGCAGGCAGCACGTACACCACCAGCTTGGTGTTTGTGGTCAGCTTGGTGTTCTCCCACACTCTTGACAACAATTTAGACACAGCAGATGCTGCTTTGCTGATGCGCTTATTGATCTCAGTTTCGAGGGACAGATTGCTGGAGATAGTAGAGCCGAGGTAAGTGAAATCCTTAACCACTTCCAGGGTGTGGTCCCCGATGACGATGCTTGGCGCCTCGCTGACATCCTGACCCATCACATCCGTTTTCTTCAGGGTGATGGTTAAGTCAAATTCCCTGCAGACATTAGCCAGGCAGTCAACAAGCCTCTGCAATCCTCCTTGTGTATGTGAGGCCAGGACAGCATCGTTGGCAAAGAACATTTCATGCAGCAGCAGCTGACACACCCTCGTCTTGGCTCTCAGGCGGGACAGATTAAACAGCTTGCCATCTGATCGAGTGTGAAGGAGTACTCCATCTTCTGAATCACTGAAGGTGTATGACAGCAGCAGGGAGAAGAAGATGCTGAAGAGTGCAGGGGCAAGGACACAGCCCTGCTGCACGCCACTATTGATAGGGAAAGCGGCAGATGATGATCCATCAAACAACACTGTGCCTTTCATGTCCTCATGGAACGACGACACCACCTTCAGCAGCTTTGGCGGGCATCCTATCCTCTCTAGGAGCATGAAGAGGCCCTTCCTACTCACAAGGTCAAACACCTTCGTCAAGTCAATGAAGACGATGTACAGGGGCTGCTTCTGTTCCCTGCACTTCTCCTGAAGCTGTTGCAAGGTGAAAATCATGTTGATGGTAGACTGCTGCACTCTGAAGCCACACTGCGATTCAGGATAGATTCGTTCGGCGAGTTGCTGCACTCTCTTCAGAGCTACCTGGGCAAATGCTTTCCCCTTGGTGCTCAGCAGCGAGATTCCTCTGTAGTTGTTGCAATCGCTGCAATCGCCCTTGTTCTTGTAGAGGGTGACTACAGTTAGGCCCAAAAATATTTGGACAGTGACACAAGTTTTGTTATTTTAGCTGTTTACGAAAACATATTCAGGATACAATTATATAATCAATATGGGCTTAAAGTGCAGACTCTCAGCTGTAATTTGAAAGTATTCACATCCAAATTGGAGCAAGGGTTTAGGAATTACAGCTCTTTAATACGTAGCCGCCTCTTTTTCAAGGGACCAAAGTAATTGGACAATTGACTCAGAAGGCTGCAAAAAAAACAAAACAAAAACAAGGCTGCATGGCTCTTCCCTCGTTAACCTGTCATCAATTAAGCAGTTAAAAGGTCTGGAATTGATTCCAGGTGTGGCATTTGCATTTGGAAGCTGTTGCTGTGAACACACAACATGCGGTCAAAGGAGCTCTCAATGGAGGTGAAACAGACCATCCTGAGGCTGGAAAAAAAAAAAGAAGAAATCCATCAGAGAGATAGCAGAAAAGTTTAGGAGTGGCCAAATCAACAGTTTGGTACATTCTGAGAAAAAAAGAGTGCACTGGTGAGCTTGGGAACTCAAAAAGGCCTGGACGTCCATGGAAGACAACAGTGGTGGATGATCGCAGAATCCTTTCCATGGTGAAGAACAATCCACTCAAGTGAAGAACACTCTCCAGGAAGTAGGTGTATCAGTATCTAAGTCTACCATAAAGAGAAATGATTCACCATAAGGTGCAAATCCATTAATCAGCCTCAAAAATAGAAAGGCCAGAATTGACTTTGCCAAAAAAACACCTGAAGAAGCCAGCCCAGTTCTGGAACAGCATTCTTTGGACAGATGAGACTAAGATCAATACCAGAATGATGGGAAGAAGAAAGTTTGGAGAAGAATTGGAACAGCTCATGATCCCAAAGCACACCACATCTTCTGTAAAACATGGTGGAGGGCAGTGTGATGTCATGGGCATGCATGGCTTCCAGTGGCACTGGGTCACTTGTGTTTATTGATGATGTGACAAAAGACAGAAGCAGCCGGATGAATTCTCAAGTGTATAGGGATATACTTTCTGCTCAGATTCAGCCAAATGCAGCAAAGTTGATTGGACGGCGCTTCACAGTACAGATGGACAATGATCAAAAACATACTGCAAAAGCAACCCAGGAGTTTTTTAAAGCTAAGAAGTGGAATATTCTGCAATGGCTGAGTCAATCACCAGATCTCAACCCAATCAAGCATGCATTTCACTTGCTCAAGACAAAACTTAAGGCAGAAAGACCCACAAACAAGCAACAACTGAAGACAGCTGCAGTAAAGGCCTGGCAAAGCATCACAAAGGAGGAAACCCAGCATTTGGTGATGTCCATGGGTTCCAGACTTCAGGCAGTCATTGCCTGCAAAGGATTCTCAACAAAATATTGAAAAGTAACATTTTACTTAGGGTTATGTTTATTTGTCCAATTACTTTTGAGCCCCTGAAATGAGGAGCGTTTGTATAAAAATAGCTACAATTCCTACATGTTTAATCATATATTTTTGTTCAACCCCTTGAATTAAACCTTAAAGTCTGCACTTCAATTCCGTTGTAGTTGTTTCATTTCAAATCCAATGTGGTGGCATGCAGAGCCCAAATCATGAAGATTGTATCACTGTCCAAATATTTCTGGGCCTAACTGTATGTTTGCGTCACGCATATCATGGGGCACTTCTCCTTCCCAGCACTGACAAAGGAGCTCATGGAGGTGGTGCAGGAGAGTGGACTTGGCACACTGCAGCACTTCTGCTGGGATGCCATCTCCTCCTGGAGCCTTGCCATGGGCAAGGGAGTCGATGGCCTTGCTGAGCTCTTTGTTGATAGTGTGTCAAGCTCCTCCATGACAGAAAGTCTGGGGATGCTGTTGAGTGTTGCCTCTGTCACCATGTTCTGTTTTGAGTAGAGGTCTTGATAGTGCTCTGCCCATTGATCCATCTGTTTACTGTGATCTGTGATGGTCTCGCCGATGGATGACTTTAGAAGGGCTGTTTTCCTAGCACTAGGTCCGAGGGCTTTTCTCATGCCTTCATAGACTCCTCGTGTGTTCCCGCTGTCCACAGACTTTTAAATGCTGTGGCAAAGCTTCAGCCAGTACTGGCTGGCGCAGTATCTAGCGGTTCTCTGAGCATTGTTCCTAGCTGTTTTCAGAGCAGCGAAGGTCTTGGCTGATGGCTCCCTCTTATAGTTCATCAAAGCATCATATTTAGCATTAATGACGGGTTGCATCTCTGAAAGACTCACTTCGTACCAGTCTGGGTTCTGTCATTCTTTCTTGCCGAATGTGGACAAGGCTGCACTATTGATGGTATCCCACAGGAAATTCTACCTGAGCTGCTGGCTGGCCAAAGTTCCAATAGTCTCTGTCCATTCTCGCTCATTCTGCCAACACCAAAGTGCCCAATGCAGTCAGGCCAAGGGTCGTGGTCTCCACCCACTCTGGCATTGAAGTCCAACCTGCCAATGGCGGTGTCAAGATCCTCGTAAAATTGATCCTTGACCTCCAAGGCAGAGCAGAGAGTTGGGGCATAGATACTCATGATGTTCACAAAGCCCGTGGAAGTGAAAAGTCGCAAGACGAGGATGCGTTCTGTACCGTCAGGTGGCTGGATAGTTGACAGTAGGCTGTTCCTCACAGCGAATCCTACGCCATGCAGACGTACTTCACCTTCGGCTCTGCCCTGCCAGTAGATGGTGTAGTCCTTCTCGAGGAGTGTGCCACCTCCTGTAAGCCTGGTCTCCTGAAACGCGGCGATGTCCACATTTAGCCTGGAGAGTTCTGTGTCAATGACAGCTGTTTTCCTCGAATAGCCGATCTGGCGCAAGTCGTCGACCAGGCCAGGGCACATAGTCCTGATGTTCCAGTTCACGAGTAGCAGGGCTGGTAGTTTCTTCTTTCTTTTCCTTTTTCTTGGTGCAGGGTTACGGTCTGCTTGTTGAGCAGTGACTCTAAGCTCCAGCCACCCACTGAAGCAGGCAAACCGTGGCGGGTCGGCACCTTATTGACCAGGGGCTGCCCAGCTTAGGGTGGGCTGTAGCTGACCACTGGGACACGAAGATCCCTCCCACAGCTGGAGGCAACCCGTAGCGTCCTACCCTTCGCCAAACAGGTTGGACTTATCACTTGTAACTGCTGCATCCCTTGTTGTTTCTGCTGCTTTGCAGCAGCACTAAAGTGGCCTCTCCGGGGCGCAGGACTGGGCAAAGTGTATGGAGACTCAGGGCTGCCCAGACTCCGGAGTCCCCCTCTCTGCCTCGCCGGTGTAGTCCAGAGTAATGTGAAGTACTACGTCTGGCACCAGATTGGCCGCAGGAGCTGCCAGAAGGAGGTCAATGATAACGTCCATCCACCTTTGGGGCTCCATTCCAGATTTTCCTTCAGGGTTGACTCCCGAAGCCTTTCCTGTGAATGGGTATGCCGCAAGGCAGCGGAGGTTTGAGATCAGGGTTTTCCTTGAGCTGCCTTCCTAGGCTGATGAGCCCCACCTACCCGAAACTACTGGTTTTAAGGTGCCAGTTGCCCACCTTCGCCCTTTTTCCTATCTGTAAAAGCAGTTACACTGGGCTTAAGAACTAAGCCACACGAGCAGGCCAGGAGTTGGACTTAAATGTAAAGAATAAAATAATGAATAGAATAGAATAATGTAAAGAATAAAATCATCTAAATATAAATACAAATGTAAACACTGTTAACAAGGTATGTCATACATCTTTCCAAGGTTCCAAGGTTGTCATAGCCAGGAGCGGCACTGGGGTTAAGCTCCCAGTGCTCATAAAATGCTCCTTATGGCGTGCGTCTCGAAAAGCCTCTGACAACGAAGTCCAACTCCTAGCCTGCCCGTGTGGTTTAGTCTCTAAGCCCGGCGGAACTGCTTTTACTAATAGGAGAAGGGGCGAGGGCGGATCTCTGGCACCTTAAAACCAGATGCTTCAGGTAGATGGTGGCTCGTCAACCTGAGAAGGTAGCCCATCTAGGGGAAGGTAAACCCTGATTTCAAACCTCCGCTGCCTTGCGGCACACCCGGTCATGGGGAAGGCTTCGGGAGTCAACCCTGAGGAAAAATCCGGAGTCGGAGACTCCAACTCCAACTAATGAGCTGAAGAGACTGGGAGTGGATATCGCCACTCTCCAGGAAACACTGTTGGCTGACGCAGGCACACTGAGAGAGAAGGACTACATGTTCTACTGGCAGGGAAAGGGCAGTGACGAACACAGGGAACACGGAGTGGGCTTCGCAGTGAAGAACACCTTGCTGAAGATGGTGGAACCGGGCAGCAATGGCTCTGCACGACTCCTCACCCTCCGCCTCAACACCACTCAAGGCCCAGTCACCCTCGTCAGTGTGTACGCCCCAACACTGACAGCCACACCAGAGGAAAAAGACAAGTTCTACGAGAATCTCGCAACAACTGTCAGGATCAGCCCCAACTCTGAACAACTCATTCTCCTTGGAGACTTCAATGCCAGAGTGGGTGCTGACCACGACTCCTGGCCCTCCTGTCTTGGACCATTTGGCGTGGGCAGAATGAACGAGAACGGACAGCGGCTGCTCGAGTTCTGCACATATCACGATCTGTGCATCACAAACTCGTTCTTCAAGACCAAGCCCCAACACAAGGTTTCCTGGCGACATCTGTGCTCAAAGCACTGGCACCAGCTGGACTTGATCCTGACCAGGCGCACCTCACTGAAGAACGTGCTATCACCTGTTCGTTCCAGAGTGCAGATTGCGACACAGACACAGACACAGACACAGACCATTCATTGGTGTGTTGCAAGGTCAAGCTGCAGCTGAAGAAATTCCATCGTGCTAGACAGCCTGGAAAGGCACGGATTGACACCAGCAAGATGGCCCAACCAGAACTTGTTGAGCAGTTTGCCTCCACCTTTGAGAAGGAACTTGGTGTACCACAAAAAGGAGAATCTGCAAAGCAGAAGTGGGAAGAGCTGCGAAACACCATAAACCGCACAGCCTTGGCTACCTTTGGGAGGAAGACCTCGAAGTCACAGGACTGGTTTGATGCCAAGTTGACCGAGATGACCCCCGTCATTGAAGCCAAGCGCTCAGCACTTGCGGAGTACAAGAAGTACCCAAACGAGAAGAACCTCCAGATTCTCAGGGCTGCGAGAAGCAAAGTTCAGCAGACTGCTCGGCGCTGTGCCAACGAGTACTGGACTCAGCTCAGCCAAGACATTCAAACCGCTGCCATAACAGGGAACATCTGTGGTATGTACGTTGGCATCAAGAAAGTACTTGGTCCGGCTCAGAGCAAGGCGGCCCCCCTCAAATCCTCCACTGGGGAGATGATCACAGAAAAGAACAAGCAGATGGAGAGATGGGTGGAACACTACTCCAACCTCTACTCCAGACAGAACACCGTGACACCGTCAGCCCTTGATGCCATCGACTGCCTGCCATCCATGGACGAACTTGACGCCGAGCCAACCATCGACGAACTCAGCAAGGCCATTGATAGCTTGGCCGCTGGCAAGGCACCCAGCAATGATGGCATACCCCCCGACCTGATCAAGCACTGCAAGACCGCCCTACTGCTGCCATTGCATGACGTCCTCTGCCAGTGCTGGAAGGAAGGTGCCGTACCACAGGACATGAGGGACGCCAAGATCATCACCCTCTACAAAAACAAAGGGGAGAGAAGTGACTGCAACAACTACAGGGGCATCTCCGGGCTGCACGGTGGCGCAGTGGTTTAGCACTGTGGCAGCACAGTTTTACCCTTGGCCGGGGGATCGCGGGGATCATGAGGTCGTGGGTTCGATCCCAGCCCCCGACCAACAGTGAGCTGTGTGGAGTTTGCATGTTCTCCCCGTGTTGCGCGGGTTTACTCCGGGATTTCTCCGGTTTCCTCCCGCACACCAAAAACATGTAGGTTTAGGGCGCTCGCGCACGCAGCGACCAGCAGCCGGTGGCTTGTCACCAGACTGCAAACCAAGTCTACCTACGGGTACAAATAAGTAACAAAAAAAAAAAACAAAAAAAAACAAACAAAAAAAAAAAATCTCCCTCCTCAGCATTGTTGGCAAAGTCTACGCACGAGTTGTTCTCATTCATCTACAGAAGCTTGCCGAACGTGTCTATCCCGAGTCTCAGTGTGGCTTCCGCGCTGAGCGATCGACGGTAGACATGATATTCTCCATCCACCAACTCCAGGAGAAATGCAGAGAACAGAACATGCCCCTGTATGTCGCCTTCATCAACCTCACCAAAGCGTTCGATCTGGTCAGCAGAGAGGGCCTTTTCAAGATCCTGCCAAAGATAGGATGCCCACCAAAGTTGCAAAGCCTCATCGAATCGTTTCACACCAACATGCAGGGGATACTGCAGCACGACGGCAACGTCTCAGAGCCATTCAACATACGCAGCGGAGTGAAACAGGGCTGTGTACTTGCGCCAACCCTCTTTGGGATTTTCTTTGCTATGCTCCTGAGGCATGCCTTCAGCACAGCAACAGAGGGAATCTACCCGCACACAAGATCTGATGGCAGGCTTTTCAACCTCGCCCGCCTGAAAGCCAGAACCAAAGTACGCGAGGCTCTAATCAGAGACATGCTGTTCGCAGACGACGCTGCAGTCACAACCCACACACAGCAGGAGCTTCAGACCCTGATGGACTGCTTCTCCCAGGCATGCAAGGACTTCGGGCTTACCATCAGCCTGAAGAAGACTAACATCTTGGCGCAAGGCACGGAAGCACCACCAACCATCACCATCGACGACTACGAGCTGGAGGTCGTGAATCAGTTCACGTACCTGTGGTCCACGATCAGCAACAACCTCTCTCTTGATACAGAGATCGACAAGAGGATTGGAAAATCAGCCTTCACACTCGCTCGCCTCACCACACGAGTGTGGGAGAATCCCAAACTCTCTGTCAAGACGAAGCTGGCAATGTACAACGCCTGCATCATCAGCACACTGCTCTATGGGAGTGAGACGTGGACAACATACGCCCGGCAGGAAAAGAGACTGAACTCCTTCCACTTGCGCTCCATTCGCCACATCCTGGACATATCCTGGCAGGACAAAGTGCCCAACACAGAAGTTCTGTCCCGCGCCGGCCTTCCCTCCGTGTTCACTCTACTCAGGCAGCGCAGGCTCCGGTGGCTAGGCCACGTTCACCGTATGGAGGATGGCAGAATCCCCAAAGACATCCTCTACGGAGAACTGGCGACTGGCAGGAGAGACATTGGCTGCCCACAGCTGCGCTTTAGAGACGTTTGCAAGAGAGACATGAAGGCCCTGGAGATCAACACAGAGTGCTGGGAGGACCTTGCAACGGACCGCTCCAAATGGAGAGGCACCCTGACCAGACAGCTCAAGGCGGGTGAAGAGAGACTGACTGCTGCAGCAGATGAAAAAAGGACCCGCAGGAAGAACCGCCACAGACCCAGCAGCACGGAGACCACCCACAAGTGCGACCTGTCTGACAGGGACTGCCATTCGCGCATCGGCCTGTTCAGCCACAGGCAGTGCTGTTCCAGCAGAGTAGACGTTTAGGATTCTCTTCCATGGTCATCATAGACCGACGGAGGCCAACGACATACATCTTTGGAAAGCTCGCAAGATGTAGAACAATGTCAGATTGACGTTTAATCTGCAGTACAAGTGTTAACCCACCAGCTGGCAGTCTTTTCAGTGTGTGAACTTGCACTCATTTGGACCTGGTGCAGGGTCTGTAGGGCTCCATGCAAACAGACACAAGAGCTATAATTGGCTGTTCTATGATGGGAAGATTCTGCATCACTTTTTATTCATGATATATTTTCATGTTTATAAGCTGTTAGTGACTTTGGAAATAAAGGGCAGATTGCCCACAGCTGACAAGAAAGTAACATAATTCTGGACCCAGGGGACAAAAGACAGACTCGAGGGAAATGCAATTATCCTTTTATTAGCTAACTGTGTTTTGTGGATGCGTGCGTGTATGTACAGTGTCGTGCGTGCAGTGTAGGACTCGTGCAGGGGAAGAGCAGGACGCCGTTCGGCCTGGCAACCCTATGGAGACAAAGCAGAGATATTAGCTCACCACCTGGGCAAAGGGTGTAATAATGACGACAGCTTACTTTGCAGATGGTGGTGGTGAGCTCAGGTTGGCCTTGAGGGCGACAGCCAGGGAGACAGCGTCTGGCTCTGTGCAGGGGAGAGTGCGAGTTACCCTGAAGCAGGAGTGGAGCTGAACCGCCGTCGGGGAGAGAGAATCCGCCGCCAGGGAGATCCACCTGTGCACAGGGGAAGATGAACTTGACAAGGTGAGTCAATATTGGCTTACGTGCGGCGAAGCGTTGGTCTGAAAACAGACGATGAGCCAGAAAGTGGCTGCTGACGAGAGACGTGTCCTATGGAGTTTGACAGACGGCTCCGTGCTGAGTCACAGGCAGGTCTGGCTTTTAAAGCCCGCTGATGATTGGCAGCAGGTGTGCGTGAAGCTGAGGTTGATGATGGCCCTGTGGACGCCATGACAGTACTCCCCCCTCTAGAGGTGCCTCCTGGCACCTGCCCTATCTTACCCAGGTGCGTCCGGTGGAAGTCCCTGATGAGTTGTTTGTCGAGCATGGATGACGGACGTACCCAGGACCTCCACTTGGGGCCATACCCCTCCCAGTCCACCAAGTATTGCAGGCCACGACCCCGGCGGCGAACGTCCAGGATGGAACTGACTCCCCACGCCGGGTCGCCATCTATCACCACTGGTGGAGGTGGAGCCTTGGGAGGCGGGCAAAGGGGGCTGGAGCAAACGGGTTTCACCTGTGAGACATGGAAGGTCGGACAGATGCGGGGGGGGGGGGAGCTAGGTGAACAGCCACAGGGTTAACCACATGAATAATGGGGAAGGGCCCGATAAAACACTGGGCCAACTTCCGCCTCTCAGCTTTCAAATTAATATTTCGTGTAGACAGCCATACCTGCTGACCCACCTTGTATTTGGGAGCTGGTCTCCTGCGGCGGTTAGCCATCCTGGTGTTATGTTCAGTGGTCCGAAGGAGGACTCTGCGGGTGGTGGTCCAGAGCCGGCGGCAGCGCCTCACATGAGCGTGGACAGAAGGCACCGCTACTTCCTTCTCCTCCTCAGGGAACAGTGGGGGGGTCGTATCCTAAGGAGGCCCTGAAGGGGGACATGCCAATCGTCGAGGAAACCGTAGAATTATGGGCATACTCGATCCACGGCAGGTGGCTGCTCCAAGAAGATGGACTGGAGGTGATGACGCAGCGCAGAGCGGCCTCCAGCTCTTGATTCGCCCGTTCACACTGCCCATTGCTCTGCGGGTGGTATCCGGATGACAGGCTTACAGTTGACCCCAGTGCGTTACAGAACGTCCTCCAAACCTGGGACATGAATTGGGGCCCACGATCAGAGACAATGTCAGTGGGGATCCCGTGGAGGCGTATGACATGCTGCACCAATAGGTCCACTGTCTCCTGTGCCGTAGGCAGTCCCCGGAGGGAAACAAAGTGGGCAGCTTTGGAGAATCGATCGACGATGGTAAGGACCATAGTGAAGTGGTTGGACGGTGGGAGGCCCATCACAAAACCCAGGGCGATGTGGGACTAGGGACGGCTGGGGACCGGCAGGGGATGAAGGAGCCCGGCCAGCGGAGAAGAAGACGACTTCCCGGTGGCGCACTGAGCGCAGGCCCGGATGTATGCAGTGACGTCCCTTCACAGCCCCGGCCACCAAAACGACCTCTGGAGAAGTTCTACCGTGCGGGACACCCCTGGATGGCATGCAGATTTCGAGGCATGGGCCCACTGAATCACTTCACCCCAGACCAATGTGGGGACGAACAACCGCTCCGAGGGACCACCTCCAGGATCGGGCTCCGCCTCCTGTGCCTTCACGACCTTCTCCCTGATGTCCCACGAGAGGGCGCCAACGACACAGGATGTTGGAAGGATGGTCTGCTCATGGTCCTCTGATAACTCCGCTGAGAATTGCCTGGAGAGGGTGTCCGGTTTGGTGTTCTTGGCCCCGGGGCGGTAGGTGATCGTAAAATCAAACCAACCAAAGAACAGGGACCAGCGGGCCTTCCGAGAATTCAACCGCTTGGCAGTCCTCAGGTATTCCAAGTTTTTGTGGTCGGTCCAAACCACAAAGGGCTGGGCAGCCCCCTCCAACCAGTGGCGCCACTCTTCCAGCACAAGCTTCACCGCCAGGAGCTCCCTGTCGCTGATGTTGTAGTTTCTCTCTGCTGGAGACAGGCGGTGCGAGAAGAAGGCGAAGGGGCGGACCACCCCGTCTATAGGAGAGCACTGGGAGAGCACTGCCCCCACCCCGGAGTCCGATGCATCCACCTCGACCAAGCACTGGAGGGACGGGTCCACCTGCATGAGGACGCGGGACGACGAGAACTCCCTCTTGAGGGTGCCGAACGCCGCTGCAGCCTCCTCTGTCCAACGGAAGGGGACCTTCGGGGACGTGAGACAGGTCAGGGGACGGGCAACCATGCTGTACCTGAGCACAAAGCGGCAATAAAAGTTGGCAAACCCCAGGAACTGCTGGAGTTGCTTCCTGGATTGAGGGGGGGGGGCAATCCACCACCGCCTTGACCTTCACCGGGTCAGGGAGAACCTGGTTGTGGGAGATAACAAAGCCGAGAAATGAAGTCTTGTTAGTGTGGAACTCACATTTCTCAGCCTTCACAAACAGCTTGTTCTCCAGGAGTCGTTGGAGGACCCGTCTCACATGCACCCGATGCTCCTCTAACGACCGGGTGAAGATGAGGATGTCATCTAAGTAGATGAAGACAAAGGTGCCCAGGAAGTCCCGGAGAACGTCATTTATCAGGCGCTGGAAGACGGCCGGTGCGTTGGTTAACCCAAACGGCATCACGAGATATTCGAAATGGCTGCTTGGGGTCTGGAATCCTGTCTTCCATTCATCTCCCTCCTTAATCCGCACGAGATGATAAGCATCGCGGAGGTTGAGCTTTGTGAACCAAGAGGCCCCCTGGAGGGAGTTGAAAGCCGTGTCCATAAGGGGCAGAGTGTACTTATCCTTTACCATGATGTCGTTGAGCCCCCTGAAGTCGATACATGGCTGCAGGGAGCCATCCTTCTTGTCGACGAAGAAGAATCCTGCCCCCACCGCCGAGGAGGATGGGCGGATAATGCCCGAGCTGAGCGACTCCTTAATATATGTATCCATCACCTCCCGCTCTGGAGCTGACAGGCTGTATACGCGGCTCGACAGCAGCGGGGCACCAGCCCGGAGATTAATAGCACAGTCATAGGGGCGGTGGGGGGAGAGTGACAGCGCCTGCGACTTACTGAACACCGCCCCTAGATCATGGTATTCTGGTGGCACCTTGGACAGATCTGGAGGGGGAGGCGCGGGGGTCCAAAGACACCGACGGGGCACATGCTGCGGACTGCAGACACGCGCTGAGGCAGAACGAGCTCCAAGACGTGATGTTCCCTGTCCGCCACTCAAATGATGGGTTATGGAGCCGCAGCCAGGGGTAGCCCAGGATGACCGAGGACGTGGAGGAGGGCAGCACCAGCAGGCGTAGGTCCTCCCGATGGTTCTCAGAAACAATCACGGACACCGGGGCGGTTTGCTGAGAGACAGTTGCTAAGGGGGTTTTAGATAGGGCTATCAGTTTAAGTGGTGGCTGGAGATTATGACAGGGAAGCCCTAACCGGGTTGCCAGGTCTCCTGATATAAAACTCTGCTCAGCCCCCGAGTCAATCAGTGCATGAGTGGTGTATTCTGTGTGCTTGTAAATGAATCTGATGGGCACAAGGCAATTGGTGAGGGGTTTAGGCTGAGACGCGTCCGTGAGTCCCCCTACTGCGACGCACGGATCCCCTCTTTTGGCTGAATGGTGCAACTCTCTACCTCGTGCTCACTACTTCCACAATACATACCCAGCCCTAACTCCCTGCGGTGCTGTTTCTCAGCTAGCGGGATCTTGGAGCGCCCGACTACCATATCCTCCTGCCCATCTAGTGCTTCCGGTGAGGGCAGGGCCAACTGGGACCACTGTGAGGAGCGAAAAAACTGCGCTCTCGAGCGGCTGGAAGCTCTCCGCTCGGCTGCTCGTTCCCTCAGCCTGTTATCCAAATTAATGGTAAGCGAAATCAACTCTGTGAGTTTCTCTGGTTTATCCAACCTAGCAACATAATTCATCTCTGAGACTAGGGCTTAGGCTCCGGATAAAAATGCTGCACAACGAGGCATCCTCCCACCCAACCTCAGCGGCCACCACCCGGAAATCGACAGTGTAGTCCGCCACGGACCTACCGCCCTGTCGGAGATTTAACAACCGGGTGGTAAGCACGCTATCCCGGTCGGAGTGGTCAAACACCTCGTGAAAATCGGCAATGAACCGTTGATATGTAAGATTAGAATAACTGGGCTTGGCCATAATGGCGTAGGCCCAAGCTAGTGCCCTACCCTCTAGCAAGTTAGCTACGTAGCGTATCCTGCTGTGATCAGTGGGAAAATCCCCTGGCACTCGCTGGAAAACCGTCTCACATTGTAGAATAAACTCACGGGCCTCCCCGAGCTTACCACCGAAGCAAGCGGGTGTGGGGACCAGTGTGAGCCGGGCCGATGGAGCCTGACTAGCCTGGCTAGGAGGGGGGCTAACGGGGGCCGACGGGACCCCGGAAGCCGGAGGGAACGTCCGCTGTCCATCCAGACGATCCAACCGGCTGTTAATTTGAGTTAGCTGACTGAGGATAACATTCTGTTGGTACACTAACTGCTCCACTCGAGCTTCTAAGGTGTTAAAGCGGTGTGCTAGCACGCTGTCCGCTGGGTTGCTCTGACGGAGCCGTACTGATATAATTCTGGACCCAGGGGACAAAAGACAGACTCGGGGGAAATGCAATTATCCTTTTATTAGCTAACTGTGTTTTGTGGATGCGTGCGTGCATGTACAGTGTTGTGTGTGCAGTGTAGGACTCGTGCAGGGGAAGAGCAGGATGCCGTTCGGCCTGGCAACCCTATGGAGACAAAGCAGAGATATTAGCTCAGCACCTGGGCAAAGGGCGTAATAATGACGACAGCTTACTTTGCAGATGGTGGTGGTGAGCTCAGGTTGGCCTTGAGGGCGACAGCCAGGGACACAGCGTCTGGCTCTGTGCAGGGGAGAGTGTGAGTTACCCTGAAGCAGGAGTGGAGCTGAGCTGCCGCCGGGGAGAGAGAATCCGCCGCCAGGGAGATCCACCTGTGCACAGGGGAACTTGACAAGGTGAGTCAATATTGGCTTACGTGCGGCGAAGCGTTGGTCTGGAAACAGACGATGAGCCAGAAAGTGGCTGCTGACGAGAGACGTGTCCTATGGAGTTTGACAGACGGCTCCGTGCTGAGTCACAGGCAGGTCTGTCTTTTAAAGCCCGCTGATGATTGGCAGCAGGTGTGCGTGCAGCTGAGGTTGATGATGGCCCTGCGGGCGTCATGACAGAAATTGGACCTTTTACCTGTTTGGCTTCAGATTTTTAAACATCCATTTATCTCTCATGTACTCAACCAATAATGTGACAAGAACTGGATCTTCAAGGTTATAAATGTGTCATCATCATAACAAGGATTACCTTAATCTGGCCCAGGGCCAATATGTATCACAAAAGTAGCCGTGGACCCACTACTGAACCCTGAGGTACACCATATATGACGACTGATATTTCTCAAGGGTTGGGGTTTGCATCCTGTGGCTCTGGAGATAAATGGGGCTATTTTGCTCATTTCCAGTGGGTCCCGTGGCTTTGACAAAAGTCTTGAAGAAAAAAATTCACTGCTTTATGAGAACAAAAGTAAGAAAGAAAAAAAGAAAGAAAGAAAGAAAGAAAGAAAATCCGAAAGTTAAGAATTTTAAAAAGTTATGTTTATGGTGAAGTAGTTTACAAGAGAGCTCCTGATGGAGTAAGCTTTCTGAGAGTGAGGATACAGAGTGAAGTACGTGGCGGTAATGCACCTGTAAGCTGGTTGCCAACTGAAATTTATGAGTAAAGTTTAAAATTAGGAGGAAAAAAGTCTTAAATACACAATGCAAAAGGATACAAAACTAAGAGGGAAAAAAAATCACATTTTTTTAAAATAATTTGCTAATTTAGGAAAAAAAAAAGTTGTAAATTTACAATAAAAGAATACACATCTATGAGTAAAACGTTGTAAATTTATGATAAAAAAACTTGTGCATTTACCAATAACAAGGTAGCAAATTTACAGGTGACTGTTGCAAATTTATGATTAATTATCAGTCATAAATTTCTAATAGTGGCATTGGAAGAAAAACAGCTCTCCCATTACTAATGTTGACAGATCAGTTTATAGTAAGTCTTCTGTTATAGTATATCCTTTTTTTATGATACCATGAAGGTTTTTGGGCAGCAAAAATGGCTCACTCCGTAACAGAGGTCGCTGCTCCAGAGTGATATTAAGATAAATGCAGCTATCCAGGCAGACATTCAAAATCTCTTCTCAAGCCGCAGGATGCTGCGATCAGTTCTGTCAGATTTCTTACTGGATGATGGAGATGTTTATCATCATGTAGTTGATTTTAAAAAAATGTGTATTTCCGGGTCTTTCAGGCAGGAGCCCAGGACAACCCCAGACTAGCCGAGTGTCTCCGTGATGCCCATCAGTTTCTCCGCATCACACAGGTGCACTAAACATTTGATTTCTTTATTAGAAATGAAATGACCTCATTTATGCCGAACTTTTAATAAACAGCTTGTTCTCAGTCAGAAGTCGTCACATATCCTGATACTGTTCATAAATGCACTTAAGGTCACAAATCAGTTTTAACTGAACTGGTAGTTGTTGTGTAGTTTAACTATTTGGGGCCTTTTCAGGTTTGTATCCAATTAGGGAAAAAAAAGCTTTTATTGAAAAAAAAAATAAATGGAAAAAGTGGCAAATTTAACTGAAAATTAATAAATTTTGTTTCTCTGACAGATACTTGAGAATCCTCCTGAATACCAGAAATACTACAGACAGATGAACAAGGTAAAACTGGAGTTTTTTCCAGTACTATTTATTTATGTATGAGTCCATTAATCTATGTTTTTACTCACTGATTCCATGTTGTTTTATGTCCTATTTTAGTCAATGTTGTTCGCCATGCTGCAGACCAGTTTGTCATGAGGGGGACAAATAATATTAAACTTTGAACTTGAAATTAATATTCCACAAAACTTCCTTTCCAACCTTGGATACCTACTTCATTTTCCTTGTATGTGAATGCAGTAGCTGTTTTATCTTTCTATCAGGGAGGGTTCCCCTTCAGTACCCGGGACTGTGGCTGGATCGTGGCTGACTGCACAGCCGAAGGTCTGAAGTCTGTGATGCTGTTGCAGGAGTCCTGTCCATCCATCAGGGAGCCTGTCTCCTCAGAACGTCTCTACGATGCCGTCAACGTGGTGAGTCCAAGCACAAAGGGTCTCCCTTTTGGAATCTTTGGTAGTGCAAGTTCAGAAATGTTCTACACATTCTAAAACACATCTGCTTAAAGGCCAAATGTCACGTAATTTTTTTTTCTAAATAACAACGAATTTAGATAAAATACACATAGCTTAAACCAAATATTCATACCGGAGACCATATCACCCACCTGTATTTACATAATTGCACAAAATACACCAGGTGAAGGCCCCACCTTGCTTGCTGGCTTGTGACAGCCAGTCCAGACCACGCCCATGTTTTTGACATCACCAGTTGTACCCTGGCTGCCTTGCCTATCCACATTCACACTTATCAACATTGGACAATCATGACGGAAAGTGACAGCGATTGTGAACAAATTAGTTTAGTTTAGTTAGTCTTTTTTTTTGTCAGTGGTTCAGACAGTGACAGAGGCATTGAACCTTACAGGTTCGAGCCGTCCGAGACGGAATCAGATGCTTTGTCTGATGACAACAGTTCCAACGATGACCAGAGAGCAGAACCAGTGGAAAATGTCATTGAACTGGACATTAATCGCCTCCAGAATTGCGAAGCCGAAGGGGGTCTGTCGAGGGCGCCCCATAAATATTGATTTTTCGGAAGCCATTATTATTACAGTGGAGGAGAGCCGCTGCTGTCAAGAAATTGACCAGATCAATATGAAAATGGAGGCGCATACCTGTCAAGTGAGACGTTTTCGCCGTATTTTGGTGCCAAAAGCGGCTGTGGGGGATGGCGGAGTGGTGGGGGACACTTTTCTGGGAAATGTTTTAAATGTAGTTCGTGTTGTTATTGTCAAATATTTTAAGGAAAATACGGGGAAAATGCAATTTTAGCAAAAACGGGCGTATTGCCATTTCTGTACGCCCAAAAGAAAAATATACGGGAAAAAAAATTGAGTGTGTTGCGGAACACGTCCTGTGTGTGATCCCCCACAGCTGGTGCTGGCAGATGGCTCAGCCTGAGCTATTATCACTACAATGAGAAGTGTGGAGTCAATCATTAGTCAGATTGTCGGGGCGGGCTGATCGCTCAGCGTGAGCTATTCTCACTACAATGAGAAGTCATTAGGACAATGGTTTAACACGTTCAGCTGTGCAGCGGTTGCGGAACAGAGAGAGATCGCCTGACAAATACAGAATTCTGCTTTTTTTTTTTATTTTGCGCCGGACGCTGAGTTGTGTTGTTATTGTCAAATATCCATGAATCCTTAAAATATTTGACAATAACAACACGAGTTGCATTTGGGGCATTTCCCAGAGAGGTGTCCCTTGTTGCTCCGCCGTCCCTTATAGCCGCTTTTTACGGTGTTGAAGTACGGCGAAAACGTCTCACTTGACAGGTATGAAAACATTTCCCAGAGAAGTGTCCCTTATTACCCAGCTGTCCCTGATAGTCCCGTTTTAAGGTATGGGTGAAATATCCAATTTTTTCTTTCTTGTTGCTCACTTCAACCTTCCAGTCTCCATATAAACAATCAATTGAAATACCCCAAGCATCAAACTAGGGTACAATCGATTTCGTCACTTCCGCCTTCTTCCCCAGGCGATTCCAGGGGCCGTGTCAGGCCAAGCGCGGCAGTTTTAAATTAACGAATATTCCGTTGTTACTGAAGCATATGCACCAAGACCCGAACGGATCGGTTCCCTTTTATATCTAGTTTCAAGATATTTAAAGTACCCTGTTACGTGACATTTGGCCTTTAAGAAAGAGCCATTTTGAGCAATTTTGGACAAAGAAATCCATACAGAGTTAAAAAACATAAACTCAAATGTACAATAGTCCTAAATTTACAAACAAAAATGTAAATAATGAGGAAAGAAGTTCACAATTTATGGTGAAAATTTATGGAAAAAATCTTTTAAATTTACAGTGGAAAAGTCTGAAATTTACAAAAAAGCTGCCATGAGGAAAAACCTCCCAAACTGTCAAGAATAAAGTCACATCTAAAATAACTTTTTAAGTAGATACATTCTTGCTCTTCACTAATTTTTGGGTCACTACTCGTATTCTTGAGTAATTAACATCATAAGGTAACACTTACAGCGGGGAAAATAAGTATTGAACATGTCAACATTTTTCTTATTACCTCCGCCAGGAGGTTATGTTTTTGCCGGGGTTTGTCTGTCTGTCTGTTGGTTAGCAAGATAACTCAAAAAGTTTTGGACGGATTTCGATGAAACTTTCAGGCGTTGTTGGAAATGGTACAAGGAAGAACTGATTAAATTTTGGGGATGATCCGGATCACCGTCCAGAAGAAAACCGCCATTACGGAAAATGCCATTTTCGTGAATAACTACTGAACCACTAATCCTATCATTCTCAATCCAATTGCTAGTCATATGTTTTCGTGGTCAAGGAATCTGAAAACGTACACACAGACACTGTATGGGCGGAACTGTGGCCGCCATTACGAAAAATGTCATTTTTGTGAATAATTACTGAACCACTATTCCTATCATTGTCAATCCAATTGCTAGTCATATGTTTTCATGGTCAAGGAATCTGAAAACGTACACACAAACACTGTATGGGGGGGAACTGTGGCGCTTGGCGGAGGTCTGTGCTCTCCGAGTGCTTTTCTAGTTAAACATATTTCTGATGGAGTCACTGACCTGAGATTTTCACCAGATATCAGTAACAACCCAAGTAATCCATACATACAAAGAAATCAAGGCAACTGTGTTCACAAAACAAGTTATTGCCTATGTCATTACACTTCATTAACTATAAGTATTGAACACGCTTGGTGAAATTCATTTAATATTTAGTAGCCTTTGTTGGAACAGCTTCCACATGCCTCCTGTATGGAGAAACTAGGCACAGCATTGCTCAGGAGTGATTTTAGCCCATTCTTCCACACAAACTGTTCTTATATCTTGAAGGTTCCGTGGGTATCTTCTATGAACTCTGATCTTCAGTTTGTTCCATAGATTTTCAATTAGATTCAGGTCAGGTGACTGACGGGGCCATTCTAGCAGCTTTATTTTCCTTCTCTGGAGCCAGATGAGAGTTTCCTTGGCTGTGTGATTGGGATCATTGTCTTGCTGAAATGTCCACCCTCGTTTCATCTTCAGCATCTTGGCAGATGGCAACAGGTTCTTATCAAGGATGTCTCTGTGCATTTGTCCATTCATCTTTCCTTCAATTATATGAAGTCTGCCTGTACCACGTGTTGAAAAACACCCCCCACACAATGATGGGATGTGCAGTGCCATTTCTCCTCCAAACATGCTGTGTGTTGTGGCATCCAAAAAGTTCAGTTTTGGTCTCATATGACCAGACTATAGTCTCTCAGTATTTTACTGGCTTGCCCAAATGTTGTGCAGCAAACTTTAAACGAGCTTCAACATGCTTTCTCTTCAGTTTTGGAGTCTTGCAAGGTGAGTGGGCATAGAGTCCATGTCAGCTGAGTGCATTATTCTTCGAAACAGCAGTAGCTCTCCACAAGTGGTATTTGACTCTTGGATAACTCTTCTGATAATTCTTTTGATTCCTCTGTCAGACGAGGAGCTCCTGGTTGTGGCTGGTTTATGGTAAAATGATGTTTTTTCCACTTCTGAATGATGGATCCAACAGTGCTCACTGGAACATTCAGCAGTTTAGAAATGCGCCTGTAATGAATGCCATCATTATGTTTTGCAACAATAAGTTTGAGAAGGTCTAGAGAGACCTTCTCAAACTTATTGTTTGAGATGTTATTGGTGTGACAATCTGATATTCACAGACCTTTTTAAAGGCTATCAGTCAGGACTTAACTAGCTGAAATTAATTTGCACTGATGGAGGATGGGATGGCTTCCTAAATTCTGATGGATTTCAGCTGGTTTCTTGGCTTTCTATACCTTTTTGCACCTCCTTTTATTCATGTGTTCAATACTTATTCCCTGTGTCATTCCACTTTATTAAATATAACTTGTTTTGTGAATACAGTTGCCTTGATTTCTTTGTATGTATGGATTACTTGGGTTCTTAGATAGATAGATAGATAGATGTACTTTATTGATCCCAAACTGGGAAATTACAGTGTAACAGCAGCATGACAGTTGACAGCCAAACAACAGAAACACACACGACAGACAAAGGGATTACCCATGGAAAGTAAAAAAGAAACTAACACGACTATAGAACCTATATACATCATAGCTTAATATATGATGATGACCCGTATAAACACATGAATCATCCCATTGCACAAAGAAGGACTATCAGGAGCAGAGTGAAAATGTGAGGTACCAGTTAGTCTGTAAGGTCCAGTGTGGCAGCATAGCTATGACCAGAATACAACATCATAGTGAGTTATTGTACAGTGAAATTGCATGTGGCAGGAAAGATTTCCTGTACCTGGCCGTTCGACAACGAAGCTGTAGTAGTCTACTGGAGAAAGTGCTTCGCTGCCTATCTAGTGTGTGGTGGAGGGGGTGATCAGGATTGTTCATGATGGATCGCAATTTCAGAATCAGAATCAGAATCAGAATCAGGTTTATTGCCATTGTTCATGTAGTACACAAACTAGGAATTTGTCTCGGTACAATGCTGCAACATTAAACATGATAAGATAAGAGAAATAAACTATACATGTAATAAAGTGTAGGATAAGATTAAGTGATACTGGTCAACAGTTAAAATATATATTAGCCAGCAGCAGATACTGTGGAGAACTATATAGTGCAGTCGGTAATGCAGGAAGAAAACAGTGATGATTGACATGAGTCTGGTTGAGCTGCTGTACATGGTGCACAAGAGTCACTTAGTGTTCAGCAGTCTAATGGCAGAGGGGAAGAAGCTGTTCATGTGACGGGAGGTTTTAGTCTGGATGGACCGAAGTCTTCTACCAGAGGGGAGGGGGGCAAACAGTACATGACCAGGGTGTGAGGGATCGGCTATGATCCGGCCAGCACGCCTCCGGGTCCTGGAGATGTACAGATCCTGGAGAGATGGGAGCTTGCAGCCGATCACCTTCTCAGCAGTGCGCACGACGCGCTGCAGCCTTAGTCTGTCCCTGGCAGTGGCTCCTGCGTACCACACGGTTATGGAGGTGGTGAGGATGGACTCGATGATGGCTGTGTAGAACTGCACTAACATCTTGGTGGGTAGCTTGAGCTTCCTCAGCTGCCGCAGGAAGAACATCCTCTGCTGGGCTTTTTTGATGAGTGAGCTGATGGTCAGCTCCCATTTGAGGTCCCTGGTGATGGTAGTGCCTAGGAAGCGGAAGGAATCAGCAGTGGTGATGGGAGAGCCTGAGAGGGTGAGGGGGGGCAGAGGAGTAGTGACTTTCCTGAAGTCTACAATCATCTCCACTGTCTTCAGAGCGTTCAGCTGCAGGTTGTTATTGCTGCACCAGGACGCCAGCTGGGCCACCTCTCTCCTGTAGGCGGACTCGTCGCCGTTGGAGATGAGCCCGATGAGGGTGGTGTCGTCCGCAAACTTGATCAACTTGACAGACTGGTGGCTGGAGGTGCAGGAGTTGGTGTAAAGGGAGAAGAGTAGGGGGGAAAGTACACAGCCCTGGGGTGATCCGGTGCTGATGCTAGTATAGTCTGAGACAGTCTTTCCCAGCCGCACATGCTGCCTCCGGTCCGTCAGGAAGTCGATGATCCACCTGCAGAGGGAGTCAGGCACGTTGAGCAGGGACAGCTTGTCCCGGAGCAGAGCGGGGCGGATGGTGTTGAATGCGGAGCTGAAGTCCACAAACAGGATCCTGGCGTAGGTTCCCGGGGAGTCCAGGTGCTGCAGGATGGAGTGGAGGGCCAGGTTGACTGCATCGTCTACAGACCTGTTGGCTCGGTAGGCAAACTGCAGCGGGTCCAGGAGAGGGGAACACTCAATTTATTGAGTGTTCTCCTCTCCACCACTGTCTCAAAGGTCTCCGGTCTGAGACCAATTACAGAGCCAGCCCTCTTGATAATCTTGTCAAGTCTGTTGGTATCTCTGGCCCTGATACTGCTACCCCAACAGACCGCAGCAAAGAAGATGGCGCTGGCGACAACAGTCTGGTAGAAAAGCTCCAGCATCCTGCTGCACACGTTGAAGGATCTCAGTTTTCTCAGGAAATAGTCTGCTCATCCCCTTCTTGTGCGCAGCATCGGTGTTGGATCTCCAGTCCAACCCGCTGCTGATCCTGACACCCAGATATTTGTAGTCTTCAACCACTCCCACATCCTCCCCCCCTAATCTGCAGTGGCTGAGAAGGAGGCTTCCTCTTCCTGAAGTCAATCACCATCTCCCTGGTCTTGCTGACATTCAACCTCAGGTGATTCTGTTTCGTCCACTCCACAAATCTGTCTACCAGTGCCCTGTACTCCCCCTCCTATACACCCCACAACAGCTGAGTCATCAGAGAATTTGGCAGGATGTCTTCCACAGCACCGGTACTCTCTCCAGACTCAGGCTCAGGTTGTACAGGTGTTTCAGTACTGGAGCTAGTTGGTTGGCACAGGTCCTCAGGATCCTAGTGGAGATGCCATCCGGGCCCGAAGCCTTCTGCTGATGGAGTCTCTCCAGCTGTTTCTCCACCTGATCTGTAGTCACCGTGAAGTGAGGGAGGGTCCTGGTGCCCCCTGAGGAGGAGGAGGAGGGAGATGGAGAGAGGTTCTGCACGGGAGCGTGAGTAGGGAGGGGTGTGTGGGGGTCTGGTTGTGTTGCTCGGGTGACAGACTGTGAGTTGAACCTATTAAAAAAAAAAGATTCAGTTCCTCAGCTCTCTCCTGGCTCCCAGATATCTGGTAAAAAAAAAAATCTCAGGTCAATGGCTCCAACAGAAATACAGTATGTTTAATGAGAAAAATGTTGACATGTTCAGTACTTATTTTCCCTTCTGTATTTTATTTGAGGATGCTACAATTTCTGACTACTCTACCCAACTGGCTGTATAATTTTAAGTGTGTATGTGTGTAAATGAGTATGACTATGAGTATGTGTGGTTTTCTTTTTCTTGGCATAACACCATCCGTGCCCTCACATTTCCATAACAACCAACCGTCCTCCACAGAAATCAACTGTGCAACTCAGTTTGTGGGTTGCCAGATCATGGTAATATTGGTGGATGTTATGTGCGGCATGTCGGCTGAGTGTGTAGGTTGCACTTCAAAGGCGATCTGACAACTCTGAATTATGAGAGTGTTCTGTGGAGAAGCTTGCTGACATGTAGGAGAGGATGTTTTCTATTTAGAAATGATGTTCTTCCGAAACATGTTTTCAAGCTGGAACTGGATTGGCTGTTTTGATGGCAAACACAGCAGACTTTTGCATATAAGGATCTGAACGGCAGTTTGTGCCCTCGCGGATACCCCAATGCCTCCCTTTACACTTGGTTTGGAGCTAACTCTGCCTGTGGTTAGTGCTACATTTGTACAGATCTGTGCTTCTCCGTTTTGAAGTAATTAATCATTTTAATAAAGGTCACCTGGAGGTCAAGCAACTCGGTTTCTTTTTTATTTTAGGTCATCACATTTTCCACGTAAATGTGTCAAAATACAGTATATTCCAACAACAAGCCATGGGTTACAAAATCAGTTAAATCCTGCTTACAGAGGAAAGTACTTGCCTTTAAACAGGGGTCTGTTTCTGAGCTACAGGTTGCCACAAAAGAGATGAAGTCCGAAATTTTAAAAGCAAAACAGAATTATAAATCAGAGTTGGAAAGCAAGATGGCAACAAAGAAACTTGGTTCGGCCTGGGCCTGTATGAAAACTATTGCAGGCCTTCAGAGCACAGAGCGCAGTAATCATGTGTTTTTAGATGGTTTTAATTCAGACACAGAGCTGGCTAATGCTCTTAATTGTTTCTATGGTCGTTTTGATTCCTTTGATTTTAGCACAGAAACCCAAGATTTGAAACAGAAACTCAAAGACAATCAGCACTTTAATATTGAGGTGCAGGATATTAAAAGGGCGTTCTGTGCTGTAAAAGTGAACAAAAGTCAGGGCCCTGATAATATACTGTATGTGGGCGCCTGGTAAAGTCCTGCGCACATGAATTGAGTCCTGTATTTCACTACATTTTCCATAAGTCCTTACAGACACAACATGTGCCTAAGATCTGGAAAGATGCTGTGGTTGTCCCCGTTCCAAAATCCAGCTGTCCTAAAACGGTAAACGGCTTTAGACCAGTTGCTTTGACTTCAATTTTAATGAAAATTTTTGAAAAACTGGTCAGATTTGAGGTCCTAAAGCAGACTAAGCATGCATTGGATCCTCTGCAGTTTGCCTATAGACCTCACAGAGGAGTGGAGGATGCCACTGTCACTCTGTTTAACATGCTTTTTAAACATCTGGATTTTGATGGGACACACACCAGGCTTTTATTTGTGGACTTTTCTTCCGCCTTTAATACAATCCAACCTCATATTTTAGTTGAAAGGCTCCTGCAACAATTTGATTTGAGCAATAATCTGGTGGGTTGGATTCTAGATTTTTTAACCAACAGGACACAGAGAGTAAGGGTCAATGGTACATTGTCTGACCAAAAGTGCTCTTCTACTGGCTCTCCTCGGGGGGGGGGGGGGGGGGTGTTGTCACCACTACTCTTCATCCTGTACACAAACATGTGTCGGAGCAGACATGACAACAGACACATTATAAAGTATGCTGATGATTCAGTTATTGTCAGTCTCCTCCAGGATGGTGAGAGTGGCCACGGCCCAGTAGGTGATGATTTTGTTCACTGGTGTGAGGATTCCTACCTGCAGCTGAATACGACAAAAACTTAAGATATGATTATTGACTTTAGGAGGAAACCTTCCAGGCACGAAGTCACTGTACTAAAAGGCCAGACCACTGAATGTGTACAATCCTACAAATATCTTGGGACAATTATTGATAGTAATTTAAACTTTGAAGAGAACTGTGAAAGGGTGTGCAAAAAGGGTCAGTAACATTTGCATTGTTTAAGGAAACTTGCACGCTTCCAAATTGACCGAACCATAATGACAATGTTTTATCGGGCTTTTATTGAATCTGTTTTATCCTTTTCTTTAGTGTCATGGTTTGGTCAGATAAAACTGAAAGAGAGGAAATCCTTGGATCAGGTAGTTAGATGGTCCAGTCGTTTGCTTGGTGAGTCACAGCTGAGCCTGACATCCCTGTACACCAGACAGGTACAAAGGATTGCTACCTCCATTTTAAATGATGACTCCCACCCTTTGCACTGCAACTTTCAGCTTCTTCCCTCCAGACGGAGGTTTGCTGTTCCAAAAAGTAAAACCCAGCGCTACAAAAACAGCTTTGCTCCTGCTGCTGTCAAAGAGTTGAACAAGTTGTAACAATATATTGCACATAATTTAGTTACCTATTTATTAATTTCATTTTATATTTACTTATTTTTGTAGGTTTTTTATTTGGGTTCTAAATCTTTAATTGGGTTTTAGACTTTTGAGTTTTTAACCTCTTTGACTAGTCTTTAACTTTTTAATATGACCCTTCTCTCTTATCTCTGTTTTTTTCTCTCATCTCTTTGTCTTATATCCTGATTGATGGAGCCTTGAGTATTTTTATCATGTTTATAGTCAGCTTCATGTGTGCCTGTGTTTGTGTTCATGTTGAATGTAATTGTGGTTTGTAAATATGGATGTCACCAGACTGCAAAACAAATCTACCTACGGGTACAAATAAAGTAACCTGAACCTGATCAGGGTCAGGCCTACTATCTGTGCCCAGAGTTAGAACCAAACATGGTGAGGCAGCGTTCAGTTTTTATGCTCCTCATGTGTGGAACAAACTCCCAGTTTTGTACATGTGTTGGTGATGTGCATGTTGTTGGAGGTTAAATGGTTTTCTGATTTTTTTTCTTTAAATTTGTTCCACTTTGAATTGTGAATTGTTTGCTTTGCTAAAATCTTTGCAATTACAAGTTTATTATTATTACAGATCTACACTATATTGTATTGCCAATTTGCAATTGATTTTCCGATTGTTGATTTGCTACCTATGCTGGCTATGACAAGCGTATACTGTGCATGTGCAGTGCTCTCGTTTCTTTTTTCTTGTAAAACTTTTTCCACGTAAATTTGTCTTTTGAATAAATTTGCCACTTCTGTCTCACAAATTTTAAACAATTCTTGCTTACTTTCAACTTTCGTCATGTTTATTTGTCCAGCCACTGAGTTGGGCGAAAGACCTGCATATGGCTCTAGAGCCGCAGGTTGGAGACCCCTGCTGTGGAACGGATTTTTGAAAATTTCCTTTATGTTGTAATGTCTCTTTAAACGGTCTTTGAAAGGCGTACAGTCCTTGGAATTAGGATGATTAAATGGGTTCACACAGGCAGAGATTAGCAGCAATGTAGCAACCAGAATTAAGTGTAAAACTCTTCTCCTCATATGTTCTTAGACTCCAATAAAACATTTCTCTCTGGGGGTTAGTGCCATCGACGGGGCCAGTGTTAACATCTTGTGTCTACCTTTTGTAGTTGTTAAGTATGAGAAACTCAGACGGCGGATTCGCCACGTATGAGACGAAGAGAGGAGGGAGACTTCTGGAGCTGCTCAACCCCTCTGAGGTGTTTGGTAAGCTCACTTCCACATATGAAAACATTTCAGACATTTCAGTTGAGTGTTGAGGAGTGCACGGCTCAGTGATGTTGAGGATACCCATGTGACTCAGCCTGCAAACATGAGTAAATGGGGAAGAACCAAATATAAACGTGACATTTCACATGTGTCCTCCCAGCATTTGGGCAACAGAAACTTGATTTTCCTTCACACACTGTTGCAATAATGCAGCCTTTTCCATTAGCAAAGGGCAACAAGTTAAACCCAGTCCTGTTCTGCAATGAAAAGAAGGTCCATTGTGTGGTGTTAATTATACAGCAAGTAGTTCCAACTGAGTAATTTGAGTGGATGATGAACATTCCAAGAGTTACTGTAATCATCACTCCACTTCAGCGGTATTCTAATAATCTTTAATTACGGTCACTGTCAGCAGCTTCTCATAACACTTTAATGCTGTATTGTGTGTCCTAAGCCTGCTTCATGTACACCTCTGCTGTCCGTGTACGTGTAACCGTAAACCTCGTGTGACGAAATTTACGTCATCGTCTCCACTCCACTAGTGTCCGGAGTGCTCGACCGCGGACGACCACATGCAGCCCACATTTTGTGACCGCGCTGCCTGCTCACGACCTGAACGCATTGAAAAGTGCATGCGCAAGACTGAACGTCCCATTCACGAGGTGGCGATATCGACACAGCATTCATCAGTAGATGAAGAAGACAACGAGGAGGCAGAAGACGAGAATAAAAACATACATGAATCATACATAGGCCTACATACTTTCTTTCACAGCGACAGCAGCATCTTTGGGGAAAAGGAGTGAAAACTGGGAAGTCAAACAGAAGAAATGGACTCTGAAGAGAAACTTTGTGGAGAAGTCCGCCATTTCTTTGTTGGTGAAAATCCTGGCGTGTCAGCGCCTTGGCGCTACCTATCGGGCAGGAGTGAAACTACAAATGATGGTTGTGCGCATGCGTCAACTGCTTGGCCTGGGTAGATGAAAAAAGTGAGTAGGTACAGCTCTGCGTGCGTGCCGGGCTCGTCCAAAGTGTACGCGGACCAAGGCAGACTAGAGGGAAAATGAAGCAGGCTTTTTAATTTCCACAGTGAGGCGCTCTTTGAATAGAGTGTGGGGGTTTTCTCCACCCAGAGAAGGCAGGGGGAAGGGGAGAATAATGGACCAAAGGTGAAGGCGTCACCGTGGGGGGGTATCAGACGAGAAGGTTAGGTCTATGCACCCCCTGGGGAAAGTAACAGATGCCGGTGCCACTAAGAGAAGACGGTTGTTGGAGCGGCACTATGTCATGTTAATGTGCCACACAATGCTTTGTGCAAATAACAATGTGTTATGGTTGGAAGTTCCGGGTCTTGATGCAAGGGAATAAAGAGATAAAAGAGGAATGCACAGAGACCCGGGATTCTTGTTTGCTGTAAATTATGTTGGAGAAGGAATAAAGTTTCTGTGTCGTCCAGCTCGTTGCCTTGCCTGTCTCCTTTCTCCACAAGAGAAACTTTCTGGTTAATGCTAAGAATTAGCCCAGTTAGCTGCAAATAACTTACTTTTGAAATTAATAACTCCAAAGTTTAGATTAGACCAAGGGTTGGCAACCTGCACTACACAATGAGCCACTGTGAGTGATTTTTGTATAAAAAAAAAAATCTGTGTTGAACCACAAAAATATCTAAGCCTAAAGATGGGGGGAAAACAGCAGAATTACAACTACAATCTGCCCCGACAGCATCACGATTAAGATTTTTTTTTTCTTATAAATCTGCAGCTTTTTTTTATTCTAAATTTATTACCTTTTCCTCACAAAATTGCTGATTTTTCTGGAAATTTATTTATTATTTGCAAAATGTTTGTGTCTTTTTTCCTTGCAAAATTGTGTGGGTGTGTTCCTCATTAAACTGTAATGTTTTTACAAATTTTGTTACATTTTGGCATAAATGTGTTTTGCTTTTTTTTTTTTTTTTTCTAAATTTGATATATTTTTCTTTGCAAATTAAATAACCTTTATCCAGTAAAATTGAAGATGTTTTCAATGTAAATTTGTGACATTTTTCAAAATTAAGTTACATGCTTTTTTCACAAATTTTGATATTTTTGGCACAATCTTCTGCTTTTCTCATAAGAAAAAAATGCTGCCTTTTTCAAATAAATTTGTATTTGTTTTCTCATAAAATTGCTGCTTTTTCTGGTAAATTTGTGACTTTTTTCTTGCCAATTTGTAGATTTCTTTTGCCTCATGAAATTGCAACATTTTCCCTAAATTTCGAGAATTTTTGGCATAAATTTTCAGGTAGTCTCGTAAACCTATTATATTTTTCTTTGCAAATTTATGAGCTTTCATGGGAAAAACTGCAGCATTTCTTACATAAATTTTTCTTATAAATGTTTTGTATAAAACTAAAATTTGTGATTACTTTTCCAGAAACTGTGTTTTTCCTCAAAAAAAACCTGCAAACGTTTTCAATAAATTTGTGAGGTTTTTTTTTTTTTTTTTTTTTGCATAAATTTTCAAGTTTTCTCTTTTTCTGATTTTTAGGCTGATTTTCTCATGAATGTTGCAGCTTTTTTTCTTGGAAACTTATGAGTATTTTTCTCAAGGCCTCAGGGAGCCACTGTCTATGGGTAAAAGATCACACGTGGCCCCAGAGCTGCAGGTTGCAGACCCCTGGATTAGACCTTACAACACAACACACTGCATGCTTCTGCCTCTTTACTTATTTTGAATATGCCATTAAGAAGGCGGTGAGGAGAGCGTAAAAAAAAGTGGATACCAATTAAGCACTAGTTAGCAAGCTAGCAGGTCATTCATCTAAAGAGGCCGGACAAATGTACAATGATGGTTGGCGGACAATAGTAAATTTTGTTGAACATATGTATGTCTAAAATTACAATAAAGCTATTAGACTATACTGTATATCATGCTTGTGTATTTGTGCCAGTTTGCAACATGCTGGATTAGCAGTTGAGAGCTACTTATTTTTGCATCATGATACTAGCCTTGGTAGAACATTAACAAAAAAAATCATAATCTGTTATCACTTAGATGTGTTAATAGCTGCATTTTTAATTCTTATTCAATGTGTTCAAACCAAAGGTGACATCATGATAGATTACACCTATGTGGAGTGTACCTCGGCAGTGATGCAGGCCCTGAAACACTTCCAGAAGGTCTACCCCAACCACCGTGCTGAGGAGATAAGGTACGCGCCGTGTATAGGTTTATTTTTGATGCATTTGTTTGAGTCTTTTGGGGACGTGTCAGACTCATGCAGGTTTTTTTCCTGTGAAGGTCAACACTGAGCGAGGGGCTGGAGTACTGCAGGAGGGTGCAGAGGCCTGATGGGTCCTGGGAAGGGTGAGCACTCACACTCTGAGTTACAGTTGTGAGATTAAAGCAAGCTGAGCATACTGGAATGTCAACCTTGATATTCATGCCAGAAAATATCAGAAAATACCTGACAGTCATATCAATTAATTTTTTTCTTCTTCTTTTTCAGGTCCTGGGGCGTCTGCTTCACATATGGGGTTTGGTTTGGTCTTGAAGCCTTCGCCTGCATGGGTCACGTGTACGAGGATGGGTAAGAGCTCCAAATAACTGACACATTGTCTGCATTATTTAGATGCTTCAGTACTCCAAGAAACCACTGCAAAACCTGCTCTTGAACTAGCTGATCGACGCTCGCCTTTTTGTGAACAGGGAAGTGTGCGAAGAGGTGAGCCGGGCCTGCCGGTTCCTGCTGGAACTGCAGATGCCAGACGGAGGGTGGGGGGAGGATTTTGAGTCGTGTGAACGGCGGCGGTACGTCCAGAGCACCTCGGCCCAGATCCACAATACCTGCTGGGCTCTGTTAGGCCTCATGGCCGTCAGGTAAACGGCAGCTCAGGATCGCCTCAGTTACTGTGTGTGTGGTGGAATGTAAGCATGCTGCATTCTGAAAAAGGCCTCTGAATACAAAGGAATACCTGTGTGCATGTGTGTGCGTGCGTGTGTAAAAACAGGCATCCCGACATTCAGGCCATTGAGAGAGGAGTGAAGGTGCTGATTGACAAGCAGTTGCCCAACGGAGACTGGCCACAGGTGATTTTCTGATTGCGTGTCATTACTATGTAAAGAAAAAGACCTGCAAATGTACAAGAAAGGTTGTAAATGTGTGAGTGAAAAAAACGTCCCAGATTTGCAAAGGAAGTTGAAAATCAATGATTAAACAGTTGCAAATTCATGAGGGAAAAAAAATATCAATTATATCAGAAACAGATGTGAATTTACATTCTTAATTCACATGTTGACACAGTTCCCAGGGGTCTTAATGAAAAGTCTGCGGCGTGCTTTGGTCAAAATACCTCGGACCCATCCAGATTGAACACCCTTCTTCACAGCGACCTGTGACTGTTTCTTTAAATGCTAATGAGCCCCAGTTCACCTCATCCTCTGTCTTTCATCACTACTGAGAGCCATTCTAAGCTAGCTAATATAAAGTTGGCTGAATTTAAGCACCAAGATAACTTTTCTCATAAACATAGAACTTTGTTGTGAATTTCCAGATTTTTTTCTCATAAATTAGGGATGTTTTAATGCTGTCTGTGTCATCTGCATAATTGGTGTAGTTGTTGCCATTGTACAAAATGTTAACGTTCAGGCTAAAGTTTTTACAGACCTGATGAGCCTCAATATGCTTTGCTATCATCTCACATTGTCGACTTTTTCTTATAAATCAGCTTTTATTGTCATTTTGACCACTTTGTAAATTAGCTAGTTTTTTATTCCTAATTAATTTATGATTTTTTTTTATTTTATTTTGGGAGTTAAATATTGCAAACTTTTACACATAAACGTGTGCCTTTTCTTATAAATTTGCTGTTTTCTCCCTTCAAATTTGTAACATTATTCTCTTAACTTTGCAGCTGTTTTTGCACATTTGCAGCATTTTTCCTAAAAAAAAAAAACTTTTGTTTTAGATTTTTTTCAAAACCACAGGCAGCTACTACCATGAAATGTAGCACTTGTGAATGTCAACTACTAATAATTTAATACTGTAGCTCAGCAGACCAGAAAATACATAAAAATTAACAGTTTATGTCTAATACTATTTTAACTAACATACTCTGATGGAAATATTAATATGTTTCTGTCTGTCTTCACCAGGAAAATATTGCGGGTGTATTCAATAAGAGCTGTGCCATCAGCTACACCTCCTACAGAAATGTTTTCCCCATCTGGACCCTCGGACGTTTCTGCAGACTTTACCCCAGCAGAGCCTTGGCTGGCAAGGTCAAACTGTAAAAAAAACAAAACAAAAAAACTTCCAGGCATTGGACTGTGGAGCAGGATGAAGAAACAAAATATTTTCTGTCATAGTAACCAAATGGGCGTGTTTTTGTTGTTGGTGACAGTTAAACATGAAGAATGTGAACTGTTGGCATGTGAATTGTTTTCTGACACAAATCGTTTTGATAAGGCTACACATTTCATTCTTGGAATGACCCTGTTTTTGTTGAGTTTGTGTTTTTTTTTCTTTTCAGCATGGCTGATATAGCAGAGCTCCTCCTTAAAGCTGCAGCAGGCAGAAATCCAAGAAGAAAAAAAAAACAGTGCATGTACAATCTAAGGCCTAGTCCTCATGTACCCAGGTATTTTTTACAACTTTTTATACTCTTTTTTTTTTTTTTTTTTTTTTTTTTTTTTTTTTATACTTTCATCCACATGCACATGCCATTTTGGGCTTTAAAAACAAACTAAAAAAAAAAAAAACTCCTTCCAAGATGAACATTTTCACTGACTCTGTTGATGACCTTTGCACGTCGACTGGATAGCCCGACGCAGCCAAGATTGTGCTGTGTTTAACTTTGTTAATAGGCTTTTTACATGCTTGCATACACACGTGGACAAAATTGTTGGTACCCCTTTGTTAATGAAAGAAAAACCCACAATGGTCACAGAAATAACTTCAATCTTACAAAAGTGGTAATAAATAAAAATTCTATGAAAATTAACCAATGAAAATCAGACAATGCTTTTGAATTGTGGTTCAATTATTTTAAAAAACAAACTCATGAAACACGCCTGGACAAAAATGATGGTACCCTTAACTTAATATTTTGTTGCACAACCTTTTGAGGCAATCACTGCAATCAAACGATTTCTGTAACTGTCAATGAGACTTCTGCACCTCTCAGCAGGAATTTTGGCCCACTCCTCATGAGCAAACTGCTCCAGTTGTCTCAGGTTTGAAGGGTGCCTTCTCCAGATGGCATGTTTCAGCTCCTTCCACAGATGTTCAATAGGATTTAGATCAGGGCTCATAGAAGGCCACTTTAGAATAGTCCAATGTTTCGCTCTTAGCCATTCTTGGGTGTTTTTAGCTGTGTGTTTTGGGTCATTATCCTGTTGCAAGACCCATGACCTGCGACTGAGACCAAGCTGTTTGACACTGGGCAGCACATTTCTCTCTAGAATACCTTGATAGTCTTGAGATTTCATTGTGCCCTGCACAGATTCAAGACACCCTGTGCCAGATGCAGCAAAGCAGCCCCAGAACATAACAGAACCTCCTCCATGTTTCACAGTAGGGACAGTGTTCTTTTCTTGGTATGCTTCATTTTTGCGTCTGTGAACATAGAGCTGATGTGCCTTGCCAAAAAGTTCCAGTTTTGTCTCGTCTGTCCATAGGACATTCTCCCAGAAGCTTTGTGGCTTGTCAGCATGCAGTTTGGCAAATTCCAATCTGGCTTTTCACCTCTGCCAAGGAGGTTATGTGATCATCGGCGTTGGTTTGTCTGTCTGTCTGTTTGTTTGTTAGCAAGATAACTCAAAAAGTTATGGACGGATTTTCATGAAATTTTCACAGATTGTCAGAAATGGGGTCTCCTACAGATGATTAGATTTTGGTGGTGATCTGGATCACCGTCCACAAGAAAACCGCCATTACGCAAAATGCCATTTTCGTGAATAACTAATAAACTACTAATCCTATCATTGTCAATCCAATTGCTTGTCATATGTTTTCATGGTCAACGAATCTGAAAGCGTACACACAAACACTGTATGGGGGGAACTGTGGCGCTTAACCACCATTACGGAAAATGCCATTTTCGTCAATAACTACTGAACCACTAATCCTATCATTGCGAATCCAATTGCTAGTCATATGTTTTCATGGTCAAGGAATCTGAAAACGTACACACAAACACTGTATGGGGGGAACTGTGGCGCTAAACCGCCATTACGCAAAATGCCATTTTCGTGAATAACTAATAAACCACTAATCCTCTCATTGTCAATCCAATTGCTTGTCATATGTTTTCATGGTCAACGAATCTGAAAGTGTACACACAAACACTGTATGGGGGGAACTGTGGCGCTAAACCGCCATTACGGAAAATGCCATTTTCGTCAATAACTACTGAACCACTAATCCTATCATTGTGAATCCAATTGCTAGTCATATGTTTTCATGGTCAACAAATCTGAAAACGTACACACAAACACTGTATGGGGGGAACTGTGGCGCTTGGCGGAGGTCTGCGCTCTCAGAGTGCTTTTCTAGTTTATGATTTGTTTTCAATAGTGGTGTCCTCCTTGGTCATCTCCCATGAAGTCCTCTTTGGCTGAAACAACGACAGATGGTGCGATCTGACACTGATGTACCTTGACCTTGGAGTTCACCATGAATGTGTTTAGAGGTTGTTCTGGGCTCTTTTGTTACCATTCGTATTGTCCGTCTCTTCCATTTTTCATCAAGTTTCCTCCTGCGGCCACGTCCAGGGAGGTTGGCTACAGTCCCGTGGATCTTAAATTTCTGAATAATATGTGCAACTGTAGTCACAGGAACATCAAGCTGCTTGGAGATGGTCTTATAGCCTTTACCTTTAACATGCTTGTCTATAATTTTCTTTCTAATCTCCTGAGACAACTCTCTCCTTTGCTTCCTCTGGTCCATGTTTAGTGTGGTACACACCATGTCAACAAACAGCACAGTGACTACTTGTCACCATTTAAATAGGCCGACTGACTGATTACAAGTTTGTAGACACTTGTGATGTTAATTAGAGGACACATCTTGGTTGAACATGTCCCTATGGTCACATTATTTTCAATTTTTTCTAGGGGTACCATCATTTTTGTCCAGGCCTGTTTCATGAGTTTGTTTTTTAAAGTAATTCTTTTGAACCACAATTCAAAAGCATTGTCTGATTTTCACTGGTTAATTTTCATAGAATTTTTGTTTATTACCACTTTTGTCAGATTCAAGTTATTTCTGTGACCATCGTGTGTTTTTCTTTCATTAACAGAGGGGTACCAACAGTTTTGTCCACATGTGTATACTCGTGCATCTCAGTAAATCAGACCACTGTGAAAAAGTTAATGACTTTTAGATTTAATTTTGATTGGGGTATCAGTTTCTGACATTAAATTACAAATATTATTTTCATCTAATAGCTCAAGTAGGTTAATTTTGTCTTCTTTTAATTATTTACCTTTTGTTCTTATTAAAGACAAAAATAGAAAGGAGATGTTTTTACCTTCTTTACATGTTTCGACTGTGCACTGCAGCCTTCGTCAGAAGTGTCAGCTGATTGCTGCCAGGTGTCATTTTATCAGCTGACTTTTGTAGGCGGGGCCAACCCAGCAGACCTGTCAGATCCACTGAGCCGGCCCCGCTTTCCACCGTCCGATGGTCTCTGAAGAATGTGGTCCCAGGTGTGGGAAAGCATAGAGGCCCGGGATGAGGGGGCCATCGGAGAGACCATCGGACGGCGGAAAGCGGGGCCAGCTCAGTGGATCTGACAGGTCTGCTGGGCTGGCCCCGCCTATGAAAGTCAGCTGATAAAATGACACCTGGCAGCAATCAGATGACACTTCTGACGAAGGCTGCAGTGCACAGTTGAAACATGTAAAGAAGGTAAAAACATCTCCTTTCTATTTTTGTCTTTAATAAGAACAAAAGGCAAATATTATTTTCATTGCATTAGTAAATGATGTGACTCATCCACTATACTGAGGAACAGAGGTGTCAGACAAGGTGAAAACACCCAGTTTTTAAAAATAGCCACGTACATGTGGACTAGGCCTAAAAGTCCTCTCTGATAATGATCAGTAATCAGAATGTAATGAAAAAGATATTTTTGTATTTCAATTCAAAAATGTCATATTCTGTATCCATTTCATGCAAAATAAAAGGTTTAATGTCTTTTTTTGGTTTAGTTTTGATCATTACATCTTATAGCTTGTTGAATGAAATTATTTTAACTAGTACATACCAGTGCATACCCGTCCATGCCCGCAGAAACCAAGTATAAGCCAGTATTTCTGCATGCCCGCTGCTGAAGGGTCTCCTTCTGTCTCAGACGGCTGTGTTGTTCACAGTCATGGCTGTGGGCGTACTGCTTGAACCTGAGGTGTTTCATCTTCACAGCATCTTTTGTGACGTACAGCAGTTCTCCTCACTGTATTGCTCTCCATCTGGTGGGTCTTCTTCTTCGTTCAGACCATTGGTTGAGGGATAGGTGCATCGTAATTCCAGTTCATGGACAGGATCATGAAAATCAATATGAGCAAAAAGTGGCTTTCAACCCTGTTCAGGAAGACCCATGCATGCTCATAGAAACCAAGAAACCGGAGAAAATCAGCGTTTTGCTTGATATTTTACACATTTGTAGTGTAGACTGCCATTCTTCAAGGTTACACATTTTTACTGTGTCAGCACCTCTTTAAAAATGACATTGCTCAGAAAGCAACGCTTTTGCTTAGTTTCTTCATTTTGAGCAAGAATACAAAGACTGCTTGATCTGCCAACTTTGCTTGCGGCAACGTAGAATTGGCCATGGCTGAAGAAATCTCTTGTGCAGAAAACACCAACGCGCTGTAAAGACTGGCCCTGTGACTTATTCACAATCATGGTAAAGCAGGGTCTTACTGGAAACTGTTTACGTCGCAAGGTGAATGGAAACATGTTGTCAGATGGTGTGAGTGTGATTCATGGAATCAGGAGAGTGCGTCCAGCATTGACACCAATCACAGATGTTGCAACCAGCAGGTGAGGCTGTATTTGTTCAATGATGTATCTTGAGCCATTGCAATGTCCGTTTTGTTGGTCAAAGTTTTGCAGTAGCATGATCACCATTCCCACCTTTAAAGTGATGCGATGAGGAGGCATTCCAGATTATGCAGAGTGTATTTAGAAACTCAGTTGGGTATGCATGATTACCCCCAGAATCTACAGTGTCAACACTGTTGCAAATGTGTTCCTTTCCTGGGAAAGTCTGTCATGTACTCATTGACTGTGTCAACTTCAGAGTTTGTCGGGCATAATATGACACGCTCACATAACCATCTTGGATTTGAAACATTGACTTGCATGTCTTCATACACCCAACTGATAATGTCTTCCAGTTTGCCACCTGAAATCACAGGATAGACCTCACCTACGATGTCAAGAAATTTCTGTCAATTTGTGTGTGTGTCTGTGTGTCACGATCATAGCACATCATAGGACGGCCTATAATGTCTGCCAGCCCAGTAAACTACCCAATAGGCACCCGTCAGCCCCCAGCAGAGGGTGCTAAGAGTGGGCTCGCTTCATGGTGGGGGCCGGAGATGGATGGGAAGCCATGCCAGATCGCCTCTTTCCCTCCTACCCAGGACATAGGGGGAGACCCTCAGTCGACGAAAGCAATAGGAGAGGAAGCGCTCCATCTCCCCACAGCCAGGAGTGACTTCCACACCATCGTTAATGAAAGTTTATGAAAGTTTGCAAAGGCATCGTCCTCTTTTCTTCATGTCTGTGTTGGCAGGCATCTTAGGATATCATGCCTACATCATAGGTAGCCAGTCCTATTCGGGTGATGAGTAAGATTTCCAGATTTACTGCTTTGAATGGGTGTGGTTTAAAGTGCTGTGTCCTATTCTTTAATCGGGTGATGAGTATCTCTTCTTTGGTGAGTGATGGTCTATATGACATCATAAAGACATCAAGGCAGGCATTGTGAGTGATGGTGTCTATATGACATCATAAAGACATCAAGGCAGGCATCATTGGACATCATGCCTACATCATAGGTAGCCAGTCTGTTCAGCCCCGTCCATCTCGTTTTCTGTAACCATGCCCTGCTGTCTCTGTTTGCCCCTGCTTGTTACTACTTCTCCTACCTGTTTCTGCTCTGTGTTATGTTGATAAACTGTGTCTATATATACTAGTGCATACCCATGCATGCCCGTAGAGGGGATGCATTGGAACAGAATTCTTGCCAGTTACAGGAGAGTTGGTATAGCAACACAGCACTAAGTGGCAATCACATGTGATGGCTTTTGTATGCAGCAAAACATAAAAATCACACAAAATATGCCCTGCAATCTGGGGCTGTTTGCCCCTGCTTGTTACTTCTCCTGCCTGTCTTCCTCTTCTTCTTCTTCTCTTAGATTTGATTGGCGGTTGGCAACCAGCTCAAAGGTGCATTACGACCACAGACGACTTCTTCTTCTTTTAGATTTGATTGGCAGTTGGCAACCAGCTTACAGGTGCATTACCACCACGTACTTCACTCTATATCATCACTGTATATCTTTGTACCAGGAGTTCTTATAAGGAGTTCTGAACAACTCCCTATGTGTTTAAAAAAGTGTCCTTGGCGGCATCAATATCTGTGCAAGCCAGCCGGCCAGCTGCGTCTTGTAGGGAGTCATGTGCTCTGTCTATGTGCCGTCATATAGACATCATCTGGTGGGTCTTCTTCTTTGTTCAGACCACTGAAACGTCTCCTCCTGTCTCAGACGGCTGCGTTGTTCACAGTCATGCCTGCGGTGTACTGGTGGAACCTGAGGTGTTTCATGTTCACGGCATCCTTTCTGATGTGCAGCAGTTCTCATTCTATTGCTCTCCATCTGGTGGGTCTTCTTCTTCTTTGTTCGGACCACGGGTTGAGGGATAGGTGTGTCGTAATTGTAGTCCATGGGCATGATTCTGAAAAAGTGGCTTTCGACCCTGTTCAGGAAGGCCCGTGCATGCCCGTAGAAACCAAGAAATAGGAGTACCCGGAGAAAATCAGCGCTTTGCTTGGCATTTTACACATTTGTAGTGTAGACTGGCATTCTTCAAGGTTACACATTTTTACTGTGTCAGCACCTCTTTAAAAATGACATTGCTAAGAAAGTGACGCTTTTTCTTAGTTTCTTCATCTTGAACAACAATACGAAGACTGCTTGATCTGGCAACTCTGCTCGCGGCAACGTAGAATTGGCCATGGCTGCAGAAATCTATTGTGCAGAAAACACGAACGCGCTGTAAAGACTGGCCCTGTGACTTATTCACCTTGCCAATTTTGAGCCATATGACATCATATATGACATCATAAAGACACATTTGTCTATATGACGGCATCACGAGTCCTCTGTTGCCTGATATCGTCGGATCATCATAGGACATCATTAGATTAGATTAGATTCAACTTTATTGTCATTACACATGTATGAATACAAGGTAACGAAACACAGTTTAGCATCCAATCAGAAGTGCAAAGGACAGCAGTGCAGTATATACGGTAATTAACAGTATGTGCAATTTAAGCAAATATATGCAAATATATGCAGCAGTGCAGAAAGTTAAGAGTACTGTTATGTGCAAATAATGTGCAATAAGTTAGATGTAGTTATGTAGTTATGCAGTTATGTACAGGTGAGGATGGTAAAAGATAATGGTAAGAGAGTCAGCGGGGAACTAAGTTCAATAACGTGACAGCTGTTGGAAAGAAACTGTTCCTAAACCTGCTGGTTCTAGTCCGAAGGCTTCTGAAACGTCTTCTGGAGGGGAGAAGCTGGAACAGTCCATGAGCAGGATGGTTGGAGTCCCTAAGAATGCTGCGTGCCCGGCGCAGACAACTTTTCCTGTAGATGCCCTCTATAGCTGGAAGTGGAGTCCCTGTGATGCGTTGGGCGGTTTTCACCACCCGCTGCAGCGCCTTGCGGTCAGCTACAGAGCAGCTCCCATACCAGATTGTGATACAGTTGGTCAGGGTGCTCTCTATCATGCAGCGGTAGAAGTTGCCCAGGATGTCAGTTGACAGATGGTTCTTCTTCAATGTCCTCAAGAAGAAGAGGCGCTGATGGGCCTTCTTGATCAGGCTGGTGGTGTTAACTGACCAGGACAGGTCCTCCGAGATGTGGGTCCCCATTAATTTGAAGCTGGGGACACGTTCAACAGCTATCCCATTGATATGGATGGGGTCATGTGTCTCTTCCCTCTCTTTCCTGTAGTCCACTATGAGCTCCTTGGTTTTGCTGGTGTTAAGGAGCAGGTTATTGTCAGCGCACCAAGTAGCCAAGTGCTCAACCTCTGCCCTGTAATCTGACTCGTCGTTGTCCCTGATGAGTCCAATCACCGTGGTGTCATCTGCGAACTTTATGATGGAATTGGATCCACACATAGGCCTGCAGTCATGGGTGTAGAGGGAGTAGAGACATCATAGGGCATTGTATGATGTGCTATGTCTATATGACGTCATATAGACATCATGTCTTTTAGGGTCATCATAGGACATCATGCAGACATCATTCATGGCATGGCATTCATGGCATTCACTTACATCATGCATCATAGGACATCATGCAAACATCATAGACCGTCCTATGATGTGCTCTGTCTATGTGCCGTCATATAGACTTCATATCTTTATGACGGCATTGTGAGTCCTATGATGCCTATCCGTCTATGTGCCGTCATATAGACAGTCCTATGATGCCTATCCGTCTATGTGCCGTCATATTGTCAGTCCTATGATGCCTATCTGTCTATGTGCCGTCATATAGACATCATATCTTTATGACGGCATCGCAAATATCTTTATGACGGCATTGCGAGTCCTATGATGCCTGAGAACATAGGACGGCCTATGATGTATCATAGGACATCAGGCAGACGTCATAGGCCGTCCTATGATGTCCTATAAATGTTACAGACACACAGAAATTATTATTCTTTTTGATTTTATTGGCGGTTGGCAAGCAGCTGACAAGTGCATTACCGCCACGTACTTCACTCTATATCATCACTCTATCTGGTCAGGAGCTGTAGTCAGAAGACATTTCTCAACACACAGAGATTTCTTGAATTTATAGAGTGATTATTATGGCGATGCCCTGGGCTAGAGAGGGGTGATGCCCCGCCTCTGGGGGGTGATGTCACCTGGGGTATATAAGCCATCTGCGGGAGACATGAGGAGTTGTTCAGAACTATATATAGTTAGTATATAGATATAGAGTGATGATAATCAAGTCAGTTGCGGTAATGCACCTGTAAGCTGGTTGCCATCCGCCAATCAAATCTAAAAGAAGAAGAACATATTGTCTTTTCGCTGTGGCTCCTGTGCTTGCGCTAGAGTCTCCTGTGTTCCTGGTTCCCGTTCTAATAAAACTTATAAAACGTCACCTCGACTCCTCTATAATTTGAGACACAACATTTGGCGACGAGGATATACGGAGATGGAGAGCGCTGCTACCACACTTCGTCCTTTTTTTGGAGGCTCTGGGTGAGCCGTTGGTCCCTTGGGCCAGATGGTATGCGGCCTTCGAGAATTATCTGATGGCATTAGACCTCGGCGACCTTGACAAATTGCAAGCGAGGGCTATTCTGGTCCATAACCTGGGCATGGAAGGCCAGAGAATCCTCAGCACGCTTGGAGGAGGTGACTCTTTTGGCGACGTCGTGAGGCTCATGGCTGGCTACTTTCGCGCCCCTGAGAACATCATAATGTGGCGCATCCAGTTCAGGCTGCGGTGCCAGTGACCCAGAGAGTCAGTCCAGCAGTTTGTGGCGGACCTTCGACAGCTGGCGGGTGAGTGCAGGTTTGGAGCTTTGGAGGAGGAGATGGTCCGTGACCAGAACACGTGGCCTATTCCTTGGCGAGAGTTCGCCTGCTAACCCATGCTGGTGAGCTAACACTGCTAGCGGCCTTGAAGCTAGCGCAGTAACACGAGGCAGCAGAAAGGCTAACAAAGAATCTCAGTGATAAGGAGGCCCTGCCCAATAATGACGCACAGTGGAAGACACTGGCCTCGGATTTGGATGATGACAGCGAGGATGAGTATGCGGCCATCGTAAAAATTAGGTCCACCTCGGGGACGCCAAGATGCTACGGCTGTGGATCCAGTAGGCACTGCTATAGAGCGAGGGAGTGTACAGCGAGGGGCAAGCGTTGTGGACGATGTGGTTTGCTCCACCACTTCGCCAGAGTTTGCCGTAATTTTGACAAGGAAGAACGGAGACCTGCAAAGGACAGTGTAAAGAAGAAGATGCCTCCGGTGGTCCACACTGTCTTGCCCAACACGGATGGTCGTATTGTCTGCAATATTCTGTTGGACGGGACATCGATACCAATGTTGGTGGACACAGGGTCGGCGGTCTCCATCCTGAACTTGGCAACGGTGAGACGGTGTTTTCCCCACTACACTGTGAGTAAAACAAGCATTGCCTGTTATGGGTATGGCAGTAATCCCCTGGACATCGTGGGCTCAGTGTGGCTGTCGGTGAGGTATAAGGAGGCCTCTATGTGCGCAGCTGAGTTCATGGTGTCTTGTGATGGTAATAATTTAATGGGGTGTGACTTGTTTTATGGGCTTGGGTTCTCCATCATCTGCAGAGAAGTGGAGGAGTGGTCAGGTGGTGGACTGTGGGACCAGCCATTTTATGTGGGAAGTGGCAAAGAAGCGTGGGACTTAGGGTGGCCCATTCCAGGTGAAGAGGGACACTGCCAGCACCAGAGTGCGCCGACACGATGGGAACTCCATGCCAGTGTTTGCGGTCCCGAGAACAAGGGACCCGAACAACATGATTTAGCCCCCGCAAAGGCAGATGGTTCCAGACAGCGAGCGCAGTGGCGATCCAGTGGCCGGCCGAGTACCACTATTAAGCCAGACGTTGCCAGTGCCACTCTGACGCAACAACCACAAGTGATCAGGGTGAGACCAGACGGCACAAACCCTAGCCATGCCCAGAATGAAAACAAGGGACTAGGCTCGAGCAAACTTGGCGGAATGCTGAGGAGCCATAAGGGTACCAGGTCATGACGCAGAGGACGAAGAAAGCTAGTGAGCGCTCCCCTGGGCGAGGGTGATGACGTCCGCCCTAGGGTCGAGCCTTGGCTAGGACGGGTGCGCAGTTCGAGAGAACTGAAAGTTGGACAGAGTGATTTGCAGGTGGTTCGGTCCGGCAGTGATGGGTACCTGAAATTGACTGATGGGTCGAGACGGCACCTGAACGAGCTGCGGTGTTTGGGTGGAAAGGAACGTCAGTGCAGCCCACCTCCGGTCACGAAAAAACAGACGCTCTGGAAGTGGGCTGCGGGACGGACGCTCCAGAGGGGTGCCTACGGGAGACCCAGGTTAGAACTTTAAGTGGGGCTTATGGTGTGTCTAGTTCAGTGCATTTTAAGAGTGTGTTCGCTAAGGTTAATGTTAAGTTGTTCAAAAAAAAAAAAGGGAAAAAATAAATGAAGAGAGAAAAGAAATGGGTAGCATTGTAACTGTGAAGATATGTGTTTTATATGCACATGACCACTGTTGTGAATTGTGGATGCCTAGTGGCTGAGTGTTATGTGTGCTGAGGGTGCAGAAACACCTGTGTGTGAAAGTTAGTATGGGGTGTGTAAGTGTGATAAATGTTGTGCGATTTGTGTGATTTTTTTTTCAGGAGTCTCTGTGTCTAATTAAGATAAGATAAGATAAGATAAGCCTTTATTAGTCCCACAACGGGGAAATTCCAGGATTGCAACAGCACAGGGATAGCAACACTCAGAGCAACAATCAGAAGGCAAGAAAAAAAAAAACAAGCAAGCAAGAGCAGCTAATATACATATGTACATATTACTATAAAATATATATATACACACACACAGACACACAGTGCAGAGCATTGTAGCTAGATGGAATAAATATGTAAATATATAAACACCCACAGTACGGAGCACTGCAGCTAGGTGGAATAAATATGTAAGTATATAAACACACACAGTGCGGAGCATTGTTGCTAGATGGAATAAATATATAGATATATAAAAACACAGTGCTGAGCATTGTAGCTAGATGGAATAAATATATAGATATATAAATATGAACACACCCAGTGCGGAGCATTGTAGCTAGATGGAATAAATATGTAAATATATAAACACACACAGTGCAGAGCATTGTTGCTAGATGGGATGAAACAGCATAACCCTCTACTTAGTTATCCTACATGGTATGATTATGTGCCCATACATATTCTCACCCGCCATAGCGACCGGTATTTTCCTAGTTGTATGCCGGAGGGGACCATTGTGTAAGTCTATTGCATCTTTTGCATTTAAAAACTATTAGTTTGTTACGTCTTTTTGCTATCTCTGCGAGCAGCCCTGCTTAGGTTGTACAGTCTGACAGCCGTTGGTAGGAAGGACCTACGAAACCTCTCGGTTGTGCACCTGGGATGATGTAGTCTGCTGCTAAATGAGCTCCTCAGTGCATTCAGTACATCCTGCATAGGGTGGAACTCGGACTCCATATCTAATTGTGTGACAAACTGCGAGTTTATGGAGTTGGGTACCGCCATTGTTCATATTTGTACTTTCTGTTTAATTGTAATGTATATAACTATTTATTTTGGGATTAAGTTATTTTGGTGTGCAGCCCTTTTTCTTTTCAATGACTGTCTTGTTTACATAACGGAGTGCTCCGATGGGACAGTGTGTGTGTGTGTGTGTGTGTGTGTGTGTGTGTGTGTAGGCCTATAACCATCTTTGTATTAGAATGTGAGTCGGGTGTAAATTATGAAGTTGGGTGAATTTGTGTGCTTGCGTTTTTTTCAAGGGGGGTGTGAGATCGTATATTATAAGATAAGATAAGATAAGCCTTTATTAGTCCCACAACGGGGAAATTCCAGGATTGCAACATACTGTATATACGTATATTATTATGGCGGTGCCCCAGGCTAGAGAGGGGTGACACCCCGCCTCTGGGGGGTGGCGTCACCTGGGATGCCACGTCATCTGCGGGAGACATATTGTCTCTTCGCTGTGGCTCCTGTGCTTGCGCTAATAAAACTTATAAAACGTCACCTCGACTCTTCTATAATTTGAGACACAACACAGACATCATAGGCCGTCCTATGATGTGCTATGATCGTGACACACAGACACACACACAAACTGACAGAGATTTCTTGAATTTATAGAGTGATATTTTGAGATGCACCTCTATAGAGATGTCATGGCTACATCAACATTTCCATTTTGCTAACTCACACACAGTATGTGGAGAATGAATGCAGCTGTTCTCTGCTTAGACCTTTGGTCAGACTTTTCCATCATGGGTCATGAATCAAATTCTCTATTAAATAAATCCCCCTATGACAAAAAAAACCCATCACACCCCGTACACAGATCCAATGCGTTAGCTACAACCAGACAGTGCTGTTTCTCCCACCAACCTGAACCACCATGTTGTGCAGCACCTGAATGGAGTCAGACTGTATATGGAGGTAATTTTAGCCATAAAGCCAAGAGCATTTTCTTGATTTGAGAACACAGGCTCCACAAAAAGTTGTTTTATTAACTCAGTTTCTCTCATGGCACGGACAGCTTGGTGACCTGGATCCTTCTCAGCATGCCATATGCACAAATAAAAGGGGGACGGGGGGATATGTCCCCAAACCTAGGAAAAAAGACAATAGTCTCCCCCAAAATCATCACAATCTCCTCCATATCATTCTACACAACTGAACAAAATGCATTCGAAGCATAAATGCATTTTTTCCATTTAAATTTGCAGCTTTTCACATGAATTTGTAAGTTTTTCTCATTAATTGACTAATCAATTGTAAACTTACAACTTTGTTCTTGTAAATTTCTACTTTTTGCATTTTAAATTTGAAACTTTTTCCTTGTAAATTTTTTACTCTTTTGACCCGTAGATCATGTGACGTTGAAAAGTCTAAAAGTAGATCTCAAGTGTAAAAAGGTTGGGCACCCCTGCCTTACAGTTAAAACGCCCTTTGGCATCGTCAGCAGCCTCTCTGTGTCATGTTCTCCTTGTACTTCTGTGAATTTCCTCCCACAGCCATATTTGTTAGATTAACTGGTGAGTCCAAAGTTATCTCTATTATACCTACAGTGTTTTTAAAAGTGGTCTGGGTACCATTAAAATTATAAAGGCATCATTGTATATAAAAACAGGTCCTTTCAAATCACATCTACCTTGAGAAATTATTTACCAGTTAACAATTAACATGTTGCCTTCTCAGTTTATAGATAATGTATATAATGAAAAAGTGTAAGGCATGCTCTCACTGGTGCTAGGAGACTTGTTCCGTTCCAAAGTGATGGCTTTGAAAGAATCACAGCGGTGCTATATTCCTTGACAATACATTTCCTCTTGTGTAATATTGCTTAGATCTGTTAATAGCTGCATTTTTAATTCTTATTCAGTGTGTTCAAACCAAAGGTGACATCATGATAGATTACACTTACGTGGAGTGTACCTCCATGGTGATACAGGCCCTGAGACCCTTCCAGAAGGTCTACCCCAACCACCGTGCTGAGGAGATGAGGTACACACCATGTATAGGTTTATTTTTGATGCATTTGTTGGAGTCTTTTGGGGACGTGTCAGACTCATGCAAACAGTTTCTCTGTGAAGGTCAACACTGAGCGAGGGGCTGGAGTACTTCAGGAGGGTGCAGAGGCCTGATGGGTCCTGGGAAGGGTGAGCACTCACAATCTGAGCTACAGTTTTGAGATTAAAGCAATTTGAGCATACTGGAATGCCAAATTTGATATTCATGGACTCACCCTTAGAGATGGGATGAGGAGCTCAGTCATCTGGGAGAGGCTCAGAGTAGAGCCGCTGCTCCTCTGCATCAAGAGGAGCCAGTTGAGGTGGTTTGGGCATCTGATCAGGATGCCTCCTGGACGCTTCCCACTTGAGGTGTTTCAGGCACGTCCCACTGGGAGGAGACCTCGGGGCAGACCCAGGACACGCTGGAGAGACTGTCTGAAGAGCAGGAGCAGGTGGCCGGGGAGTGTGAAGTCTGGGCTTCTCTGCTTGAGCTGCTGTCTCTGCAACCCAGACCTCCGGAAAAGTGGTAGAAGATGGGTGGATGGATGGATGGACATTTTTTTACATTGCCTCACAAAAAACTGTAATAGAGCATTAACAATATATATTACAAAAATATAATCTTTAGTACAATCTTATAGTACTAAAGTAAAAATTATTATTTTGGCCTAACCCACAGCAATCTATGTGCACAGATCCAGAGTGAATCACAGATCTCTCTGTGCTTTGGTGAATGATGGTTACCATGAAAACAGGCAAATAAAAGCAGATCAGAAGTTGATCGCATGATACAAATAAATGGATGTCATACATATTTTGAGCTGGCTTTCCTGATGTTCCTGTGTTCAATAAAGTTCATTGAAAGTACTAAGCTAAATGAACTAAACTTACCTGAAATACCTATTCTGATACCAAGTTCCCATGCCGCTGCTGTTTTAAATTTACATCTCTAGTCTGTTTTCTAGAGATGTCATAAAGTTTGCTAAAATCAAGGACCACAGTGGTTAATGTCACAGGGTCAAAAAGGTCTTTTATATGCAGTATATGGCTGTGTTGTGAGACATGTATATGTTGGACACTGCATATGTGATTTAACCACGATGAAGGAGAGCCAGCCCCCTGCGGTGCGGAGCCACAGAGCCTGGACCCCCTGCGGAAGACAGGGGACAGAAGACTTCCTGACCGCTGAGGCTCGAGAGGAGAGAAGGGGGAGTTATGTAAATAAAAGGTTAATGAATGTGAATAAAGAGATTTTGATATAGATGTGTGATTTCCCCTGCGAGGGAAATGGTTTGATGTGAGAATGTTTAAAAGGGAGAACTTTGGTGTGTTCACCCTCTTTGTTCGCTGCTCAGGAATGAGAGCAGACAGTGGAATGGTTACTTGAAATAAACTGGAATTAAAGGCAATTCGGTTTCGTTATTCAAGTCTCCCCACATTGGTGACTGACGACGTTGAGAATGAACGAAGAAGTTCTCAGGGTCCCGGACTCACAGCGCTCAGAGCTGGCGAGCGCAGTGGCCGTTAAGCTGCCTGATTTCTGGCAGGATAACCCACGGTCGTGGTTTCTGCAAGCAGAGTCGCAGTTCGCGCTCGCAGGAGTAACGGTGGATGACACTAAGTTCCACCATGTCATCGCTAAACTGGACAACAGCACAGCTCGGTGCGTGCAGAGCTTGGTGGAGCAGCCACCCGCGACCGACAGGTACGGCAAGCTGAAATCCACCCTCATCAAGTTTTTCACCCCCTTGGCTGAAGTGAGGGCGAGGAGGATCCTGTCTTTGCTAGACCAAGGTGGACACAGGCCGAGCGCCCTGATGGAGGAGATGATACAGCTGAGAGGGTTGGACAACGATGATTTCATTTTTCAGTTCATCTTCCTCTCCAACCTCCCGGCGCATGCGAGAAGCACGCTGGCCGGCAAAAAGTGTCACACCCTGGAGGAGTTCCGGGAGCTGGCCCAGGAAGCAGATGGGATCCTGGACGCCTGCGGCGGGCAAGCAACCACAGCGGCGACCCGAGACAGCGGGGAGCCAGAGGCAGCAGACCCAGACTGGCCGACGACTGCGGCAGCACGGCCGCGACGAGGTGGAGCCAATAGCCCGGCGGCAGAGGCGCGGACACGACACAGCGGAGGAGAAGATCTCTGCTTTTACCATCGGAGGTTCGCAGAGAAGGCACGCAGGTGTGTGCCGCCCTGCATCTTCAGGAGTTCGGGAAACGGCAAGACCGGGGGTCGCTAGCAGCTTCGACCCTCGGAGAACGCAGCAAGCTGCTCTACATCACGGATGCGTGCTCCGGACGAGAGTTCCTCATCGACACCGGAGCACAAGTGAGCTTCATCACCCCAACATACGCGGACCGGGTGGCTGGACCCCACGGTAGCGGAGCTACAGTGGCAAATGGCTCGAACATCAACACCTACGGGAGAAGGACCTTGCCTTTGTGCTTACATGGCCGCACATATGAATGGACTTTTGTAATAGCGGCGGTGGATGCCGTGTTACGCGATCTCCCTTTCGTGTTTGTGTACCTCGACGACATTTTGGTCGCGAGTACTTCAGAGGACGAACACGAAACGCACCTCACAGCAGTTTTTAGGAGGCTGGGAGAGCACGGCTTAATAGTTAACCCAGCCAAGTGCCAGTTCGGCGTCGAGCGGATCGATTTTTTGGGTCACCGCGTCTCCCCGGAGGGAGCGGTTCCGTTACCAGATAAAGTACGCGCGGTAGCGGATTTTCCCCGTCCACAAACGGTCAAATCACTACAGGAATTCTTGGGGATGGTGAATTTTTATAACCGACTCCTGCCCCACGCAGCTCAAATCATGCAACCGTTATATGCCGCGCTCAAAAAACAAAAACCGACCCAAGCGGTCGAATGGTCCCCGGAGCGGGAGCGCGCGTTCACAGAGGTTAAAAAAGCCTTGGCTGACGCTGCGCTCCTGGCCCACCCAGACCCTGCAGCACGTATCGCGCTGACGACAGACGCTTCAGATTTAGCCATAGGGGCCGTTATTGAGCAACAGGTAGCCGGAGTTTGGCAGCCTTTGGCTTTCTTTAGCAAATCTTTAAGCGCGGCTGAACGAAAATACAGCGCGTTTGACAGAGAACTGTTGGCGCTGCATTTGGCTATTCGTCATTTCCAGTTCTGGCTGGAAGGACGGTGCTTCACCGCTTATGTGGACCACAAGCCGCTCACATACGCCATGGCCAAAATTTCAGATCCGTGGTCCGGCAGGCAGCAGAGGCAGCTGGCCGCAATCTCGGAATTTACCACTGACAATAGGCACGTCGCGGGCAAATTCAATGTAGTAGCGGATTGTCTCTCGCGCGCGTTCACGACTCCAACACGCGCAGAGGCAGAACGGGCCACCGTGACCGCGCCGCAGGAGAGCGGCACGGTGGCGCGCGCAGCCCTGGTGCACGTGGGTATAGATTACGCAGCCATGGCAGCGGACCAGGGGGCGGACGCAGACGTGCGCGCGCTCCAGTCTGGACCAACAGGGTTGAGGCTGGAGAGCAAGTGTTTACAAACCGGTATGCCCCCCCGATCTGCGACATGTCGACGGGGCGCCCGCGTCCGGTGGTTCCGGCCACGTGGCGCCGCCGTGTTTTTGACTCGGTACACTCACTGGCGCACCCGAGGGTGCGCGCGTCGGTGAAACTAGTGGCGGAAAAGTTTGTTTGGCCGTGCCTGCGCAAGCACGTGAAGGAATGGGCAAAAACCTGCATTTCCTGTCAACGGGCCAAAATTCACAAGCACACAAGAGCCCCGTTAGAACCGTTCCGCATTCCGGCCAGAAGGTTCGACCATGTGCACGTCGACCTTGTGGGCCCCCTACCGGCATCACAGGGGTTCACGTATCTTTTGACAATGGTGGACCGCACCACACGTTGGCCGGAAGTGGTCCCACTTGCGACGACCACGGCCGCGGAGGTGGCTCGCATTTTTTTAACGGCTTGGGTGGCGCGCTTCGGGGTTCCGTCGGACATTACGTCCGATAGAGGACCGCAATTCATCTCTGAGCTGTGGTCAGCGATGGCCAACGGCTTAGGAGCCAAAATTCACCGCACTACGGCTTACCACCCTCAGGCCAATGGTTTATGCAAGCGTTTTCATAGGTCTTTGAAGGCAGCACTCAGAGCGTCGCTCACGGATGCAGATTGGGTAAATAAACTGCCATGGGTTTTATTAGGGTTGCGTTCTGCGCCTAAAGAGGACTTAGACGCCTCCCCAGCGGAGCTGGTATTCGCACAAACTCTGAGGCTGCCGGGCGAGTTTTTACCAGAGCACCCAGAGCCCCCACCTCTCTCTGCTCTGGGACCGTTAGTCGGCACGGGAGCAGACACGCTCCCGGGTCTGGTTCATCACGCTTTTCCACGAGTTTTCATCCCCAAGGCTTTGAAAAATGCCGACTTCGTTTTTGTCAGGCGCGAAGCCCTAAAAGCAACGCTCAAACCACCTTACGAAGGGCCATTTCGAGTGCTGGAGGCAGGTGATAAGCAATTTGTGCTAGATTTTGGAGACAGAAAAGAGACAGTCAGTATTGACAGACTAAAACCTGCTTTTGTCATGAAGGACGTGTCTGTACCGGTCGCAGTGGCGCCTCGACGAGGCAGGTCCCCGCAAAGGGCAAATAATCACTCTCTTCCTCAGTCAACAGAGCCGAAGCAGAAAAGCGCCGCAGGCAAGGCGGGGCCAACTCACAGCAGATTCGGCAGACGGCTGAAGCCCAAGCGGCGCACAGACTGAATGTTGGTGTTGATTATTCAGTAGTGAGTAAGGTGCTATTAAATTTTAGGAATTAGTCTGTTCTTCATCGTTTGGGGGGGGTTATATGGCTGTGTTGTGAGACATGTATATGTTGGACACTGCATATGTGATTTAACCACGATGAAGGAGAGCCAGCCCCCTGCGGTGCGGAGCCACAGAGCCTGGACCCCATGCGGAGGACAGGGGACAGAAGACTTCCTGACCGCTGAGGCTCGAGAGGAGAGAAGGGGGAGTTATGTAAATAAAAGGTTAATGAATGTGAATAAAGAGATTTTGATATAGATGTGTGATTTCCCCTGCGAGGGAAATGGTTTGATGTGAGAATGTTTAAAAGGGAGAACTTTGGTGTGTTCACCCTCTTTGTTCGCTGCTCAGGAATGAGAGCAGACAGTGGAATGGTTACTTGAAATAAACTGGAATTAAAGGCAATTCGGTTTCGTTATTCAAGTCTCCCCACACAGTAGCTACTTTATTAGTGAGGATGGGCTCACCAGATTTGAACTAATGTTTAATCTAAGGAAGGAACACCTGTTCGTAGTTCACTGGGGTGTAGCCTTGAACAGCAGAAGAATGGAGGATCTGGTTGAATGGAAAAATTGCCTCTGTATTAGTTGTGTCTGCATGCCAATTAAGTGCATTTGGCCGACAAGTGAGTTGCACTTTTACCTTACAAATAGAAAGTTCCTGGTGTTGAATGTTTGTAGTTGCAGCTGGGTTCAGGATTCCACATCAAGAGGTTTATTAAGCAGCTTATCGATTGTAGCATTACAAGCTAGCAACTTCAGTGGAAGGAACTCAACAGCACAAGCCTTCCAACTGTGCGCATGCGCAGCGCACTATTTATTTCTAACAGGAACACAGGATACTCCCATTATTTCAAACTATTCAATAACATAAGTCAAATATTCTACACCCCTTTTCTTTAGCTCTTTTATATAAACAAACAAGATCTTCCACATAATGTATTAACAAAAGATTCTGATCCATGCCAATATCGCTTGAAAATTATCCATTAATTTTGGACCTAAAATTGTTTCACTAGTAAGAACATTGTCAACATAACACACTCTGTTTCAGTGGGTCAGTAAATCATACAGATTTTTTTGTCCATTGACAGTCCATTGTCTAATGCTTACTGTTCATACTTGGGGTTTGGCTTGCAAACTCTCCCAGAGCATGTGGTGTAATTATTACTTGTCAGGTGATGGGGAGACAGGACAGGGGCCTGTGTCAAGTTTTGTGTATGGCTAAGTGTCTGTTCTTCAGTGTGTTGCACGAGCCTTTGAGTGTGCTGTTCCAGACAGGTGGTTGATAGCTGGGTCACAGGAGAGTTGTCATGGGGATCTCTTTGTTGTGGGGGTGGTTCCGAGACTGGGAGGATATGCCTGCAGTTCCATCTGTACTCGCCTCCTTCTGACTGGAAGATGTATGATTTGGGTTCCTTGCGGACTTCCTTAATGATTCCTAAGAGGTCATGTCCATGATGTGTTTGCATCCTTACAACCTCACCTTGAAGTAAGGGACGAAGGGGTCTGCTGAACTTGTCGTAGCATCGCTTTTGTGAATGCCGTTTACGTACTAGGCCTGCCTTGACAACAGTGTTGTTTTTGGATCTTGGACTAACAGTTCTTTACTCACAGGTAGGGTAGTGCATGTCTGTCTTGACATCAGCCTTTCAGCTGGAGAACCAAGAGTGTGATCACACGGCATGTTGCAGAGATTGAGTAGGTTAAGAAAGACATCTGTTCCATCTCTCCTCGACTCCTCCATCAGCTGTTTTACATTACGAACGGCACGTTCAGCTAGCCCATTGGCCTGTGGATATTCTGGACTACTTGTCATGTGAACAAAGTCCCAAGCTAAAGCAAAGTCTGCGAAGCATTGGCTGGTGAATTGGGTGCCATTGTCTGAGATTACCTGGTCCGGGCAGCCATGGAAAGAAAAGTGTCTTTTAAGCTTTGCAATGACAGTGTTGGCAGTTAGGTCGCAAAGTAAGTCTACCTCAAACTCCTGGAGGCCCAGGTCGTCCAGCTGCAAAGATTAATTCACTTTTTCTCCTCTCCATGTCTCCTCCTATAATCTCTGAGTGCCTGCTGGTCTTGGAACCGAGCCGCCAGATGGTGGAAGAGCCGGTGGTTCCAGACAATCCCTTCCCGGAGCCAGCATGGAGAGGCTCCCTTGCAGCCATGCTGGAGGATTTCCCAGCGTTGGAGCTGCTGCAGGAGGAGCATCGGACTGACACTACCATCTCGCCTGCTACAGCCAAGAACATCAAACGCCGGGATGACAGGCAAGTGTGTTTTCATTTAATTCAATTTACCCATAAAAACCCTTGTCTGTCTCCCGAGGGAGAGGCCCAGTCTCAGCAGTCCGCTGGGTCCTCTCCTCCGGCTGCAGCTGTGAACTCATCCCCTACTCCCTCTGTGCCTTCTCCCTTCATCCCTGAGTGCCTGCCGGTCTTGGAACCGAGCCGCCAGACGGTGGTGGAGCTGGTGGTTCCGGACAATCCCTTCCCGGAGCCAGCACGGAGAGGTCCCCCTGCAGCCACGCCGGTTGAATCCCCTGCGTTGGAGCTGCTGCAGGAGGTTAATAGGACTGCTATCACCATCTTGCCAGTTGCGGAGGCATCTGCAGTGTACTGGGAGCCTGAGCTGGCCCTCTTGGAGGCCGGGCCCGAGTGTTCATCGCCAGGATCGACGGAGTCCTGGACAGCAGTGGAGCTTGAGCTCAGGCAAGCTTTCTCTCTTGTTTTTCTTATGACAGTTCTAGAGAGATCTTGTCTGGTTCTGGGTGAGGAGTCGGGTGCAGCGTGCAGCTGCATCTGAACTTCCTTCACCAGGCTCCGCCACTGCCGGCGACCCTAACCACCTTTTCTCTCTCTGCTACCTCTGAGCCTTCATCTAGGGTCGCCGGAGAGAGTGTGTTGCCGCCGGAGGTCGCCAAGGGTCCGGTTCTGCCGAAGGAGGACGTCGCTGCTCCAGCCCCTCCTGCCAGGGTCGTCAGGGCTCCTCCCGTTGATTGTCTCCTCAGCCTGGTGCTCCTGTGGGTTGGCCTGCTCACCGTGGGTGCAGTTTTGGCCCAATCGGGGCCCACCACAGGTGAAGCTGAGCCTCAACCGGAGGTCACCGCGAGTGCGGCTGAGCCTCAACCGGAGGTCACTGCTAGTGCGGCTGAGCCTCAACCGGAGGTCACCGCTAGTGCGGCTGAGCCTCAACCGGAGGTCACCGCGGGTGCGGCTGAGCCTCAGCCGAAGGTCACCGCGGGTGCGGCTGAGCCTCAGCCAGAGGTCACCACGGGTGCAGCAAGGCTCCCACTGGAGTCCATCGTGGGTGCAGCGGAGCCGGCCCGGTCGGGGGCCATCGTAGGTGCAGCAGAGCCAGCTCAGTTGGGGGCCACCGCGGGTGCTGTTGCGGACCACCCTGAGGACACTGTGGAGGTCCCCTCTCCCCGGTCCGGTTACCCACCAGTCAGCCTTCTGGTGGGCAGGCCACCTTCTGTTTCACCCCTTCGGTCCTGGTGGCTGAGCAACGCTGGGTCAGGTGGCTCATGTTTTCCGGCAGGCCGCCAGACGCCATCCACCAGACCTTCTGCTGGGTCTGGGACTCTAGGCAGCCTCCTGAGCCCCAACGCCTGTGGACTTGGGGGGGTTAATCGTGGGCCCTGGGCGGAGCATTGTGTTCCCTCCTTTCCTGTTCCCCCTACCTCCCACCCGGGTTCGTGTTGTTGTTATTGCTCCTGTTGGGGGGGGGGGGTCTTCTTGATGTTACCATGGGTGTCTGGGAATCCACCCCTTAAAGGGGGGGCTCTGTCATGAGCCAAGCCGGCTTGGCTTTCCCCGGCTCGGCCCTGATCTCTCTGTGGGGTTTGGTTCTGTCGTATATGTGCATTATGTGTATTTTTGTACTCCTTTCCATACCCATAGCCACTGCCTGACCGGCAGCTGTTAATCAGCCTCTGTGACCTACTTTCTCCCATGCTGCTGACAGTCTGTCGGTCCAGCCACACCCCTCACTCTCCCTCTCTTTTCCATCAGCTGTTCCCAGTCCCGGTAATTATCCTTCCCGTGCCTCGCCCAGGTGTTCCCAATTTGTTAGGCCAGCGGTGTTTGTGTTAAAGCAGCTCTTTGCTAGACAAACACCACTGGACCATTATACGTGTTAGATGGTTGTCCTTCGCCGTCTAACCGTCACGTCGTTATAAGGACTGTTGTTGTGTGTGCTCGCTGAAGACGCTGGGATTACTCAGACTGTCCCCTCACTGTGAGTACTGTCAGCGTTTCTGTTCGCCACTGTGCCGCTACGCTTTGGCTCATTGCCCAGTATGTTCCACAGGTGTGTGTTGGTCGTCCTGGAGGACTCTTAAGTGTACCTGAGCTGTTTATGTCTTTTATATTTTCACTTTGGGTGTCAATAAATGTGTGTGTGGTGAACCTGCGCGTAAATCCGTTGGTCCTTTTCCCCTCCTCCGTGCGGTGTGGAGAAGCACACGGGGAGCTTATGACATCGACAATGTTTATATTAATTCCATCCACAAAGAACATTTCCTCATTGCTGTTGGGAGCTTGCATCTCAATGTGATTTACAGATCTCTTTTTGAATCCACTTATTTGTGATGTTTTACAGCATTTCTAGAAATTGTTCCATTTTTTGCATTTGTGACATTGCTGGCCATACGCTGGGCATTTGTCTGTTTGAGCCTTGTGATTGCCTCCACAATTATTGCAGTTGGTTATTAAGTGTGTAGGACGCTGTTCTGATTGTGTCGCAAGCTGTTCAGTGCCTGACTTTGTCTTGAATTTTGTGGCTGTTTTTTCCTTATTTTGTGATGCAGACTATCCACCTTTGCTGCTGTTTATTTTGGAGTTGCTAGAGCTTTTGTGTGTTGCTCAGTCTATTCATATATTTGGCACATTTCAATTGCTTTGTTTAAAGTTTAGTCATTATCACGCAGAAGTTGCTTTCTCATGCTGTCGCTGGTTATACCACACACGAGTCTGCCTCTGTTGAGCTCATCTTTGAGCTGGCCAAATCTGCAGCTCCTTGCTTTGTTTTTCAAGTAACTCACATAAGCCTCTATTGTTTTATCTGGTCGTTGGTTTCTTGTATTAAACTTGTGCCTCTCCATAGTTATGTTTGTTTGAGGGTTACACAGTTCATGGAATTTTTGTTTGAGGCATTCTGAATCTTCTCTTGATTCTTCTCTGGTCACTAGTTGTCTGTATTCTCCTTCCTCCTTGTAAATAGCAGGTGAGTAAATGAAGGCACTGTGGAGATATGTGGAAGGACGAGGCTGAGTTTATTTCTCAAGTCCAGTTTTATTCACATTCACATTCTCCAACATCCAAAAACAGAAAGAGGATGAACCCCCAACATCTGTCCCTTTTATACCCAGGACATCAAAGTACACAGTCACATTGTCTTTAAATCCCAAACCAAAATGCATCCCTCTCCAGGTCTTCTCGCCTCCACCTAAAGTCCTGGTGGTCGGAAAATCCCTCAAGGTCATGTCTTTGCATACAAAAGGCCAGATTTCACATCCTCCTGTTACCCCTAGGAGGTTCAGTCCTTTTGTTCCTCTGAGACGTGAAGCATACAATAAGCACACAGTAATATACATGTGAAGCATATGAAACCCACATATGTGCACCACATGACCCCCCCCCCCCCCCCAAACGTCTAAGATGGAACAACATAACCACAGATTGCATGTCATACTAAAATCACTACATATCAGTCCACGTGCCGCTTGGGCCTCAGCCTTCTCCCGTATTTGCTTTAAACAGGCTGTACCACCTCCGTGGCATCTTCCTGCTGTGGAGCTGCTGCCTGGGGATTAGAACTGTTAGTCAACCTCTGTGGGTGTTCTGGGGAATGCTCTCTAGGGGGTCTGCCGCGCCGAGGAGCCTTAGCCAACTGCACAACTTCGTCAGCTACCACAAAAGCGGGTTTGAGCCTGTTTATGCTAATCATTTCTTTTCTGCCCCCCAAATCTTGCAAAAAATGCTTATCCCCTGTTTCCAGCACTCTATATGGTCCATCATAAGGTGGGCGTAAAGGTGGATGATGGGCATCATGTCTGACAAAAACAAACTCCGCATTTTTTAAAGCCTTAGGCACAAAAACCTGCGGAAAACTGTGGTGAACGGGGCCAGGTAGCGTGCTCGGGTCCGTGCTATTCTGTAACCGCTGAGCCGGGAAGCACTCTGTCGCTGGATTATCTGGGAGAAATTCCCCGGGCAGCCGAAGTGGCTGTGCGAAAACTAGCTCAGCTGGGGAGGCTTCTAAATCCTCTTTAGGTGCAGAACGCAACCCCAATAAAACCCATGGTAGTTTGTCCACCCAATTTGCATCCGTAAGCGACGCTCTGAGAGCCGCCTTCAATGACCTGTGAAAACGTTCGCATAACCCGTTAGCCTGCGGGTTGTACGCGGTCGTGCGGTGGATCGTTGCCCCCAGGCTGCGGGCCATTGCTGACCAAAGTTCGGAAACAAATTGAGGGCCTCTGTCGGACGTAATGTCCGACGGGACTCCAAAACGCGCTACCCATGCCGTTAAAAACGCACGCGCCACCTCCTCGGCTGTGGTTGACGACAGCGGAACCACTTCCAGCCAGTGCGTGGTGCGGTCAACCATTGTCAGAAGATGTGTGCACCCTTGTGAGGGCGGGAGGGGGCCTACGAGGTCCACGTGGACATGATCAAACCTTTTAGCTGGAATGTGAAACGGCTCCAAGGGAGCTCTCGTGTGTCTATGAACCTTGGCCCGCTGGCAAGCCATGCAGGCTGCCGCCCACTCTCTAACTTGTTTGCGCAGGCTCGGCCATACAAATTTCTCTCCTACCATTTTGACCGACGCGCGCACTCCCGGGTGCGCCAGAGAATGGATCGAGTCAAAAACGCGGCGGCGCCACGCGGCTGGTACCACCGGACGAGGCCGCCCAGTGGAGACATCGCAGATTAGGGGGGGCATACCGTCTTGCAGCACCCTGTTCTCCAACCTTAACCCTGTTGGTCCAGACTGGAGCGCGCGCACATCCATGTTGCTAACCTGCTCCGCGGCCATGGCTGCATAATCTATCCCCACGCGGACCGGGGCCGCGCGCACTTCCGCGTCGCTAACCTGCTCCGCGGCCATGGCTGCAGAATCTACCTCTACGTGGGCTGGAGCCGCCACGGCGCACGAGAGGCAGTCCGCCACTACATTAAGTTTACCCGCCACATGTTGGATATCGGTAGTAAACTCTGATATCGCAGCCAGCTGTCTCTGCTGCCGGCCCGACCAAGGTTCTGAAATCTTGGCCATCGCGAAAGTCAGCGGCTTGTGGTCAACGAACGCGGTGAAACGGCGTCCTTCCAGCCAGAACTGGAAGTGGCGAATGGCCAAGTGGAGAGCTAACAACTCCCTGTCGAATGCGCTGTATTTTCGTTCGCTGTCGCGCAGGGTCCTGCTGAAAAAGGCGAGCGGTTGCCAGGCTCCAGCTACATACTGTTCCACGACCGCCCCTATGGCCACATCTGACGCGTCAGTAGTGAGCACCATGCGGGCCGCTGGGACTGGATGTGCCAACAACGCAGCGTTTGCCAGGGCTGTTTTGACTTCAGAGAATGCGCGCTCTCGCTCCGGAGACCATTCGACTTTATTTGTGTGTTTTTGTTTTTTTAGTGCAGCATACAATGGTTGCATGAGCTGCGCTGCGCGGGGGAGGAAACGGTTATAAAAATTCACCATTCCCAAAAACTCCTGTAACGCTTTGACCGTTTGTGGTTGGGGAAAATTTGTTACTGCGCGCACTTTGTCAGGCAGAGGAACCGCTCCTTCTGGGGAGACGCGATGCCCCAAAAAATCAATCTGCGTCACCCCGAACTGACACTTCGCCGGGTTGATTATTAACCCGTGCTCTGCCAATCTCCGGAAAACTGCCGTGAGGTGGTTTTCGTGTTCGTCTTCGGACGCGCTGGCTACCAATATGTCGTCCAGGTAGACGAACACGAAAGGGAGATCGCGCAAAACCGCGTCCATCATGCGTTGGAACGTCTGCGCCGCGCCTTTAAGCCCAAACGGCATGCGCAAAAACTCGAAAAGCCCGAAAGGAGTTATTACCGCTGTTTTGGGTATGTCCTCAGCGCGCACTGGGACCTGGTGGTAACCGCGTACCAAGTCTATTTTAGAAAAAATGCGCGCCCCCGCCAAATGAACTGAAAAATCTTGGATGTGCGGGATCGGGTAGCGGTCGTGCGCTGCAGTGTTGTTCAACCTGCGGAAATCACCGCAAGGTCGCCACGAGCCATCAGCTTTCGGGAACATGTGAAGCGGTGAAGCCCATGGGCTCTTCGAATGCCTGATGATGCCCAACCTTTCCAGGTTGGCGAACTCCTCGCGCGCTATGGTCAGTTTAGCTGAATCCAAGCGCCGAGCTTTTGCAAAAACGGGCGGTCCGGTAGTAGTAACAAAATGTTCCACCCCGTGTTTAGCCACGGTCGCCGAAAATGTTGGGACCGTGAGTGCTGGGAACTGAGTGAGGAGTGTGTGGCACTTACCACCTGTAGCTGTGACGTTGGCTTGTGCTGTTGGCGGGGCCACTCGAGCTGTACAGGGAATAGAATAAAAAGAGAGTGCATTAACCAGGCGTCTGTTAGCAAGATCGACCAACAAACCATGTGAGCATAAAAAATCAGCCCCTAACATGTTGAAATTGACTGCTGCTATGACGAAAGTCCACTCGAATGTACGGCCGTGTAAAGACAGAAGCAGAGTCCTCTCACCGAAGGTCTTAATCGCCGAGCCGTTCGCAGCTGACACCCCGGGACCACTGGAAGGCGCCAGCCGGTCAGCGTAGGAAGGTGTGATGAAACTCAGCTGGGAGCCTGTGTCCACGAGGAAATGCCTCCCCGAGCTTGCATCCCTCAAGTAGAGCAGCTTGTTCTCCTCTCCGAGGGCCGCAGCTGCTCCCGACCCCCGGTCTTGGCGTTTCCCGAGCGCTTGAAATGGCACGGTGGAATGCACTTGCGTGCCCTCTCTGCGAAGCGGCGATGGTAGAAGCAAAGGACGTCGTCTGCTCCGTGTTTCCTGGCCCCTGCCGCCGCCATCGTCGGTGAGTCTGGTGCTGCAGCCTCTGGCCCCCTGCCATCTCCGGACGTTGCGCCTAGCTCCGCTGCCGCAGCCATAGCCGCGCGCCGTTTATTGGCGTTGACGAGTCGTTGCGCCTCCTGGCCCAGCTCGTGGTAGTCTCGTCGGGCCAACAGTGGTGAACTGGCCAGGGTCACTCTCACCACTGACGGTAGGGTCCTGAGAAAAAGGTGGGTGAAGATGAAGTTATCATCTTCGGAGTCTCTCAAACTCAACATCTTCCCCATCAGGTCTGCAGGTCTGTTGCTCTCAAATTCAGTCAGTGCCAGGAGCGCCTCTGCTCGCTCCTCCACCGAGGGGGTGAAGTAACGGATGAGTGCAGCCTTCAACGTGCTGTACTTGTCGCTGTCCGGCGGGTGGTTGATCAGGCTCTCCACTCGCTGGGCTGTGTGGTTGTCCAGCTTTGCAACCACATGGTAGAATTTTGTGGCATCTACCGAAATCCTCCAGAGGTTGAACTGCGCCTCGACTGCGTTAAACCAGGAGCGCGGATTGTTCTGCCAGAAGTCCGGTAGCTGAACTGTGGCTGCATTCGTTTGGCTGGCTCCTGACGAGTCTGACTCGGGAGAATCGTCTCCGCTCATGATACGTCTTAGGGTCACCAGTGTGGAGATATGTGGAAGGACGAGGCTGAGTTTATTTCTCAAGTCCAGTTTTATTCACATTCACATTCTCCAACATCCAAAAACAGAAAGAGGATGAACCCCCAACATCTGTCCCTTTTATATCCAGGACATCAAAGCACACAGTCACATTGTCTTTAAATCCCAAACCAAAATGCATCCCTCTCCAGGTCTTCTCGCCTCCACCTAAAGTCCTGGTGGTCGGGAAATCCCTCAAGGCCATGTCTTTGCATACAAAAGGCCAGATTTCACATCCTCCTGTTACCCCTAGGAGGTTCAGTCCTTTTGTTCCTCTGAGACTTGAAGCATACAATAAGCACACAGTAATATACATGTGAAGCATATGAAACCCACATATGTGCACCACAGCATGCTTTTTCTTGATGGCTTCTGAGCCAGCTAAGTTCAGCAGAATGAATGCTCGAGTCTGGGCATCTTTATCTGAATGCACATCTGCGATGAATATATCGTATTCGAACACATGCCACTTCTCGGCAATATTTCCATCAAATGTCAGTTGTTCTGGTCTACGGAATCCTTCCACCATGGTCGGTGACGTGACTAGCCTTTGCTACGATAGCTGTACAGCGCTGGCTGGTTGCTTGCTATGTCTTCAAAACGCTGAGAAAGCTTTTGCCTTACCACGTCGTTGGCAGTTCTGTAGTACATGACTAAACCACAACTTCTGACACCATGTTGAAAGTTTATAGATGCGACTGGGTTCAGGATCCCACACAGGAGGTTTATTAAGTGGCTTATCAATTGTAGCATTACAAGGTAGCAACTTCGGTGGCGGGAACTCAATAGCACAAGCCTTCTGACTGTATGCATGCGCAGTGCACTATTTATTTCTAACAGGAACACAGGATGCTCTTATGATTTCAAACTATTCAGTAACATACACTACCGTTCAAAAGTTTGGGGTCACTTAGAAATTTCCTTATTTTTGAAAGAAAAGCACTTTTTTTCAATGAAGATAACTTTAAACTAATCAGAAATACACTCTATACATTGCTAATGTGTTAAATGACTATTCTAGCTGCAAATGTCTGGTTTTTGGTGCAATATCTAGATAGGTGTATAGAGGCCCATTTCCAGCAACTATCACTCCGGTGTTCTAATGGTACAATGTGTTTGCTCATTGCGTCAGAAGGCTAATGGATGATTAGAAAACCCCTGTGCAATCATGTTAGGTCTGCAATGCTGTAATTGCTGCAAATGTTGGATTCTTTGACGAAAGCAAAGTTTGAAGGAAAAAATTATTATTTCAAATACAAATCATTATTTCTAACCTTGTCAATGTCTTGACTATATTTTCTATTCCTTTTACAACTCATGGTGGTAAATAACTGTGACTTTTCATGGAAAACATAAAATAATTGTCTGGGTGACCCCAAACTTTTGAACAGTAGTGTAAGTCAAATGTTCTACACCTGGTTCTAATTACCAGGCTGGCAGCGATAAGAGCCCTTAAGGGTGGAGTTTGCATGTTCTGCAGTTTCCTCCCACAATGCAAAGATGTACTGCAAATTAAGTTAACTGGTGATTCTAAATTGGCCCCAAAAATGTGACCCTTTAAGCACATAAAACTGAAGGTTAAAAAACTTATTGAGATGAGAAAAAGCTCTGTATTCTGGACTGGAATGCCCCGTGATGTTTAACCTTTACCCACAGTGAAAAAGCTGGCACAGCCAACATTTTCCTCAATGACGCCCTACACTATGATAACAATTGAGAACTCTGTTTTTTTTCTTGGCTGAAGTCCAGCAGCTGGTGTGGCCATGCGGAATGAATGGGGACGTTTTATCAACTTTAAAAGGTGTGCATGGGAGTGAACAGAAATGCTTTATTTGTGCTGCCTAAATGAGAGTCTCTACAATATAAAGTATGTAATATGATAGGAGTGTCCTCTGAGTATGGTCAGAGATCACCTGGTTAAAAACAAACACACCGAACAAAGCTCTGTGACCTGTTTATCCAGCTATTTTTATTGTTGGCGGCATGACAGGGTGCTGATAAGAAAACTGGTTTTATTTCACCTCTTGGTCACAGACAGAATCACATGCTTTGTTGCCTGAATGAGCACATGAGGCTTTCACCTGTATTAGTCTGACTTAGTCGTGGCATTTATGTGTGCAAAAGATGACAAAGTTAAGTTCATGCTTTTCTTGTATTCTACTGTGAATCCATTCTAATGATCCATCAGATTCACAGTACAGCAAAGTGCAAATAACAAACACATTTCCATCAGAGGTATTTAGCATGTAGACTCTTCACACTAGGTCTTTGTGATTGTGTTTGGGTTTTTTTCTAAGCAATGAAGTCCATTAAAAGAAAAAAAGTTGAACTCCCTGAGATCAAAGATGTTGCTGATTATAAATGAGCTATTTTTCTCTTAGATTTTTTCCTCCTAAATTTGCAACATTTTGCTCTCATAAATTATTTTCAAATAAAGTTGCAACTTTTTTCAAATTTACAAGCATTGTTTGTGTAAGTTAGTGAGGTTTTCTTTATCAAAATTATACGAAACAGCCAGTTGTACAACTTATGGCTTATATTAATGGTCTAATTCGTGATTTGATTTTATTTCTATTTTTTTCATGATTACTTTGTTATGATCTCTATAACAGACTAAAATAAAGCCACGAGTTGCGGTTTTCTGAAGACGGAGAATAGGAACAAAAACAGCTCAAACAAAAAGCCTGTTTGACTTACAGAAGAGAAAATACAGGTTTTTGTCCTGTGATAACATCTTACTGGTTCATTGTAAGGGTAGTATCTCACAAAGATATGAATGCTGATGAACATAGCAATTTCTGGATTTGCCAACTTTTCTGACAAACGTTGGCGAAATCAAGCTAGTATCTCATGGAGCTAAGGCCCCATTGTGCTGTTTGTTTGCTACATATCTGTTCTTTTCCTCCTCTTCTCTATCCCCTCACCCACCAGCCAGTCACAGCAGATGACTGCCCTTCCCTGAGCCTGGTTCTGCTGGAGGGTTCTTCCTGCTAAAAGGGAGTTTTTCCTCTCCACCGTCGCTAAGTGCTTGCTCACAGGGGCCTGATTGTTGGGGTCTTTCTGCAATTGTGGGTTTTCCCCTACAGTTTGAAAGTGCTGTGAGATTACTGTTGTTGTGAAATGGTGCTATATAAACAAAGTTGAATTGAATTCAACTGAGCTGAGCAGTGAATGCTGAGGAACATTCAAGAACACTTTGGAACATTCAAGGACCAGGAACATTCAAGAACACAGTTCCAGGCGGTAAGTTCCACGCACTGCTCACTCCCCAGCACTGCTCAGTTCCCAGCACTCACGGTCCCGACGTTTTCCGCGGCCATCGCTAAACACGGGGTGGAGCACTTTATCACCACCACCGGGCCGCCTGTTTTTGCAAGACCTCGGCGCTTGGACACAGCTAAACTGGCCATAGCGTGCGAGGAGTTCGCCAACCTGGAAAGGTTGGGCATCATCAGGCGTTCGAACAGCCCATGGGCATCCCCGCTACACATGGTCCCTAAGGCTGATGGATCGTGGCGACCGTGCGGTGATTTCCGCAGGTTGAACAACGCCACAGCACACGACCGCTACCCAATTCCCCACATACAGGATTTTTCCGTTCGCCTCGCCGGAGCACGCGTTTTTTCTAAAATAGACCTGGTCCGCGGTTACCACCAGGTCCCAGTGCACGCGGAGGACGTACCCAAAACAGCGGTAATAACTCTGTTCGGTTTATTCGAGTTCCTGCGCATGCCATTCGGGTTAAAAGGCGCAGCACAGACGTTCCAGCGCATGATGGATTCAGTGCTGCGTGACCTCCTGTTCGTGTTCGCCTACCTAGACGATATCCTGGTAGCCAGTACGTCCGAAGACGAACACGAAACCCACCTCAGGACAGTTTTCCGGAGGTTGGAGGAGCACGGGTTGATAATCAACCTGGCGAAATGCCAGTTCAGCGTGACGGAGATTGATTTTTTGGGGCACCGCGTCTCTCCGGAAGGAGCGATCCCGTTGCCCGACAAAGTGCACGCTGTGGCAGATTTTCCCCGGCCTCAGATGATCAGGGAGCTGCAGGAATTTTTGGGGATGGTGAATTTTTATAACCATTTCCTTCCCCGCGCGGCGCGGCTCATGCAACCATTGTACGCCGCGCTCAAGAGACAGAAACCCACGGATGGGGTCGAATGGACCCTGGAGCGACAGCGGGCGTTCTCGGAGGTTAAAGCAGCCCTGGCAAACGCCGCACTGCTGGCGCATCCAGACCCGATGGCCCGAATAGCGCTGACCACCGACGCTTCAGACGTGGCCATAGGGGCTGTCGTGGAGCAGCGCGTCGCCGGGGCTTGGCAGCCACTCACCTTTTTCAGCAGAACTTTGTGCGACAGCGAACGTAAATACAGCGCGTTCGACAGAGAGTTGCTGGCTCTCCACCTGGCCATACGCCACTTTCAGTTCTGGCTGGAAGGGCGCAGCTTCACCGCGTTCGTAGACCACAAGCTACTAACGTTGGCGATGGCCAAGGTTTCAGAACCGTGGTCGGGCCGGCAGCAGAGACAGCTGGCCGCGATCTCAGAGTTTACTACCGATATTCAGCATGTGTCGGGTAAACTGAATGTGGTGGCGGACTGCCTGTCGCGCGCCGTGGTTGCCCCGGTCTACGTGGAAATAGATTACGCAGCCATGGCCACGGAACAGATTAGCGATGCAGACGTGCGTGCGCTCCAGTCTGGACCAACAGGGTTAAGGCTGGAGAGCATGGTGCTGCAAGATGGCGGCAACCCCTAATCTGCAATGTCTCCACAGGACGCCCGCGTCCGGTGGTCCCGGTCGCGTGGCGCCGCCGCATGTTTGGGTCGGTTCACACTCTGGCGCACCCAGGAGTGCGTGCGTCAGTCAAAATGGTGGGAGAGAAGTTTGTGTGGCCGAGCCTATGCAAACAGGTAAAAGAGTGGGCTGCAGCCTGCGTGGTGTGCCAACGAGCCAAGGTACACAGACACACGAAGGCTCCATTGGAGCCGTTTCCGGTACTGGCTAGAAGGTTCGACCATGTTCACGTGGACCTCGTGGGCCCCCTCCCGCCATCACAGGGGTGCACGCACCTCCTGACAGTGGTGGACCGCACCACGCACTGGCCAGAAGCAGTCCCGCTGGCAGCAACCACGTCCGCGGATGTAGTCCCGTCGGACATTACGTCCGACAGGGGCCCTCAATTTGTTTCCAATCTCTGGTCCACAATGGCCCGCAGCCTGGGTGTTGCAATTCACCGCACAACCGTGTACAACCCACAGGCCAATGGGTTATGCAAACGTTTTCATAGATCACTGAAAGCAGCACTCAGGGCTTCACTGACGGATGCAAATTGGGTAGACAGGTTGCCGTGGGTTTTATTGGGGTTGCGCTCCGCACCAAAAGAAGATTTGGAAGCTTCCTCCGGCAGAGCTCGTTTTTGAGCAGCCCCTACAGCTGCCCGGGGAATTTCTACCAGATAATCCCGCGCTTGACAGCTGCCCGTCTCAGCTTTTGCAGCGTAGCGCAAACACAGGTACGCTGCCGGGCCCGGCCCACCACCGTTTTCCGTGTGCTTTCGTGCCTAAAACTTTGAAGAACGCGGAGTTCGTGTTCATCAGACACGATGCCCACCGCCCTCCATTGCGCCCACCCTATGATGGACCGTTCAGAGTGTTGGAAACAGGGGATAAGCATTTTGTGCTAGACTTGGGGCGTAGACGGGAAAGAATTGGCATAGACAGACTCAAACCCGCCTTTGTAGTGGCGGATGAGCAAGTGCTGTTGGCTAGAGCCCCTCGGCGTGGAAGACCCCCACGGAGAGCTCCCAGGGAAACGATTCACCAGAGCAACCACACGGACAGAGCGAAGTCCCCCCACCACCACCACGGCTCACCCGCAGTCAGACACACTCCCAGCAGCCCCCCCCACCGGCACAGCAGCGCCACGGAGGCGGTAAACCCCAGTTACAGCAGATATGGGAGGAGACTGAAGCCAAAAGAGCGTGTGGACTAATGTTCTGTCTTAGATGCTGGGGGAGGCGGGGGGCGTGGTTTGGAAGTCAGGTTATTTAGCACCTCAGACAGAGACAATGAATAAGCATGGGAGAACAATGCCCAGGAAGGACAGAGGGGGTTGAATGCAGCATAGTGTAAATATCATGCTGTGTGTGTAAAGTGCCATGAAACTTGTGAAATGTGACTTGTGATATAGAGAGGAGAGATTGCTGTGACCAGTCAGTCCATTCTGTGCTTGTGAGATGTGAGTGTGTAATAAATTGTCTGCAATGAATCTGCCTCTTCATTTGCACACTCCACAACACTGTGCTTTTTGGGTTTTGTTAGGGTTTGTAAAAGGTTGCAAAACAGTTTGCACCAACCCGATCTCACTAAAAAATGTACCAAATTAAGGTTTTCTGCTCTCTCAAAAAACATGCATTTGTACGTAAAATTAAAAAAAAGTACCCCGATATGTATTGTGACGTATGCAAGGTTCACACAAAGAAAAGGAGCAGATCGTTGTGATGAACAGGCTTTATTCACACACACTCTGAGCACAGGCAGGAGGGGAGGTCATTCTCCCAGACCTCCGTTTAAATCACGGTTACACACACATAATAAATCTTGCCTATGAAATACTGCTGGGTCATATAACGCAGTTATAATTACACAGCAGTATAATAACTCAGTAATAACATTTAATACACACACACAGTAACGTTTTCAACTGTCAAAGCATGCTGGGAAATCCCTGCCCCCCTTAACATGGGCCCAACGTTACACTGCCCCCCTCCTGGACTGGTTTCTGTCCCCAGAAAAATTAAAGTCCAGTTTAAAAGTCCAATGGGAGGCAGAGCCTTCAGTTATCAAGCTCCTCTCCTGTGGAATCAGCTGCCAATCTGGATTCGGGAGTCAGACTCGATCTCTGTTTTTAAGAATAGGGCTAAAACCTACCTTTTTGATATAGCCTACAATTAGGGAGGGATCATGTGTTTTCTGAACCCTCCCTTAGTTATGCTGCTAATAGGTTTAGTCAGCCGGGGGACCTCCAGTAATGCACTGGGCCTCACTCCTTTCCTCACTCTCTATGAAATATTTTTTTTTTTGCTGGTCATTAACATTTGTTTGTTCTCTCCCATAGATTGAGTCCCCATCGTGCTGTTTGCTCTCTACATGTCTGTTCTTTTCTTCTTCTCTATCCCCTCACCCCCCAGCCAGTCGCAGCAGATGACTGCCCCTCCCTGAGCCTGGTTCTGCTGGAGGTTTCTTCCTGTTAAAAGGGAGTTTTTTCCTCTCCACCGTCGCCAAGTGCTTGCTCACAGGGGATCGCCTGATTGCTGGGGTCTTTCTGCAACTGTGGGGGTCCTCCCTACAGTTGATAGTGCTATGAGATGACTGTTGTTGTGAAATGGCGCTATATAAATAAAGTTGAATTGAATTGAATTGAATACAAACTCATCCAGGTGTCAGGGCGGCCTTCGGTGCCGGCGACCAACACGTACAGGCCCCCTAGTGTCCATCTGAGTCTCGGTCGGGGTATCTGGTCGGGATGAAAGCTCCGGTTCGTCCTCCAGCAGTGCAGGTGGCTGATACGGGGCGAGACGGTCACGATGAAGGACCACAACCCGGTCCCTTTTCCTAAGCCTCACCCTGTACACCACATCCGACAGCCTCTGCAGAACCACGCACGGTCCCGACCAATGGCTCGCCAGCTTCGGTGATCGTCCTCTTTTCCTCTCAGGGCAGAAAACCCAGACTCGATCTCCCGGTGCAAAGTCCCTCCCCTGGCAGCAGGAGTCGTACGCTCGCTTCTGCCGACCCCCTGCCGTTGCCAGGGCCTCTCGAGCCAGTTCGTGCACCGTGTGGAGATGTTCTTTCAAAACAAAAAAAATAATCCAATCCGGGTTTTCCCTCCACCTCCGGCTCGGGGGGGGGGGGCGAATACCAAATCCACTGGTGTGCGCAGCTGGCGTCCAAACATGAGCGCCACAGGGGTGCACCGAGTAGATTTCTGAGCTGCCGTCTGGTACGCCCACAAAACAAAAGGCAGATGCAGGTCCCAGTCTCACTGTCGCTGGTCCACTAGGATAGCGAGCTGGGTGGTGAGGGTCCGGTTGAATCGTTCGACCAGGCCGTCGCTCTGTGGATGCAGCGGGGTGGTCCGGGTTTTCCGGATGCCCAGCCGCTTGCAGACCTCTCCGAAGACCTCTGCCTCAAAGTTCCGACCCTGATCACTGTGCAGCTCCTCCGGTGCGCCAAACCAACAGAACATTTCGTCCACCAGCTTTGATGCCGTCATAGCGGCGCTTTGGTCCGGGACCGCGTACGCCTCTGGCCACTTAGTGAAATAATCCATCGCGACCAGCACGTAGTGGTTCCCCCGGTCCGTGGTCGGGAAAGGGCCCAGGATGTCCACTCCCACTCGCTCCATCGGCGCTCCCACCCGATACTGCTGCAGGGGAGCGTGGGATCACTGAGTTGGCCCTTTCTGAGCTGTGCACGTGTCGCAGCGATGAACGTGGAGCTCCATGTCCTGATGACAACCGGGCCAGTAGAACCGGGCTCGAAGGCGCTGCAGCGTCTTTGTCACTCCGAAGTGGCCCGCTCCTACCGCCCCATGAACCAGCTGGAGTACGTTGGGCTGGAGTCAACGAGGAGCCAGCAGCTGCCAGACGTGCCGCTGCCCAGCTGGAGCCTGCCACTGTCGATACACCACGCCCTCGTGGCAGCGGAGGTTGGCCCACTGGGAGTGTAGGGCCTTAGTCTCTGGATCCAGTGGTGACACAACCTCCCAGGCGGGCCGCTGTCCTGCGTCCATCCACTGCCGAACCCGAGAAATGACCGGGTCTCTCTCCTGCTTGCTCTGCAGCTGCTGCGTGCCAAGAACCTCTGTGACGTCATCGCTGGGGAGAGCTGCCTGATCATCCGAGGGGGGGCTGCGCGTTGCTGCGTTCCTGCTCGCAGTGGCCCGGAGAGCAGCAGCCCGTGGGGCGGCTTGGTCTCGATCTTCAGCCCGTTGGCAGTGCCGACACTCCTCTGTCGCACAGGGGCGCTGAGACAGCGCGTCAGCGTTGGCATGGAGGCGGCCTGCCCGATGCACAATCTGGAAATTATAATCCTGCAGTGCCTCCAGCCATCTCGCCAACTGTCCATCCGGTTCTTTGAAGTTCAATAACCAGGTCAGGGAAGCGTGATCCGTCCTGAGCTGGAACCTCCGCCCGTACACATACGGGCGGAAATGACGCAGTCCTTGAATGACAGCCAACAGCTCTCTGCGAGTCACACAGTAATTCCTCTCGGCTCTGCTGAGAGTGCGGCTGAAAAAAGCAACTGCCTGCTCTCCATGTTCTCCCTCCTGGGATAGCACCGCCCCGATGCCCTGGTTGCTGGCGTCTGTGTCCACGATAAAAGGGCGGTTCGGGTCAGGATACTGCAGGATGGGGGCTCTGATGAGCGCTGCGCGAAGCTGGGAGAAAGCAGCAGCACAGCTGTCACTCCACTGAAACGTGCGTCCTTTCTGCATCAGCTGATGCAGCGGGCTGGCGATGGTGGCGAAGTCTTTCACAAACCTCCTATAATAGGAGGCCAATCCAAGAAAACTCCTCAGTTCTCCCACGTTCCGCGGCACTGGCCAGTCTCTCACCGCTGCCACTTTTTCTGGGTCGGTGGCGACCCCCGCTGCGCTGACGACGTGGCCCAGGAAAGTGGTCTCCCGCCGGAACAGGTGGCATTTTCTAGGATGTAACCGTAGCCCCGCCTGTTGGATGGCACCCAGCACCTCTTGGAGATTTGACAGGGCGCTGTCAAAATCAGCTGTATGCACCAGCAGGTCGTCCAGGTAAACAACGCAGCGACTCCGGGGCACGTGAGCCAGCACCCGCTCCATCAAGCGCTCAAAGGTGGCCGGAGCGTTGCAGAGTCCAAACGGCATCACTTTAAACTGGTACAGTCCCTGCCCGATGGAGAAGGCTGTTTTTTGGCGGGCCTCAGGTGACAGCTCTACCTGCCAATAGCCGCTGCGTAGATCCAGTGAACTGAACCAGCTGGAGCCGGCGATGTGGTCCAGCGCGTCATCGATGCGGGGCAGGGGGTAGGAATCCTTCCAGGTGACGTCATTCAGGCGCCGGTAATCCACACAGAACTGCCACGACCCGTCCTTCTTCTTGACCAGCACCACAGGCGCCGCCCAGGGGCTGCTGGAGGGCTCAATAACATCTGCCTCCAGCATTTCTCGCACTTTTTGTTCTGCTGCTGCCCGCCTTGAAAAGGGCAGCCGGCGTGGGCGGAGTCGAATCGGCCTGGTCTCACCGGTGTCGATCTTGTGCTGCACCAAACCGGTCCGGCCGCATTCCTCATCCTTCGCAGCGAAAACACCCATATAACAGTCCAATAGCTCCCGCAGCTGGCGTCTCTGTTCCGGGTCCAGCCCGCTGCAGCTCCGCTGAAGTAGTTCCTCGACCGCCTGCTGCATCTCTGCTGACACGTTGACCCCTCCCCTTGCTGTCCCTGTGTGTGCTCGTGCTCTCTCTGCCCGCGTTGGTGACATCATCGTGTCCGGTCCTCGCGGTGGCCCGCCTGGTCCGGTCTGTCTTGGTGATCCCTCGATCGCGCAGGCCCCCGTGTTCCTTCCCTGGGTTCTGCTGTGGCGCGTGATGGTCCGGTTTCCCACCTGGAGGGACAGTCCGGCGGTGTCGATCTTGGCGTTCCAGGCTGTGAGCAGGTCTTGTCCAATAATACAGGGGTCTTGGATGTCAGCCAGCCAGAACAGGTGTCTTATGTTCTGACCGGCCACCCCCACCACCAGAGCTCTCCGCCCCCTCAGTCTGGCGCGCTCACCGGTAGCCGTGGTGATGCAGCGCTTGGTGGGTTCCCACCCCCGTGGGGCTGTCTTGTTCGTGCCCGGCAGCACACCGGGTCGAACCAAGGAGATTGTAGAGCCGGTGTCAATCAGGGCCCGGATCGAAGTCTTCCCCAAGCTGCACTGTAGATACATCCCTGGAGAGTGTCCAATTCGTCCCACGCGTGGTGCCGGCTCCTCGGGGGAAACATCTGCGGGAGGCGGCCTGTCCCCGTTCACGCCACCTCGCTCTAGTTTAACGCCGGTGAGGGGCCAGTTTGTCGTGGGGTGGGTGCGGGGCAGTACCGTGCAATGTGTCCCAGCTCTCCGCAGCGGAAGCAACCTTCCTCGCGCCGCCGCGGCCATCTTCTCCGTGGACGCGCCGCCGTGGTCTGCCGTAATTCCTCCTTCTTCCTCCTCGCTCTCCATCGTGGCCTGGAAGGTTCTTTGACTGTGCGTTGGTGCTTCAATTGTGCAATTCATCACTGGCTCCACCCGCTCTGCTTCTGCCACTGCAGTCTCCCAGTCGCTCGCAGCGTGGATCCGTACGTGGCTCTGGAGCTGGGCCGGGCGGAGACCTTGGATGAAGCTCCGGAGGGCGAGCTTCTCTACCGCCTCTGGTGCGAAATCCGGGTAGCTGCGCCGGGTTAGCAGCCGTATGTCTGCAGCATAGGCTCCTAGGCTTTCCTGGTTGCTTCGGCGGCGGCGGGTCAGCTGTTCCTGGGCGTGCTCAACGTCCGCCGTTCTCCCAAATCGTCTCCGGAGCGCCCCTTGTAGCGCTGGCCAGCTGTAGTGCTCCTCGGGCCGGAGATCAGAGAGCGTGCAGAGAGCTCTCCCCTCCAAGGCCAGCGCGACCTGCACGGCGGTTTCCTCTGGTGACCAGCCGTTCAGCGCAGCGGCCAGCTCGACCTGGGTCAGGTAGTCATCCAACGTGGCCTCGCCGCTGAAGCGGGGAATCTTGGCCTGCTGCCGAGCAGATGGGATGGCCGCCTCCTGATCGATCATCACTCCTGATTGCCGTGGGATCGCCAGCCCGTCCTGTCCTGAAGAGGGCGGAATGCGGGGCTGGTTTGCTCTTCTCTGTCCGCTCTGTCTTGAAAAAGGCAGAAGGCGGGGTGCGCTGGCCCCATCAGGTCCGCCGCCGCTTCATTCGTCCCGGCTCCTGGCTCCCGGGGGTGGTGTCTCGGTCCCATCGTCCGTCATCAGCTGAGCAATGAATTGCTCCAGCTGCTGGATCTCCATTCTGATCCTGGCTTCCATCTGCTCCATCCCACTTCTGACACCAGTGTGACGTATGCAAGGTTCACACAAAGAAAAGGAGCAGATAGTTGTGACGAACAGGCTTTATTCACACACACTCTGAGCACAGGCAGGAGGGGAGGTCATTCTCCCAGACCTCCGTTTAAATCACGGTTACACACACATAATAAATCTTGCCTATGAAATACTGCTGGGTCATATAACGCAGTTATAATTACACAGCAGTATAATAACTCAGTAATAACATTTAATACACACACACACAGTAACGTTTTCAACTGTCAAAGCATGCTGGGAAATCCCTGCCCCCCCTTAACATGGCCCCGACGTTACAGTATTATAAATGGAGTACATATGGATGAACTTCTTCAGTCACTGCATATGTGTGAATGTATGCACGAAAAGAATGCACCATACTCATTATTCATGAGCAAAACAGCACCTGTTTTAACCCGGCTTCCAACACTCATTCAGTTGGTGGGTGGTGGGGATGATGGATGGTTACTTACGTGGAGTTTCAATCAACAAGTCATGAATTTGCATCCCACACAGAGCTGTGAGTGAGATTTTTTCAATTTTTTTTTTTTTCCTGTTTTTATGTTTTTCAACCCACTAATGGTTAAGGTTCGGAAAAGGTTAGATTTAGACTTCACCTCCTCTAATGGTTAAGGTTAGGGAAAATGTTTTGGTTCATTGTCACCTCTAGTCGTCGTCGTCGTCGTCATCGACGAGATGGTCAAAGAGAAAGTGGCAGACAAAGGTTATGCTGCTGGCAGACATGTTTCTTAAAGATGTAAATGCCACATATCCCCTGCATGTGAAAAATGTTTTTTCCATGTCTATGCACATTTTCTCAGAGTGAAAAATCATGAAATTGTTCATTTTTTAGGTGACACTGGGCTGGCTTGCACACAGTTTTTAAGGTCACCAACTGTTTTATTGTAAAGGTTCTTAAACAGTTGCTAATGTTCACTACTAGACGAACCAAAAAGAACTTTAGTGACATGCGTTACGACCGTTTGCAACATTTTACAATAGTTTGCAAACATTTGCAACTGTTTGCAGAAAAGTGCATGTGCCAAAAAAGTTTGAATGTTTTCAAAATTTTTTGAAGGCAAGAAAAACTATTTGGGACTTTAAAAACTGTTTGTGAACTGTCTGGCAACCTTTTATGAACCCTGACGAAACCCAAAAATCACTACAGAACACCAGCATTCGTCACTCCTGACATATGAGGGTAAGGAAAATTTGTCCACAGACAGGCTAAGGCTTACACAAATTCAAACATGGGCAACAGTTAGGGCCCGAGCATGACAAGGTGAGCCCCGTGTAAATGGTGTGCACCAATGTGCTCATATAAGGGACTAAGACATGATAAGGTTGAACATTATCTCGTGCCGAAGACCGACACCGTATTTGCGAGGTACAGATGAGCTGCTGCAGGGAGAAGGAGAGCCCTTTGAACATTTTGACTCAAACTCCTCATGCAGCAGTGTGGCTATGCAAACAACAATGAAGTAGTTTGAGACAGAATTGTGTTCACCACCAACCCCCTACAAGAGAAAAACTGTTAAGGCAGGGTTAAGGCCTGACAGTAGAGCGAGCCATAGACATTGCATGATCATATGAGATTGCACAGGACCAGCTAGAAACTATGAAAAGGGGGGAAGTAGACTGTTCTAAAATACCAGTAGTAACAACACAGCTAAGTTCAGAGTGTGTGGGTCTGTGCACATCATCAGAGATGCATGTCCTGCAAAGGGGGAAAAGTGCAAAAACACTGCCAACGCCTGTCGCACAAAACCAGTGTTGCTAGATAGGAAATGAAGTATTGTACCAGCGGCTTAAAATTATTGTATTTTGAGGAAAATTATCATACACGCCGAGTTTTCATTCTGACGTGGCTCAGGACCATCTGCTTCACTTGTGGAGAGTGTAAATAACGAGACTGATTCATGAAGCAGACGACTTTATTCACTCTCTCATCAGTCATACACAGGAAAAGCATGTCTCAATACACCATATAGGGTCTCCTTTTATACCAAACGCTCATCTCACATTTGCATGACATTTAACATCACAATACATTCATCCTTTCTCACCCCAACTCCTTCTTCCTGCTATCTCACCATGATCTCCCTAGCTATTGTTCGCCTCTATTTACCCTCTGCATCCAGTCTGAGATGATTAACCCAGTCTCTACACCGCCCCCCCAGAATCTCGGACAGAGTTTCAGTCCTCACGTTCTTTTGGCTTCAGTCTCCTCCCATATCTGCTGTAACGGGGGTTTACCGCCTCCGCGGTGCTGCTGTGCCGGCGGGGGGCTCCTGGGGGTGTGTCTGTCTGCGGGTGGGCAATGGCGAGGGGGGGAGACTTCGACTTGCCTGTGTGGCTGCTCTGATGAATCGTTTACCTGGGGAGTTCTCCGTGAGGGTCTTCCACGCCGAGGAGCCCGAGCCAACAGCACTTGCTCATCCGCCACTACAAAGGCGGGCTTAAGTCTGTCTATGCATATTTTCTCCTGATGACCCCCCAAGTCTAACAAAAAATGTTTGTCCCCTGTTTCCAGCACTCTGAACGGGCCATCGTAGGGTGGGCGCAATGGAGGGCGGTGGGCATCGTGCCTGACAAACACGAACGCCGCGTTCTTCAAAGTTTTTGGCACAAAAGGGCATGGAGAACAGTGGTGGGCCGGGCCCAGCAGCGTGCCTGTGTCTGCACTATGCTGCAAACGCTGAGACGGGCAGCTGTCCGGTGCGGGATTATCTGGCAAAAATTCCCCGGGCAGCCACAGTGGCTGAGAAAAAACCAGCTCTGCCAGGGAAGCCTCCAAATCCTCTTTTGGTACGGAACGCAACCCTAATAAAACCCACAGCAACCGGTCTACCCAATTTGCATCCGTCAGCGAAGCCCTGAGTGCTGCTTTCAATGACCTATGAAAACGCTTGCATAATCCATTGGCCTGTGGGTTGTACGCGGTTGTGCGATGAATTGCAACACCCAAGATGTGGGCCATCACGGACCAGAGGTCGGAAACAAACTGAGGGCCCCTATCAGACGTGTTGTCCGACTTGATTCCAAAACGCGCCACCCATGTCGTCAAAAAAGCGCACACCACATCCACGGACGTGGTTGCTGCCAGCGGGACTGCTTCTGGCCAGCATGTGGTGTGGTCCACCACTGTCACAAGGTGCGTGCACCCCTGCGATGGCGGGAGGGGGCCCACGTGGTCCACGTGAACATGGTCGAACCTCTTAGCCGGTGTGCGAAATGGCTCCAAAGGAGCCTTCGTGTGTCTGTGTACTTTGGCTCGTTGGCACGCTATGCAGGTTGCAGCCCACTCTTTCACTTTTTTGCGCAGGCCTGGCCACACGAACTTCGCTCCCACCATTTTTACTGACGCGTGCACTCCTGGGTGCGCCAGAGCGTGAACTGACTCAAACACGTGGTGGCGCCACACGACTGGGACCACCAGGCGCGGGCGTCCCGTGGAGACATCGCAGATTAGGGGGGGCACGTCGCAGATTGGGGGGGCTTGCCGTCTTGCAGTACTCTGCTGTCCAGCCTTAACCCTGTTGGTCCAGGCTGTATAATCTATCCCCACACAGACCGGTGCCACTACTGCGCGCGAGAGGCAGTCCAATACCACATTCAGTTTACCCGACACATGCTGAATATCAGTCGTAAACTCCGAGATTGTGGCCAGCTGTCTCTGCTGCCAGCCTGACCAAGGTTCCGAAACCTTGGCTATCGCGAACATCAGCGGCTTGTGGTCCATGAACGCTTTGAAGCTGCGCCCTTCCAGCCAGAACTGGAAGTGGCGTATGGCCAGGTGGAGAGCCAGCAACTCTCTGTCGAATGCGCTGTATTTACGCTCACTGTTGCGCAAAGCCCTGCTGAAAAAAGCGAGTGGCTGCCAAGAACCAGCGACACGTTGCTCCACGACGGCCTCTATGGCCACGTCCAAGGCATCGGTAGTGAGTGGTATCCGGGCCGCCGGGTCTGGGTGCGCCAACAGTGCGGCGTTTGCCAGGGCTGTTTTTACCTCAGAGAACACCTGCTCTCGCTCCGGAGTCCATTCGACTCTATCCGCGGGTTTCTGTCTCTTGAACGCGGCGTACAATGGCTGCATGAGTTGAGCTGCATGGGGGAGGAACCGGTTATAAAAGTTAACCATCCCCAAAAATTCTTGCAGCGCCCTGACCGTCTGAGGCTGGGGAAAATTCGCCATGGCGTGCACTTTGTCGGGCAAGGGTATCGCTCCCTCCGGTGAGACGCGGTGCCCCAAAAAATCAATCCCCGTCACGCCGAACTGGCATTTTGCCGGGTTGATTATTAACCTGTGCTCCTCCAACCTCCAGAAAACCGTCGTGAGTTGGGTTACGTGTTCGTCCTCGGACGCACTGGCCACCAGGATATCATCCAGGTAGACGAACACAAACGGGAGATCGCGCAACATCGCATCCATCATGCGTTGGAATGTGTGTGCCGCTCCTTTTAATCCGAAGGGCATGCGTAAAAACTCAAAACAAGCCAAACAGAGTTATTACCGCTGTTTTGGGTATGTCCTCCGCGCCCACTGGGACTTGGTGGTAACCGCGGACCAGGTCTATTTTAGAAAAAATGCGTGCTCTGGCGAGGTAAACTGAAAAATCCTGAATATGGGGAATCGGGTAGCGGTCGTGTGCTGTGGCGTTATTCAATCTGCGGAAATCACCGCACGGTCGCCACGATCCCTCGGCCTTAGGGACCATGTGTAGCGGGGATGCCCATGGGCTGTTCGATTGCCTGATGATGCCCAACCTTTCCAGGTTGGCAAACTCCTCGCCTCGTGCACTATGGCCAGTTTAGCTGCGTCCAAGCGCCGAGGCCATGCGAAAACGGGCGGCCCGGTGGTGGGGAAAAGTGTTCCACCCCGTGTTTAGCAATGGCTGCCGAAAACGTCGGGACCGTGAGTGCTGGGAACTGAGTGAGCAGTGTGTGGAACTTACCGCCTGGAGCTGTGACGTTGGCTTGTGTTATTGGCCCGGCCCCTCGAGCTGTACAGGGGAGAGAATCAAAAGACATTGCATTAACCAGGCGCCTGTTAGCCACATCAACTAGTAACCCATGTGCACACAGAAAATCAGCTCCCAGGATTGGGACATTCAGTGCCGCTATGACAAAAGTCCACTCGTACATACGGCGGTATAGGGTTAAAGTCAGTGTTCTCTCACCAAAAGTCTTAATGCCCGAGCCGTTTACTGCTACCAGCCCGGGGCCACTAGGTCCTGCCAGCCGGTTGGTGTAGGACGGCAGGATGATGCTCTTCTGGGCTCGGTGTCTAAGAGGAAGCGCCTCCCCGAGCGCAAGTCCATCACGTAGAGCAGCTTGTTCTCTTCACCGGCGGTCGCAGCTGCTACCAACTGCCAGCCTTGGCATTTCCCGAGCGCTTGAATTGGCACGGCGGCGCACATCTGCATGTGTTCTCTCCGAAGTGGCGGTGGTAGAAGCAGAGCGTGTCTCTCTGGCACTCCCTGGCTCCCGCTGCCACTACCGTCAGTGGCTTCTTGCCTCCGCTGGTCGTCTCGCTGGATTCCGACGCTGCCACGTTCACTGTGAGGGCTCTGGTGGTGAGGATGATCCGATCTGCCTCCTGAGCTAGCGCATGGTAGTCACCCACAGCCCGCAACGGCGAATTGGCAAGAACCGCTCTGGCCACTGTTGGGAGGTTCCGGAGGAGAAGGTGGGCAAACAGAAAATGCCCGTCGTCCGTGCCCATTAACGCCAACATCTTCTCCATCAGTTCGACCGCCGAACCATCTCCTAACTCGGAGCGCCTCAGGAGCCTCTCTGCTCTCTCACAGTCCGAGAGCGTGTAGCGTCGGGTCAGCGCAGCCTTGAGAGCCTCGTATTTGTCGTGGGCTGGAGGCTGTTCGAGCAGGCTCACTACTTGCTGAGACATGCGAGCGTCCAGCGCTGCGATCACTTAGTAATACTTGGTGTCGTCTGCCGTTATTCCCCGGAGGGCGAACTGAGCCTCGGTGTGGTAGAACCAAGAGCGCGGGTTGTGCAGCCAAAAGTCCGGTAGTTTGACCGAAACAGCACACGCGTTGCTGGGAGTTCCTGTCCGGGCCGTCTCTGGGATGCTTGCCGCGTCACTGGGGCTTCCCGTCCGGGCCGACTCCGGGGTTCTTGCCTTGTGTTCCATAATTCGTCAAAGGGTCACCAGTGTGGAGAGTGTAAATAATGAGACTGATTCATGAAGCAGACGACTTTATTCGCTCTCTCATCAGTCATACACAGGAAAAGCATGTCTCAATACACCATGGGTTCTCCTTTTATACCATCCGCTCATCTCACATTTGCATGACATTTAACATCACAATACATTCATCCTTTCTCCCCCCATCTCCTCCTTCCTGCTATCTCACCATGATCTCCCTAGTTATTGTTCTCCTCTCTTTACCCTCTGCATCCATTCTGAGATGATTAACCCAGTCTCTACACACTATATTATCACAGGTCATGCATATTATGGCCTATAACGCAGTTTTACCTTTAAATAATCTAACAGATCAGTTGAAAAAAGTGCCTCTACCTGTGTGGAGTACAGGATGAGCCCCTGGCCTGCACTAAACAGCCCAAAATATCAGCCATAATTAACTATCTTCTATATGTCTTCTGTTGAATCATCATATATCAAGGTCTTGCCTCATAACTATTTTAAAAGTAATCTGTTTATATTGTAACGTCGGTGTTATGTCCACAAACCTGTAACCAATAGCAACTCTAACATGAACACGAACTGCCATGAGATTTGATTTTTGATTTTTTTTTTTTTTTTTGATTTTGTATACTTTATTGATCCCCAGAGGGGAAATTGAGGACATCCACCTGGATGGATGAAGCAGCCGCGGTACGGCGCTATCCCTTAACCATTCACACACACATTCACACCTAGGGCCACTTTAGAGTCTCCAATTAACCTAACCTGCATGTTTTTGGCCTGTGGGAGGAAACCGGAGAAATCCTAGAGTAAACCCACGCAGATACGGGGAGAACATGCAAACTCCACACAGATCACTGTTGGTCAGGGGCTGGGATCGAAACAGGGATCCCATGGCCAAGGGTGAGTTGCTGTGCTGGTGTAGTGCTAACCACTGCGCCACCACACCGTCCAGATGGCAGACCATCCAATATATAGTGGTGTGGTGATGTCAGCCGCAGGTCGCGTTCCACTCCACATATTAGCAGTATTCTTACACTACGGTCAGGGCTGTGATAAGGGGTGGGGATTCTCCCTGCATGCTTTGCACCATGGGGGATTCAAAAACTTATTTTTCTTGTCCTTTGAGCATTATTGTTGTACCGTTATAATTGTGTTATAAGTCCGGTTGTGATAGCGTTGTTTTCCCTGTGTGAGAGATTATGTGTCTGTGTCACCCTGAGTGAGATGAGTGTCTGTGTGAAAGACCTCCCCTCTGTTCTGTGCAATTAGTCAGAGTTGAAATAATTGCCTGTTACGTTCCAACTCCTCTCTCATTATTGTGTGAACCCGTGAAAACGTCCCACTGGTGTCAGGGGTGGGATTTCAAGAGATGGAAGTGAGGATCAAGGCAGCGATTCGACAGCTTGAGTGGTTCACCGCCCAGATGAAGATGGACAGCAGAGCAGACATGCCAGCCCCCAGAGCTGCTCGCCACAAAGGTTGGGGAAGTGGACTGGAAGGTGCAAGCACGTGCTGTTTTCTGCCTTTTTCAAGGCAGGACGAGGAGCGCCAACGGGAAAACTACGAGCCAGCGATTCCACTGCAGCCGAGGGCAGTGATCAACATGGAGGCGACGGTCCCACCGAACCACCAACCGGCCAAGCTTCCCCACTTTGGTGGCAAAACCTTGCTGGATGACCATCTGGTCCCGGTTGAACTGGTCGCTGCACTGAATGGCTGAACACCTGAAGAGACAACTTTGCAGGTCGCGCTGGCTCTGGAGGGCGGAGCTCTCTGCACGCTGTCCAATCTCCAGCTTGAGGAACATCACAGCTGGCCAGCGCTACAAGGAGCGCTTCGGAGGTGGTTCGGGAGGGTGACCCACGCTGACCACACCCAGGAACAGCTGGCCAGCCACCAGTGAGGCGACCGAGAGAGCCTGGGAGCCTATGCAGCAGCCGTACGGCTGCTGACAGCACAGCTACCCAGACTCTGAGCCGGAGGCGGTGAAGAAGCTTGCCCTTCAGAACTTCATCTGGGGGCTCTGCCCAGCCCGGCTCCAAGAACATGTCTGGATTCACGCCGCAAGCAACTGAGAGATGGCTGTGGCAAAAGTGGAGTGGGTGGGGCTGATGCTGAAGTATGCAGCTGATGTGTCATCGCCAAGGCAGAGAGATTTCCAGGCCACGGCTGAGGGCAAGGACGAGGAGGAACTGCACCAGACCACAGCTGCACCACTGGCGCAAGTTCGACGGCGGCACAAGGAGGAATGCTCTGCTGCGGGGAACCAGGTCACATCGCGCGCTACTGCCCTGCACTCACACCGCGACAAACCGCCCCCTCACCAGCATTAAACTAGAGTGAGGTGGCGCAGATGGGGACCTGCCGCCTCTCACAGACATTTTCCTCAATTAACTATCACCACCTCTGGGCCGACTTGGACACTCACCAGGGGTATACGTGCTGTACCTGCAGTGCAACCTGGACAGCATGCCAATCCGGGCCCTGATTGACACCAGTTCCACCATCTGCCTGGTTCGACCTGGGGCGCTATCAGTTACAGATGAACTCAGACCGCAGGGGTGGGAACCCACCAGGCGCTGCATCACCACAGCCATCGGTGAGCACGCTAGACTGGGAGGGAGATAAGTCCTTGTTGTGGGAGTGGCCGGTCAGAACACAAACCATCCATTCTGGCTGGCTGACATCCAAGAACCCTACATCATTGGATTAGATCTGCTTGCAGCATGGGGCGCAAAGATCAACACCGCCAGCTCTTCTCTCCTTTTGGGGACTCAGACCATCATGCTCTGTGGCAAGAGCCAGATGAGGAACCAGGAGCCCGCATGATCAAGGGGCCATCAGCACAGACCAAGCTGAGGGGATTGCCGCCAGAGCCAACCGCAGCAGCATCACCAGTGCGAGCGGAGGGATCGTCATCACCACCAAAGACAGTGGGGGGCAGCGGAATGTCACATCATCAGAAACCCAGCAGGCAGTCGAGGAGCTGTTTCAGCAGAACTGCAGAGGATTAGAGTCAAGACAGAGACGCCAGTTGCGGAAGCTGCTGGACTGCTACATCGACGTCTTGGCCACCAGGGATGAAGAGTGCACCTGAACCAGTTTGGTGCAGCACCAGATTGGCACCGGTGAGACCGGGCCAATCTGGCTCCGCCCCCGCCATCTGCCTTTTTCAAGGTGGGCTGCAGCAGAACAAAAGATTTACGAAATACTGGAGCTGGATGTCATTGAACCTTCCAGCAGCCCCTTGGTAGTGCCAGTGGCAAGACAATTCGTGGTGGTTCTGTGTGGATTATCGGCACCTGAATGATGTCACACATAAGGACTCCTACCCTCTGCCCTGCATCAATGACATGCTGGATTACATCACCGGCTCCAGCTGGTTCATCTCGCTCAACCTTTCTTCTCTTCCGCCCTCCAAAGAAAGCAGTCGCATTTTTTCTCTGCTCCCGCTGCTCCCACTCCTCTCCCTCCCTAACTGACTGGATCCCAGCTTGCTATTGTCTGTGTCTGCGTGTCTCTCTACTGCTGATTCATCCAACGAAAATTATGGATTTAATAAGCTGGGCTTTGAACGCAATCGACACTGTGTTTTCAACGAGGAAATCAGGCCTGGGGGAGCCTATTTGTCCCGCAGGGACTGCTGCTGCGGGTTACATTAAGGATACAAGCAATTGGAAACTTTTGTGTCTGTGTGATCTTTCTATTGAAGATATTGAAGATTTATATCTATTCGGAGCAATGGTCACCGGAATTCTACTGATCGGCCTTGGGATTGTTCTGGTGCACCGCAAATTGAAGAAGATGGACAGAGCTTATCAAAAAGTGGACCCGGCGAAGCTCAATCATCAATTCGACCAACTGAGCAGGACTCTGACAGCGGCCAATGGAGAACTGAACAGGAAAATGGATTACATTGTGGTCTATATTTATCATATATTCCATAACCTACATATGTTGAAGCATATGAGAATGTTTGGTGATTACATATGTAAGGTGACTTCACACCTCAGAACAGGACAAAGAGATCTCAACCGCCAGTGAGGATCAAAGAGTTTCCCAGGCACTGCGGTGGAGACCGGAGGAGCTGCCCTGATCCCCCAGGGCCATGAGGAGGAGTACGAAGACAATGGGGGGATTAAGATAAGGAGGGATGTCAGCTTTGGATTGGCATGTCTTTTGTTATGTGCAAGTATAAGTTCATAGAGCTGAAAGTGTTCGGTTTCTTTTTCCTTCTTCTGCTGCTGCACTAGGATGAGACTTGTTAGAAGAGCTGATAATAAACTTTGGTTTATATATCACATCGCCTCGTTCTTCCAAGCTCTTCTACACTGGTGACCCTGACGCGAGTATGGACCAGAGCGCGTTCCCCCGCGATCGACTCATCTGTGGCGACCCAGGCAGATGCCGGCGCCCACGCAGACAGGGGAACAGATGGACGACGTTCCCCCCCGGCAGAAGTGATAGAGAGGGCTCAACCGAGCACCAGCGCCACGGAGAGAGCCGAAGCAAGGCACTCTCACCCGGCGGACGCAGCAGTGACGGTCTACACAAACGCCGTCACCGTCAACCTGCCGGACTTCTGGCAGGAAGACCCCGCCTCGTGGTTTCTGCAAGCTGAAGCCCAGTTTGCACTTGCGGGCATCACGGCTGATGATACAAAGTTCTATCGCATCGTCGCCAAACTCAACGCCGCCACTTCGAGATGTGCGCGGAGCATAATCCAACGGCCGCCGGCCCAGGACAAATATGAAGAACTGAAAGCGACCATTGTGGCAAATTACGTCCCCTCAGCCGAGGAGAGAGCCGAGAGGATCCTGGTGGTTTACAGCCACAGAGGAGGCAGACCCAAGGCCCTCATGGAGGACTTGCTGCAACTTAAAGAAGAGGACAATGACAACTTCCTCTTCCATTTCATATTCCTCAGTACGCTGCCGCCACACATGAGAGGGACGCTGGCCAACATGCGATGTAGCACCCAGCAAGACTTCCGCACGCTAGCTCACGAAGCTCAACGGCTCGTCAACGCCTGCAAGGAGCAGACACCCACAGCAGCATCCGCAGACCTCAACGCTGATGTCCGGAGCCACGAGGAGCCACAAATCACCGAGCAGAATCAGCCCGCGGTGACAGTGACACGGCCAGGACGCAACAGACGGAGCGACGTTTGTTATTACCACCACCGCTTCGCCGAGAAGGCTTACAAATGCGTTCCCCCCTGCAAATTCACAAATTCTGGAAAACGCCGAAGCCGAGAGCCGTTAACAGCGGCGGTTCTCGGCGAAAAAAACAAGCTTTTATATGTGACGGACGGACACACCGGCAAGCGGTTCCTTATCGACACGGGAGCTCAACTAAGTTTTGTCATGCCCTCCCAAGCAGACCGGGCCATGGGCCCCCGGGGCAATGGAGCGGTGGCAGCCAACGGCTCCACCATTGATACTTTTGGCGAAAAGAGCCTGCACCTCTGCATCCACGGCCACAACTACAGATGGACATTTGTTGTAGCGGCGGTAAGTTTTAACTTGTTGGGCGCAGATTTTTTGTGTGCACATGGGTTATTAGTTGATCTAGCGAACAGACGCTTGGTTAATGCACTGTCCTTTGCTTCTATTCCCTGCTCAGCTCGCATTTCTCCACCACCCGTGCAGGCTAGCGTCACCACAGCAGGAGGTAAGTTTGATCAACTCCTCACCCAATTTCCAGCACTCACAATTCCCAAATTCTCAGCCACAGTGGCTAAACACGGGGTTGAACATTTTATTCCCACAACGGGCCCACCCGTATTTGCCAAAGCCCGGCGCTTAGACGCGGCCAAGCTCGCCATAGCTCGGGACGAGTTTGCCACCCTTGAAAAATTAGGCATTATTAGACGCTCGAAAAGCCCCTGGGCCTCACCACTTCACATGGTTCCGAAATCCGATGGTTCTTGGAGACCGTGCGGCGATTACCGCAGATTAAACAATGCGACAGCGCATGACCGCTACCCAATTCCTCACATTCAGGATTTTTCACTGCATCTGGCGGGTGCGCGCATTTTTTCAAAAATAGACCTGGTCCGCGGTTATCATCAAGTCCCAGTTCGAGCAGAGGACATTCCTAAAACAGCTGTAATAACCCCTTTCGGCCTTTTTGAATTTTTGCGAATGCCTTTTGGCCTCAAAGGCGTGGCTCAAACCTTTCAGCGGATGATGGATGCAGTATTACGCGACCTCCCTTTTGTTTTCGTCTACCTCGACGATATGCTGGTAGCCAGCCCGTCTGAGGAAGAACACGAGCGGCATCTCACTATGGTTTTTCAGAGGCTAGAAGAGCACGGGTTAATAATCAATCCAGCCAAATGCAAATTCGGCGTGTCACAAATTGATTTTTTAGGACACAGAGTTTCTCCGAAGGGGGCAGTCCCACTTCCAGACAAAGTTCACGCGATAAAAAGTTTCCCACGGCCACATACGGTCAAATCGCTGCAGGAATTTTTGGGCATGGTTAATTTTTACAACCGTTTCCTCCCCCACGCAACTCAGCTCATGCAGCCCCTATATGACGCGCTCAGAAAACAAAAAGCTTCCAACGCGGTCGAATGGACCCCGGAGCGCGAACGCGCCTTCGCGGAAGTAAAAAGCGCCCTAGCTAATGCCACATTGTTGGTTCACCCTGATCCCTCGGCCCGCATTGCGCTAACCACAGACGCTTCGGACCTAGCTATAGGGGCAGTTGTAGAACAACATGTCAGCGGAATCTGGCAACCTTCGGCATTCTTCAGCAAATCGCTAAACCAAACTGAGCGTAAATACAGCACTTTTGACAGGGAGCTGCTAGCGCTTCATTTATCCATCCGCCACTTCCAGTTCTGGTTAGAAGGGCGGAGTTTCACGGCTTTTGTAGACCACAAACTGCTCACCTTTGCTATGGCTAAAATTTCCGAACCGTGGTCAGGCAGGCAACAAAGACAGCTGGCTGCGATTTCAGAGTTCACCACAGACATTCGACATGTGGCAGGCAAACTTAACGTGGTAGCAGACTGCCTCTCTCGCGCTGTGACATCGTCAGAGCACGAGGAGACAGATTATACTACCTCAGCCGCGGAACTCTTCACCAACGCGGACACATACGCGGCCCCAATCCATGCAGGGATAGATTATGCAGCCATGGCAGAGGAACAAAGTAGTGACGCGGACGTGCGCGCACTCTTGTCTGGACCAACAGGGTTAAGGCTGGAGGAAAGGGGTTTACGCGACGGCGTGCCCCCCCTAATATGCGATATCTCAACCGGCCGACCTCACCCGTTAGTCCCAGCTACATGGCGCCGCCGTATTTTCGACTCAATTCACTCCCTCGCGCACCCAGGTGTGCGCGCCTCGGTTAAAATGGTCGCCGAAAAGTTTGTGTGGCCTGGCCTGCGCAAAAACGTAAAAGAATGGGCAAAAACTTGCATTTCTTGTCAGCGCGCCAAAATACACAAACACACAAAAGCCCCTCTGGAGCCTTTTCCAATCCCTGCTAGAAGGTTCGACCACGTTCATGTCGACCTCGTGGGACCACTACCTTCCTCCCAAGGTTTCACACACCTGTTAACAATGATAGACCGCACCATGCGCTGGCCAGAGGCAGTCCCTCTGGCGTCAACCACAGCGGAGGAAGTCGCTCGCGTTTTTTTGACAAACTGGGTGGCACGTTTCGGCGTCCCATCGGACATCACGTCCGATAGGGGGCCTCAATTTGTCTCGGAGCTTTGGTCAGCCATGTCCAGCAGCTTAGGGGCAACAATTCACCGCACCACCGCTTATCACCCTCAGGCTAATGGGTTATGCGAGCGTTTTCACAGATCTTTAAAGGCCGCCCTCAGAGCCTCACTAACGGATACAAATTGGGTAAATAAACTTCCCTGGGTTTTATTGGGATTGCGTGCTGCGCCCAAAGAGGATCTAGACGCCTCTCCAGCAGAATTAGTTTTTGCACAACCTCTCAGGCTCCCAGGTGAATTTTTACCAGAGAACCCAGAGCCAGGACATCTTCCAGCCCCGAGGTTTTTAGGCAGCAGCGGACCGGACTCTCTCCCCGGTCCGGCTCATCACTCTTTTCCACGGGTTTTTGTCCCTCAAGCTTTAAAGAACGCTGAATTCGTTTTTGTTAGGCATGAAGCTTTAAAACCAACTTTCCGCCCACCATACGATGGGCCATTCAGAGTGCTGGAACCTGGTGATAAACACTTTGTGCTTGATTTTGGGGATAGAAAAGAAACAGTCAGCATTGACAGACTTAAACCTGCCTTCTTGTTGAAAGACGAGCCTGCACGGTTGGCGAGAGCACCTCGGAGGGGTAGACCCCCCAAGAGAAAAGACTCAGCCCCCCTGCAGGGAACAAATAATCACTCTCCTCCCCAAGCTGCAGATTCCTTACAGGAAGGTCCCAGCAGGACGCCCAAGCGGACCCACAGCAGTTTCGGGAGAAGATTAAAACCCAGACGGCACAGAGACTGATACAAACTACTCAACAGTTGTTCACTAATTGTGCTGTAACAGTTTAGGACTGACTTGTGATTTTACTATGCTGTTATGATTGCCACTGAACTCTCTTAGGAGCATGGCTGCTGGAAAGTTTCTCCTGTGGCAAGAGGTGTAGCAGTTAGTATGTCATAATAATTATCTTAAACTGTGAATTTTTCTATTGTCCTTTTCTTAGTCGTTTGGGGGGGGGGCTGTGGTCTATATTTATCATATATTCCATAACCTACATATGTTGAAGCATATGAGAATGTTTGGTGATTACATATGTAAGGCGACTTCACACCTCAGAATAGGACAAAGAGATCTCAACCGCCAGTGAGGATCAAAGAGTTTCCCAGGCACTGCGGTGGAGACCGGAGGAGCTGCCCTGACCCCCCAGGGCCATGAGGAGGAGTACGAAGACAATGGGGGGATTAAGATAAGGAGGGATGTCAGCTCTGGATTGGCATGTCTTTTGTTATGTGCAAGTATAAGTTCATAGAGCCGAAAGTGTTCGGTCTCTTTTTCCTTCTTCTGCTGCTGCACTAGGATGAGACTTGTTAGAAGAGCTGATAATAAACTTTGGTTTATATATCACATCGCCTCGTTCTTCCAAGCTCTTCTACATACATCATGATTACGCTGAGAGCTGTTCATGACTCGATTTCAAAGTCTGGCAGTGATGGACCTGGAGCACTGAATCCGTAAGAGAATGGAAAGTTTTTTTCTCTGAAGTCAGTGCTATTTGACCTGTTTTTCGGCACCCTCAGCACTCAGTCCTCCTGATGATCAACAGTATAATTGTTTTCATAACATTGGCGGACAGTATCTGACTCTCATGGACAGCTGTCTGGCTCAGATTATTCCATCTGCCGTGCTCAAGGACACATGCCTTTGCCTTAGACACTAGTCATAACATCTGCTGGGAAAGAGACTATTGCTGTTCTCCTAACTGATTTACACTGATTGCAACCAACACACATACAGATGACCCATTTATACTGATGAAGACATATTCATTCACTGCTCTCTCTGTGTCATTGTGTGGATTCTATTGTCTGCTAATTGTGCATCAAGAGTTTTTTTTCTTGTAATCACAATATCGGTCATAAATGAACTTTATTTTGATAAACAATGCTTTTTTCTCTCTCCTATTGTGTCCCCTCCCCCACTCCCCCGCCTTCTATTCCCCTCCTGCTGACAGGCGCCTCCATGGCTTGCCGCGTCATTGGGAATGTCATCTATGACGTCTCCATTGTCAAGTCAAATTCCTTGTATATTTACCTGTATTTACTTGTAAATGTGCTTGGCAATAAACTTATTCTGATTCTGATTCTGATTCTGAACCTCCGCAGCAGCTACTGGCAGGTAGAGCTGTCACCAGAGGCCCACCAGAAAACAGCCTTCTCCATCGGGCAGGGACTGTGGCAGTTCAAGGTGATGCCATTTGGACTTTGCAATGCCCCGGCCACCTTTGAACGCCTGATGGGGCGGGTGCTGGCTCATGTCCCCCAGAGCCGCTGCATCGTTTATCTCGACGACTTGCTGGTTCACGCAGCTGGTTTTGGTGGTGCCCTGTCCAACCTCTGGGAAGTGTTGGACGCCATCTGCTGGGCTGGGCTGCAGCTGCACCCTCGGAAATACCATCTGTTTTAGCAAGAAACCACTTCCCTGGGCCATGTCATCAGTGCTGCAGGAGTCGCCACTGACCCAGAGAAGGTGGCAGCAATGAGAAACTGACTGGTTCCATGGGATGTAGGAGAACTGCTGAGCTTTCTCGTACTGGCCTCCTATTATAGGAGGTCTGTGAAGGATTTTGCCACCATCGCCAGCCCAGTGTATCAGTTGACACAGAAGGGCCGCACAGTCGAGTGGAGTGAGGACTGTGCTGCTGCTTTTACCTGGCTCCATTCGGTGCTCATCTGAGCCCCAGTACTGCAGTATCCTGACCTGAACCACCCCTTCATTGTGGACACAGACACCAGCAACCAGGGCATCAAGGTGGTGCTATCCCAGGAGGGAGAACACGGAGAGCAGGTGGTTGCTTTTTTTCAGCCACACTCACAGCAGAGCCGAGAGGAATTATTGCGTCACCCATCGAGAGCTGCTGTCAATTATCCAAGGGCTCTGCCATTTCCACCTGTACATTTATGGGGGGAGGTTTCAGTTCAGGACAGACCACATTTCCCTGACCTGGCTACTGAACTTTTAAGAGCCGGATGGACAGTTAGCGAGGTGGTTGGAGACACTGCAGGATTATGATTTTCAGACTGTGCATCAAGCAGGCTGCCTCCATGCCAACGCTGACGAACTGTCCCAGCACCCCTGTGCTGTGGAGGCCTACCAGCACTGCCAGCAGGCAGAGGATCGTGACGCAGCAGTCTCACGAGCTGCTACTCTCCAGACTGCTGCAGCCAGGGATAGCGCAGCAGCTCACGGCTCCTCCTCAGATAATCAGCCAACTCTCCCCAGCAATGACGTCACAGAGGCCCTCGGTGCACAGCAACTTCGGAGTGAGGTGGTAGAGCATCCGCCCCACACCTGGGAGGCAGGGGTTCAAATCCCGGCCGGGTCATACCGAAGACCATATAAAAGTGGAACTTCCTGCCGTCCAGCTTGGTGCTCAGCAATAATGGAATGGAGGAGGGAAATTTGTGGCGACGCCTTGCATGGCAGCGTCCCTCTGATTCTGCACTTGGGGTGTGTGTGATTAACACAGTAGATAGGTAAAACACAATCTCGTTCTACTGTACATGATTGGTTGTACAGTGGCCGGACACGGACTAGCAGCCCACCTGGGAGGCTGTGTCTGTGCTGGACCTAGAGACCAAGGCCCTACATTCCTAGTGGTTCAACCTCTGCTGTCGTGAGGGTGTTGTCTATCGGCGGCGGCAGTCTCCAGCTGGGCAACGTCACGTCTGGCAGCTGCTGGTTCCCCGATGGCTCCGCCCCAAGGTGCTCCAGTTGGTCCATGGGTCAGTGGGGGCGGGCCACTTCGGGGTGACGAAGACGCTGCAGTGTCTTCGGACCCCGTTCTACTGGCCGGGGGGTCGTCAGGATGTAGAGCTCCATGTCCACCACTGTGACACCTGCACGGCTCAGAAAGGACTGACTCAGCGATCCCACACCCCCTTGCAGCAGTACCAGGTAGGGGCACCCATGGAGTGTGTGGGAACAGACATTGTTGGCCCTTTTCCAACCACGGATTGGGTGAACCATTATGTTCTGGTCACAATGGATTACTTCACCAAGTGGCTAGAGGTGTACGCGGTCCCTAACAAAGTGCCGCCACCGCAGCATCAAAGCTGGTGCATTAAATGTTTTGCTGGTTCAGCACCCCGGAGGAGCTGCATAGTGACCAGGGATGGAACTTTGAAGCAGAGGTCTTCGGGGAGGTCTGCGGGCGGCTGGGCATCTGGAAGACCCGGACCACCCTGTTGCACCCACAGAGCGACGGCTTGGTTGAATGCTTTAACCGGACCATGCGCACAACCATCATTTGTAATTTCACTCCCGCCCGATAGGTAGCGCCAATGCGCTGATGTGCCAGAATTTTCACCAACGAAGAAACTCTGCTTGCTTTCTGCTGCTTGACTTCCTGGTTTTCACTCCTTTACCACAAAGATGCTGCCGTGACAGGGTCGTCACTTCCTGTGGTAATGTATCGTCACTTCCTGTGCCGCTGGCTGTTGTGTCGTTGGCCAGTGGTTAGCTCTCCTCAATCTCTTTTGAATGAATGAATCTTTTTTTCGGATAGATTAAAAGTAAAGATTAAAAAAAAAGAAACAGAATAATATAACAAAGGGGGAAAAAATCTAACAAGGTTGTGGGGAGACTTGAATAACGAAACCGAATTGTCTTTCATTCCAGTTTATTCAAGTAATCATTCCACTGTCTGCTCTCATTCTTGAGCAGCGAACAAAGAGAGCGAACACACCAAAGTTCTCTCATTTAAACATTCTGACATCAAACCATTTCCCTCGCGGGGGAAATCACACATCTCTCTCAAAATCTCTTTATCCACATTCATTAGCCTTTTATTTACATAACTCCCCCTTCTCTCTTCTCGAGCCTCAGTGGTCAGGAAGTCTTCTGTCCCCTGGCCTCCGCAGGGGGTCCAGGCTCTGTGGCTCCGCACCGCAGGGGGCTGGCTCTCCTTCATCGTGGTTAAATCACATATGCAGTGTCCAACATATACATGTCTCACAACACAGCCATATAACCCCCCCCAAACGATGAAGAACAGACTAATTCCTAAAATTAAATAGCACCTTACTCACTACTGAATAATCAACACCAACATTCAGTCTGTGCGCCGCTTGGGCTTCAGCCGTCTGCCGAATCTGCTGTGCGTTGGCCCCGCCTTGCCTGCGGTGCGTTCCTGCTTCGGGTCTGTTGACTGAGGGAGAGAGTGATTAATTGCCCCCTGCGGGGGCCTGCCTCATCGAGGCACCACCGCGACCGGTACAGACACGTCCTTCATGACAAAAGCAGGTTTTAGTCTGTCAATACTGACTGTCTCTTTTCTGTCTCCAAAATCTAGCACAAATTGCTTATCACCTGCCTCCAGCACTCGAAATGGCCCTTCGTAAGGTGGTTTGAGCGTTGCTTTTAGGGCTTCGCGCCTGACAAAAACGAAATCGGCATTTTTCAAAGCCTTGGGGACGAAAACTCGTGGAAAAGCGTGATGAACCGGACCCGGGAGCGTGTCTGCCCCCGTGCCGCCTAACGGTCCCAGAGCCGAGAGAGGTGGGGGCTCTGGGTGCTCTGGTAAAAACTCGCCCGGCAGCCTCAGAGTTTGTGCGAATACCAGCTCCGCTGGGGAGGCGTCTAAGTCCTCTTTAGGCGCAGAACGCAACCCTAATAAAACCCATGGAAGTTTATTCACCCAATCTGCATCCGTGAGCGACGCTCTGAGTGCTGCCTTCAAAGACCTATGAAAACGCTTGCATAAACCATTGGCCTGAGGGTGGTAAGCCGTAGTGCGGTGAATTTTGGCTCCTAAGCCGTTGGCCATTGCTGACCACAGCTCAGAGATGAATTGCGGTCCTCTATCGGACGTAATGTCCGACGGAACCCCGAAGCGCACCACCCAAGCCGTTAAAAAAACGCGAGCCACCTCCGCGGCCGTGGTCGTCGCAAGTGGGACCACTTCCGGCCAACTTGTGGTGCGGTCCACCATTGTCAAAAGATACGTGAACCCCTGTGATGCCGGTAGGGGGCCCACAAGGTCGACGTGCACATGGTCGAACCTTCTGGCCGGAATGCGGAACGGTTCTAACGGGGCTCTTGTGTGCCTGTGAATTTTGGCCCGTTGACAGGAAATGCAGGTTTTTGCCCATTCCTTCACGTGCTTGCGCAGGCACGGCCAAACAAACTTTTCCGCCACTAGTTTCACCGACGCGCGCACCCCCGGGTGCGCCAGTGAGTGGACCGAGTCAAAAACACGGCGGCGCCACGTGGCCGGAACCACCGGACGCGGGCGCCCCGTCGACATGTCGCAGATCAGGGGGGGCATACCGGTTTGTAAACACTTGCTCTCCAGCCTCAACCCTGTTGGTCCAGACTGGAGCGCGCGCACGTCTGCGTCCGCCCCCTGGTCCGCTGCCATGGCTGCGTAATCTATACCCACGTGCACCGGGGCTGCGCGCGCCACCGTGCCGCTCTCCTGCGGCGCGGTCACGGTGGCCCGTTCTGCCTCTGCGCATGTTGGGGTCGTGAACGCGCGTGAGAGACAATCCGCTACTACATTGAATTTGCCCGCGACGTGCCTAATGTCAGTGGTAAATTCCGAGATTGCGGCCAGCTGCCTCTGCTGCCTGCCGGACCACGGGTCTGAAATTTTGGCCATGGCGTATGTGAGCGGCTTGTGGTCCACATAAGCGGTGAAGCACCGTCCTTCCAGCCAGAACTGGAAATGACGAATAGCCAAATGCAGCGCCAACAGTTCTCTGTCAAACGCGCTGTATTTTCGTTCAGCCGCGCTTAAAGATTTGCTAAAGAAAGCCAAAGGCTGCCAAACTCCGGCTACCTGTTGCTCAATAACGGCCCCTATGGCTAAATCTGAAGCGTCTGTCGTCAGCGCGATACGTGCTGCAGGGTCTGGGTGGGCCAGGAGCGCAGCGTCAGCCAAGGCTTTTTTAACCTCTGTGAACGCGCGCTCCCGCTCCGGGGACCATTCGACCGCCTGGGTCGGTTTTTGTTTTTTGAGCGCGGCATATAACGGTTGCATGATTTGAGCTGCGTGGGGCAGGAATCGGTTATAAAAATTCACCATCCCCAAGAATTCCTGTAGTGATTTGACCGTTTGTGGACGGGGAAAATCCGCTACCGCGCGTACTTTCTCTGGTAACGGAACCGCTCCCTCCGGGGAGACGCGGTGACCCAAAAAATCGATCCGCTCGACGCCGAACTGGCACTTGGCTGGGTTAACTATTAAGCCGTGCTCTCCCAGCCTCCTAAAAACTGCTGTGAGGTGCGTTTCGTGTTCGTCCTCTGAAGTACTCGCGACCAAAATGTCGTCGAGGTACACAAACACGAAAGGGAGATCGCGTAACACGGCGTCCATCATCCGCTGAAATGTTTGCGCCGCCCCTTTGAGACCAAACGGCATGCGTAAAAATTCGAAAAGTCCGAACGGGGTTATTACCGCTGTTTTAGGAATGTCCTCCGGTTGGACCGGGACTTGGTGATAGCCGCGAACTAGATCAATCTTTGAAAAAATGCGCGCCCCCGCCAGGTGCACCAAAAAATCCTGAATGTGCGGGATGGGATAACGATCGTGCGCCGTAGCGTTGTTTAGCCTGCGGTAATCCCCGCACGGTCTCCAGGAGCCATCGGCTTTCGGTACCATGTGCAGCGGCGAAGCCCATGGGCTCTTCGACCTACGAACGATGCCCAGCCTCTCCAGGCTGGCGAACTCCTCGCGCGCAATGGCGAGCTTAACTGCATCCAAGCGCCGAGCTTTTGCAAACACGGGAGGACCAGAAGTGGGGATAAAGTGTTTCACCCCGTGCTTCGCGACCGTCGCTGAAAAAGTGGGCACAGTGAGCGCTGGAAATTGGGTGAGGAGTGTGTGAAACTTACCACCTGCTGTAGCGACGTGGGTCTGTACTGGTGGCGGGGACACTCGAGCTGAACAGGGGAGAGAGTAAAAAGAGAGTGCATTTACCAGCCGTCTATTAGCAAGATCAACTAACAGATTGTGTGAACACAAAAAATCCGCGCCCAACATGTTGAAACTCACCGCCGCTATCACAAAAGTCCATTTATATGTGCGGCCATGTAAGCATAAAGGCAAGGTCCTTCTCCCGTAGGTGTTGATGTTCGAGCCATTTGCCGCTGTAGCTCCGCTACCGTGGGGTCCAGCCACCCGGTCCGCGTATGTTGGGGTGATGAAGCTCACTTGTGCTCCGGTGTCGATGAGGAACTCTCGTCCGGAGCGCGCATCCGTGATGTAGAGCAGCTTGTTGCGTTCTCCGAGGGTCGAAGCTGCTAGCGACCCCCGGTCTTGCCGTTTCCCGAACTCCTGAAGATGCAGGGCGGCACACACCTGCGTGCCTTCTCTGTGAACCTCCGATGGTAAAAGCAGAGATCTTCTCCTCCGCTGTGTCGTGCCCGCGCCTCTGCCGCCGGGCTATTGGCTCCCCCTCGTCGCGGCCGTGTTGCCGCCGTCGTCGGCCAGTCTGGTTCTGCCGCCTCTGGCTCCCCGCTGTCTCGGGTCGCTGCTGTGGTTGCTTGCCCGCCGCAGGCGTCCAGGATCCCATCTGCCTCCTGGGCCAGCTCCCGGAACTCCTCCAGGGTGTGACACTTTTTGCCGGCCAGCGTGCTTCTCGCATGCGCCGGGAGGTTGGAGAGGAAGATGAACTGAAAAATGAAATCATCGTTGTCCAACCCTCTCAGCTGTATCATCTCCTCCATCAGGGCGCTCGGCCTGTGTCCACCTTGGTCTAGCAAAGACAGGATCCTCCTCGCCCTCACTTCAGCCGAGGGGGTGAAAAACTTGATGAGGGTGGACTTCAGCTTGCCGTACCTGTCGGTCGCGGGTGGCTGCTCCACCAAGCTTTGCACGCACCGAGCTGTGCTGTTGTCCAGTTTAGCGATGACATGGTGGAACTTAGTGTCATCCACCGTTACTCCTGTGAGAGCGAACTGCGACTCTGCTTGCAGAAACCACGACCGTGGGTTATCCTGCCAGAAATCAGGCAGCTTAACGGCCACTGCGCTCGCCAGCTCTGAGCGCTGTGAGTCCGGGACCCTGAGAATTTCTTCGTTCATTCTCAACGTCGTCAGTCACCAATGTGGGGAGACTTGAATAACGAAACCGAATTGTTTTTCATTCCAGTTTATTCAAGTAATCATTCCACTGTCTGCTCTCATTCTTGAGCAGCGAACAAAGAGAGCGAACACACCAAAGTTCTCTCATTTAAACATTCTGACATCAAACCATTTCCCTCGCGGGGGAAATCACACATCTCTCTCAAAATCTCTTTATCCACATTCATTAGCCTTTTATTTACATAACTCCCCCTTCTCTCTTCTCGAGCCTCAGTGGTCAGGAAGTCTTCTGTCCCCTGGCCTCCGCAGGGGGTCCAGGCTCTGTGGCTCCGCACCGCAGGGGGCTGGCTCTCCTTCATCGTGGTTAAATCACATATGCAGTGTCCAACATATACATGTCTCACAACACAGCCATAAAGGTCAAATAACTCCTCTGATTATACAGTTCAACATAAGTAATCCAAAATGGGTGATGGCTGAAGCCGCAGCTTATACTGCCCACCCATATTCCATCCAAGAATTCAAAAGAAAAACAAAACAAGAGCTATTACAATTCAGAACAAAGCTAAGACAAAGCGTGACAAAAAAACTAAGCAACAACACAACACAGACTGGATATAACAATCCTTATGTGATTTTACATGTCATCTTGGAAATATGTTTGGAGTATTTCTTCCTTTAGTTTTTGTTTAAATTGTCCAAGCGTTGTGCACGATTTTAATTCAGGTCCAAAAGCGTTCCACAATCTGACTCCTTGCACTGAAACACAGTGTTGCTTGGTGGTAGTTCTTACTGAAGGTTTTTGAAATATACATGTTCCTCTGAAATGATATTGTTTCTCCCTTATTTGGAACAACTTTTGGATATTTGCGGGCAGTGATAGATTCTTCACTTTAAACATTATTACTGCAGTTTTAAAGTCAACCAGATCTTTCAACTTGAGAGCCTTTAATTTAAGAAAAAGTGGGTTTGTTGGTTCCCTGTAAGCAGCTTTGTTTATTATTCTAATAGCTCTCTTCTGAAGCATAAAGACTGGATATATGTTTGTTTTATATGTATTTTGTAATTACCGGAGTGGTGGCTCAGTTGGTAGAGCATCCGCCCCACACCCGGGAGGCAGGGGTTCAAATCCCGGCCGGGTCATGCCAAAGACCATATAAAAGTGGAACTTCCTGCCGTCCAGCTTGGTGCTCAGCAATAATGGAATGGAGGAGGGAAATTTGTGGCGGTGCCTTGCATGGCAGCGACCCTCTGATTCTGCACTTGGGGTGTGTGTGATTAACACAGTAGATAGGTAAAGCACAATCTCGTTCTACTGTATATGATTGGTTGTACAGTTGAATGACAGTAAGGGTGATTTAATTTAATTTTTATTTCCCCATACTTCAGTACAATATGTCATGTATGGGAGTATTAATGAATGATACAAAGTATACAGTATAATGTGGGTTGATTCATCAAATATTTCACTCTGTGTAGTATTGCAATTGATTTAGATATTTTACCTTTAATATAATTAATATGTGACTTCCAACACAGTTTATTATCAATTATTACTCCAAGAAATTTAGTTTCAGATACCCTTTCGATCTCTACACCATTTACACTGAGTTTAGAAACTAAGTTGTGATGGTTGTTAAAAACTATAAATTTTGTCTTACTTAAATTGAGGGTTAATTTGTTTGAATCAAACCACAATTTAAGCTTTCCTAATTCCTTTCCGAGTGTATCCAAAAGTTGTTTCAAATTGCTTCCACTGCAATTAGTGTCATCAGCAAACAATATTAAATCCATTTTTTCCGAAACTTTACATATATAATTTATATACATATTGAATAACAGTGGCCCCAAAACTGAACCCTGTGGGACTCCACAAGTAACCTTCAGTAACTGTGAGTTTTTGTCACCAACACATGCATACTGATATCTATTCTTTAAGTAACTACATAACCAGGACAGTGCTACCCCACCAATACCACAATTTTGTAGTTTCTTTAATAATAAATTATGATCCACTGTATCAAATGCTTTTTTAAGATCCAGGAATACCCCTACTGAATACTCTTTATTTTCAACGGCAATTGATATTTTTTCTATAAATTCCATTAGAGCAAATGCAGTTGTCCTCTTGTGTCTGAACCCATGTTGCTGCTCACACAGTAAATTATTCTTCATTATGAAGTTGTCAGTTCTCTCACAGAATATTTTTTCAAGTATCTTGGAAAATTGTGGCAATAGTGAAATTGGTCTATAGTTTGAAAATTCCCCTCTGTCACCCGTCTTGTATATTGGAATTACTTTAGCTATTTTCATTGCATTGGGAAATATACCTGTTTGGAGAGACAGGTTACAGATATACGTCAGTGGTTTTACTATGCATTCAGTAATAGTTTTGACTAAGAGCATGTCAATACCATCACAGTCCGCAGATGTTTTACTTTTAAACGATTTAACAAGTTCAATGACCTCTCTCTCGTCTGTGTTCTTTATGAAAATGGAGTCTTTTATAGCAGTGTTTTTGCTTATTGTATCACCTGTGGGTGCCATAATGGGTATTTCTCAAGCCAAATTAGGACCAATGTTAACAAAAAAGTTATTAAATTCATCTGCAGGTGAGACTGCATTCACACTGAGTCGTTTTATTTTTTTTTTTTTGAAAGATTGGTTGGGTAGCTTGTATTTCTGTTTTTATTTCCAAGAATATTAAGTATTGTCCATGTATTTTTAATATTGTCTCTGTTTTTCTCCAGTTCTTTACTGTAATAGTCTCTTTTACTACATCTCATTATATATGTTAACTTATTTTTGTATGTTTTATACCACTGCTCTGCTTCTTTTGTCCTTTTCTTTAGAAAAGCTCTATATAATAAATTTTTCTTTTTACATGCCTTTTGTAATCCTTTGGTTAACCATGGCTTGTCGACAAATTTATGTTTTAGCTTTTTCTTTACTAATGGACAATTTTTTTCATAAAGAGTGGTTACAATGTTCATAAATGTGTCATAGGCACATCTCCTGATGATTATTGTCTTTAATTTATTTTAATCCCTTTTTTCCATCTACTGTCACCTTTCTCTTCTGTTTATCAAGCCTCTTGCACCTGTGTGTGCACTCAGTGTCATCTAATCACCCTCTTTAGCCTTCTGTTCAACTTCCATTTGTGTTTGTGTTAGCTTCGGGTTAGCCACTAGCTATGGCTACTAGCTCTCCTTCCCCTTCTCCTCTGGTGTGCTTTCTGTGTCAGATGTTAAGCTACACCTATGCCTCTTTTAGTGATAATGGTAAATATAATAAATGGGTTTTTTTTTTTGAGGCGCTCGAGGCGAGGTTGTGTGATTTGGAATCCCGGCTCCACTGCATTGAAACACCGTCTGTGCCAGTTAATAACGACAAATGCCCTTTAGCTGCAGCGGAGCTCCCTAGCATAGGGCGGCCTGCTAGCCGTCCCCCGGCTTTGACCTCTCCTGAGCAGCCAGGAGAGAATGGGTGGGTGACGGTGAGAAGGAAGCATAGCCACAAGCGCCTGGTTCACTGCCAACCTGTTCATGTTTCTAATCGTTTTTCCCCGTTCAGCGACACGCCCACTGAGGAAAAAACTCTGATCATTGGCGACTCTGTAGTCAGAAACGTGAACCTAGAGACTCCAGTGGCCATAGACAAATGCATTCCTGGGGCCAGAGCAGGCGACATTGAGTCAAATTTGAAAATGCTGACTAATCCATCCCATAAACCCACAAAATACACAAATACATGTAAACAGGGAACTCCACCCCCGCCAAAAAAAAAAATAAAGACAAAGAGAAACACATTTTCACACCATAGGCAATATGAACTCCATTCACACCTAGGTGTTACTGCACCTCACTCACACAACAGTCATACACTCACTCACAACAGGTGTCTCGTGCTAATTAAGTGACTCACCCTAACACAGAGGAAATTATGTCCCTAACGAGACCACCCACGGCCATAAAGGCCCGACTTGTGAAAGGGAAATCCCTTCAGCAACTCGTGCTGGAAATAATAAGTAAAATGTAATACTGTACCAAAATGTGTATCACTGTACTTCCATACCCTGACCATACGGTAACACGTACCCCCAGGTCACTCCACAGTAAACACATCATTACAGCTGCATTACTTTTCTTTCTTTCTTTTTTTTTTATAAATACAGAACCATTAATTACAAATCAGAACACAACAACATTGCACATTAGACACCCTGTTAGCCCCATGTATTCAACCTGGGTCTTTCACAGCCCCCACCCCCACCCCCAGAGTGTCCGTCACACGGCCCACTTCCAGAACATCCCCACTTCATCGGAGACGGACTGCATCAACACCCCACTGTGCTGTGACGTCGCAGCTCGTTGGGATACCTGTGTGACCCATCAGTCAATTTCAAGTAGCCGTCACCGCCGGACTGGACCACCCGCAGATCATCCTATCCTGCTGTCCCGATTCTAGAACTGCGCACCCAACCAAGCCGAGACTCAACCCTAGGGCGCACGTTATCACCCTCACAGAGGGGAGCGCTCACTGGCTTCCTCCGTCGTCTGTGCCGCAATCTGGCTCCTTTATGACTCAGTTTGTGTCCCTCGCCTTGGTTAACGGCACGGTTGGGGTCTGCGCCATCCGGTGTTGCCCCAGATGCCAGATGATGGTGCATTGGAGTGGCATCAGTCACAGCTGGCTCAACGGTGGTATCCAGTCGGCCACCAGAACCTGGCAACTCATGCTATCTGGACCTTTCCGCCTCCGCAGAGATCAAACTATGCTGTGCGGGTCCATCCTCCGCTGGACCACAAACACTGACACGGGATCCCTGCCTAGTTGACGTACTGTGGTGCCGGCGGTGTCCCTCTTCACCTGGAATGGGCCACCCTAAGTTCCACACTTCATCACCATTTCCCACATAAAACAAGACACTACCTGTACGATCACTGCCTTCTCGAGACAATATATTGTCAAGGGGATCATTACCGTAATCACAACATGTAGTGCCCATTTTACTCACACTATGGTAGGGAAAACACCGTCTTACGCTTCCCAAGTTCAAAATGGAGGTTGCCGACTCTGTGTCCACCACCATCGGCACCGGTGTCCCGTCCGTGTTGAGAAAGACAGCGTGGGCCATTGTAGGCTTTCCACTGTCCCTAGCAGACCTCCGTTCTTCCTTGTCGAAACTGCGGCAAAATCTGGTGAAGTGATGGAGCAGACCGCACTGTCCACAACGCTCACCCATCACCGTACACTCCCTGGCTCAATAGTGGTGCCTGCTGGAGCCGCAGCTGTAGCCTTGTGGTGTCCCCGGGGTGGACCGTATGTTGACGATGGCTGCGTACTTGTTGTTGCAGCCCTCATCCGAATCCAAAGCCAGGGTCGTCCTGTATGCTCCACTCTTCTGAGGGTCTTCTGCACGGCTAATGTGCTTCGTCAGCCACTCCGCTGCCTCATTTTGTCGTGTGAGCTCCATGGCTGCTATAAGTGCTAGCACACCAGCACGAGTTAGCAGGCCTCCTGCTGGGGGGCCGGCCACATGTTCTGCTAGCCGGCCGCATCCCAACTCCTCCTCCAAAGTACCAAGCCCGCACTCACCCGCCAGCCGTTGAAGGTCTGCCACAAACCATCAAACCGACTGGCCGGGCCGCTGCTTAACTTGCCTGCGCCATCTTATGATGATCCCAGCAGCGCGAAAGTAGCCCGCCATGAGCCTAGTCACCTAAAGCAGAATAGGTCACCTCCTCCTGAGATGCTGAGGATCTTCTGGCCCCCCATGCCCAGGCTATGGACAAGGAGAGCCCTCGCACGTGTCTTGGTTAGGTCGCCGAGGTCCAACACGAGTCGATAATTTCAGAAGGCTGCAAACCACCTGGCCCAAAGGAACAGTGGCTCTCCCGGAGCCTCCAAAACAGGTTGAAAGGTGGCTGCAGCACTCTCCATCTCCAGTTTTCCTCGTCGCCAAATGTAGTGTCCGAAATAACAATGAGATAAGGTGACATTTATACAGTTTATTAACAAGAACTATAACACATATAGGGAGACCCTACCGCAAATATGGGAGTGTGGCAAGGAGACCGGAGGTCTCCCGCCTCAGGCTTTTATAGTGCAGGTGACGCCACCTCCCAAAGGCGGGGCATCACCCCTCCCAGCCTAGGGCACCGCCATACTAATATATTATATACTATTCCTATCCTACACTTCCCCATCAGAGAATCATTGTCTGCTCCCTCCAAAGTAAATAAAAATATAATGTATAAGCATCCCAAAGTGATTAAACAAAAAGTTTGTAAAACTCAAATTAAACATGAAGCCTCTAAATTGAATGATTTGTCCTCTGTTCCTCCTCATAATTTAAAATTAAATGCATTTTGTTAAATATTAGGTCTCTAACTCCCAAGTCTGCTAGTCCATGATCTGTTAATTGATCATCAGATTGATTTAATATCCCCTACAGAGACTTGATTAGGGCAAGAGGATTATGTTGGTTTAAATTAATCAACTCCCTCTGGTTATTTAAATTGTCAAAATCCCAGAAGTTCTGGTTGTGGAGGAGGAGCAACAATTTACCATTCCAAATTACTAGTTTATGTAAAGCAAAAAATATGTTATAATTCCTTTGAGGGCCTGGCCCTCAGTATTGGGCGTGTTAGCAATTTTAGGTTAAACCCAATTTTATTTGCCATGGTTTATCGTCCTCCCTCAGCCTACTGAGTTTTTTTTTTTCCAAATTTGCCAAATTCTTAGCTGATTTAGTGCTGAAATCAGATAGAATAATTATGAATGAATGAATGAATGAATGAATTTATTTATTTCGGATAGTACATTACAGGTTAAAAGAAACTGTATAATATAACAACAAGGTCAAATTAGACAAAGACTCCTTCTACTATACAATTCCACGTGAGTTATCCGAAATGGGTGATGGCTGAAGCCGCAGCTTATATTGCCCACCCATATTCCATCCAAGAATTCAAAGGAGAAAAAAGAGAAAACAAGACAAGAGCGATTACAATTTAAAACAAGGCTAAGACAAAATATGACTGAGAGAAAAAGAAAACTGAGCTAGTCTAAGTTAAGCGGTTACTATTCAAAAACAAATCTAAGACATAGTGTCACAGAGAAAAAAGAAAAACTAAGCTATAACACAACACAGGCTGGAAATGTCAATCCTTATGTGAGTTTACATGTCGTCTTGTAAATATGTTTGGAGTATTTCTTCCTTTAGTTTTTGTTTAAATTGTCCAAGCTTTGTACATGATTTTAATTCAGGTCCAAAATCGTTCCATAATCTGACACCTTGCACTGAAATACAGTGTTGCTTGGTAGATGTTCTCACTGTAGGCTTTTGAAATATACATGTTCCTCTGAAGTGATATCGTTTCTCCCTTGTTTGGAACAACTTTTGGATATTTGCGGGCAGTGATAGATTCTTCACTTTGAACATTATTATTGCGGTTTTAAAGTCGATCAGATCTTTCAACTTGAGAGTTTTTTGTTTAAGAAAAAGTGGGTTTGTTGGTTCCCTGTAAGCTGCTTTGTTGATTATTCTAATAGCTCTCTTTTGAAGCATAAAGAGTGGATATATGTTTGTTTTATATGTATTTCCCCATACTTCATTACAATATGTCATGTATGGGAGTATTAATGAATGATACAAGGTGTATAGTGTGGGTTGATTCAGCAAATTTTTCACTCTGTGTAATATTGCAATTGATTTGGATACTTTACCTTTTATATAATTAATATGTGGCTTCCAACACAGTTTGTTATCAATTATTACTCCAAGGAATTTAGTTTCGGATACCCTTTCAATCTCTACACCATTTACACTGAGTTTGGGTACTGGGTAGTTGTGATGGTTGTTAAAGACTATAAATTTTGTCTTGCTTAAATTGAGCGTTAATTTGTTTGAATCAAACCACAGTTTCAGCTTTTCTAATTCCTTTCCGAGTGTATCCAGAAGTTGTTCCAAATTGTTTCCACTGCATAGCAGGTTAGTGTCATCAGCAAACAATATTAAGTCCATTTTTTCTGAAACTTTACATATATCATTTATATACATATTGAATAATAATGGTCCCAAAACTGAACCCTGTGGGACTCCACAGGTGACCTTCAGTAGCTCTGAGTTTTTGTTGTTAACACATACAAACTGATATCTATTCTTTAAGTAACTTCTTAACCAGGACAGTGCTACCCCTCTGATACCACAATTTTGTAGTTTCTTTAATAATAGATTGTGATCTACTGTATCAAATGCTTTTTTAAGATCCAGGAATACTCCAACTGAATACTCTTTATTTTCAGTGGCTGTTGATATTTTTTCTGTAAATTCCATTAAGGCATATGCTGTTGTCCTTTTGTGTCTGAACCCATATTGCTGCTCACACAATAAATCATTCTTCAGTATGAAGTTGTCAATTCTCTCATAGAATATTTTTTCAAGTATCTTGGAAAATTGCGGTAATAGTGAAATTGGTCTGTAGTTGGAGAGTTCCCCTCTGTCGCCTGTCTTGTAAATCGGAATTACTTTAGCTATTTTCATTGCATTGGGAAATATACCTGATTGGGGAGACAGGTTACAGATATACGTCAGTGGTTTCACTATGCATTCGATAACAGTTTTGACTAGTAGCATATCAATACCATCGCAGTCAGTAGATGTTTTACTTTTGAACGATTTAACAATTTCAATGACCTCTCTTTCGTCTGTGTTCTTTATGAAGATGGTGTCTTTTACAGCAGTGTTATTGCATATTGAATCACCTGTTGGCACCGTAGTGGGTATTTCTCGGGCCAGTTTAGGTCCAATGTTAACAAAAAAATTATTAAATTCATCTGCAGGTGAAGCTATATTCACATTCGGAGTCGATTTATTATTTTTTGGAATGTTAGTTGGGTAGCTGGTATTTCTGCTTTTATTTCCAAGGATACTGTTGATTATTGTCCATGTATTTTTAATATTGTCTTTGTTTTTTTCCAGTTCTTTACTGTAATAGTCTCTTTTACTACATCTTATTATATATGTTAACTTATTTTTGTATGTTTTATACCGCTGCTCTGCTTCTTTTGTCCTTTTCTTTAGGAAAGCTTTATATAATAAATTTTTCTTTTTACACGCCTTTTGTAGTCCTTTGGTTAGCCATGGTTTGTCAGTAAACTTGTGTTTAAGCTTTTTTTTAACTAATGGGCAGTTTTTTTCATAAAGAGTGGTTACAATGTTTATAAATGTGTCATAGGCTTCATTTACATCTGATACATAGACTTCTGTCCAGTCTTGCTTCAGCAAGTCCTCTTTAAAAGAACTGATTGCGTTTGGTGATTTGTGTCTGAACGATTTTGAGATTTTTTCTGGGTTGGGCCCCGTGTGGCCATGGATAAGTGCAAAGATTGGCAAGTGGTCGCTTATATCATTTATCAATAATCCACTTTCTATTTTCTTGTCGAGAACATTGACAAACAGGTTGTCAATAAGTGTAGCAGAGTGAGCTGTGATTCTACTGGGATGTGTTATTGTGGGATATAGACTCATGCTGTACATAGAGTTCATGAACTCTGTAACTACATTTTGTTGATGTGGATTAAGTAGATCAATATTGAAATCTCCACAAATTGCTACCATTTTCTTACTAGTAATATTATTGTACAGCTCGACTAATTTATCTCTGAATGTCTCAATGCAAGTTCCCGGCGTTCTGTATATGCAGCTTATGATTAGATTTTTTGTTTTGTCTAGGTCAATCTCAACAGTAACACATTCCAGAATCCCTGGTAGTGCTGAGGACATTTCATTTACAAGCTTACATCTATATAGGTCATCAATATACAGTGCAACACCACCACCCTTTTTTTGAGATCTGTTAATGTTAAACATCTGATATCCCTCTATTGCCATCAGGGGAGCCTGGTCTGCATTAAGCCAGGTTTCAGAGACTGCTATAGCTGTGAATTTTCTGTTTAGCTGTTTTAAATAGTCCTGAATCTGTGAGAAGTTTTTGTTAAGACTTCTGCTATTGAAGTGTATTATTGACAGTTTACCATCTAATTGCACTTGACTTTTGAATTGCTTTTCAGTGTAATATTCACAGTGGTTATGAATATTATTGAAAAAGTGGTTATCAGGATCAATATCATTCTCCATCTCTTGTGGTTTATGTTCAGCATAGTGGCATATTTTTAGAGTTTGAGTTTCCTCACTCTGTGTTTCATAGTCAGTGTTCATCTGTATTTATCTAAGTCAGTAGCATCTCTGATCATTATACTTTTTGCTTGCTCAGGTGTTCCATTTAGTTTAATCCAAATTCTACAATTTCTTGTCCAGGTTGTCTGTATCTTATTATGTTTCTTTAGCATCCGTGCCTGCCGTGCTAATTCAGCGTTTTTTTTTGTCAGGTGTTCATTTAGGTAAACTTGAGTTTCCTTTAGTTTTTTGGCCTGCCTCAGTATGTCATTTTTCACCCTCCTGTTCACAAAGCGCATCACAATTGATTTCTTTGTTTTGTTATCTTTCTTCGGTAAAGCATAACAGGCTGAGATTGCATTGGCTTCTACCTTAATGTCTTTATCATTAAGGAACTGAAGCACTTGGTTTTCTAAGGACATTGATTCACTTATGGAAGCATGTTCACCACTCAGTCCTGTAGCGGCATGGGCGTACGACTGATATCTGATGTCTAGTCCACTTATAACTATGTCATCAATGCGAGAACCTTGTTCAAGATCCTCGACGCGTTGCTCCAAAAGACGCCCGTGTTGCTCCAGGTCCATAATTTTTTTGTCTTTTTCTTTTATTATTGAATGTAGGGCTTGTACCTCCTGTATTAGGTCTAATATTTTGTCCTGCTGGCTAGTCACTTTGGCCAGTTCTTCTAACACAAAGTTCAGAGTTTTTTTAATTTCTTCCATTTCCTCTTTTTTGGGTGGCATTTTACTGACCTGTGGATAGAAATAAGCAGAGAATCCGGCTAGGCCTCAACTAGCTCGGTCGCTACTGGACCCGCCGCTCCTGCGCAGCTTCTCCGCCGAGTGACGCTGCTCAGCTCCGCAGATCACCGCCGTCTATCGCCGGCGCCTGCCTCCGTCTACCTGGCCAGTTATGTCGTGCACCCCCGGCGCAGCCGGAATCCACCGATCACAGCCACTCGTCGCCGTCTGGCTAGGCGGCTCCTCCGCTGGGCCCCGTCCCCGTCAGTTATGTCGCACTCCGCCGGCGCAGCTCTAATCCACCGATCACCTCCGCCGATCGGTGGCCGATCACTGTCGCTCGCTGTCGTCCGGCTGGGTGGCTTCTCCTCTAGGCCCCCTCTAGGCCCCGTCACCGACCGCCGTCAGTCTGGTAGTTCCTCAGCTGGGCCTCGCAATTGGGCACCGGTTCAGGCCACTGTCCTGCTGGATCCAGGTGGCCCCCGTCTCTCACCAACGCCGCGCCCGAGCTCCCAATCGCCGCCTCGGTTGGTTCGTCCTCCTTTTAAATCCTTCTCTCCTCGGCTCCAGATGGCCAGATGTAAAGAATACCTTCTCACTGCTGCAGTTACTCTGGGTTAGCATCTGGGTTAGCATCAGAGGCGAGCCTTTAGAGGTCGGAAACGGGGCGAAACGGAGCCAGATCTGCCAGAACCTTCACCAGGTCAGCACTGGGTCGTAAGGGTATTCCCCACGTTTGTTGGTAGCCAACAGAAGTCCTTATTTTGATGGTTTTGCTTAAAATTACAAGTGCAGCACCGGAAGTACACCACCGGAGTACGAAATCGGAGTATTCCAAACGGAGTACGGAGTCCCCTAATTATAGTAGGGGACTTTAATATACATGTAGATGTAGATAGTGACTGCCTTAATATGGCATTTAATTCACAATATTAGACTCGACGGGGTTTTCTCAGAAAGTAGGAAATTCTACTAATTATCTCCACCACATGTTGGACCTTGTTCTGACATATGGCATAGAAATAGAAAATCTGGTAGTGTCTCCTCATAGCCCTGTACTGTCAGACCATTGTCTGTTAACCTTTGATTTTACTATTTCTGACTATTTGGCTCCTAAATGAAAATATTACTACAGCAGATGCCTCACAGATGATGTTGTTACCAAATTTATGCAGATTGTTTCCTCTATGCCATGTGTCAACACAACAGAAATAAGCTATGGAGAGGTTGCTCCTTCTGTAATTGATAGCATGGTAGATAGTGTTACAGCTTCCCTGCATAGACTCTAGACATGTTGGCCCCTTTAAAAAAGAAAAAGTCTAATCAGAGATTTCTAACTCCTTGGTTCAACACAGAAACTCAAATCAAAATCAAATGAACTTTTATTGTCATGTTGCTGTACATACAACGGTAGTGCAGGCAAGATGAAATTACGTTTCTCTAGGTATCCATATAAGTAAAAAGAACATAATTTAAGACACACTCACACACCCCCTCACCCCCCGCCCAACACAGCCATTCACACATCCCTGAGACACACTTGAAACTAACTAGAACTATAGACATATAATATACATAATGTCCATAAGGTGCAGTAGTATGTATGAAAGATTCCAGATCAACTGTTCAGCATCCTAACAGCTTGTGGAAGGAAGCTGTTAATCAGTCTGGTGGTTCTGCCTCTGATGCTCCGGAATCGTTTGCCAGATGGCAGCAGTTCAAAGTGTATGCAGAGGGTGAGTGATCCTTGACAATGTTCAGTGCCCTGCTCCTACAACGGTTCTGAAAAAGTTCTTGGACAGAGGGGAGGGAAACTCCAATTACCCTCTCAGCTCCCTTAAAGGCGTCGGCCGGACGAAATTTCAATATCGCTAAATCATATCTTAAATTTTTGTGTGAGACGAGCTAATTTGAACCGCACATGTTTTGGTGTCAACAAATGTCGCATAAGGTGACAATGCGCTATTGAAGTATGATTTCCTTGAGAGCTGTCTGACTCTGCCAAGCGATCAGCGGCTAAAATGGCCACTGACTGTGTGACGTCAGGTCAGGAAGCGACCAGCAAACACTCGACGGATATTGCGTGTTGTTTACGTTCGGCGATAACGGATATTTCTAGGAGTACTTGTGGATTACAAATAGAGTATTTATTACGATTAGGATTTCAGTGATCGAATTAATTATGGTTTGGCGTTGTGTTGTCTACGGGTGCGATGGTATACCGGAGGAGCACGCGGTGAGTGTTTATGAATTTCCCCTGCCTGGGAAAATCAGAACCGCATGGGTGAATTTCGTTCAGAAAACGCGAAAAAATTGGAATGTTGTTGGAAAATCACCCAACATGTGCAGTTGACATTTCATTGACAGCGATTTTGAGAATAAGATGCAATTTGAAATGAAATTAGCAAAAAGATTGCTGATAAAAAAAATCGGCTGTTCCAACTATATATCCGTTCATTTCAAAGTCCCACTCTCAGACAAGTGTCAGTGACAGTGGCGTGAAAAGTAAGGGTGATCTACCGATGCGATCTGCTGTCAGAAAAATAGAAGTAAACAGGGTAAGTTTTCTTTTTTTAATATTCACTGCCAATATTTACTAAAATTATTTACAAGCAATGAATTTCATTGCCTTAACAACTTATCAAATATTAGAATTTTAGGGTATTCATACTAATCAAATATGAAATATTCAGTGCTGTATAGGGAGGTGGTTGTGCCTGTTTGCTCAAGTTATATTTCTATATATGTAATCCAATTCGACACCTCTGGAATGAAATTATGTTGATCTACTGTTTTTGCAGATGTTATCCACTGTCACTCAACCTTCAAATACTGTGGATTTTTTTTTTGAATTTGATTATTCAGCAATTGTCCTCATTGCAGTCATCCATGTGAGGTAACAAGTCACACTAAAGGCTCTCTGTTGGTGATCAAACAACATTGTCCACATTGTGTTGAGGATCGATCCTGGCACAGCCAGCCGATGATCAGGGACATGCCAGCTGGTAACATACAGCTTTCATCCGCCATTCTCTTCACTGGGGCGTCATATGTCAAGGTCCTCAGAGTTCTAAATGCAGCCGGTATCGTTGGAATTTCCACGACCACTTACAAGGAGCTTTCGATTTCTAATTTTTATTAAATTAATTTTATTTCAGAATATGTGGATGATCTGATGAATACTCTTTTCGACAAAACCTTGGTTGATCCAACCCACTTATTGGAGCAGTGGCACTCTGTACAAGCCAGAGTTCCCGCAACACTGAGTGCCAAATTTCAGCGTCCCATCAAAGCTGATGCTGTTGAGCAACATGTATCTAGATCAGGGGTCGGGAACCTTTTTGGCTGAGAGAGCCATGAACACCACATATTTTTAAATGTAATTCCGTGAGAGCCATACGGCAACCCCACTTGAACTTGAACCTTATAATTAAAAGGAACTCCGATTATATTGGCATGTTAGCTCTATATGCTTTATTTTTATGTTACTAACATAACTATAATATAATTTTTTTGAAAATAATTCCCAGTTTTATATATTTTTAAAAAACTTTATTACGATTTTTGTTTACGTCGCAATGCATTCTGGGTAGTGACGTAGAAGGGTTGCAGCCGTTTTTCTGTCTTATACAAGCCAAGAAGCAAAGCTCCTAACTACTGCCATTTGTCAGTGAAAATGCCACATTGCGGATGTTGGATGTAATTTCAAATCAAAGGGAAATAAAGAGAGCGGGGTGAGCCTCCATAGCTTTCCTAAAGAGGGAAAGTGGAGGAAAAAGTGGGGCTCAGCAGGTAGAGCAGGTCATCTAATAACCCGATGGTTGGCGGTTCGCATCACGCTCTCCCCAGATATCCTGCCGTTGTGTCCCTGGGCAAGACACTTCACCCGCATTGCCTCCAGTGCCCATAACACTAGGTATGAATGTGTAAAAATGTTTAAATGCTCGGTGGTGGCCGGAGAGGCCGTTGGCGTGGACTGGCAGCCACATTTCCCTCACTCTGAGTCTGTGATCGCGCGCTGTAACGCATGCCTGATAAAGCTGACATATGTATTAATCACGCTGTGATAAAGCACGATATCGCTCAAAGCGCGCACATGAGACATGTCTGTGATCGCACACTTGTGTTGACCGTTCCTGCCTTTCCTCTCCTAACCGTGGTTTTGGGACGCAGGGGAGATGTATCTTCCTCCGCGGTCAATTCCCGAGTAAATCTCACTCTTGTGGTACACAGAAGCACAGGCCGTTTTGCTGAAGCATTGGGGCTTTATTTATATACCGCACTGTTGTCAGCAACAAATTCTACCTGCTCTGGTCGCCTCGCTCTTTCTACTTATCCGCATCAAATCACACACCGTTCGCCACACACACCGGGGAGGGGGGGGCGCGCCTCTGCTGCGCAAACGCCATCACTCACGTCCACGCACCGAGCTGCCCGATCCAAACACACGCACCAGACATCCCACAACACTTGATAGAGCTGACATATGTATTAATCACGCTATGATAAAGTACAGTGTGACGGATGAATATAGTCGGAGTTCCTTTTAAAGATTTGTCTGCGAGCCAGATGCAGCCATCAAAAGAGCCACATCTGGCTCGCGAGCCATAGGTTCCCGACCCCTGCCCTAGGTCGCAGGTCGATGATCGATTTTGTTTTCGTGTCATCAGACCTGCGATCGTATGTCTTGGACACTGGGGTAAAGAGAGGTGCAGAGCTGTCAACTGATCACCACCGGGTGGTGAGTTGGATCCAATGGCAGGGGAGGATGCCATTCAGACCTGGTAGACCCAAACGTATAGTGAGGGTGTGCTGGGAACACCTGGCTGAGGCCCCTGTCCAGGAGGTCTTCAGCTCCCACCTCCGGAAGAACTTTGACCACATTCCGAGGGAGTCTGGAGACATGGAGTCTGAATGGGCCATGTTCTCCACGTCTATTGTTGAAGCGGCGGCCCAGAGCTGTGGCCGCAAGGTGGTCAGTGCATCTTGTGGTGGCAACCCCCGAACCAAGTGGTGGACACCAGTGGTGAGGGCGGCCATTAAGCTGAAGAAGGAGTCCTATCAGGCTTGGTTGGCTTGTGGGACTCCCGAAGCAGCTGAGGTGTACCGGCAGGCCAAGCGGAGTGCAGCTCGGGTGGTTGCTGAAGCAAAAACCCGGGTATGGGAGGAGTTTGGTGAGGCCATGGAACAAGACTTTCGGTCTGCCTCGAAGAGATTCTGGCAAACTGTCCGGCGGCTCAGGAGGGGAAAGCAGCTCCCTGTCCACACTGTGTATGGTGTGGATGGGGCGCTGCTGACTTCGACTGGGGATATCGTCGGGCAGTGGAAGGAATACTTTGAGGATCTCCTCAACCCCACTGATACGCCTTCCACAGAGGAACCTGGGCTTGTGGACGAGAGGGATGACTCGCCTATCACAGGGGCTGAGGTCACCAAATCTCCTTGGTGGCCGGGCCCCGGGGGTGGACAAGATTCGCCCTGAGTACCTCAAGGCCCTGGATGTTGTAGGGCTGTCATGGTTGACATGACTCTGCAACATTGCGTGGAGGTTGGGGGCAGTGCCTTTGGTATGGCAAACCGGGGTGGTGGTTCCTCTCTTCAAAAAAGGGAACCGGAGGGTGTGCTTCAACTTTACAGGGATCACACTCCTCAGCCTCCCTGGGAAGGTCTATGCCAAGGTACTGGAGAGGAGAGTCCGGCCGTTGGTCGAACCTCGGATTCAGGAGGAGCAATGTAGTTTTCGTCCTGGCCGTGGCACATCGGACCAGCTCTTTACCCTCTTGAGAATTCTCGAGGGTTCGTGGGAGTTTGCCCAACCAGTTTACATGTGTTTTGTGGACTTGGAGAAGGCATTCGACCGTGTTCCTCGTGTTTTTTTGTGTGGGGTGCTTCAGGAGTATGGGGTATTGGGCTTGTTACGAGCTATTCGGTCTCTGTACGACTGTCGTGAGAGTTTGGTTCGTATTGCCAACACTCGGTCGGAGTCATTCCCAGTGAGAGTTGGACTCTGCCAGGGCTGCCCTTTGTCACCGATCCTGTTCATAATTTTTATGGACAGGATTTCTTGGCGCAGCCAGGGAATGTAGGATGTCATGCTTGGTGACCACAGGATCTCATCCCTGTTGTTTGCAGATGATGTTGTCCTGTTGGCTTCATCCAGCAATGACCTACAGTTCTTGCTGGGACGGTTTGTCGCTGAGTGTGAAGCGGCTGGGATGAGAATCAGCACCTCCAAGTCCGAGTCCATGGTCCTCAGCTGGAAAAAGGTGGATTGTTCTCTTTGGGTTGGGGACAGGCTCCTGCCCCAAGTGGAGGAGTTTAAGTATCTTGGGGTCTTATTCACGAGTGAGGGGAGAATGGAGCGAGAGATTGACAGACGGATCGGAGCAGCATCTGCAGTGATGCGGACATTGTACCGGTCTGTTGTGGTGAAGAGGGAGCTGAGTTCTAAGGCAAAGCTGTCGATTTACCAGTCAATCTACGTTCCTACTCTCACCTATGGTCATGAGCTTTGGGTAATGACCGAAAGAATGAGATCGCGGATACAAGCGGCTGAAATGAGCTTTCTCCGTAGGACTGCTGGACTCACCCTCAGAGACAGGGTGAGGAGCTCAGTCATCCGGGAGAGGCTCAGAGTAGAACCACTGCTCCTCCACATTGAAAGGAGTCAGTTGAGGTGGTATGGGCATCTGATTAGGATGCCTCCTGGATGCCTCCCACTTGAGGTGTTTCGGGTACGTCCCACTGGGAGGAGACCCCGGGGCAGACCCAGGACTCGGTGGAGAGACTATGTCTCCCAGCTGGTCTGGGAACGCCTTGGTATCCTCTCTGAAGAGCTGGAGCAGGTGGCTGGGGAGAGGGAAGTCTGGGCTCCTCTGCTTGAACTGCTGCCTCCGTGACCCGGACCTCCGGAAAAGCAGTAGAAGATGGATGGATGGATAGATAGAAAGAGAGATCATATCTCTCCGGTTCTGGCCTCCCTTCATTGGCTTCCCATAGAGTTTAGAATTAAGTTTAAAATCCTTCTTCTTACTTACAAAGCTTTAAATAATCAGGCCCCTTTTTATTTAAAAGATCTGATACTACCCTATTATCCTAACAGAGCACTGTGCTCCCAAAATTCAGGATTACTTGTAATACCTCGAATCTCCAAAAGTATGATGGGAGGCAGAGCCTTCAGTTATCAAACTCCTCTCCTGTGGAACCAGCTGCCAATCTGGATTCGGGAGTCAGACTCAATCTCTGTTTTTAAGAATAGGGTTAAAACCTTCCTTTTTGATATAGCCTATAATTAGGGAGGGATCATGTGCCCCTGAACCCTCCCTTAGTTGTGCTGTTAATAGGTTTAGACAGCCGGGGGACCTCCAATAATGCACTGGGCTTCACTCCTTTCTTCACTCTCAGTGAAATATTTTTGCTGGTCATTAACATCTGTTTGTTTTCTCCCATAGATTGAGTCCCCATCGTGCTGTTTGCTCTCTACAAGTCTGTTCTTTTCTTCTTCTTCTTCTCTGTCCCCTCACCCCCCAGCCAGTCGCAGCAGATGACTGCCCCTCCCTGAGCCTGGTTCTGCTGGAGGTTTCTTCCTGTTAAAAGGGAGTTTTTCCTCTCCACCGTCGCCAAGCGCTTGCTCACAGGGGATCGCCTGATTGCTGGGGTCTTTCTGCAATTGTGGGGGTTTCCCCTACAGTTGAAAGTGCTATGAGATGACTGTTGTTGTGAAATGGCGCTATATAAATAAAGTTGACTTGAATTGCTGCTGCTGCTGAAGTATTTATGTATGATTCATGTATGTTTACTCTCATCTTCCACTTCCTCGTTGTCTTGTTCATCTACTTTGTTTTGGTATTCTGTGCCGATATCGCCACCTCGTGAATGGGACATTCAGTCTTGCACATGCGCTTTTCAACGCATTCAGGTCGTGGGCAGGCAGCGCGGTCACAAAATTTGGGCTGTATACGGTCGTCCACTAGCGGTGTGGAGATGATGACGTAAATTTTGTCACACGAGGTTTCCGGTTACGCGGACAGCAGAGGTGCAGCATGAATCCAGTTTAAATGCGGCAATCACGGCAACTCCCGCAACTGGTGTGTGATATTACACCATCTGAGACCTTTTATACCGGGCCCGTAATCAGAGACAGGTGGGAGAAATCAGTTCTCCATGGTTCTGTGTCAAACAGTTATACCACTGCATACTGACACACTCACCTGACCACTCCAAAACAGTACTATGGTGCAGTGGTTAGCACTGTTGCCTCACAGCTAGAAGGTTCCAGGTTCAAATTCCCTTACTGGCAGGGGTGGGAACCTTTCTGTGAGGAATTTCCATGTTCTCCCTGTGCTGTGTGGGTTTCCTCCCACAATCCAAAGGCATGCATGTTAGGTAAATTGGTGAATAAATTGACCCCTCGGCATCTGTCTCTGATAGGCCCTTAGAATAGAGGGTTAGTGTAGCTACTAGTTAAGCGCTTTGAGTGGTCTTTGTGACTAGAAAACGTGCTATAAGTGCAGGTCCTTATCTTTAAAAGTAGCAAATTAAGAGGAAAAACTTGTCTATTAGAAATTTTAACATACAATTCTGTAGTAAAAACTGATGTAAAATTATGAAGCAAAGTCACAAATTTACAATTAAAGTATGATTTAAAAAATCATGCGTAAAAAGTAACAAATTTATAAAAAAGTTGCACATTTATGAGGAAAAAAAACTCAGCAGTTGTCCTTTGCTTTGTACTTTTATCATGGACACTTTTGTTCTGTGATTCTCTATCTCTAACTTTTCCACCCCCACCACACCCAGCCTTCTGTCCTATTAATACAACATTACAACATGGACTGCTGCCTATCCAGTCTTGTTGGTCTGTCAGTTAGGGAGCATGCACTTTCTCACATACTGAACAAAACAAACATTTTCTGGTGCAACCTGTGCCCTTTGTAGCAGAAAGACAACTGCTCCATTTTTGCGGAAGGTAGAGGGAAATCACGCAAAGTGGATTCACTAATTACAGATTAAATAATTAAGGAGAAAACCCATTCTAGATAATAGGAAGTTATGCATCAATGTAGATACTGTGGGAAACTTTTGGAAACAAGATTTTTGTTAAGTATTTTTTTGGTTACGAAGCCTGAGAAGGTCTGCAGGATGCAGATTAATGGAATAAATGAGGCTCCAGCTGAATTACGAGATAACAATCAAGTTCAAACATGTAAAATTTAAATGTAAAAACAGTGTGATTGTGAAGTTCTTTTGAAAAGAAGAGGAGGGCTGTTTCAGGTGGAGGTGTGGCCGCACATGTAAAATCAGCTGCAGGTTACAGGTGGATCAGTGGATCGGCTCACCAACACACTGTAAGTTCAGCACTGAAACTACTGTTGATTCTCCTTTAAAAACAATTCTGAGCAGGCATATTTAGGATTCTTGCTTTTTTTGTACAGTCCTTTATTTTGCAGTTGCATCTCCGAGTTTTAGATCATTTCTGTATTTGTGTTGTTTTTTTTGGATGTGAACAGATAACTGCTGAATCCACAGATGTGTTTGGATTCTTCATTGGCAGGAGCTCAATTTTAAGAAATGCGCAGAGGTGAGTGACCTGTTTGCGTCTATTGTTTCCCCAGATAATTTGTCATTTATAACCTTAATATGCACAACCTGTTTGTTTTTTACATTGTTCCATGCTTACTTTGTTGTTCTCATTTTTAAAATTCTCATTCCTGTGTTTCCTATTCTATGATTTATTAGGACACTGTCACAGAGGTGGGCCCGGGCGCCATGGACCCGGTGGGCACGGGCATGGTCATGGTCATGGTCATGGACATCACCACGGTCCAGGACATGGGCATGGCTGTCAAGGTGGTAGAGTGAGCAAACGCAGGCGCAGGCACAGACGTGGCCACAAACATAGAAAATGCCACAAGAAGGGGAAGGACTGTCATGGGGTAAGATTCAGTACCGCCGCATTCAGTTCATTCACAGCAGAGAGGAGATTCATGGTCAAATTTGAGGAAAAAAAAATAAAATCTGTTTATAATTTTTACTGAAAACTGATCATGATACTGTATTTGTTTATGTTGGGAGTTACTTTCAGCAGTTCCTTTTATTGCCATGTTTAATCTTGTAGTCTTTGTGGAGATTAGGACAAAGTACACTGCAGGTAATGCAGCATATTTATAGTGTACTAACATGGTGTGTACCTTAATCACACTGGAATTTGTGTCCATCTGTCTGCATATCCGTGCTCTAACTCAAGAAGAAATTATGCCAGGGTGACCACACTTGGCACACAGATTAACCACGGGAGGACCACATTTGGCTGCGCTTTTGGAATCAAAAGGTCAAAGGTCAAGGTCACAGGGCCATAAAAGGTCAAAATCAGTTTTGGTTTATAGATATTTCATTATGAGAGACAGAAGCACCACATTTTAACACAACATAGAAAGGGGTCTGGGACACTACTTGAATGTCCAATGACCTTGACCTTACATTTGACATTGAAGATTGGTAAGGTCTGAAAATAAATCATGACGTCCCATATATGGCATTTCAACAGAAATAGGGCTGTAAGGTGTGGGTCTGCATCTCTGTTGAGTGCAGTTCTAGTTATAAATTACTACCATCTCATCTTTAGTTCTAAAACCACAGAAAAAATACAAAGATCAGCTAAAAATGAACGATCTTTAATTGGTTTAAGGGTGAAATTAATGTGCCTTTTGTCTTTATTCCTCCCACAGTCCTCCAGCAGCTCCTGCAGCAGCAGCAGCAGTGACTCTGATTAGATGAAGACTTCATGAATCAAGTTACTGCCTGGAAGATTGTTGTTTTTTTTTTCTTTATTTGAAGTCATTAAAATGCTTTTTAACACAATGTTTTGCTCATGTTGATGAAAGACATTTTGATTAATTCTTTATATGCAAACATCTTTGTGTGTCTTGTACAGAGTTCTGGAACGATAAAATCAAATGTTAAAACAAAAATAAACAGATTTCCTGTATGCAATTTTCCTTCTTCCTGTTAAGTTATAGAAAACTTATTTTGGTTTTGTTCAGAATTTTGCAATTCAGAATTATGTGCAGCACAAATTGTACATTAAAAGGCACAAATCAGCAGAAACATAACACTAATGTGTGGCACAGCTTTGGTTTAAGGACAGGTAAATCTTTATTATCCCTAAGGGGCAATTTGTTGTGCATCCAGCAGCGACAACACAAAAGCATGACAATCAACAATAAAATAATACAAAATTATATACAGTTAAAAGTTATATACAGGTATTAAAAAGGCCAATAGCAGTGGCAACAAAATAATTTCTGTGCCTGTTTTGGCAGACTGTATCTATGACAGAAGCAGCTGAAACTCAGAGTTCAGGGGGTGGCTGGGGTCGGCTAGGATCAGCTGGGCCTTGATGTTTGCCATTTTACAGCACACCTTAACAACACTCTGCAGTCTGTTTTTGTTTTTAAGAGTGAGGGACCCATACCAGCACACAAAAAGAAAAAGTGAGAACTGATTCAATAAAACAAAATATTTGCATAAAAGTCCTGTCAACATTGATGTTTTGTTTCTTTCCATAAAAGAACATACGCTGATGTGCTTTCTTGCACACAGCATCAACTTGTCACTCAAAGGTCAACTTGTCATCAATTATGGTGCCAAGGTATTTGTATTGCTTCACCACCTCCACAGTTTGACTGTCAGTAATGACAGGAGAGAGAACAGAGGGATTCTTCCTGATGTGGCGGTAAAGAATTATAAGCAGCGAACTGAGGGTTTTAAGTAGGTTTATTAAATCATACCGCCATCATAGGAACTCGCTTCAGCCCTTGTGCAGGCAGGCTGGAGCGGGTCCTCAGGCTCTCAGCAGCAGTAGTCAGAAGCAGTGGTAAGAGTGAGAGAGTGAGCTACAGAGCAATGCAGCTTTTATACCCAACTACAGACAATACATGAAAGGCATGGGACATTTACTGTACATCACAGTAAGAGCAGGAAGCATGAACACAATGCATGAATGGCACATTAACATCACAGTACTGAGCAGGAAAAAGCTAGACGAAGCGAGGCTGCCTGTTGACATTAATACACACATTTCACTGTAATGTTAATCGCTCCAGATGCGCGCTCTGATTGTCCCAGTCTGTTGTGGGGGTTATCCACACTGAAATCAATCTCCATCTCTTTGGGTTCCGACATGTTAATGTTAAGAAAAGATGATCACCATGAGTGAAATCTTCTACTACAGGGTTGTGCCTGAATCATTGACTGTGGAGTGATACAACAACAGTTGTCTGTGAACTTGATATGTTTCTTGAAGCAACTTTGGCATACGTTTGCATATAAAACAAATAAAAGGGCAGAGAGGACACACCCTTGAGGTGAACCAGTGGAGGAAAGGAGAGCAGTGGATAAAAGTCCATTCACTCTCACACATTGTCGTAGATAGTCTTTAAAATACCTCCTAAAATGTGAGGCTGGATGCAATTAAAAGTGGAGGAGAAGTCAATAAAAAGCTGCATAATGACAATATGAATAACAATGGATTTATATAGCACTTTAAATGACACCCAAAGCTAACTTCTTAGCTTACTATTGCCCACAGAATTGACACCTAAGCTGGCCAATAACAGAGCAGTGGGTGGGTATGAAGGACACACTGGGCTGGGTTTACTATGCAAGTGTCAGCCAGTGGGAAATCTGGAACAGTTAATTTCGCTTTTTGGAGTGAAAAATAATATAAAGGCTATGTGGCTTTTTAAGAGAAGTTGTAGAGGAGCTTGAAATAACGAGGCGATGTGATTCATAAACCAAAGTTTATTATCAGCTCCTCTAACAAGTCTCATCTAGGTGCAGCAGCAGAAGAAGTAAGAGGACGAACACCTTCGGCTCTACGAACTTATACTCGCACATAACAAAAGACATGCATATCAAAAGCTGACATCCCTCACTATCTTAATCCCTTCTTTTGTCTTCGTACTCCTCCACCTGGCCCTGGGGGGTCAGGGCAACCCATCCGGTCTCCACCGCAGCGCCTGGGATGCTCTTTGATCTTCACTGGCGGTTGAGACCCTTTGTCCTGTTCTGAGGTGTGAAGTCGCTTTACATATGTAATCACTAAACACTCTCACATGCTTAAACATATGTAGGTTATGGGATATATGATTAATATAGACCACAGCCCCCCCCAAACGACTAAGAAAAGGACAATAGAAAAATTCACAGTTTAAGATAATTATTATGACATACTAACTGCTACACCTCTTGACACAGAAGAAACTTTCCAGCAGCCATGCTCCTAAGAGAGTTCAGTGGTAATCATAACAGCATAGTAATATCACAAGTCAGTCCTAAACTGTTACAGCACAATTAGCGAACAACTGTTGAGTAGTTTGCATCAGTCCCTGTGCCGTCTGGGTTTTAATCTTCTCCCGAATCTGCTGTGGGTCCGCTTGGGCGTCCTGGTGGGACCTTCCTGTAAGGAATCTGCAGCTTGGGGAGGAGAGTGATTATTTGTTCCCTGCAGGGGGGCTGAGTCTTTTCTCTTGGGGGGTCTACCCCGCCGAGGTGCTCTCGCCAACCGTGCAGGCTCGTCTCTCAACAAGAAGGCAGGTTTAAGTCTGTCAATGCTGACTGTTTCTTTTCTATCCCCAAAATCAAGCACAAAATGTTTATCACCAGGTTCCAGCACTCTGAATGGCCCATCGTATGGTGGGCGGAAGGTTGGTTTTAAAGCTTCATGCCTAACAAAAACGAATTCAGCGTTTTTTAAAGCTTGGGGGACAAAAACCCGTGGAAAAGAGTGATGTGCCGGTCCGGGGAGAGAGTCCGGTCCGTTGCTGCCTAAAAACCTCAGGGCAGGAAGATGCCCTGGCTCTGGGTTCTCTGGTAAAAATTCACCTGGGAGCCTGAGAGGTTGTGCAAAAACTAATTCTGCTGGGGAGGCGTCTAGATCAGGGGTCACCAACCTTTTTGAAACCAAGAGCTACTTCATGGGTATCGAGTCATGTGAAGGGCACCAGCTTGACACACTCCTCTAAAATAACAAATTATATATATATATATATATAAATAATTATCAATAACTTAGAGTGGGTAACAGACAAGATCAATATTCAACACTATTTTTATTAATCTCAGCAATTGTTCAGATGATCACTTCTACATTTCATAAAAAAAATGTCCAGTTTTCACCAGTCCCTTTTAACCATGAAAAACTAAACCCTTTTAATTCATGAACTATGTTGAACCATGTTTGAAAAAATCTGCTGCAATTCTGCTCAAAATCTGTTACATTTAATAAACACTTTTGTGTGTTCTTCTTCACTGGAATTATATCCATACAGTTCTTGCCAAGAATCATGCTTGAGTAATAACCAGCACTGTCCTTTCATGAGAAGAAGCTAAACAGCACTAAGAGTGCTTATATGCATGGTGGCGCAGTGGTTAGCACCGCGGCAGCAATTTACCCTCAGCCGGGGGATCGCGGGTTCGATCCCTGCCCCCGGCCAACAGTGATCTGTGTGGAGTTTGCATGTTCTGGTGGTGCATGTTCTCGTTTTTCATGCAAAAACATGCAGGTTAGGGAGTTAAGGGGCGCTTGCGCACGCAGCGGCTGGTTGCTTGTCACCGGACTGCAGAACAAATCTACCTACGGGTACAAGATAAGTCCAAAAAAAAAAAAAAAAAAAAGTGTGGGTAGTGAAGTGGCGCTCCACATAATGGTGCTTCGCCGTCGCCCCTCAAATGAAACACACGCAGCTTCCTTTCACGGTAGTAAAAAAGAACTCTTCCTCCCGCTCACTTTGAAAATGATAAATTTTCTGTCTTTTTTTTTTGCCATGTTTTTGGGCTTGGAAACTGCACTCCGCTCACCATCTTAACTGCCCGCTAGCTTACGCTCCACAAGCGCAAAGGTTTTGTCATGCGCACAATACTGACCTTTGAACTAGGTCAGAGTTCACCTTAACTTTACGTACAATAAACATTTTCATTTTTTTATTTTTTTTTGTAACTTAGATTTTTATTCATTTTTCATCATATATAATGCATTCAGATCACATTCTACATTTAAAAAAACAAAGGGGCTAGGGTAGGGAAAAAGAAAAAAAAAGAAAAAAAAGGGGGGGGGGACAAATGTTGGAGCATCAAGTTTTTAGTTTCCATCTCTTAATTCTTCTGGTTTTTTCAGTGTCTTTGGTTATTCTTTCAATTTCTGCCTCGTTGTTGCACTTTGTAGTGTGCCCATTTCCGCCATTTTTCCCCCCCCATAGTCCTTCTTGCATTCTTTGTCGATATGTTAGTTTTTCCACCATACGTATGTCCTCAATAATGTCAGTCCATTGCTCTTGGTCAGTAAGAACTTCTGATCGCCATTTTTTTGTGATAGTTTTTTTACATGCAATCAACAAGATTTTAACTAGATATCTGTCCTCAGCCTGTATAACATTGTCTCTTTTAAGATCACATAAGTACATCAGGTTACAGTTCATTGGTATATTATATCCTAATATCCTCTGTATTGTCACATGTATAGATTTCCAGAATGATGATATTTTGCAGCATTTCCAAAACATATGAGTGGTCTGCATTTTGAGCCCCACATCCCCTCCAGCATAAAGATTGGGTATTTGTATATTTTCCTTGAATCTGTGGTGTAATGAAAAAGCGAATCAGGTTTTTCCATCCAAATTCCCTCCATGTCCTTGAATTTGTTGATGTGTGTTGTGTTTTCCATATTTCCTGCCAGCTTTCTTCTGTTATGTTTAAATTGAGCTCTTTCTCCCATTTCTCCTTTATATAGTTACTTGTATGATTGTTTGTCATAAGTTTCTGATATAGCTTTGAAATAATTCTCATTTTATTTCCTGTATATGAGCTTAAAATGAGTTGTATAATCTCGCTCACATCTGTTTGGAGGTTATGCCTAATCTTCTTCATATAATAATCTCTCATCTGCAGATATCTGAAAAATTCCGATCTTTCTAGTTTAAATTTTCTCCTGATGTTTACAAAGCTCCCGAGATCTTTTTTTCCGATATTGCCCCATGCTGTGATTCCCTTGTTCACCAGATTTTTGTATCCCCTATCTTGTTTTGCCAGTTCAAACTGACTGTCAAATGCTACCCATTTCAATAGTTATGTCTTCCTTTATATTATATTTTTGTACTATTTTATACCACAGTTCTAAAGTAAATTTAGTGATTGGGTCTATTTGTTTGATTTGCTTATATGCATCTTTATCTCCCATTATGCTTTGTACTGGGAGTCCCTCAATTTCCTTTTCCATTTCTTTCCATTTTGCCTCATATCCCTCGTCGCACCAACATATGATATATCTTATTTGTGCTGAGTAGTAATATTCCTTTAGACTCGGTAGGCCCATGCCTCCTTTCTCTTTTGGTAATTGGAGAGTTTTATATTTCACTCTTGGCTTTTTACCTCCCCAAACAAATCTCGATATCATCCTGTCCCACTTTGAGAATTGGGCATCTGGAATCTCTGTTGGTATAGCCTGGAAGAGGTAAAGTAATCTAGGTTGTATGCTGATTTTGACTGTCTCAATTTTTGAATTCAGATCCATATTTAAGATTGACCATCTATCAATATCTTTTTTTATTTCTTGTTCCAACCTATCATAGTTTGCTTTATATATTTTGCTTAGGTCTTTAGGTATGTTCACTCCAAGGTATTTTATTTCTTTTTGTTTCCAGTTTAGTTTGATCTTATCAGTTATCTGGTTTAGAGGGTTATAGTGGAATGTCAGTATTTGTGTTTTTGTTATGTTTATCTTGTATCCTGATAATTTTCCAAAATTTTCTATCAAGTTCATCATTTCCATTATTGATTCATCTGGTTGTTCAAGGTAAACTATAATATCGTCTGCAAATAGCCCAATCTTGTGTTCCGCCCCCTTTATTGTTACACCTTTTAATTTCTTATTTTGTCATATCGCTTGAGCCAATGGTTCTATGAACAGAGCAAACAAGGTGGGCGATAAGCAGCATCCCTGCCTAGTTGATCTTTGTATATTTACTTTGTCTGTTAAGCTACCGTTTATCTTGATTCTTGCCACAGATTCTTGATATAGCGTCCTTATGCATTGTACTGATTTTTCGTTAAATCCAAAGCGCTCCAGTACACTATATAGGAATTTCCAGTTAACCCTGTCAAATGCTTTTTCTGCGTCTAAACTCATTATTACTGCGCTTTTCTTTTCTTTATGTATTTGGTTAATTATATGTATTGTTCTCCTGATATTGTCATGTGTTTGGTGTCCCTCTATGAAACCAGTTTGATCATCTTCTATCAATTCCGTCAAGAATGTCTTTATTCGTTTACATATAATTGTTGTATATATTTTATAATCCACATTTAATAAAGAGCTTGGTCTATAGTTTCCGCGTTGTTCTTTATCTTTCCCTGGCTTTAAAATAACTGAAATGATAGCTTCGTTCCATGATGGAGGTATTTTGTTGTTGTTCAACGTCCAATTAAATGACTTTAGGAGCTGTGGCGTGAGTTCTTCTATAAACAGTTTATAAAACTCAGAGGAGTATCCATCACTACCTGGTGATTTTACCGTTTTTAAGTGACTTAATCACATCTCTGATCTCTTGTGTTATTTCTGCTGTTAGCTTTTCATTTTGTTGATTTCCTATTGATGGCAAGTCCAATGTGCATAGAAATTTTTTAATATCTTTAGTATTTGTTTCTTCAGGTTGCGAGTATAGTTCTTGGTAGAAATTATGGAATATTTCTTCAATGTTTTCTGGGTTAACTGTGGTTTTATTTGTGGTGGGGTCTTTAATCTTGTATACATTATTCATTGTTTGTTGTTTTCTTAACCGTTTTGCCAGCAGTTTTGTGGCTTTTGGTCCCGTTTCATAATATTTTTGCTTTAGATATCTATTTTTCCTTTCAATTTCATCCATTTGTGTTTCTTTTATCTTTGTTTTTTCTTCTTTAATTTCTTGATATATTTTTGGATCATTTGTGCTTTGATGTTTACGTTCTAATTCCCTCAGTCTCTCACATCTTTGTTCATACGCTTCCAGTTTAGTCTCATTTGCTTTTCCTGTTTCAACAATTAACTTTCCTCTTAACACGGCTTTTAGTGCGTCCCATAGTATTGGAAGAAGTCCACTTCTTCATTGTCATTCTCTTGGATATATTCGTTTATGTTTATTCTTTCTTTCATTTTCTCATCATTTAACAGTCCTACGTTAAGTTTCCATGTTGTTTGTCGTTTTCTATTGTTTAGATATATTTCCATGTATATAGGATTATGATCTGATATTTCTGCCCCTCCAATCCAACAATTTCTCACCCTGTGTCTGTCACCTTCATTCATAAGGAAGTAATCTATTCTAGAGTGTACTTTATGGACTGCTGAATAATGTGTATAGTCTTTTTCGAGTGGGTGTAGGTCCCTCCATATGTCTACCATACCCATTTCTGCCAGTGAGGTTCTTATGAACTTTGTTACATGTTTTTTTGTCTTCTTAACACTTGTTGTATCAACTTCATGATCCATGACAGCATTTAAGTCTCCTCCACAAATTAGGACTCCTTCACTGTGTGTTGCTATGAGATCAAACAGATGTTGAAAAAAACCCTTGTCACTTTCTGGTGGGGCATAGATGTTCACTAATGTGATCTGCATACCATCTATTCTTCCCTTTATTATTACATACCTGCCTTCTTTATCCTGGATTTCCTGTTCACTTTCAGATTGTATTTTGTTTGAAATTAGTATCATAACCCCCCTTTTAGCTCCTCCCTTAAATGAACTGTAGTAGGAGTTCTTATAGCCAAATCTCTTTAGTTTCACATGTTCTGTCTTGCTCAAATGTGTCTCTTGCATAAATATAATTTCAGCTTTTCCCTTCTTGAATTTTCTTATTATTCTTTCCCTTTTAACAGGTGAGTTCAGACCATTCACGTTTAGTGTCATTATCTTAAGATTTTTACCCATATTCATGTTTTTCCATTTTTTTTTTAAACTTGTGCTCCTAGCCCCTTTAACAACAAAAATAACACTTATTTATATAAAAACACATTAAAAAATCTCGACCTCCGTACTTTGGGCCTTTCTTCTGCCCACTGGTCCCTGTTGGTGGGTGGGGGGGGATTGTCTTCACAGAGTGAGGGGCCCTCCCTAGACCTGTATTTACTATCCAAGTAATAGTCATTAGTCTAGAAATGTCCAACAAATATCACTTAAACCTCTCCTAGCCGTCTGTTTCTCTTTTACCTTGTCTTCTTGGCCTTCATTTCTTCTGTGCCTTTCTTAATCTTTGTTATGATCTAGGCTTTCAGTTGAAAGCCTTGTAGCTTGTCCTGGGCCCGCTGCTCCACGTCTCTCCCCCTTCTTCTGCCGCTCACTCGTCTCCACTCCGGCTGTCGTGATGCGTTCAGGGCCGCTGCTGCTCCAGCCGTTTCCTCCGGCACGCTCACCTCAAGGCCCCGCTCCATCATATCCCGCGCTGCCTCTCTGGCCGTGTTGTAGGTTCTTACGCCGTCCTCCCAATGAATCCTCATTTTCGTTAGCGGCGTTTGGAATCTAATTTTTTTCTCTTTCAGCGTTTTTTTAATGTTGGCATATTTCTTCCGCTGCTGCACAATTTCTGTCGGGTAGTCATGGTCAAAGAATACCTGTTTGTCGCCGATTCGTATCTTTTTTTTCCATGCTTGTGTCAGGATTCTTTCCTTTATGTCATATTTCACAAAGTTTACCACAACTGACCTGGGTGTAGAGTTTGGTTTCGGGTTCTGTGCGCTCGTTGAATCTGCAGATCCGTTTCTCCGGGCAGTTCCAGCTCTTTTTTTAAGAACTGATCCATGAATTTCGTCATCGAGTTGCCTTCAATGCCCTCCGGAATTCCAAAGATGCGCATATTGCTTCGTCTGGACCTGCTCTCCAAGTCGTTTATTTTCTCCTGCATCCTCTGCGTTTGCGTCGTCAGGGTCTGTAGTTGTTCGTTTGCCTCGCTTTTCCAGTCTTCCAGCTCCGATATTCGGGCCTGCGCTTCTGTCATACACGCCCGCTGGGAGCGCAGCTCCTCCATGTTTTCTGTTAGCTTGCGCTCCATTTCTCTTCGGAGGCCCATAATTTCCTCCTTAATCTCTTTTTTCAGCTCCTCCTTAAGAGCCGCTAAATCCTGCTGTAGCTGCCGCTTGAATTCTCTTAACTCTTTACCCAAACTGGCGATGCCAGTGTTCATGTTTTCGAGTCTGGCGTCCTCCATTTTCTCTGCTGTAGACACCTCGTTCTTTTGGGCTTCGCGTTCAGCGGTTTTTCCTGCGTTGTTGGAGAGGAATTCTTCAATTTTACCCTGCTTTTGTCCTTGTGCCCGGCTCCTTCGTGTTTTCATCCCTTAGTTTATTGATCCACTTATGTCGAGTTGGCCATTTACCGATGATTTTTAATCCGGCTAGGGAGAGCTCTCTGTTTAAGCGTTATGTCTCTCCGCCATCTTCCCGGAAGTCCCCATTTTTTTATTTTTAAGACATTGTCATTTTAAAATCTATATAAATGCAAGTGTGATTTTAAAAAATATAAAATAAAAAAATAGCGGCAGAAAAAATTATATCTTAGACGCAGCTCACTTGCGAGTTGTGCTATTTTTAGAACAGGCCTGCGGGCGACTCATGTGGTCCCTGCAGGCAACATGGTGCCCGCGGGCACCGCGTTGGTGACCCCTGGTCTAGATCCCCTTTGGGTGCAGCACGCAACCCCAATAAAACCCAGGGAAGTTTATTTACCCAATTTGTATCCGTTAGTGAGGCTCTGAGGGCGGCCTTTAAAGATCTGTGAAAACGCTCGCATAACCCATTAGCCTGAGGGTGATAAGCGGTGGTGCAGTGAATTGTCGCCCCTAAGCTGCTGGACATGGCTGACCAAAGCTCCGAGACAAATTGAGGCCCCCTATCGGACGTGATGTCCGACGGAACGCCGAAACGTGCCACCCAGTTTGTCAAAAAAAACGCGAGCGACTTCCTCCGCTGTGGTTGACGCCAGAGGGACTGCCTCCGGCCAGCGCGTGGTGCGGTCTATCATTGTTAACAGATGTGTGAAACCTTGGGAGGAAGGTAGTGGCCCCACGAGGTCGACATGAACGTGGTCGAACCTTCTAGCAGGGATTCGAAAAGGCTCCAGAGGGGCTTTTGTGTGTTTGTGTACTTTGGCGCGCTGACAAGAAATGCAAGTCTTTGCCCATTCTTTTACGTTTTTGCGCAGGCCAGGCCACACAAACTTTTCGGCGACCATTTTAACCGAAGCGCGCACACCTGGGTGCGCGAGGGAGTGAATCGAGTCGAAAATATGGCGGCGCCATGCAGCTGGGACTAGCGGGCGAGGTCGGCCGGTTGAGATGTCGCATATTAGGGGGGGGGGGCACACCGTCGCGTAAACCCCTTTCCTCCAGCCTTAACCCTGTTGGTCCAGACAGGAGTGCGCGCACGTCCGCGTCACTACTTTACTCCTCTGCCATGGCTGCATAATCTATCCCTGCGTGGATTGGTGCTGCGTATGTGTCCGCGTGGGCGAAGAGTTCTGCGGCTGATGTAGTATAATCTGTCTCCTCGCGCTCTGGCGATGTCACAGCGCGAGAGAGGCAGTCTGCTACCACGTTAAGTTTGCCTGCCACATGTCGAATGTCTGTGGTGAACTCTGAAATCGCAGCTAGCCGTCTTTGCTGCCTGCCTGACCACGGTTCGGAAATTTTAGCCATCGCAAAGGTGAGCGGTTTGTGGTCTACAAAACCCGTGAAACGCCGCCCTTCCAATCAGAACCGGAAGTGGCCGATGGATAAATGAAGCGCTAGCAGCTCTCTGTCAAAAGTGCTGTATTTACGCTCAGTTTGGTTTAGCGATTTGCTGAAGAATGCCAAAGGTTGCCAGATTCCGCTGACGTGTTGTTCTACAACTGCCCCTATGGCCAGGTCTGAAGCGTCTGTGGTTAGCGCAATGCGGGCCGAGGGATCGGGATGAACCAACAATGTGGCATTAGCTAGGGCACTTTTTACTTCCGCGAAGGCGCGTTCACGCTCCGGGGTCCATTCGACCGCGTTGGAAGGTTTTTGTTTTCTGAGCGCGTCATATAGGGGCTGCATGAGCTGAGCTGCGTGGGGGAGGAAACGGTTGTAAAAATTAACCATTCCCAAAAATTCTTGCAGCGATTTGACCGTTTGTGGCCGTGGGAAACTTTTTACTGCATGAACTTTGTCTGGCAGTGGGACTGCCCCCTTCGGAGAAACTCTGTCCTAAAAAATCAATTTGTGACACGCCGAATTTGCATTTGGCTGGATTGATTATTAACCCGTGCTCTTCTAGTCTCTGAAAAACCATAGTGAGATGCTGCTCGTGTTCTTCCTCAGACGAGCTGGCTACCAGCATATTGTTGAGGTAGACAAACACGAAAGGGAGGTCGCGTAATACTGCGTCCATCATCCGCTGAAAGGTTTGAGCAGCCCCTTTGAGGCCGAAAGGCATCCGCAAAAATTCAAAAAGACCGAAGGGGGTTATTACAGCTGTTTTAGGAATGTCCTCTGCTCGAACTGGGACTTGATGATAACTGCGGACTAGGTCTATTTTTGAAAAAATGCGCGCACCCGCCAGATGTAGTGAAAAGTCTTGAATGTGAGGAATTGGGTAGCGGTCATGCGCTGTCGCATTGTTTAATCTGCGGTAATCGCCGCACGGCCTCCAAGAACCATCGGATTTCGGGACCATGTGAAGTGGTGACGCCCAGGGGCTTTTCGAGCGTCTGATAATGCCTAATTTTTCAAGGGTGGTAAACTCGTCCCGAGCTATGGTGAGCTTGGTCGCGTCTAAGCGCCGAGCTTTGGCGAATACGGGTGAGCCCGTTGTGGAAATAAAGTGTTCGACCCCGTGTTTAGCCACTGTGGCTGAGAATTTGGGAATTGTGAGTGCTGAAAATTGGGTGAGGAGTTGATCAAACTTACCTCCTGCTGTGGTGACGCTGGCCTGCACGGGTGGTGGAGAAATTCGAGCTGAGCAGGGAATAGAAGCAAAGGACAGTGCATTAACCAAGCGTCTGTTCGCTAGATCAACTAATAACCCATGTGCACACAAAAAATCTGCGCCCAACAAGTTAAAACTCACCGCCGCTACAACAAATGTCCATCTGTAGTTGCGGCCGTGGATGCAGAGGGGCAGGCTCTTTTCGCCAAAAGTGTCGATGATAGAGCCATTGGCTGCCACCGCTCCATTGCCCCGGGGACCCATGGCCCGGTCTGCTTGGGAGGGCATGACAAAGCTTAGTTGAGCTCCCGTGTCGATAAGGAACTGCTTGCCGGTGTGTCCGTCCGTCACATATAAAAACTTGCTTTTTTCGCCGAGAACCACCGCTGTTAACGGCTCTCGGCATGGGCGTTTTCCCGAAATCGTGAATTTGCAGGGGGGGGGGGGGGAACGCATTTGTAAGCCTTCTCAGCGAAGCGGTGGTGGTAATAACAAACGTCGCTCCGTCTGTTACGTCTTGGCCGTGTCGCTGTCACCGCGGGCTGATTCTGCTTGGTGGTTTGTGGCTCCTCGTGGCTCCGGACATCAGCGTTGAGGTCTGTGGATGCTGCTGTGGGTGTCTGCTCCTTGCAGGCGTTGACGAGCTGCTGAGCTTCGTGAGCCAGCGTGCGGAAGTCTTGCTGGGTGCTGCATCGCATGTTGGCAAGCGTCCCTCTCATGTGTGGCGGCAGCGTACTGAGGAATATGAAATGGAAGAGGAAGTTGTCATTGTCCTCTTCTTTAAGTTGCAGCAAGTCCTCCATGAGGGCCTTGGGTCTGCATCCTCTGTGGCCGTAGACTGCCAGGATCTTCTCAGCTCTCTCCTCGGCTGAGGGGACGTAATTTGCCATGATGGTCGCTTTCAGTTCTTTATATTTGTCCTGGGCCGGCGGCCGCTGGATTATGCTCCGCGCACATCTCCAAGTGACGGCGTCGAGTTTGGCGACGATGTGATAGAACTTTGTATCGTCAGCCGTGATGCCTGCAAGTGCAAACTGGGCTTCAGCTTGCTGAAACCACGAGGCGGGGTCTTCCTGCCAGAAGTCCGGCAGCTTGACTGTGACGGCGTTTGTGTGGACCGTCACTGATGTGTCCGCAGGGTGAGAGTGCCTTGCTTCGGCTCTCTCCGCGGCACTGGTGCTCGGTTGAGCCCTCTCCATCACTTCTGCCGTGGGGGAACGTCGTCCATCTGTTCCCCTGTCTGCATGGGCGTCGGCATCTGCCTGGGTCGCCACAGATGAGTCGATCGCGGGCGAACGCCTCTGGTCCATTCTCGCGTCAGGGTCACCAGTGTAGAGGAACTTGAAATAACGAGGCGATGTGATTCATAAACCAAAGTTTATTATCAGCTCCTCTAACAAGTCTCATCTAGGTGCAGCAGCAGAAGTAGTAAGAGGACGAACACCTTCGGCTCTACGAACTTATACTCGCACATAACAAAAGACATGCATATCAAAAGCTGACATCCCTCACTATCTTAATCCCTTCTTTTGTCTTCATACTCCTCCACCTGGCCCTGGGGGGGTCAGGGCAACCCATCCGGTCTCCACCGCAGCGCCTGGGATGCTCTTTGATCTTCACTGGCGGTTGAGACCCTTTGTCCTGTTCTGAGGTGTGAAGTCACTTTACATATGTGATCACTAAACACTCTCACATGCTTAAACATATGTAGGTTATGGGATATATGATTAATATAGACCACAGAAGTGAGCATTTTGACTTTTTTTTTTTTCAATAAACCCGTGACCGAGGTTAAAACTTACAAAAACACAATTTTTCAGTCAATGACCCCTTTAAATAAAAATATAACACTAACAACTGGAGGCAAAATGGCTGAACTATGGCCTTGAATGATTTTTATTATATTTGTTAATGTCTCAAAAACAGAGGCAGCACAAATGATAGTGTAACGTCGGGGCCATTTTAAGGGAGCCAGGGATTTCCCAGCATGCTTTGCCAGTTTGAAACGTTACTGTGTGTGTTAAATGTGTTACTTCTGAGTTATACTGCTGTGTCATTATAACTGCATTATAATGACCCAGCAGTGTTTAGCAGGATTAGGGCAAGATGTATCATGTGTGTGTAACCGTGATGTAAACAGAGGTCTGTGAGAATGACCTCCCCGGCTCTGTGTACTAAGTTGCAAGTTGGGGTTGGGGTGTGTGTAAAATAAATCTGGTTGATCACAGCCATCTGCTCCATTTTCTTTGTGTGAACCCTTGCAAACGTCACACTGGTGTCAGAAGTGGGATATGGAGCGAGATGAGGATCCAGGCGGAGGTACAGCGGCCGGAGCGATTCATCGCTCAACCGGGAACGGAGTGTAGAGCTGAGACGCCGGCCCCTGGAGAGCTTCGCCGCGATGGACGGAGCAGAGCAAACCAGCCCCGCTTCCCGCCCTTTTCAGGGCAGGACGGGCTGGCGATTCCAGAGCGACTAGGAGCGGCAATCGACCGGGAGATGACAGTGTCATCCATCCAGCAGCGGGCCAAGATTCCCCGCTACAACGGCGAGAACCTGTTGGATGACCGCCTGGCCCAGATCGAGCTGGCTGCCGCGCTGATCATCAGAGGAAACCACCATGCTGAGAGCGAGTGGAGGAGGAGCTACGGCACATCACAGCAGCGCGTGCACGAAGGAGACAGCCGTGGCGACGCGAGGAAGGACGGCTTCCGCTGCACAGAGCCAGGGTACATGGCATGGTACTGCCCCGCACACAGCGCACGACAAACTGGCCCCTCGCCGACGCTAAATTAGAGCGAGGTGGCATGGACGGGAAAAAAAGCCGCCTCCTGCAGATGCTTCCCCCGGCAGATGACGTCACAGAGGTGCAGGAGCGACGCAGCGGAGCGAGCAGGACGAAGATGCGGCCACTTTCCAGGCGCGGCAAAGGCTGGACGCATGGATGCGGGCCAGCGGCCGCCTGGGAGAACTGGCAGCGGTGGGAGTCGGCCGGAGCGGGCCTGGGACTCCCGCTGCCAAAGGGACTGTGCGTGGTCCTACAGAGGCTGTCGGATTTGTCCATCCGCCCGCTGGTGGCCAAACCGGAACCCTACCCCAGCCAGATGCTCTGACCGAGACTCAGATGGCCCGTGCATGCCGCCCTGGCACCGGGCTGACTCGCGTTGGATTTCTGAAAGTGGACTTTGAATTTTCTGGGGACAGAAACCAGTCCGGGGGGGGGGGGGGGGGCAGTGTAACGTCGGGGCCATTTTAAGGGAGCCAGGGATTTCCCAGCATGCTTTGCCAGTTTGAAACGTTACTGTGTGTGTTAAATGTGTTACTTCTGAGTTATACTGCTGTGTCATTATAACTGCATTATAATGACCCAGCAGTGTTTAGCAGGATTAGGGCAAGATGTATCATGTGTGTGTAACCGTGATGTAAACAGAGGTCTGTGAGAATGACCTCCCCGGCTCTGTGTACTAAGTTGCAAGTTGGGGTTGGGGTGTGTGTAAAATAAATCTGGTTGATCACAGCCATCTGCTCCATTTTCTTTGTGTGAACCCTTGCAAACGTCACAATACTTTTACTGGGACAAATCTGTCATGTGGTGATCCTCGCGGATCACCAAGAGACGCCACAGAGTTCACCAGAGAGTTTGGCTAAGATGTTATTTATTTCCAGACGTGACAAAACACAACTATGAACCCCTATAGGGCAAACACACACATAACTGAGACTTGGGCTCGTAGGGCTAACCCAGCCGCCACGAGCTAACTGTGACAAACCTATGATGACGAACCTGACATGAAGGTCTCACGGCACTCTCAAACATGACGAGGCGTAGACCCAGACTTGACAAGGAAAACGAGACGTTGACAGAATGTAGACCAATACTCCTGCGTCTTACCGTCGTCAGTGCCGGGCTTAAAAGGGCGAAACACTAACGACGGTAATGACAATCAGCTGACCGGCCATTGACAGGCGGAAACCCCACCGAGCACTTTCACAATAAGAGCCCGGCGAGGCCAGAATACAGCCCGCAGCTGTCAAGGCCGGCAGCGAGAAATAACTTAGCCCGAGCGCGATCAGAACCGGCGCTCGGGTCATAACAAAATCAGCACAAATGTAATACTGACGACTGTCGTTTTGCCCCTTTAAATCAGACAAAGTACCTGAGCTACAACCTCAGGTGACTTTTCTAATTACTACCAATATTTCAACCAAACACATGGCACAAACAACATTTTTCATCACAACTGTGGCAGTAACAACTGACCGCTATCTGATTTTTAGTCAAATTGTTAAGATCTCAAAAACAGGCTTTTTTTTTTCTAGTACAAATCAACAAATGTAGCATCAATTGCAGCACTTTCCGTCAATTTGAACGAAGTGGCAGAGCTGATTGGCCTCTGGGTGACCTTATAATCATTAATATTGAAAAAAAAAATCCCACTATATTCACTGAGCTGGTATCTTAAAAACAACACGGATTCCCCCTCCTCTCCCAGGATGTTATTTTAAGAAACTAAACTTTAAAAACACATGACAAGTTTCTGTTCCTTATCTTTGGGGTTTTGGTGCCATTCTGCAGAAAATGTCAGAGTTCAGGCACTGATGATGTGTGCTGACCTTAAAGTTTGGGCTTCACTATATAAAGGCAGGAACATCTGAATACCCTCTGAGAATCAGCGCTTCAAAACAGTAAGTTCATTAGAGGAATTATTACTTAAATATGTGTGTGCTTGCATGTGTATGTGGACTACAATTTGGGGCAAAGAAAAACTACAAATCCAAGACAATTTTGCTACTACTGATTCGATGTGTTTTTGACATGTCTGTCTGATTTATAATCAATTTGTGCTGTGCAACAAATGTGTCCTGTCTTTTTAGTTTGTTTTTTCCCTCATAACTGTTGCAGGATTACAGGAAGTAAATGCCCCAATCTTAAAAGAAGGGGTTGCAAAACCAAGACAAACAAGTGGAAAAGAGAAATAAGTTCCAAATTTATAGGGAGAAATGTTGACATTTTAAGAGAAAACCAAGTTATGAATTTATAAAAATGAAGACACACTTTGCAGAAAAGGTTTGCATATTAAAGAGGAAAACAATTACTAATATTTCCAGTTTATTCTTTCAACTCATCTGTGTTACCTCCTTTGCAGTAGCTATTTCGATCATTACTAAAAAAGATGAATAACATTCTCCTGTATGTTTACCAGACGACGAAACGTTGAGTTCCCAGGACTGGATCTGAATTTCTGACATGTTCAAGAACGACACAGGTAAAAATTCTTTTATGCAGAATCAAGATTGTTTTTATAAATCTGATTTATTTTTAGTGGTGCAAACTGACAATTGGTTTTTGATGATTAGGTAACCAGTGTCCCTCTGGATATCAGCCTCAGCCAGGTCCCCCCGGATGCCCTCCATGTCCTCCCCCACCCCAGCCATGTCCTCCTGTGGTCCAACCATGTGGAGGACAGGGTCATGGACCTGGTTGTGGGTGTGGCAAAGGGTGCAGTCATGGAGATCATGGGCATCATGATCATCACGGGCACCACGGACACCATGGGCATCATGATCACCATGGACACCATGGGCATCACGGGCACCATGGACACCATGGGCATCATGATCACCATGGACACCATGGGCATCACGGACACCATGGGCATCATGATCACCATGGCCATGGGCACAAGCACGGCCATAGACATGCCCACTGTCACAAGAAGTCTAATGGGGTAAGAGTTAGTGTACAATAACACCAGTCTTCTATGTCCTGTCTTATTGAATCTGATGAATGCCTTTCAGTGACAGTAGTCGAAAGAAAAGAAATGCACACCTGATATTAAAAATAGCTGAAAATAACTAATGAATGCAGTCTTTTGTTGCATACACTTGTATTCCTCAGGAAAACACAAGTTATGGGTTAATAATACAATTTTTAGCGTCTTTAGTGTATTTTATTTAAGTATTAAAGACACCTATTATGGCTTGATCATTTAACTCCTAAAGCTGTTCCCAACAGTAAATGTCCTATACTGTAATTTTTCCTTGCAGGTATTATGAACTATATGCACATTTTGATGTTAAATGAATGAGGATGTGCTCCCACTGGTGCCATTTGCCTTGTTCCATGCAAAATGAAATGGCACTCTGTTCCTCAGTCGGGGGGGGGGGGGGGGGTAGTCACATTAACGTGGTTCCCTCCTGTGCTGATGGCTGCTGTCACCTCCACTCCACCCGTGCATGTCACACGCAGGCAGAGCACAGGCTTGGAGCGGTAACCCCTGATCAGGCTTGCATTTACACTACAGGTTGTGTGGCCGGATAGTGGTAGCTGTCATTCCATGCATTTTAAAAATTAATTAAAACTTTAAGTTAGTTAACATTTCAAGAGTAGCAACAAAATCTGTAGAGAAACTGTCTGTTCATTAAATGTAGAGTATTTTTTCATCTTCCCATTATGAGCAACCAAAAAAAGGTTGGCAGAATCCCCCTCTTCAAGAGAATGGAGGCAGCTGGATCGCACCAACCCCTTGACTGGTGTTCTGCCGATTTGTGGTGCCCTATCAAAAACTGCTACTGTTGTACCAATTGACAGCAGAGTCCATCGACTGATGGTACTTGTTCAAAAACTACAGTTGCTTATCTATATGGTTTTTGCATATCTCCTGAAGATATAATTCACAACAAGCTATGTTACATATTTATTTAAATTACAAACAAGGTCATGTGTACTATCACAATTTGGGCAGCATGTTTTGATACTCAATTTACGTATTCTGAAAGTGGCTATGGATCCTGGATCAAAGGATAATTTCATAATTTCACCTACTGTACACACTTTCCAAAGTTTGACAATATATATCTTACAATTGCAATTTCTGAAAAACTGCTTAATTTCAATTGCGCCACGGACATTGCATTCTTGAAATATGCACTCTGTGATTGGCTGTTGGGACTGAGGTCATTGTCACCATAGTTGTAGTCTTTCCAGTGTTCTACCCGAAACAAGACAGTTACATAGTGCTGCTTTAATTCTCCACTCAAGATACACCCACCCAGCTGTTTATGCCCACAGTTACACCCGGTTTAGTTGTGTCCTCCCTGGAGGGTTAACGTGTGTCTCTGGTGTCCATCTGTCCTGCAGTCCTCCAGCAGCTCCAGCAGCAGTGACTCAGATTAGAGGAGGATTTCTTCTAGAAACAACTCACAACCAGGAAATTCTTCAACAATGATCACTTTCTTTTACCAATTTTTTTGTAGACTCACTGGTTGTATTTGAATTTCATAAGTTTGGAGAAATAAAACTATTTGAGTAAACAACAGGTGCATGGCTTCATTTATTGATTCTTTCCCCTCCTGTGTCATATGATGACTCCTTTCTGAATTTATCATGAGATTATTATATGTATATTTTGGATTTCTGTGATGGAGTTAGTTCATTTGGGTGTGAACACAGGTTGCTAAAAAATGCACACAGCTTTAATCAAAAAAGTGACACTAATGTGGAAGTTTTTCCACAGCTGCGTTCCAACTAACAACCAGCAGATGGAAGCAAAGAAATCTGGTTGTACAAAAATGTAAGGCTGTGACATACAGTGGTGTGAAAAAGTGTTTGCCCCTTCCTGATTTCTCATTTTTTTTGTAGGTTTGTCGCACTTAAATGTTTCAGATCATCAAACAAATTTAAATATTAGACAAAGATAACACAAGTAAACATAAAATGCAGTTTTTAAATTAAAGTGCTTATGATTAAAGGTCTGATGACACGATTTTGACTGCATCTAATTTTGTAACACATAATTTCAATATGACAAAATAGGTGGGTCTGTGCAGTTCTAAGTCAAACAGGCTTGTTTTCAAGTGAATATCCAACGTTTCCAAGAGCGCCATGTCACCAATTGTGTCAGTGGCTGGAAAACCCCCGGCCATGTTGTGACGTCAGCAGGAGAACACAGCGCTTGGCTGCCCATTGAACACACAGGATGGAAACGAGAGAAAACATCGACGATGGTTCCAGCACATGTAGTCTGGAATTGGTTTATGTTGTCCAATCTTCAGACGATTATAGTTCAGAAGAATGGAATGACAATGAAGAATCTGGGGGCATCAGACCTTATTTTGAGCCGTACCAAGTGGACATCATGCCTAGTGAGTCAGACTCAGAGAGTGACGGTGGTGAGGCACACATGGTCGGCACAGCAGCAGCGACAAACACACGGCAGGGGAACACTGAGTGGTATGCTTTTGTTACAGATATTGAAACAAATTATTTGTTCATAAATATAATTTATTTAAACCTGATTTTTCAATAAAAACATAGCAGTGTATTAATAATAAAATTGAAACATCTACCTGAAACTGTCAATGCCCCCCCCCCAAAAAAATAAACAAATCAAAAGATACTATTTTTTATTTTTGCAGGTGCCAGGGTGGTCTGCGTGTGATCATGACAACAAAGGAGGAGAGTATTTGCTGTCAGGAGCAGGACAAGGTGAAGCAGAAAATTCTGGACGGTGCTATAAATTGTATCACTGGTCATCACAACTTCCCTGCGGTGTGTCTGAATGAAGATGTGTTGGAAGTTGCCGACTTCACCTATAAACATTATGTGAATGTGGATTATGGGAACAATTGGAAGCGCTATACAGCTTACAGACAGTTCATCCGATGGTGCTACCACTACCTTGCTGAGAAAGTCCGTGTGCTAATACCTGCCTGTGTCATTAACAAGGTCAGAGAGACCTTTCCACTACAAGAGGGACAATATGTTGGTTTTACTTATGCTGACTAACTACCTTTATGTTTTCATGTTATTGTTTTTCATTCAATAAATGTTTATCTGACCACAACTGTTGTCAATTTTTACAAGAAAATAAAATTAATAATATTTATAGTGTGATACTTGAAAATCTCATAACTGTTGTCATCATTTGGATGTTGCATGCAATCCTGTATCAATCCTGGGTATTTGAACAAGAAATAGAATGGTTTTTTTATTTTGTAAATATAGTTGTTTTTTTTTAGTAAATTAGAGCATACTCATGGCCATAACTTATCATTTTAAAGTTCAATTATCTGTAAAACCCCCTTAGAAATTAAAATTATTCTCTGTGTTACTGATGGCAATATCCTTAAAAATAATGTATTCCCTATTATTTATGTCTCATAAAAAATGCAATTTTGTTTGCTATCATTGCTTGTTAGCTGCTTTTGTCTTGTATTAACTGGCATGTGATTTTCAACAATAATAAAAGCAATACAAGCAACTGATAGTCCTCATTTTTTCTAGAGTTTGGTCACAAGAAAAACAATACTCATAACTGGTATAGCACACATGTACTATAACTATCAAAAATATTAAATTAATTACTATAACAGGAAAAAGTCCAAATTAATGGTAATGAATACAATATAGTCAGTTGGTGTCACAAACCAAGCCCGTTATCCTGTAGGCTCAGTTCTGACTGTTCTCTGTGGCTCAGGCATCGGGTTTATTATGTATTATCTTTTGAGTTCTTGTTGTTTTTATGTCTGTGTTCCTTTTCTTTTCCATGCCTGTAGCCTCCGCTCTGGCTGGCGGTTGTTGGGCAGCTGTTTTGACTCACTTTCAGGTAGGCGCTGTCCAAGATTCGCCAGTCTGACCACGCCCCCTCTCTCTTTGACAGTCAGCTGTTCATGTTTTTGTGTGCATCATCTGTCGTGTTGTTAGCCAGCCAACATTGCCAACACTATCACGACATGTTAGCCACTCCACACAGCCGTGGTTCTGTTGCGCCCCTTGAAGCGATGTCGGCCCTGGGGCGCAACCTTGGTTAACACGTCTCCTCTCCATGCGTTCGCTGGGCAATGTTGGCCCCGAACACCAAGTGTAAGTGTTTTTGTTTATTTTTGTAAGTATTCACCTTTTTGGGAACTGATAGAAAAATTCCATATTATTATTATTATTTTGTATCATGCCTTTCCTATTTCATGTCTGATGTTTATATGTGCATTCCTTGTAGAATAAGTTCATATATTCCTATATATTATTCTTTCATGTCTGTGAGCAAGTATTGTCTAACTGTGGCCTTCAGAGAATGTATGCGGATGCTGAGACTGAGGGTCAGTCAAGCGTAAAAGTTACATTGATGATCTCTTTGACATGCCCTGCTCTTCTGTGTCCTAGGAATGTGCTGAAACTATCAGTTCGTAGATTAGATTTACAGACATCCTGGCTCCAGATGACTGTGGCCTTCGTTCTTTGTTTATCTAGCCTGAGGAGCAGCTATAAATACCAAGCTTAGAGAATATATGTTCAGAGATTTGGTGTGTGTGTCAGCTGAAGGCTGTGCTCTGTAATCTCTCCCTCAAAATGGACATTGAGGTTTTAATTCTGTTTTATCCTTTTATGTGTTATGTGTTTATTTTTTTATAATAAATATACTTGGATCCAATATTCCGCCTGATCTTTGACTTGGAATAATTTATGCTCAAAATTATTCTCACAGGAACTGTTGTCATCAGTCTCATGTTCAATACATGTGCTGTGGTGAATCCTGCGCATAAATCCATTCATCCTTCTCCTCCTCCGTGCGCTGCATAAAAGCACACGAGGCGGCTTATGACAGTTGGAGCTGAAGCGTGTGATGTGGTCTTTCACGGCCTGCTGTTTATCTAAGTCTGCGACACAACGCGAAGGCATAACCGTAAAACTAAAACAAGAAACCAGAGAAACTGTCTGCTACAAAGCTGCTGGCATTCCAGTCAACAACACCAGCCTCCGTTCTCTTGCTTACGTCATTTCAGCCTCCTTCTTCATTCGATGGGTGGTCCCACAGTCCAGTCAGTGGCTCTTGTTTTTGATGATAACTATGTTACGCAGGCGCGCTTGTAACTATTATATTGATCATCGACAATGACTTTTTGGCTTATACAACATGCAAAAAAATGTCAAAATCGTGTCATGAGCACTTTAAGGGGAAAAAAATCCAAACCTACATAGCCCTGTGTGAAAAAGTGATTGCCCCCTAAACCAAATAACTGGTTGGGCTACCCTTAGCAGAAACAACTGCAATCAAGCATTTGCGATAACTGGCAATGAGTCTTTTACAGTGCTGTGGAGGAATTTTAGCCCACTCATCTTTGAAGAATTGTTGTAATTCAGCCACATTGGCGAGTTTTCAAGCATGAACTGCCTTTTTAAGGCCATGCCACAGCATTTCAATCAGATTCAGGTCAGGACTTTGATTAGGCCACTCCAAAGTCTTCATTTTGTTCTTCTTAAGCCATTCAGAGGTGGACTTGCTGGTGTGTTTTTGATTATAGTCCTGCTGCAGAACCCAAGTGCGCTTCAACTTGAGGTCACGAACAGATGGCTGGACATTCTCCTTCAGGATTTTTTGGTAGACAGCAGAATTCATGGTTCCATTTACCACAGCAAGTCTTCCGGGTCCTGAAGCAGCAAAACAGCCCCAGACCATCACACTACCACTACATTTTACTGTTGGTACGATGTTACTTTTCTGAAATGCTGTTACTTTTATGCCGAATGTAATGGGACACACACCTTCCAAAAAGTTCAGCTTTTGTCTCACCAGTCCACAGAGTATTTTCCCCAAAGTCTTGGGGATCATCAAGATGCTTTCTAGCAAAACCGAGAGGAGCCTTTATGTTCTTTTTGCTCAGCAGTGGTTTTCGTCTTGGAACTCTGCCATGCAGGCCATTTTTGCCCAGTCTCTTTCTCATGGTGGAGTCATGAACACTGACCTTAGCTTAAGCAAGTGAGGCCTGCAGTTCTTTGTATATTGTTGTGGGGTCTTTTGTGACCTCTTGGATGAGTCATCGCTGCGCTCTTGGGGTAATTTTGGTCAGCCGGCCACTCCTGGGAAGGTTCAACACTGTTCCATGTTTTTGCCATTTGTGGATAATGGCTCTCACTGTGGGTCACTGGAGTCCCAAAGCTTTAGAAATGGCTAGAAAATTGAACTCAGCTTTCCAAAGATGTGATAAACCACAGTTATGTTTTAACAGGGGGGCAATCACTTTTTCACACAGGGCCATGTAATTTTGGATTTTTTTTTTTTACCCTTAATAATAAGCACCTTCAATTAAAAACTGCATTTTACATTTACTTGTGTTATCTTTGTCTAATATTTAAAGTTATTTGATGATCTGAAACATTTAAGTGTGACAAACATACAAAAAAAAAAGAGAAATCAGGAAGAGGGCAAACACTTTTTCACACCACTGTATTTGGACTGTAAAGACTAGTTTTCTTGACTGTGAAGAGTTTTGAAAAACTGACGACAGTATTGTCTGGTGTGTTCAAGCAACTGAAAAAGAAATCTGTAAACGCTTCACATTTAAATATTTGCACAAGTCCACCAGACTACCAGTGAAATGTTTACGTATATTACACGTATTATATGTATAATTTGACATTTATTTTAATAAAATATAAACCTTTCTGGCTGTTACAAATACTTGAAAAACTTTTGATAAAAATACAAAATAAATTGACTCGTTTTGCCCTCAGTTAAAGGTGAACTTGGTAATATATTCATGAAAACTAATTTAAAAAATAACTCAACAAAATGTTTAAAAAGATGCAGATGCAGAATTTATATTCTTCAAAAAATTATATATATATATATATATATATATATATATATATATATAAATAAAAGAAAAAAATACTTTTAAAAAATATTAAAGGTCCGAAATAATATTTATATACGAGCAGCTGGATGATGAGACGATGGTGGCTGGTAACAGAGATGTATATTAACACTAGATAGGACATGGCTAACATTTTCATGACAAATGGACCCACCACATTCTGTAGGTAATTATGATTGACAGCACCTGCAGCATTGTGATAACGGGACATTTCCCCTCTCAATCAACTTCTTAATCAGAGTGCGCTGTTCTTCTGAACAATATCTGGAATGACCCATTTTATTTAGAATTTTCAGAGAGAAGTGCACTATAATCAGCATGGACAACATCTGTGCCTTTCTCCCTTAAAGGCTGGAATTGACAAGTTTTTTCACTAATTTACCTCCACACTGCTGTTATTTTTCTGGTGTCGATTCAGTTACACAGAATCAGCTGCATGCATGTCATGACGGTTGGGTCTGTTGGTTTTCTTGCTATTACACTAATAGAGATTATTTGGGGATGGCAGTGGCTCAGGCGGTAGAGCAGGTTGTCCAATAACCACATGGTTGGCGGTTCAAATCCCACTCTCCCCAGATAACCTGCCATTGTGTCCCTGGACAAGACACTTCACCCCAATTGCTCCTGGTGAGTCTGAAAGCGCCATGTTAAGCAGCATGCCACCATCAGTGTGTGAAAGGGTTTCGTTTATTCAGATCCCCATTAGTTGCTATTGTAGTAGCAGCTATTCTTCCTGGGGTCCACACACAAAAACAATAAAATCACACATACATTGATACAATAGCACTGTTTACAATTTATAGCAAAAAAAATTATAACATTACAGACTAAGTTCTATACCAAACCATAAAATTAACAATTCCAATAGACATGACCCATAAACAATTAACATAATTCTTTCTTCATAAGCAACATTCTTAGTTTCTTTTTGAAACTTTTCCCATTTCTGTTCTGAATTAAACAGGATGGAAGTTTGTTCCAATGTGATATAGCCCTATACATCACAGTTTTCTTTAAAGCATTTGTTTTTGGTAGTGGTAAAGTAAATTGTCGCATTTGTAGCACCCATAATGGTAACATTATGTAGCTCACATATTTCACTGCAGAGACCCAAGCATAGAAGGACTTTAAGCTTGCGGTGTGTATTGACATCTCAGATGGACAATGAGTCTGGACCACCTGCGGACTTGGGAAGAAGTCAGAGGATCTGGAGCGAGAGCCTGAAAGGACTGTCTGACCTCCTGGGGTCAGACAGAAGAGCAAAGAGGACTTTGAAGTGACTGAGTGTAAATAGAAGGATTTGACTTGATTGTGTGATTCTGTGTTTGATGTGTGGGTATAAATGTATGTGGGTTTACCGCAGCTCTTTCTCTTTTTTCCTGACAGAGAGAGAGAGCTGGGGAGTTGAGATGAATAAACCATACTGAGAAATTATCCAGTCTCATCATTTCATGATCCCCACATTGGTGACCAAGACGTACGATGCCGGGAGAACGTTACCCTGACCCGGATTCACCGGAGACCGACCGCACGAGCACAGGCTCGATTAAGCTCCCCGAGTTCTGGCAAGACGACCCGCACTCATGGTTCCAACACGCGGAATCGCAGTTCGTGCTTGGGGGAATATCAGCAGATGACACCAAGTTTCATAATGTCATCGCAAGTCTCGACAGCCGCACAGCTTGATGTGTGCGGAGCCTGGTGCAGCAGCCGCCCGCTGCTGGCAAGTACGACGCGCTGAAAGCCGCCCTCATCGAGAGTTTTGTGCCATCAGCCGAGGTGAGGGCCAGGCGGCTTCTGGACCTGCGCGACAGAGGAGGACGCAGAGCGACCGACCTCATGGAGGACATGCTGCAGCTGATCGGGGCAGACAATGATGCGTTTCTGTTCAAACACATCTTCTTGAGGACCCTCCCAGCACACATGAGAGGTACCCTGTCTGGCATGAGGTGTGTGAACCAGCAAGACTTCTGCGCGCTGGCCAGGGAAGCGCAGCGGCTCCTCGACGCCTGCGACGAGCAGGAGACTCCCGTGGCAGCAGCAGACCTCGGCGCGGCAGCCGGAGGCAGTGAGGAGCCGGAGGCAGCAGGAGCAACCCCAGCGACGACGGCAGCGGCGCGGTCCCGAGGCAGAGGAGGGGACGGCCTCTGTTTTTACCATCGACGCTTCGCTGAGAAGGCGCACAGATGCATCCCGCCGTGCAGTTTCAAGAAACAGGGAAACGCCCGGACCGGGGGTCGTTAGCAGCTTCGACTCTCGGTGAACAGAACAAGCTGCTTTATCTAACAGACGCGGGCTCCGGGCGGCAATTCCTCGTGGACACCGGAGCCCAGAGGAGTTTCATCACCGCGACCTATGCGGATCGTGTGGCGGGGCCCCGCGGAGACGGAGCGACGGCGGCGAACGGCTCGTCGATCAAAACGTTCGGGGAAAGAACTCTATGCCTGTCTTTGCACGGCCGCACCTATGAATGGACCTTCATAGTAGCGGCGGTGAGTTTCAACATGTTAGGCGCTGACTTTTTGTGCTCACATGGCTTGTTAGTGGATCTGGTTAATAGACGCCTAGTAAATGCACTCTCCTTTTGTTCTATCCCTTGTGCAGCTCGAGTGTCCCCGCCGCCAGTACAGACCAACGTCGCCACAGCAGGCGGCAAGTTTCACACTCTTCTAACCCAGTTCCCAGCACTCACAGTTCCCACGTTTTCAGCTAAGGTTGCGAAGCACGGGGTGGAACACTTTATCACCACAAGTGGCCCACCAGTTTTTGCGAAAGCTCGGCGCTTGGATGCAGCTAAGCTCTCCATTGCGCGTGAGGAGTTCGCCAATCTGGAAAGGTTGGGCATAATTCGCTGCTCGAAGAGCGCTTGGGCCTCCCCCCTGCATATGGTGCCTAAGGCTGACGGCTCGTGGAGACCTTGTGGTGATTACCGCAGGTTAAACAATGCCACAGCGCAGGACCGCTACCCAATTCCGCATATCCAGAATTTTTCAATGCACTTAGCGAAGGCGCGCATTTTTTCTAAAATAGACCTGGTCCGCGGTTATCATCAGGTCCCGGTTCGACCAGAGGACATTCCCAAAACAGCGGTAATAACCCCGTTCGGGCTTTTTGAATTTTTACACATGCCTTTTGGCCTTAAAGGCGCCGTGCAAACCTTCCAACGAATGATGGATGCCGTGTTGCGCAACCTCCCTTTTGTTTTTGTCTACTTGGACGATATTTTAGTCGCCAGTGCCTCCGAGGAGGAACACGAAAAACACCTCACCACGGTTTTTCAGAGGTTGGGAGCGCACGGGTTGATAATCAACCCAGCCAAGTGCCATTTTGGCGTAGCGCAAATCGATTTTTTAGGACACCGCGTCTCCCCAGAGGGAGCAATCCCTCTGCCGGCCAAAGTACGCGCAGTGGCGGAGTTTCCCCAGCCACAAACGGTAAAAGCGTTGCAAGAGTTTTTAGGAATGGTAAATTTTTATAACCGTTTCATACCCCACGCAGCTTATGCAACCGTTATACGCCGCGCTTAAAAAGCAGAAGCCCTCCAATGTGATCGAGTGGTCCCCGGAGCGGGAGCGCGCATTCACAGAGGTTAAAAAAGCACTGGCAGACGCAGCAGTGCTGGCTCACCCAGACCCATCAGCCCGTATAGCGCTAACCACCGACGCGTCAGATGTGGCAATAGGGGCCGTTGTAGAGCAGCAAGTCGCCGGGGTTTGGCAACCGCTCACTTTTTTTCAGCAGGTCCTTGCGCGATGCTGAGCGGAAATACAGCGCGTTTGACAGGGAGCTGCTAGCGCTCCACCTGGCCATTCGCCATTTCCAGTTCTGGCTGGAGGGGCAACGTTTCACCGCGTTTGTCGACCACAAACCGCTCACTTTTGCAATGTCCAAAATTTCAGAACCGTGGTCAGGACGGCAGCAGAGACAGCTGGCCGCAATTTCGTAATTTACCACCGATATTCAGCACGTAGCCGGTAAACTCAACGTAGTAGCGGACTGTCTCTCATGCACGGTAACAGTGCCTGTCCGCGCGGAAGCGGGCTGTACTACCGCAGACGCGGGGTGGGGTAACAGCGCGGACGCGGACGCGCATGCGGCCCCTGTTCCCGTGGGGATAGATTATGCAGCCATGGCAGCGGAGCAGAGCGGAGACGCAGACGTGCGCGCGCTCCTGTCTGGACCAACAGGGTTAAGGCTGGAGAGCAAAAGTTTACAAACCGGTTCATCCCCTCTAATCTGTGACGTATCCACCGGGCGACTGCGCCCGGTGGTACTGGCCGCGTGGCGCCGTCGCATTTTTGACGTGGTGCACTCCCTGGCGCACCCGGGAGTACGCGCTTTGGTGAAAATGGTAGCGGAGAAGTTTGTTTGGCCGAGCCTGCGCAAGCACGTGAAAGAGTGGGCGAAAGCCTGCATGGCTTGCCAGCGGGCCAAAGTCCACAGGCACACGAAGGCCCCTTTAGAACCGTTCCACATTCCGGCTAAGAGATTCGATCATGTGTACGTAGACCTAGTGGGCCCCCTGCCGCCGTCACAAGGGTTCACACATCTCTTGACAATAGTGGACCGAACCACACGTTGGCCGGAAGTGGTCCCGTTAACGTTGACCACAGCGGCAGAGGTGGCTCACGCTTTTTTAACAGCCTGGGTAGCGTGGTTCGGGGTTCCGTCGGATATTACGTCCGATAGGGGACCTCAATTTGTGTCGGAGCTGTGGTCAGCAATGGCCAGCGGCTTAGGAGCGGCAGTCCACCGCACTACCGCTTATCACCCCCAGGCCAACGGTTTATGCGAGCGTTTTCACAGGTCTTTGAAGGCAGCCCTCAGAGCATCGCTCACGGATGCAGATTGGGTAAACAAACTACCATGGGTTTTATTGGGGTTGCGTTCGGCACCCAAAGAGGACTTAGATGCCTCACCCGCAGAATTGGTTTTTGCACAACCTCTCAGGCTGCCCGGCGAGTTCCTACCAGCCCATGCGGCACCAGGGCGCCCCCCGGTGCGGGGACCTCTGATTGGCACGGGAGCAGAAATGCGGGCCCCGCTCATCACACTTTTCCGCGTGTTTTCGTTCCCAAGGCTTTACAAAACGCTGAATTTGTTTTTGTCAGGCACAACGCTCAGCGACACAGTCTCCGCCCAGCATATGACGGTCCATTTCGAGTGCTGGAAACCGGGGAGAAATATTTTGTGCTAGATTTGGGGGGCAGGAAAGAAACATTCAGTATTGACAGTATTGATGACTACAGACCTGTAGCGCTCACCTCTGTAGTCATGAAGTCCTTTGAGCGCCTGGTCCTGCCCCACCTCAAGTCCATCACCACCCCCCTCCTGGACCCGCTGCAGTTTGCCTACCGAGCCAACAGGTCTGTAGACAACGCAGTCAACCTGGCCCTCCACTCCATCCTGCAGCACCTAGACTCCCCGGGAACCTACGCCAGGATCCTGTTTGTGGACTTCAGCTCCGCATTCAACACCATCCACCCCGCTCTGCTCCGGGACAAGCTGTCCCTGCTCAACGTGCCTGACTCCCTCTGCAGGTGGATCACCGACTTCCTGACGGACCGGAGGCAGCATGTGCGGCTGGGAAAGACTGTCTCAGACTCTGCTAGCATCAGCACCGGATCACCCCAGGGCTGTGTACTTTCCCCCCTACTCTTCTCCCTTTACACCAACTCCTGCACCTCCAGCCACCAGTCTGTCAAGTTGATCAAGTTTGCGGACGACACCACCCTCATCGGGCTCATCTCCAACGGCAACGAGTCCGCCTACAGGAGTGAGGTGGCCCAGCTGGCGTCCTGGTGCAACAACAACAACCTGCAGCTGAATGCTCTGAAGACAGATGATTGAGATGATTGTGGACGATTGAGATGATTGTGGACTTCAGGAAAGTCACAACCCCTCTGCGCCCCCCCCCCCACACCTCCACCCTCACCCTCACAGGCTCTCCCATCACCACTGCTGATTCCTTCCGCTTCCTAGGCACCACCATCACCAGGGACCTCAAGTGGGAGCCGACCATCAGCTCCCTCATCAAAAAGGCCCAGCAGAGGATGTTCTTCCTGCGGCAGCTGAGGAAGCTCAAGCTACCCACCAAGATGTTAGTGCAGTTCTACACAGCCATCATCGAGTCCATCCTCACCACCTCCATAACCGTGTGGTACGCAGGAGCCACTGCCAGGGACAGACTAAGGCTGCAGCGCGTCGTGCGCACTGCTGAGAAGGTGATCGGCTGCAAGCTCCCATCTCTCCAGGATCTGTACATCTCCAGGACCCGGAGGCGTGCTGGCCGGATCATAGCCGATCCCTCACACCCTGGTCACGTACTGTTTGCCCCTCTCCCCTCAGGTAGAAGACTTCGGTCCATCCAGACTAAAACCTCCCGTCACATGAACAGCTTCTTCCCCTCTGCCATCAGACTGCTGAACACTAAGTGACTTATTGACTCTCGTGCACTATGTACAGCAGCTCAACCAGACTCATGTCAATCATCACTGTTTTCTTCCTGCATTACCGACTGCACTATATGGTTCTCCACATTATCTGCTGCTCGCTAATATATTTAAACTGCTGACTAGTATTACTCACTCTTATTCTACACTTTATTGCATGTATAGTTTATTTCTTTTATTTTATCATGTTTAATGTTGCAGCATTGCACCAAGACAAATTCCTAGTTTGTGTACTACACGAACAATGGCAATAAATCTGATTCTGATTCTGATAGATTAAAGCCTGCCTTTGTGTTGCATGACGAATCTGTACGACCAGCGAGGACGCCTCGATGCGGCAGACCACCCAGGGAACAGCCCCTGGAGCCCCCGCAGGGGACAAATAACCTTTCTCCCCCTCATTCCACAGATTCGCCGCAAGACGGCACAACACAGACTGTGAAACCTGCGTACAGCAAGTTTGGGAGGAGGTTGAAGCCCAGACTACGGGCAGAGTGATGTGTGTTTCGTTCAAACTGTGTAGGCCGTGCTGTAAATTCCGCAGGTGGGGGGTGACATATGCTGTATTGCCATTAGGATACGGTTATCGGGTGTGCCCATTCTTTGGCGTTTGGGGGGGAGTGATGTAGCACCCATAATGGTAACATTATGTAGCTCACATATTTCACTGCAGAGACCCAAGCATAGAAGGACTTTAAGCTTGCGGTGTGTATTGACATCACGCCTCAGATGGACAATGAGTCTGGACCACCTGCGGACTTGGGAAGAAGTCAGAGGATCTGGAGCGAGAGCCTGAAAGGACTGTCTGACCTCCTGGGGTCAGACAGAAGAGCAAAGAGGACTTTGAAGTGTTTGAGTGTAAATAGAAGGATTTGACTTGATTGTGTGATTCTGTGTTTGATGTGTGGGTATAAATGTATGTGGGTTTACCGCAGCTCTTTCTCTTTTTTTCCTGACTGAGAGAGAGCGAGCTGGGGAGTTGAGATGAATAAACCATACTGAGAAATTATCCAGTCTCATCATTTCATGATCCCCACACATTACACATTGTCTGGTATTATGATTATATCTATCATTTGTATACATCAACTGTGAATACAAATATAAAGGTCTTCTAAAGACAATATTTCTTAGGAACTGAACCAAACTATATGTCAACCTTTCATCCACAGTCAACCATAATAGTCTAGCATGCATTTCCTTAACACTATCTCGTAATGACATCTGAGCGCTAGGCGAGCAGCTCTGTTTTGAGTGAGCAGGATTTTATTAAGATCTTGTCTTGTGGCATTAGACCAAATAGCTGAACAGTAGTCCTGATAGGAAAGAACCAAAGACTGTAATACTTGTTTTATTGTTCTTTCTGTAAACAGGGTAGCACATCGCCTAATTAAAGAAATCCCTCTACTCATTTTAGCAACAGTGTTATTAATATGGGTTGACCATGACAATGCTCCATCAACTGTAACTCCTAGCAATTTAATTTCTTTAACTTGTTTAATAGGTACACCTTCTAAGGAAATACACAGTTCCTCATCTGCTCTAAGGGCATACCTGGAACCAAGCAAGAGGGTTTTAGTTTTTTCCAAATTCAGTTTTAGTTTGTTCTCAACAACCCAATGAGAGATCAACATCAGCTCATTCCTGTAGCATTTTTTGCATTTCTTCAATATTGCTTGCAGGTATGTTAAATAGTAGTATCATCTGCATACATAACAATGGATGAGCTTTTTAACATACATGGTAAATCATTTGTAAATATAGAATATAATAAGGGCCCAAACAGCTACCCTGTGGTATACCGGACTGTAGAGTTTTAATATCTGTCAAGGCACCATTAAACAGAACACACTGTTTTCTATTAGTTAAGTAACTTCTCATCCATTCAATCGCTGATGTTTTAAAACCATAAGCAGGATGGATGGATAGCAGGATCTGTAAAGCGCTTTGGTCATCAAGAGATGAGAATAAAAGCGCTGTATAAGTGAATGCCATTTACACCTACTAGTAAACCATTTGTCATGTAGAAAAATAATTAATTCCAAAAACAGTGGTTGATCAGGTTAGTGATGTCAGACTGCTACTATTCTGAACATAACTGTAAGTACCCAATTTGATACTAATTTTCAGTATTGATTACTATCAGAATATCAATATCTTTGACAACCCTTGAAACTCTACACCCAAGGTTTCATAGAAACTGTAAAGCTGCTCATTAAAAAGTTTCTGGAAGACTATCTCTTGTCAAACAACCCCCCACAGTGGAGAAGGGACGGCATAGCAAGATGTTTGGAATGCAAGTGAACACCAGTTACTGTCATTAACAATTATTAGGAAACCTGTGAATAAAAATCGTTTATTGTTATTGAGAAATATACACACTCCTGGAACAGCCATTGTTGGAACAGACTGGTGTATAAGCCAAAATAAAACAAACCGACACCACTGAGGTGGTCTCCAACCTGCAGCTGAAGAGTCACATGCAGTTCTGTATCCATGACCTTTTTTTTTTTTTTTTTTTTGGCAAAACAAGAAAATAGGTGCAAATTCCCATCAATAAAAGTTGCCGTGTCAGGGACAGCATAACATTAAATTACTGCAAAGGTTCAGTCTCCTCTCCCCCTCAGAGACCACATTTCAGCAGGTGTTTGTTCAGGGTGCTGTTCTTCTGTTCTATGATGTTTCGCATAAGGAAGATATGTGTGGAAGGTTCCATTTTGTTCATGAAGTAGTTGTTTTTACGCAGAGCACCAAAAAGCTGCTCTACAGGCCGACTACTCAAGCATCCCTGTAGCTCTGGGACCAGATCAGCCCGTCGAAGCTCGTCCTTGGGGTCTGCTGTGACTGACTCGTGGAGCTTATTACAGAGCATATAATGGTGGCTGGAGCCCGTCACAGGATGACCGTTTTCCTCTGGGTTCTGGAGTTTCTCACCAAGCCAAGGAAGATGTACTCGAAGTTTCTGATGGATCGCAGCCTTGATATTTTCTTCTGTGGGTTCAGCAAGCCTTCCCTTGTGGGGCTGGAATGGAGGATTGTCTGGGACTCTCTGGTTGGCATGGGAAGCCAAAGTGCTCGCAGACTCGTATATGCAGACATTTGGGATGTGCTCCCATGAAAGAAGAAGGTCGGCAAAATCCCTGGGGCTTTCCTGTCTGAGGTTAAACTTTATGCTGTAAGTGATTCCATGGGGGCATGTGATCACAGACCAGCTTCCTGTGAAAGAACCAAAAGGAAACCAGTACAACTTTTTAGTGGTACTTCACAATAGAGCCCACAAATTACAGGGTAGGTACAAGATAAATGCCAGGAAGAACAGGGTAGAGAATGGAGGGGTGGGGGAGGGGGACCTTGGTAAAAGTAGAAACAGAGAAAGTAATGGGTAAGTACTGGGATGTGGGCTGTATTATGCCTGGGCTTTCATCTGACATAACTAACCACAAACACAGGCTAGAAACAAGGAAATGACTGAAAAAACAGGGTTAAACGGGGAAAAACTAGGTAGAAACATGGTAGAAATACTGAGAAAAACAGGATGGAAAAAAAAACCCTGGTAAAAACAGCAAGGGTATGCTCACTCTGTAGTGCCTGTCCCATACTGACCAAGGTTTAAACCCTAAAGTCTGTAACGCTTGATAAGTGTGATCACTCCCTACTGTTCTGTACAATGGAACATTTCCCCAGCTCTGGAACGGTTGATAGAGGTAGTCTCAAATGCAAATGTTGTTGGCCATGTTGGGGAACCATGCTAAACAAAAAATGTGCAGCCCCCCCCCCCCCCTTCCCGACAGGGGAGCAGAGGGCCATTTCACTTCACAAGTCACCTGGCACCAGTGAGAGCACACACTAAAAGAAGTAAATATTGGGGGGAAGGCTGCATTTTGCCTGGACCTCCAACCGACATAATTACTCCATAAGTAAATGAAAAAAGGAAAAAGACATGGTAAAACAGAGAAAAGACAGGGTAGACAGTTAAAAAAAAAAAGGGGAAAACAGTAAGTAAGACTGAATTTGGGCTTGGGACAATGCTAATGGGACAATGCTAATTGCTTGGGACAATGCTAATGCACACATGGCTGTATTTATGCTTGATTTGCACCTACTGTTCCAATAAACACTGACGCATTTGCATTAGCCATCATATTTGCGTGTTCATAGTTAAAAAATTGAGGCTGCACACACACAGCCACAGAGGGACCATGTGGACCCCAGCAGACTGGAGAGGATGACAAAATTTACGTCACGCAAGGCTCATGGTTCAGTTCAGCCTAAGGGTTAGGTAATGGATGTGACGGCTGCATTATGCCTTTCACCCTGCCCCCATCCCTTTAGTACTTACCCTGTAATTTTTTGGGCTGTGTTAGAAAATGCTTTTATTTTTTTATTTAAACTGTATACAGCTTCTTACCCAAGGCGTCCTGGATGAACTGAACTACTTTCTCATGGGTCTGCTTGCTCTTCACTGCGTCCAGTAGACGACTGCAGAGGTCTGTCCTAGAACCTTTGGTGTCAAGGTCACAAGACTTACAAAGTATCCTGAGATTCGACACCTGGAATAAATTTTAAAAACACAATCTGGATTAGGCAGCTAGAACATCAGATATATCACATCTATTTAAAATGCTTAATATTAAGGACATTTATTATTCATATGAAGTGCTATTAAGTATGAGCACTTCATATGAAGTGCTCCTCAAGTCCTGTGCAGACCAGCTGTGTGGGATTGTGGAGGTCATCTTCAACCTGAGCCTGACGCTGGGGAGGGTACCACAGTTGCGGAAAACATCTTGTGTGGTACCTGTACCAAAGACTTCCCACCCCAAAGATCTGAACAGCTGCAGACCAGTGGCCCTGACGTCTCACATGATGAAGACCCTGGAGAGACTGCTCCTTGCTCACCTCCGCCCCCTGGTGGGACCAGCGATGGATCCACTCCAGTTCGCCTACCAGCATGGCACTGGGGTGGAGGATGCGGTGATCTTCCTCCTTCACCGTTCTCTGTCCCACCTGGAGAAGCCCGGGAATGCGGTGAGGATCATGTTCTTTGACTTCTCCAGTGCTTTCAACACCATCCAGCCGATGATCTTGAAGGACAAGCTGCTGTACGCAGGGGTGGACCAGCACCTGTCATCATGGATCCTGGACTACCTCACTAACCGGCCACAGTTTGTGAGAACCCGGGACTGTGTGTCCGACACGATCATCGGTATCACGGGGGCCCCCCAGGGAACGGTTTTGGCTCCCTTCCTGTTCATCCTTTATACTGCGGACTTCTCACACAACACAACACACTGCCATCTACAGAAGTTCTCTGACGACTCTGCGATCGTTGGCCTCATCTCCAACGGAGATGAAGCTGAGTACAGAGGACTTATCCAGGACTTCGTGGACTGGTGCCATCGGAACTGCCTCCAGATCAACGCGAGGAAAACTAAGGAGCTGGTGGTGGACTGCCGCAGGCAAAGACCACCCCTCACAGTACCAGTAAACATACAGGGAACAGACATTGAGATGGTGACATCCTACAAGTACCTGGGTGTTCATCTGAACAATAAACTAGACTGGTCACACAATACTGACGCACTCTACAAGAAGGGACAGCGCAGGCTGTTCCTACTGAGGAGACTCAGGTCTTTTGGTGTACAAGGGGCACTGCTGAAGACATTTTACGACACGGTGGTGGCATCAGCCATCACTTTTGGAGTGGTCTGCTGGGGCAGTGGCGTTACAGCAGCCGATAGGAAGAGACTGAACAAACTAATCAAGAAAGCTAGCTCTGTTCTGGGGAAACGCCTTGACCCAGTGGAGGAGATGGGAGAGAGAAGGATGGTGGCTAAACTGTCATCTCTGCTGGAGTCTGAGTCCCACCCTATGCAGGACATACTGAACACACTGAGGAGCTCATTTAGCAGCAGACTACATCATCCTAGGTGCCCAACCGAGAGGTTTCGCAGGTCCTTCCTACCTACGGCTGTCAGACTGTACAACCTAAGCAGTGCTGCTCGCAGAGATAGCAAAAAAACGTGACAACCTAATAGTATTGAATGCAAAAGACGCAATAGACTTACACAATGGTCCCCTCTGGTATACAACTAGGACAATACCGGTCGCTATGGAGGGTGACAGTATGTATGGGTACATAATCATACCATGTAGGATAACTAAGTAGACGGTTATGCTGTTCATTCCATCTAGCTACAATGCTCCACACTGTGTGTTTATATATTTATATGTACATATGTATATTCACTGCTCTTGTTTTTTCTTGTCTTCTTGATTGTTGCTCTGAGTGTTGCTATCCCTGTGCTGTTGCAATCCTGGAATTTCCCCATTGTGGGACTAATAAAGGCTTATCTTATCTTATCTTAATCACAACTCAAGGGTTAAATCATGTATCGATAGTCATGTTTTTAAAATATCAAATGGAAATGACCAAGGGTGATAACTGATATAATTTTCATTGATATCAGTTCCCTTGATTACTGACCAGCTTTCTGCGTGGATAACAAGTAGGCCTCACAGGTTTGCAGCATCAATTTAAAGTGACACTCTGCCAAAAATTGATTTTTTTTTTTTTCTTGTTAACATGTCTGTAACATGTTTTTATGACTTACAAAGAGTGAAATCGCTCAAATGTCTCATATGTTTTTTTTTTTTTTTTGCTGTAAATTTTCACTTCAGCCCTGCCCCCTGCAAAAAGGCGAATTGAGACAGAATGTTTTTGGTGACGTAACTATTTGTGGTGCTGGCACATGTAGTGCTGAGCCAATCACGACACTCTGGCAAATTAGCATTTTCTAACAAACTACTTTGAAAACGACCCAAATTAAGATGGGTTTTACCATTTAACTGCTTTGAAGGACTGATGCAGTTTTAGTCATTATCCTGGGCCTTCGTGTGCACACAGCTGGGCATGTCCTTCAACTGCTAAGTCTTTTTAGCACAGGATTTATTCTGATAATGTAGTGCTAGCCACTATTAGCCTTGTGGTATGTGGTTGAGCCTAGTAATCATTGATTCTGGCGTTTGAAGGAGGGGGGTAGTGAAAAGATTTTGACATGAAACTGTTAGACAATGCAAGATATTTTTTTTTTTGTAGGAAAACAAGCATAAGATACCATTTTAGACAATGTAGAGTTGTTTTTTAGGGGATTTATGTCTGCTGGAGTGCATCTTTAAGATATATTTAAGATCTTTAAATACATTTTTTAAGGCCATTTAATCAAATGCAGGACCTCACATTTACAAAAGTCCATGACCAAATTATTAGTAAATTTTGGGTCATCAGTCCATCCGTCCATCTTCTTCTGCTTAATCCTTTTCGGGTCGTGGGGGTGCTGGAGCCTATCCCAGCATCTTTGGGCGAGAGGCAGGGTACACCCTGGACAGATCGCCAGTTCATCGCAGGGCCAACACAGAGAGACAGACAACCATTCACTCTCACAGTCATACCTCAATGACAATTTAGAATCCCCAGTTGATGCCAGTTACCCTAACTTGCATGTTTTTGGCATGTGGGAGGAAACCGGAGAAATCAGTCCAGCTCATGTAAAATAAGAACTTTCCCAGGATGATGCTACAAGATATTCAAATAAAATGCTTAAAACCAACTACCACTGCAACCCAAAGTTCAAAGCTAAAGAGCTACAAAAGGCACAAATTTATCAGAAAAGTGGCAAATAAAAGAGAACAAATTTAAGAGGAAAATTAGGTAAATCTATGAGAAAAGTCAAATTTTCATTAAAAATGTGGCAAATTGAAGCGAGAAACAGCTGCAAATTCAAGAGAAAAAAGTACCAAATTTAAAAAAAAAAAAAAAATGGAGAAAAATCGTACAAATTCACAAGAGTAGCAACTTTATTATAAAATCTCAAAAAGCAGTGTTGTAGTATGCAAGATCAGCCTTGGCCTTAAGATCACATTTTCAAGGTCTCCGTCTCATTTCTGAATCAGTCATTTTTACTCGGTCTCCAACAAAATGGACTCAGGATTTTAAATCAAGACCAGGACTTGTTTATTTGTTTACATAATTAATATGACTGCAAAGAAATATGCCTCTTAAATGCAACAATAAAGTCATTTTACAGATTTAATTTTATGGCTCTGCTAACAGTCACAACCTCACCCCCTTTACACAAGCCGGAGAAGAAAAGAGGAAAAAGAGGAGGGCAGCGTTGCAACCAAACTTTAAACATTTTTATGTTTATGGAACTTCTGAGGATATGTGGACATTTCATGTTTGTGTTAATTACAGATGGTTGAGGATGTTTGAATCAATTAAAGATGGTTATTTTGATTTCAGCACTTTTGTATTTACTCAGAGGAGGAACTAATAGTCATGTGAAAAAATTAGGACACCCTATGAAAGCCTGTTTTGTTGTTTTTTTTTAAACATATTAAATATCCATATGTCCAAATATCAATTTTAACAAGTAATTCAATAATTGAATCTAATTTTAATTGTTAAAAGTTAATTGTTAAAAGTTAATTGTAACTAAACAATTAAAACTGAAGAAAAGACTTTTTAAAATTTTCTGTCAAATGTAATTCTAAAAACATGCAATTTCTGGTAAGGAATAAATGAGGACACCCCCCACATTTATTCCCACTTAAAATTGCTAAAATCACACACACAGGTGTATCACATCAGGTGCACATGATTAGAACATCGTTACTCAGCATTCTGAAGGAGGCTTGTCCTATTTAAACTTAAGACATTTAGTTTGGTGTGCTCCTGACTGTTGAAGTGAGAGTGAACACCATGGTGAGATCGAAAGAGCTGTCTGAGGCCTTCAGAAAGAAGACTGTAGCAGTTTATGAGTCTGGTAAGGGATTTAAAAAGATCTCAAAAGAATTTGAAATCAGCCATTCCACTGTCTGGAAAATAGTCTACAAGTAGAGGACATTCAAAGCAGCTGCCAACATGCCCAGGTCTGGCCATCCGAGCAAGTTCACCCCAAGAGCAGGCTGCAAGATGCTAAAAGAAGTCTCTAAAAACCCTAAAATGTCATCACAGGACCTACAGCAGGCTCTTGCTACTGTTGATGCGAAAGCGCATGCCTCTACAATCAGAAAGAGACTGCACAAGTTTAACTTGCATGGGCGGCGTGCAAGGAGGAACCTTTGCTCTCCAAGAGAAACATGAAGGCCAGACCGAACTTTGCTAGAGAGAATGTAGACAAAGGACCAGGACTTCTGGAATAATGTTCTTTGGACAGATGAGTCAAAACTGAATTATTTGGACAGAGGACATGTTTGGCGTAGACCAAATACAGCATTCCAGGAAAAGAACCTCATACCAACTGTGAAGCATGCAAGTGGAAGTGTCATGGTTTGGGGATGCTTTGCTGCAGCAGGACAAGGCCATCTCACCATCATAGAATCCACCATGAATTCTACCGTGTATCAAAGGGTGCTTGAGGACCACGTGAGACCATCTATAAAAAAAAACAATTAAAGCTGAAGCGGAAGTGGACCCTGCAACATGACAATGACCCAAAACATACTAGTAAATCCACCAAGAACTGGCTAAAAACTAAGAAATGGAGAGTCCTGGAATAGCCAAGTCAAAGCCCAGATCTTAATCCCATTGAGATGCTGTGGGGTGACTTAAAACAGGCTGTACATGCAAGAAACCCCTCAAACATCTCACAGCTGAAAGAATTCTGCATTGAGGAGAGGGGCAAACTTTCCTCAGACCGATGTCAGAGACTGGTAGATGGCTACAAGAAGCGTCTCACTGAAGTTATTTCAGCCAAAGGGGGTAAACACTGGCTATTAGGTGGTAGGGTGTTATAACTTTTTCCTCAGTTAGAATACACATTTTTGTTGATCTCTTTTATTTAATGAGTAAAATAAGGTTAATTTTTGTTATTTACCAGCAATTAAATCACCTTTTCCAGAGATAAATAAAAACACGATTAGACATCAAAGTGTGAACATTTCTTAATAAAGAACTGAATATTTAATGGTGTGTCCTAATTTTTTCACGACTATAAATTATGATTCCAATTTACATGAAAAGCTGCAAAATCATTAAAAGTGGGAAACTTGCATGAAAAAGTTAAATACTTATAAGAGAAGTAACATTTATTAAAAAAAAAAAAAAAATCCACACTGATGCTGAGGCAGACAAAAAAAATGTACAGAATATTTGGATATTCACAATGGATTGGTCCTGAAACTGGCAAAAACAGAAGTGCCCCCCCCCAAAAAAACAAAAAAAAAACAAACAAAACAACTGACACTGATAAAACTGATGATGTCGGAGCTGTTCTCTTAAACAAGCAATACTATTTAGCTACCTACCTTTTGCCTTTTCAGCTCGTCAATGAGGCACTCCTCAGTTACACTGCAGACTTCATCATCCTCATTTTGTCGTGGTACTTTTTCTTCGTGCGCTGTATTGAGTACATAGCAACTTTTCCGGGTATTCCTTCCAATCCATGCTGCCCAGTTGTTAAAAGAGGGTTCAACTAAAAATGGATTCTGTGAAGAATCTACACAGAAAAAATATAAATCCTTTTGAATATTCTATTTTATGGATAAGTTTGTGTCGACTTTTCTGACAGATCCACAATATTTGACAGATCATGACTAGTACCATCAAAAAATCCTCTGCTTACGAGGTCCAAATGGACACACTCCCAAAACATCTCCACGTCATGTTCTCCGTTAAAGTCGGCTTCTGGTGGTTTGAGTTTACTGCCTACAGACAACATGGGGGGGGGGGGGGGGGTGCTTTTTCAGTGTGAATAGGAGAATAAAAATATCTGAACAGTAGTGGTAAGCTACCAAAACAGCACTATTATAATATTACTGGCATGTCCTTACAAAATAAATAAGTCTCATAATGTCACTATATTCTCCAATCTTAAACTTAACACTCCTGATCAAAATCTTAAGAACGGGGGAAAAATTACAAGTATTCATTTTTCATGCTGGTGGATTGTAACCAGGTTGTAAGTAGAGTTTAAAAATGCAAAACGAAGAAACAGGAGCAAGAGACAAAAAATGGAGAGTAGGCAATTTACTGAAAACTGCATTGAAACTAAAATAGGCTGTTCATCAGTTGATCGAATGACCACAGCCTTTAAAAGGCAGAATCTGTGCAAAAATCTGGCTTTCATGTCATTTTCTGTCAGAAATTCACATTGCCGAGATTTCCTGATGACAAAAGCCAAAAGGCTTTGTGCCTTTGAATGTACCTGGATTGTACAGTCTTGCAATGCGTCATTGCTGCTGAGATTGGACACAGTAAAGACATCAGTAAAGACAAAGTCATTTTACATTTCTAAAAAGATCTTTAGGGTAATGGGACAAAAAGTCAAGTGGTAGGCCCCCCAAAATTTCACCTGCACTGAGCCAGAGGATCCGACGAAGACACAGGCTGATCCTCCACCAAACTTAAGGCCTTTACTGATGTTGATTGCAGCCCAATAACCATAACGAGGGCTTAAAGAACAAAAAATGTATTCAAAGGCTATGTCTTCTTCCATGCCACAAACTTGCTAGTTGGACTTTGCTAGGGAGCACCAAATATGGGATATTTAAAGGCAATGCTACCAAATACTAAGGACATGTATGTAAACTTCTGAGTTTGAAGAAAGTAATAAAAAATTCTCTTAAAAAACTATTTAGCAAATCTAAAAAAAAAAAAACTTAGCAAATAAAAATTATTTTGGTATTCCTAACCGATCTAAAACAGGAAACGTTTAGTCTGATTTAATGTCAGACTGTGAGGAAAAAAAGAAGTTATGTGTTTTTTCATACAGTGTATGTAAACTTCTGGTTTCAACTGTACATGCATGCTATGGTATTTTAAACTGTTGCAACTTTGCAGTTGTCCCTAAACAAATAAAGTAAATTAAAAACTTACAGTCAAAGCTGAACACTCTTTTTCTGTGGCGGTCCATAACCACCACAGCAGGATAAAATCCACAGATAACGCAGGAGTATGTGTACTCTGTGTCACATAGTGCCTCAAACTGGCAGTAGGCTTTCAGAACCACATCATGACTTGGAAATTTCTGATTGCACAATCCTTCCAGAGTGTTGATGGTCCTTGATACGGACATGTGATTCTAGGGGGACAAATATAACAAAAGTTAAGCTTTTTGTCTAACTTTAAGGAACAAATATAATGGAAACATTCTTATAAATTTGTACCATCAACACCTGCTGTCAGTAAACACTCTTAAAGGGGTCACTGACTGAAAAATGGTGTGTTTGTAGGTTTTAACTGTCTGAAGTGAATCTACTGGTCACCTAATTATCCCAAAATTTTCAAAACAGTCAATTCTCTTAAAAAAAACAACAAAAAACCCACACAGCCTTTATCTCATTTTTCTATCCCACAAACGTTTGACTTTTTTGTGGAAATCGTATACGTCACGTTTTGAAAAAGCCAACCCACTGCTGTCCTTGAGACCAGCCTACTGCTCTATTATTGGCCCACCTAGCTGTCATGTACAGTGGTGGGAAAAAGTGTTTGCCCCCTTCCTGATATCTCATTTTTTTTGTATGTTTGCCACACTTAAATGTTTCAGATCATCAAAGAAATTTAAATATTAGGCAAAGATAATACAAATAAACACAAAATGCAGTTTTTAAATGAAGGTGTTTATTCTTAAGGGGAAAAATCCAAACCTGCGTGGCCCTGTGTGAAAAAGTGATCGCCCCTAAACCTAATAACTGGTTGGGCCATTTGTAGCAGCAACAACTTAAATCAAGCATTTGCGATAATATAATAATAATAATAAGTTTATTTATAGAGCACCTTTCACAGACAGAGTCACAAAGTGCTTAACATGGTAAAAAACAAAATAAAAACACAGGCACATAAAACAGTAAAACAAAGTAGACAATAAAAGCACATAAAAATACAATCGGCACATAGTTAAAAAGCCAGGCTAAAAAGGTGGGTCTTTAGTTGCTTCTTAAAAACACCAATGGACGGTGCAGATCTAAGTTCAAAAGGCAAGGAGTTCCACAGTCTGGGAGCAACAGCAGCAAAGGCTCTATCGCCTTTGGTTCTGAGCCTAGTACTAGGGACTACCAATAGATTCTGATGAGAAGACCTGAGAGACCTGCTGGGCTGGTGTAGAGAGAGCAGGTCACTAATTTAAAAAGGTGCCTCTTCATGAATGGCTTTGTAAGTAAGAACAAGAACTTTAAAATCAATTCTATAATTTTTTTGGAAGCCAGTGCAAGGAGGCCAAAACAGGAGTGATATGACAGAATCTACTGGACCTAGTTAGTAATCTTGCAGCAGCGTTCTGGACTAACTGTAGGCGGTGTAAAGAGGATTTACTAAGACATGTAAAAAGAGCATTACAATAGTCCAAACGTGAAGAAACAAAGGCATGAATAATGATTTCTAATTGAGTGCAGGAAACCAATGACCTAATTTTGGATATATTCCTAAGGTGGAAAAAACAACTCCAGGTCAGAGATTTGACATGCTGATCAAAACTCATCGATTGATCAAAAATGACACCAAGATTTTTTAGATTAGACCGTACGTTAGAGCTTAATGAACCAATGCTATTAACCAACTTAGGAATTAGATTATCAGGTGCTACAATAAGGACTTCAGTTTTATCAGCATTAAGTTGCAAAAAGTTACTAGACATCCAGTCCTTGATTGCAGACAGACAATCATGAATAATTTTTAAATTGTCAACATGGTCAGGCTTAAAAGAGAAAAGTAGCTGTAAATCATCAGCGTAGCAGTGATAAGACACACCTTTAAATTTGCTGATAATAGAACCAAGTGGCAGCATAGATAGGGCAAATAAAAGTGGACCCAGAATAGAACCCTGAGGCACCCCACAGGTTAAAGGAGCAGAGTCAGATGAATAAGAGCCAACAGCCACGAAAAGCTCCTACCAGAAAGGTAGGAGAAAAACCAATCCAGAGCTTTTCCAGAAATACCTACCCAATCTCTAAGCCTTTGTAACAAAATAAAATGATCAATAGTATCAAATGCTGCAGTAAGATCTAATAACACTAAAACAGAGCATTTACCAGAGTGTGATGACATTAAAATATCATTTGACACCCTCAGAAGAGCGGTCTCTGTCGAGTGTTTCTGACGAAAGCCCGACTGAAATTTGTCAAAAATATTATGTTCAATCAGAAAGTCAGTGAGCTGCTTGGCAACAACTTTTTCTAAAAGCTTAGAAATAAAAGGAAGCTTAGAAATTGGCCTGAAGTTTTTAAAAACAGATGGATCAAGGTTAGGTTTTTTTAAAAAATGGCTGCACAACTGCATGTTTAAAATACGAGGGTACATAACCAGATTCAAGTGAACTATTAATGATATAAACCAAAGACGTACCCACTGAGCCAATTACCTCTTAACATTGAGGAAGGCAAAATATCTAAAACGCAGGAGGAGGATTTCATGGAGCTCACCAACACTAAAAAATCCTCAAAAGAAATTGGGGTAAAATCACTTAAAAAGGCCTGTCTGTTAGGACAATCAAGGATTAGGGGAAAGGAATGAGTAAAACCAGCCCTAACAGCAGTGACCTTGCCAACAAAAAAGGAAAGAAACTTGTTACAGTCATTACATGAATAAACAGGGGGAGCAGAACTGACAGGATTAACTATACTGTCTATTGTACTGAAGATGATCTTTGAATTGTTACTATTGGAGGAGATGATGTTGGAAAAATAAGAAGTTCTTGCCATTTTTATCATATTGTTAAATTCAATTAACAGCTCCTTAAGGTACAATCGATGCACCTCAAGTTTAGTGGACTTCCACAGTCTTTCCACCCTCCGACATTTACGTCTAAAACAACAGAGATCAACATTTAACCAGGGGGATGAATTAACAGCACGGACAGTCCTGGTTTTAAAGGGAGCAACTACATCTAAGATGCTTGAACAGTGTGAGTTAAAAGAGCAGACCAAGCTCTCAGTGACGTCATCAGAGGATAAAACCACACTGCTGTCAAAGGCAGCAGAAAATTTCACAGCTGACAAATGGTCAATGACACGAGAGCATTTTACCCGCTTGCCAGTGTAACAGACTGATTTGACTGATAAATTAAAAAGAACACAAAAATGGTCTGACACAAGAAGCTCCTTAATCTGAATATTATTCACATTAAGACCAAGTGTAAAAACAAGATCAAGTGTATTTCCTTTTATATGCGTAGGATCAGATAGACACAAAACAAAATTAAAAGATTCAATAATACCCAAGAAATTCACAGCAAAACTGTCACTGGGATCATTAATATGCAAATTAAAATCTCCAAGTAATAAAATCCACTCAAATTTAATAATAGAAGTTAAAAAATCACTAAACTCAGATAAAAAAGAGGCATTAACTCCTGGAGGGCGGTAAATTAAAACAATAAAATGGGTCTGAGGAGCCAATTTTTAAAATCATCAGTTCAAACGATGAAAATGTTCCATGGCTCACCGTCCGTGTAACGAAGCGGCGCCAGTTCACGATGGCCAGACCACCACCGCGGCCTGTCAATCTCGGAGCACAGGAGAAGGTACAATCCGGTGGACAAAGTTCAATTAAGGAGGTAAATTCCTCACTTTTCTGCCAGGTCTCAACAAGAAATAAAAAGTCCAGCCCTGTAGTAATAAATAAATCATTCAAAAAGAATGATTTATTTGCGATGGAACGTGCGTTAAACAACGCCAGCTGGATGGGCTCTGTCACAGCAGCAGTCTCGCCAGGAATGGGGGCCGGTGAAAGTTGACGTAGGCACCTGCTACCTGCAGAGGATTTGCTGGCTCGGAGCAGGGAGAATGCCGGTTGGCACGGTAGAGCAGGAAAAACAGGGCGGAGAAATGATGGCCTCACTCCGGGCACACCCGAGGGCCAGGATCCAGGAAAGAGGCCAGCTGCAGAATTAGGAGAAGATGAGGCGGAGCGAGCGAGACGGCGAAGCCGAGCAAGCCTTCTGGATTTTACCGCGGCACCTGCACGTCTTCCCCGAGGTTTGGATCGCTTTCTGCCAGTATAACCACAGCGGGGATCCCAGGTACCAACGGGAAGTTGCAGACGCAGAGACCGATGGAAGAATCTTCCCTCCTGATTATGACAGCCAAACACCACCATGGAAGATCGAATATCCAGCAGCACTTGGCGATCATAAACAATGGCTGATTGCACATGATCCAGACACAATAACACAATCAAAAACAGGACAAACAAGTGGAGACAACCAGCAGCCAGAAACACAGGCGGCGCGACCATCCTGGGCTGTTGATCAGCTTACTCAGCTTGTTTGAGATAACCGGCAAGGAGTCTTTCACAGCGTTGTGGAGGAATTTTGGCCCACTCATCTTTGCAGAATTGTTGTAATTCAGCCACATTGGAGGGTTTTCGAGCATGAACCGCCTTTATAAGGTCATGCCACAGCATCTCAATCGGCTTCAGGTCAGGACTGTGACTAGGCCACTCCAAAGTCTTCATTTTGTTTTTCTTAAGCCATTCAGAGATGGACTTGTTGGTGTGTTTTGGATCATTGCCCTGCTGCAGAACCCAAGTGCGCTTCAGCTTGAGGTCACGAACAGATGGCCGGACATTCTCCTTCAGGATTTTTTGGTAGACAGCAGAATTCATGGTTCCATTTACCACAGCAAGTCTTCCAGGTCCTGAAGCGGCAAAACAGCGCCAGGCCATCACACTACCACTACTATATTTACCTCTGCGAAAAGGGGAGGTTATGTGATCATCGGCGTTGGTTTGTCTGTCTATCTGTCTGTTTGTTTGTTAGCAAGATAACTCAAAAAGTTATGGACGGATTTTCATGAAATTTTCAGATTGTCAGAAATGGGGTATCCTACAGATGATTAGATTTTGGTAGTGATCCAGATCACTGTCCACAAGAAAACCACCATTACACAAAATGCCATTTTCGTGAATAACTACTAAACCACTAATCCTATCATTGTCAATCCAATTGCTTGTCATATGTTTTCATGGTCAAGGTATCTGAACACGTACACACAAACACTGTATGGGGGGAACTGTGGCGCTAAATCGCCATTACGGAAAATGCCATTTTCGTCAATAACTACTGAACCACTAATCCTGTCATTGTGAATCCAATTGCTAGTCATATGTTTTCATGGTCAAGGTATCTAAAAACGTACACACAAACACTGTATGGGGGGAACTGTGGCGCTTGGCGGAGGTCTGCGCTCTCCGAGTGCTTTTCTAGTTTACTGTTGGTACGATGTTCCTTTTCTGAAATGCTGTGTTACTTTTATGCCGGATGTAATGGGACACACACCTTCCAAAAAGTTCAGCTTCTGTCTTGTTAGTCCACAGAGTATTTTCCCAAAAGTCTTGGGGATCATCAAGATGTTTTCTGGCAAAACTGAGACGAGCCTTTATGTTCTTTTTGCTCAGCAGTGGTTTTCGTCTTGGAACTCTGCCATGCAGGCCATTTTTGCCCAGTCTCTTTCTTATGGTGGAGTCATGAACACTGACCTTAACTGAGGCAAGTGAGGCCTGTAGTTCTTTGAAAGTTGTTGTGGGGTCTTTTGTGACCTCTTGGATGAGTCGTCGCTGTGCTCTTGGGGTAATTTTAGTCAGCTGGCCACCCCTGGGAAGGTTCACTACTGTTCCATGTTTTTGCCATTTGTGGATAATTGCTCTCACTGTGGTTCACTGGAGTCCCAAAGCTTTAGAAATGGCTTTATAACCTTTTCCAGACTGATAAATCTCATTACTGTGTTTCTCATTTGTTCCTGAATTTCTTTGGATTGCAACATGATGTCTAGCTTTTGAGGATCTTTTGGTCTACTTCACTGTCAGGTAGGTTCTATTTAAGTGATTTCTTGATTGAGAACAGGTGTGGCAGTAATCAGGCCTGGGTGTGGCTAGAGAACTTGAACTCAGCTTTCCAAAGATGTGATAAACCAGTTAATTTATGTTTTAACGGGGGGGGGGGGGGTCAGTTTTTCACACAGGGCCATGTAGGTTTGGATTTTTTTTACCCTTAATAATAAACACCATTTAAAAACTGCATTTTGTTTACTTGTGTTATCTTTGTTTATTTAAATTTATTTGATGATCTGAAACTTAAGTGTGACAAACATACAAAAAAATGAGAAATCAGGAAGGGGGCAAACATTTTTTCACACCACTGTAAATGGAAGTAGTGCTAAAGGTAGCCTATTAGCCCCTGAGCTATTAGCCCCCAAGCTAACACAGGTAACAGGAAGCTCAAACTGAGCACGACTTATATTGTTATTTTCTTCAGATGTTAGTCACCCTACTCCCTGTTACCACCTGGTTCACCAGTCCACAATGTGTCTTGCGTCGCTTCGGCCTGTCTCCCAGTGATTTCGCGGCAGGTCACCCATATGCCAGTCACGGGGAGCTGAGAGCCAGCAGCCCCAGGCAGCATCCCTGGGTTGTGGCAACTGCCCGCCGCGGCACCTGGGACATGGCGCAGACAGTTGCCGTGACCCGGGGATGTTGCCTGGAGTTGCTGGCTCAACTCCCTCACCATCCTCTGGGCATACTCTCACAGGTAACATGAGGGAGCTGTTAGCTCCCCCGGCTGCCCGTGGGAGAGGAACAGAGTACTGTGGAGCGAGACATTGCCCTTTGAGATCATGTGTCTCAGCCACCGGCCTCGGTTTGCAGCGATCGGTGGAGCGCGCAGTGCTGGCGATTTAATGTGGCGTCTATGGGGGGGGGGGGGTGTTGCTAGGTGGGCCAGGATGATGCGAGATGCACAAACGACTGCAGATCAGTGAACCAGTGCTGCTCATCTAAGCTGGAAGCTCGGTGACCAAACACCGGCTAGAAGTTACTCAGCTAATGGCTAACTGATGAAAGAGGGAAGGAGGAGTTGAACAGCTGAAGTCTGTTTCTTAAAGTGACAGGCTATAAATCAGAGCGTTTGAAGAAAGCCAAGAAAAATAAAAAACAAATTTCCTTCAATAATTAAAAAATTAAAGAAAATGTGAACAAAATGTCACAACCATTTCATTAAGACATGAGTGAGCTGTTAAAATGTGGAAAAAGTGCAGTCCATGAGCCCTTTAAGTATTTATTTTTTAAATAAATGGCCCTTTCCATAAAAACAGAACTCTGCTCCAACTTAAGGCCCTGTCACACCAAGACAATTTAAGGCACCGTTTGCTAAACGTATGAAAAATTTGGAGAATACACTTGCGTACGTCGAATCAGTTATGGGTAAGTTTTGTATAAGTTAAGAGCATGCTGAAGAACGCTGAAGCAAGCTGGTATACGGAGTTGTACGGTGAGCTTCTCTGAAAATTTTCTGCATGTTGAAAATTTTCCAACATATCCAGTGTATGGTTAAACGTCCCCCATAAGTTGCAGGGAAGTTATGCGTTCGTTCACACGTTACTTGTAAGCAACTCACAAGTTACTCATAAGTCAAAATATGTTGAGATAAATGTCTAGCGTACCCAAAACTTATTCCCAACACGAGTAACACTCTTTGAACCTACGTGTAACTTACTGAAAGGGTTTCTAACTTAGAGCTACCCTATAATGGCGTATTTGCAGCGTTGGTTCACAGGAAAAACCCGTACAGAGCTCAGCTGCTGCCTGCAGCGCATATACACACATACACAGAGTTAAAAACACTGACTTTTTCGTATAACAGGACCTGCTGGGGATGTGTTTGAGCACTTTCAAGCCAGAGGATAAAGATCCAAATCGCTGTTTAGCCCTCCCCCCATGTTTTTTACCTTTGACTGCAATCTGTACCATCAGCTGTCCAGTGCTGTTCTGATAGATATGCCAAAATGTCAGAATGCCGGAAGAGGTGGATCCAATCAGCTGATTGCCCAAAGCACAGAGCTCAGCTGTTTTCCATGATAAATCCCACTTTGCTCTCCCTTGGCTTTGGCTCCCGGCAAAAGCACAATCCATGCATTATCTCGTTTTTTTCCCCACTTTATTAAAAATAAACTTTTTTTATTGCCATCAGTTTGCGTGCCTTTGAGCCAGGTTGTGACAGCTGTCATCTGACGTTCGTGACGTGTCACATCCGCCGTTTTAGGCGTGACTGACCCGACAGATCTGACAGCTCTGCCAGGTCGGTCATGCCCCCCGCCGTGGTCTTTGGAGGGGAGAATCACTTCAGTTGAACACAGATGATCTCTCGCACACCTAGGATTCATGGATTGTGAGGCGATGGCTGTTGGGCATGACCGGCCTATGCGGAGGTTAGGATAAGCTATGCATAAGTTAGACTATTGTTGCGCCTAAGTTGTGAACGTCGGCAACATGCTAAGCATTTGTTGGTTTAAGTTTTAAGTTATGGAAATATTCTAAAAGTTACTAATACGTTATGCATATGTTATGGATAAGCAATGCATATGGCCAAAAGTGAAAATTTCAGTGTATGCCAGCATTTTATACCACTTTTTATACGTTTGGCAAACGCTGCCTAAATCGTCAAGGTGTGACAGGGCCTTTATACTAAAGGAAACATGATGAAATTTTACTTTTTCAATGCTTTTGCATATGAACTTGGTGATCTGAAGTGGCTACTGATGGAAACAAATGGGAAAAAGATACAACCCTGTTACTTTGTTAAGGTGAGTCATTTTTGAGTTGGATCTGCCTCTGGCTATGGCCTAACAGTCGGAGCTCACTGGAATGATATGGTCACTCAAAGCTTTATCTTCACCTATTTTAATGATGGTGGGAGTAGATATATTTCTGTCAGCTTCTGAAACCATATACTAGCATCACAGCTACCCTAGTTAGCTCAGCAAAGCAACTGCAGTTTTTATGGTTAAGAGCAAGTTATGCACCTGCGTCAACATGACGCAGCTGCGATGGCGTCGACACAGCAACAACTTGCGTTCCTATTGTGTCACCCGATGTGTACCTCTCCAGAGAAGGAGAGGTTCACGTCGGCGACACAGGCTGTAGGAGCTGCGATTGGAGTGCTTTGTCTCCTTCACATTTCCTGGTTGTTGCCGCTGCTCCGCTCTGCCTGTTCATAGAGGCACAACTTCCAAAGCGAGTCGGTTAAACAGCGATCCAAATTCAAAGGAATACTGAGCTAGAAAGCACATACAGAGCATTTTGTGGCTCGTCATAACTCCAGTAATTGCATAGATTGTCTGCTTCGTCTCCTCCTTCACATTTCCTGGTTCTCATCACTGCTCCGCTCTCCCTGTTCACAGTGGCACAACTTCCAAGGCAAATCAGTTAAACAGCGATCCAAATTCAAAAGAATATTGAGCTAGTAAGCACATACAGAACATTTTGTGGCTTGTCATAAGCCCAGTAATTACATAGATTGTCAAATATCGGCAGCGGTCACACACACCGTTTTCTCCAACTTCTCTTTTTCTCTGTGCAACGATCGTATTAAAAGTTGCTTTTTCTTAACTTTTTTTTTTTAGCTCCAATTCCATCACAATCTGCTCTTGTCCATTGCTATTTCATAAACAAAAACACATGAACACAAATCAGTACACACATTGGCTGAAACACGTTTTGGAAACGGAGCAAAGCATTTCACCCAACACACAAGAAAAAATTGCCACTCACTGCATCTGCGACGGGCATCGGTAACGGTGTTAACATGATGCGGGTGCATAAATCCTGCTTTACTCTTTATACAGTGGGGCAAAAAAGTATTTAGTCAGCCACCAATTGTGCAAGTTCTCCCACTTAAAAGATGAGAGAGGTCTCCAATTTTCATCATAGGTATACCTCAACTATGAGAGACAAAATGAGAAAAAAAAATCCAGAAAATCACATTGAAGGATTTTTAATGAATTAATTGGTAAATTCCTCAGTAAAATAAGTATTTGGTCACCTACAAACAAGCAAGATTTCTGGCTCTCACAGACCTGTAACTTCTTCTTTAAGAGGCTCCTCTGTCCTCCACTCATTACCTGTATTAATGGCACCTGTTTGAACTCGTTATCAGTATAAAAGACACCTGTCCACAACCTCAAACAGTCAGACTCCAAACTCCACTATGGCCAAGACCAAAGAGCTGTCAAAGGACACCAGAAACAAAATTGTAGACCTGCACCAGGCTGGGAAGACTGAATCTGCAATAGGTTAGCAGTTAGGTGTGAAGAAATCAACTGTGGGAGCAATTATTAGAAAATGGAAGACATACAAGACCACTGATAATCTCCCTCGATCTGGGGCTCCACGCAAGATCTCACCCCGTGGGGTCAAAATTATCACCAGAACGGTGAGCAAAAATCCCAGAACCACATGGGGGGACCTAGTGAATGACCTGCAGAGAGCTGGGACCAAAGTAACAAAGGCTACATCACAAACACACTATGCCGCCAGGGACTCAAATCCTGCAGTGCCAGACGTGTCCCCCTGCTTAAGCCAGTACATGTCCAGGCCTGTCTGAAGTTTGCTAGAGAGCATTTGGATGATCCAGAAGAGGACTGGGAGAATGTCATATGGTCAGATGAAACCAAAATAGAACTTTTTGGTAAAAACGCAACTTGTCATGTTTGGAGAAGAAAGAACACCATACCTACTGTGAAGCATGGGGGTGGAAACATCATACTTTGGGGCTGTTTTTCTGCAAAGGGACCAGGACGACTGATCCGTGTAAAGGAAAGAATGAATGGGGCCATGTATCGTGAGATTTTGAGTGAAAACCTCCTTCCACCAGTCAAGGGCATTGAAGATGAAATGTGGCTGGGTCTTTCAGCATAACAATGATCCCAAACACACCGCCCGGGCAACGAAAGAGTGGCTTCGTAAGAAACATTTCGAGGTCCTGGAGTGGCCTAGCCAGTCTCCAGATCTCAACCCCAAAGAAAATCTTTGGAGGGAGTTGAAAATCTGTGTTGCCCAGCGACAGCCCCAAAACATCACTGCTCTAGAGGAGATCTGCATGGAGGAATGGGCCAAAATACCAGCAACAGTGTGTGAAAACCTTGTGAAGACTTACAGAAAACGTTTGACTTCTGTCATTGCCAACAAAGGGTATATAACAAAGTATTGAGATGAACTTTTGTTATTGACCAAATACTTATTTTACCGAGGAATTTACCAATTAATTCATTAAAAATCCTTCAATGTGATTTTCTGGATTTTTTTTCTTTTCTTATTTTGTCTCTCATAGTTGAGGTATACCTATGATGAAAATTGGAGACCTCTCTCATCTTTTAAGTGGGAGAACTTGCACAATTGGTAGCTGACTAAATACTTTTTTACCCCACTGTATATTCTATACACCTCACCATAATCCATTCCAAGTGTTAATCTGGTTTATTTCATGACATTATGGCAAAGATGGCCCTGCAATCACCAGAAGAAAGACTAGCTGTAATCACTTATCTGAGTTAGCTTAGCTAGCGCTTGAGACTCCCCTTGACATAGCTCCAACAGCCCAACCAACAACAATGATCTACCAACACTTTACCATACATCCATCCATACATCCATTTTTGTACTTTTCCGGAGGTCTGGATTGTGGAGGCAGCAGTTCAAAGAGAGAAGCCCAGACTCCCATCTCCCCAGCCACCTGCTCCAGCTCTTCAGAGAGGATACATACCAAGACGTTCCCAGGCCAGCTGGAAGACAGTCTCTCCAGCACATTCTGGGTCTTCCCCATGGTCTCCTCCCAGTGGGACGTGTCCGAAAGACCTCAAATGGGAGGCATCCAGGAGCTATCCTGATCAGATGCCCAAACCACCTCAGCTGGCTCCTTTTGATGAAGAGGAGCAGCCCATCTGAGCCTGTCCCGGGTCACTGAGCTCCTCATCCTGTCTCTAAGGGTAAGTCCAGCAATCCTATGGAGAAAGCTCATTTCAGCTGCTTTTATCCATAATGTCAGTCTTTTGGTTATTACCCAAAGCTCATGACCATAGCTGAGGGGAGGAACGTCGATTGACTGGTGAATCGAGAGCTTTGCCTTAAAACTTAGTTCCCTCATCAACACAACAGACCGGTACAACATCCACATCGCTGCAGATGCTGCTCCATTCTCCCCTCAGTTGTGAATAAAATCCTGAGATACTAAAACTCCTCCACTTGGGACAGAAGCTCGTCCCTGACCTGGAGAGGACAATTCACCCTTTTCTGGCTTAGGACAATGAACTAAGAGCTTCATACTCAGTAGCAAACTGCTTCAGTAAGACTTGGACATCATTGATTGATGAAACTAGCAGGACAACATCATCTGCCAACAGCAGAGACCAGATCCTGTGGTCACCAAACATGACACCCTCCATTCCTTGGCTGCTCCTAGATATCCTGTCAATAATAACAGTAATAATAATAATAGAAGATCAGATTTATATGGTGCTTTTCTGGGAACTCAAAGATGCTTTACAGACATAGACGCACATAGACTAGTCAGACTCCAAAAAGAGGGGTATTCTGAACCATCATTTGGTGCATAGGCATATAGTTAGCACCCGTGGATTTAGCACTTTCCCTGCTGGTGATGGCTCCCTAGTGATGGTGCTTCCACACTTGGATCCTCGGTGCCCAGCTATAAGCCTTACACAGTCAAAGCCTCTTTTTGTGTGTGTCTGTGTGCGTGTATGTGTGTATGGGGGTTTAGTTGTGTTTTATTTCAATGTGTGAAGCACTTTGTGTTACAACTTTTTGTATGAAAAGTGCTATATAAATAACACATTGATTAATTGATTGACTGACCCACTTCCCAACCCGAAGGTACAGTGAAACTACCCTTTTGTCCACTGTGGAGAACTCCAATATAGAGGAAGCAAGGTGGGGAAATACAAGAGTACCCACCCCTGCTCGCCACCTCTTGCCCAGGACAACTCCAGAGTAGGCCAAGCTCCAGTGCCTCTCCAGGAGACTGGTTCCAGAACCAGAGCTGTGTGTTGAGGTGAGCCCAACTATATCTCGCTGGTCTCTCTCAACCTTTTGCACCAGCTCAAGCTCTCTTCTCACCAGAGAGGTGACATTCCATGTCCCAAAAGCCAGTTTAGAAAGCCAGGGATCAGACTGCCAAGGTCTCTGCCTTTGACTACCACCCCATAGCACCAGACCTCCATGGTCCCTCCTGCAGGTGGTGATCCCACTGGACGGCGGACCCACATAGCTCCTTCGGGCTGACCCCTGCCGGGTTCCATGGGCAGAAACTCGCTATCAAGCCCCTACCCCAGGCCTGGCTCCAGGGCAGGCCTTTGATAGTCTCATACTGAGCGGGGAACACTGAATCCTTGATTTTACATACATCATGAGAGTCTCTTGGATCACTGTTATTCTGGCCCTTCACCCAGGACCAATTTGTCTTGGGAGACCCTACCAGAGGCAAACTGCTCTGGAGAACATAGCTCCTGGGATCACTAGGGCATGCAAACCCCGCACCACGATAAGGTGGCAATCCATGGGGAGATTCAATGATGCTGTACCCGATAATGCTTTATCTGGGCTTTTACTCTGCCACATGCAGCCAATTTTATGATAGATTACACACGTGGCCAAAATTGTTGGTACACCTCTGTTAATGAAAGAAAAACCCACAATGGTCACAGAAATAACTTGAATCTGACAAAAGTGGTAATAATAAAAATTCTATGAAAACTAACCAATGAAAATCAGACAATGCTTTTGAATTGTGGTTCAACAGAATTACTTTAAAAAACAAACTCATGAAACAGGCCTGGACAAAAATGATGGTACCCCTAGAAAAGATTGAAAATAATGTGACCATAGGGACATGTTCAACCAAGATGTGTCCTCTACTTAACATCACAGGGGTCTACAAACTTGTAATCAGTCAGTCGGCCTATTTAAAGGGTGACAAGTAGTCACTGTGCTGTTTGGTGACATGGTGTGTACCACACTAAACATGGACCAGAGGAAGCAAAGGAGAGAGTTGTCTCAGGAGATTAGAAAGAAAATTATAGACAAGCATGTTAAAGGTAAAGGCTATAAGACCATCTCCAAGCAGCTTAATGTTCCTGTGACTACAGTTGCACATATTATTCAGAAATTTAAGATCCACGAGACTGTAGCCAACCTCCCTGGCCGTGGCCGCAGGAGGAAACTTGATGAAAAATGGAAGAGACGGATGATATGAATGGTAACAAAACAGCCCAGAACAAACTCTAAACACATTCATGGTGAACTCCAAGGCCAAGGTACATCAGTGTCAGATCACACCATCCGTCGTTGTTAGAGCCAAAGTGGACTTCATGGGAGATGACCAAGGAGGACACCACTGTTGAAAACAAATCATAAAAAAGCCAGACTGGAATTTGCCAAACTGCATGTTGACAAGCCACAAAGCTTCTGGGAGAATGTCCTATGGACAGATGAGACAAAACTGGAACTTTTTGGCAAGGCACGTCAGCTCCGTGTTCACAGACGCAAAAATGAAGCATACCAAGAAAAGAACACTGTCCCTACTGTAAAACATGGAGGAGGTTCTGTTATGTTCTGGGGCTGCTTTGCTGCATCTGGCACAGGGTGTCTTGAATCTGTGCAGGGTACAATGAAATCTCAAGACTATCAAGGTATTCTAGAGAGAAATGTCCTGCCCAGTGTCAGACAGCTTGATCTCAGTCGCAGGTCATGGGTCTTGCAACAGGATAATGACCCAAAACACACAGCTAAAAACACCCAAGAAAGGCTAAGAGCGAAACATTGGACTATTCTAAAGTGGCCTTCTATGAGCCCTGATGTAAATCCTATTGAACATCTGTGGAAGGAGCTGAAACATGCCGTCTGGAGAAGGCACCCTTCAAACCTGAGACAACTGGAGCAGTTTGCTCATGAGGAGTGGGCCAAAATACCTGCTGAGAGGTGCAGAAGTCTCATTGACAGTTACAGAAATCGTTTGATTGCAGTGATTGCCTCAAAAGGTTATGCAACAAAATATTAAGGGTACCATGATTTTTGTCCAGGCCTGTTTCATGAGTTTGTTTTTTTAACATAATTCTATTGAACCACAATTCAAAAGCATTGTCTGGTTTTCATTAGTTAATTTTCATAGACTATTTATTACCACTTTTATCAGATTCAAGTTATTTCTGTGACCATTGTGAGTTTTTCTTTCATTAACAGAGGGGTACCAACAATTTTGTCCACGTGTGTAGCTCTGGCTGTATCTGACAAACAAAAGTAGCCAACTAACTTTGCCTCAACCACAGATCACAGAAGTGACAGAAGAGTCTGAAGTGGGGCTCAACAGCAGGCTAAAAGGAAAAGATTAATTACAAGAAACTTAATTTAAAGTATCATGATATGAAGAAGGCCATATCATCTTGGCAGCAAATGGAGCTGTAATACTTAAATCCTCAGCCAATTTGACCGATGCATGTCAGACATTTCATTAACACCTCTAAGAACTGTCATGTGAAGTAAAGGCATAATATGTCCACTTTAAAGGAAACAGGACTTGTGAAAAATAAACCAAAGAATAGTTTGAAACAACTGTATCACTAAATACATTAAGCATTTGAGGGGCAAAATTAAAATGTATAAATTGTCAACAAAACCTAAATTACAAACCTGGAAACAGTTTCTTAGGTAAAGGCAAAAACGGAGAGTCAAAATAACATGATCATTAAAGTTATGGAGGCCATCTTTCCATTCCTGATACCGGTAGACCATATGGCATTCTGGACACCTTGTGTTGAAGGTCGAGATATCTATAATAGAAATAATTATTTTAATCAGGACTTTCCATTTGCTTTTATTTAGTTACTCATATTTATGCTTTCCCCCCCCCTACTTACTTTCAATTACACCATTCATCCCAACGATTATAGCTTCATCTGTGACTGGAACAACTGTCATTTTCGGATGGCCAGGGCAGAGACTGCATATTTTTTCATTTGGAATCAATGCAGATGGGTACTCCTTCACAGTCTTTGGAGCCGTTACATTTTGGGGAAGTGAAGCTGGGATCTTTTTGTTTACATAAACATATTTAACACTTCTCTCCAGGTTTATGATCAAAGTATGCCTGACAGACGACAGACTGTCAGGCAAGGCATCTGCCGCACTTTGTGTATTCATAAAGATCTCTCTGTTGGTTTGGAAGAGGTACCATTTTGCAATATTTTTGTGGGGGCAGGATTTTCGTACTTTTGTGCAGGGGCAATGCCAGGTCTTCTTCTTCCTGTCATAGGTCACAATAACTCTGCCAAAGCAAGAGTAGTGGTGTATTTCAGGTTCATGTATCGAGAGAAAAACACGGTTTTCAGATCCTCCAACATCCACCAAGACCGACAAAGGAGCCTTGGCTTCTTCTGCAGCTTTTTGTCTCTTTTTGCAAACTATTACCTTTGGTACCTTAAAAACCCTTAACTTCCTCATTTCTTCAAGGACATCAGTTTCAAGCACTTCCTCTGTACTGGTTGTATTGCAGTGTTCCACAGACATGAGATGTTTGCATAGACTATAGCTGAGGCCACTCTTTTGTACAAGCAAACTGAAGTGTTGACAGTCTTCATGTTCACACTTAATCACATGTTCTTCACCCCAGGTTTTAAGCTGAACATGTACTGGCACACCAAAACCACGAATATCTCTTTGAACAGCATAGAGGCTACGGAATATATCTACTCGTACACTTTTTAGGTGAGATTTTGCCATCATGTCTTTTGGCTTTCCATGCTTTCTTTGTATGTGCACCAACAAATTCTTTTTGTACAGAATAGCTGAGCAGTGGGGGCATTTCACAGATTTTAAATATGGTGCACGGGAAGATTGCAACTTAGTATTTTCGAACTGTATAATGGCACTTGTGTCCATGTCTAAAACAGCAGCTGAGTCCACTGGAAATGAATTTGGACTTTGCTGGGAAAAGCTGGAGTGGATGGAAGCTGAAGCAGCAAGGTTTTCAGAATGGTCATCACTCAATAACATTGCCTTGGGATGCACTGATTTTAAATATGGTGCATGTGAAGATTGCAACTCGGTATTATCGGACTGTGTAATAGCACTTGTGTCCGTGTCTAAAACAGCAGCTGAGTCCACTGGAAATGAATTTGGAGATGGCTGGGAAAAGTGGGACTGGATGGAAGGTGAAGAAGCAAGGTTTTTAGAATGGTCAACACTCAATAATGCTGCCATGGGATGCACTGATTTTAAATATGGTGCATGTGAAGATTGCAACTCAGTATTATCAGATTGTGTAATAGCACTTGTGTCCATGTCTAAAACAGCAGCTGAATCCACTGGAAATGAATTTGGAGATGGCTGGGAAAAATTGGACTGGATGGAAACTGAAGCAGCAAGGTTTTCAAAATGGTCAGCACTCGATGTTGTGGGAGGGCCTGCATAACAATGATCCTTATTCTCCACTAAAACTGACAGAGGTGTATGGTCCAGAAACATTGATGTTGTAGGAAGAGGTGTGTCATCAACGTTACCCACTGAATCTGGTGGAGGACGACAATAACAATGGTCCTTTTTTACTACCGATTCCAAGTGATGTGTGTGATCTATACTCTCTGTCCATTCGGAAGGGGCGGGCATGTGATCCACACTCACATTTAATGTTGAGGGAGGAGGAGCATCATCGATATTCACTTCAAATGTAGGAGGAGGAGGAGGAGCATCATGATCATCCGTGTTCACTTCAAATGTAGAGGGAGGACACAGTTTAAACTCTGAAGGAGCAGTATCATCGCCACTCACTTCAAACTCTGAAGGAGTAGTACTATCATCGCCACTCACTTCAAACTCTGAAGTAGTGGTAGTATCATCGCCACTCACTTCAAACTCTGAAGGAGGAGTATCATCCACACTCACTTTAAACTCTGAAGGAGGAAGTATGTGGCCTGAAAGCACTAATGCAGACTGAGGAGGGTTACTGTCCATGCTTGATGAGACTGAGACGTCTGACATTGTTGGACGACATATTTCTGGGCATGTTTTAAGATGTGCAATAATGCATGGTTTTAGTACGAATGTTCTCTCACAATAAGGACAGTGGAAATGTCCTGCGTGTCGGCATGGACAACTACATCTGAAGATTACTTTGTCTGCAAGAAAATGGTAATTTAAATTTAGAACACATGTAACTTTAAAGCAAAAATACACAAAAATAAACCATCCAGGATCTCCACTTACAATATTCAATTTAATGCCACATGTAAAATGACGTTTTGAATGCCATGTTTTTCATCAGACTAAGAACCACAATGTATCGTAATCACACCATTTTATATCACATGACAGCAGTTACATGATGTCATGTGGCCACAATGTCCAGTATGTCACATAATGGGTGCTTTCCACAATGACTGTGGATGGCTGCCCTTAACTTTAAGGTTTAACATGAGCTTCCGCTGCCAACAGGGGTGAAGCGCAAACAGGATTATGGCAGCCTCTAACAGAGTGTTTGCAAAAACCTATATGCATATTAAGGCTGGGCAATATACATATTTTTGAAGACATATCAACATTTTCATTTGAGATATAGGCAATACTTTACATATCAAGATAACAAGTTGCATAGTCTGACTGTCCAGGGACTGAAAATATCAGTGCTACCACAAATAGCGCTGGGTAACAAACCAATTTTAAATCGAAATTCAAAATTTTGGTTTGGACAATGTGATAAAAAAAATAACTACTCTAAAAATCAATTTTTGCCATTCACAAGGGTAAATATGGTAGCCTCCAGCTCTAATCCCTTTCCAAACCTTAAAATTTAATAAAAGCTGGCACTTTATTAATCAGAAATATATGGATTCATCTTTGATCAAATCTTTATTATAAACAAGGTGTGGTTTGGTGAAAGCTAAGCCTGCACTTTACGTCCAATAGGGAATTTTGTATGTTTGGAGGAAAAATGCTCTTTAAAATACTTCAGGAAATCTTCCAAGAAAAAAGTCATAAATGTACAAGGGAAACCAAACTGTCAATGATGGAGTAACTCATTCCATCATGACGAAATCACCCCAGGAGTGTTCAGATCTCCTAACTTTTGACCTTAAGTACAGCCTAGATGGAAATCCATATAGGATGTGCTTAAAGTCAAGGACAATGGTCTAGGAGGAGTATCGTTTTTCGTGAAATCATAAATGCCCAGATCTCTTGACCACTGACCTTGACCACAACTCTGATAGGACCTTATCATCCTAACAGAGCCCTACACTCTCAAAATGCAGGATTACTGTAATACCTAGAATCTCTAAGAGTAAAATGGGAGGCAGAGCTTTCAGTTATCAGGCTCCTTTCCTATGAAACCAGCCGCTAATCTGGATTTGGAAGACAGACTTGATGTCTGTTTTTAAGAATAGGGTTAAAACCTTCCTTTTTGACAAAGCATATAGCCAGTCACAGCTAATGACTGCCCCTCTCTGAGCCTGGTTTTGCTGGAGGTTTCTTCCTGCTAAAAGGGAGTTTTTTCTCTCCACCGTCCCAAAGTGCTGTGCACAGGGGATAACCTGATTGTTGGGTTTTTTTCTGCAAATGTGGGTTATTTCCCCTACAGTTTGAAAGTGCTATGAGATGACTGTTGTTGTGATATGATGCTATATAAATAAAGTTGAATTGAAGTGTGTGTGTGTGTGTGTGTGTTTAGAGAGAAACAACATCACTGCTCCTCTGCAAACCTACACTGATATTTACTGTGCATATACAGGATGCTTTGGTGTAAAGAATTTTTGCACAGAGATTTTATCCACATTTTGTGTCTATTGCACATATTTACTGATATATTATATTGCAACTACTGTTATGCAGCTTAATAGACAGCACAGTCATCACGTGACTGAGAAGAAAATGGTGCTCAAAACATCACTTTATATGGTGTACTAGACAGATGCTCTTTTAGGCATTTTTCACAGAGCTAGACATTTTTAACAGATGCCCATCATCTACTTACCTTGAAAATGCACTGCATTTCTGGTGTGACTGGCTTGGTGTCTGCAGATCGCAGTCCATTTTCTGGTGTAAAATTTTGGGCACACAGGACAGCGGAACTCAAAATTTTCCAAGGCTGTGACCTGTAGTTCACTTTCTGACAATAATACAGATGGATCCATCTGAAAAACAGATTATATTTTAATCATTACCAGGCATTAGATTTCATACCATAGGTTATTCTGGACTGTCACGCTTGAATTGCCCGAGTGACAGTTAGGTGACCATCAAACAGATGTTTCCATCTCAAAACTCAGGAGCTAAAAACATGTTACCCTCTCCACTATAACACGTATCATAAACTCATTTTAAAGTACTGATATTTTTCCTAAAACAGAACAATATAAAAACTTGTCAGAAAGGATTGAATGGTCAGTTATGCTGAACTCATAACATAGCCAGGAACAAGTGAAGCTGAGAATTTTGGTTAAAAAAAATCTGCTAAAATTGCTCTGTGGTTACTAATCATCGTCATCATCTTCTGACAATGAAAGGGTGACATCTCGGCCTCTGGCTGAGAGGAGAAGGTCAGCAGGTTGATCTATGATATTAATACAGTATATCAAACAAAATGCTACAGAACATTTACAGTAACAAACTACAGTTGAAATCAGAATTCTCCCTCACTGGCTGACATTAAATTTGACCAAACTTTCCCTGTTTGAGGTCAGTTAGAATTACCAAAACTATTTCTATTTGTTTTTACTTTCTTCATGGTCAGAAGTTTACATACACTAAGATTACTATGCCTTTACATAATTTGGGAAAGCACAGATGATGATGTAATGACTTTGCAAGCTTCTGATAGGTTAATTGACAACATCTGAGTACATTGGAGGCACACCTGTGGATGTATTTTAAGGCACACCTCAAACACACTGCTTCCTTGTGTGATATCATGGGAAAATAAATTTTAAAGAAATCAGACATGATATCAAGAAGAGAGTTGTGGAACTGGTAATCCTAACTGACCTAAAACAGGAAAAGTTTAGTCTGATTTAATGTCAAAAACACTGTCTGATTTTCATTGGTTAATTTTCATAGAATTTTTATTTATTACCACTTTTGTCAGATTCAAGTTATTTCTGTGACCATTGTGGATTTTTCTTTCATTAACAGAGGGGTACCAACAATTTTTGTCTTTTAAATTCCACAGCCAGAGAGCTCCTTTATTCACATTGCTAACGTGTGAGCAGCCATACTCTTCTAATAAAGTGCAATAATTCTCATGGCCTGAATAAGTCCAGCAGAGTGATCTGTTCTGATGTACATCAAAAGTCCTTGGTATATTACAAGCACAAACACTTTGGCAATCTAGGGAACCCTAAAGGTTTCTGACAGCTTATAACATCTTTTCAGGAGTTTTGGATCTTTTCACATTCCCACAAGCAATGAAGCAGATTGTTCCAAACATTTAGGACAAACATTCAGAATGATAAAAGACCTATAAATAAGTTCAGCGAGACTTATGAACAATCTTGTTAACAATAAACCTGATTTAATCATTTGTCCATATACATATATACTGCTCAAAAAAATAAAGGGAACACTTTGAAAACACATCAGATTTTAATGGGAAAAAATAAGATGGATATCGAAATTGTGGCAGGCTAGTCCAGCTTACTCAGATTAAAGGAACACTTTTAAATCTGAGTAAGCTGGACTAGCCTGGCACAATTTCGATATCCAGCTTATTTTTTCCCATTAAAATCTGATGTGTTTTCAAAGTGTTCCCTTTATTTTTTTGAGCAGTATATATACTGTATATATATATATATATATATATATATATATATATATATATAAAATATTTGTCTAGATATATTGTAGCTAAACAAAGACATGTAAAAACCAACTGCAGACCGAGCATGAACTCATTGCAGACCGCTTTGACAGCTGCATTACTTCAATCCCTAATCTGCACGAATATATACTGCACAAACTGTCTTTGGCCTTCACTAACGGCATGAGCCGCAGGTACTTCCGTGGACCAGACCTGAAGGGGACCTGATGAACAGGCAAGTTCCCAGTCAACTAACTTCAGAACATGTTGAATAAATCTTGATAGAGAATGGGCGCGTGACATCACCTGATGGAAAAACTGCAAGGAATTGTGGGAAAAGTGTTCTGCCCGTCTGTGCATAGTAGTGAGCAATGAATACGGTTAGGCTGCGTGGCTACCAAATGCGTTTTTTTTTCTGCTGTGGGAGACTATTTTCTGTTCTTTTTCTATGTAGTCCAGCATTTAATGCGCTCAGTGCCCTCAGTGCAAAAATGCTCTCAGCAGTCAGTGCTGTGCTCATGGCGCTGAGAGCTGAAAAAAAGTTCAACTTTCTGAGCGCTCATCAGCTGCACACCTCTCTCACCAGCCGATCACAATCAGGCTAAAAGTACACCATGATCAATATTTAACAGCCAAAGCTTGGAGGGAACTGTATTTTTTTTTTTTTTTTTTTAACCAGCTTGATGTGATTTATTTCCAGTGAGTGGAGCGCTTGAGCAAAATCTGAAATCCCAGGCAAGCTTTGAGTGACAGGTCAAGCAGCTTCCAGGATACTGGGCAGAGTGCTTTTTTTAAATCAGCGCATGAAAAATGGTCAGGAAAAACAGGTTGAGAGCATTTTTACTTACCTTGTGGACACGCAGCCTTATTAAAATGATACTGAATGTGTTATTCAAGCATAGAAAATGTAAATATGGGTATAAAACGTCATACAAAATCCAGGATGAAACTAGAAGGTGAAAACACTTTTTTCCAATGTGGTCCTTTCAATCACATTATTATTCCTCCGAATACCACGCAACGTTAGAATGGGAAAGTTCTGCTGCATTATCAAATACAACATCTGCTCCCATGATTGACATGGAAAGAGATTGATAACGGCGTATGCTTTTGTTAACTTCCCGACTTGGAAGAAAAGTGGAGAGAATGGGTCTCTGAGCTAAAAAAGAGGCGTGGGATGGAATGGATTGCAGCAGTCAGAAGGAGAGACATCAGCTCCCACAATATTCCTGCACACATGGCTGTGTGTTCATGGCATTTTCACCAGGGTAAGCTGTGATTTAAAAAATATTAAGAAGTCCAGAAAGACGTCCCCTCTCCAGAGCAGCCGTCTTGCGCTCCGTGCCTTTGGCTGCACCTCAGCCAGGCTCTCTATCATCTCTCAATAATGTGTAAAAATGCACAGGGCAAAATCAAATTATTTCTCCACATCATCTCTGCTATTCCCAATTTCTCTTGCCAATCTGGAGCAGTTTTTTTTGTTTGTTTGTTTAAATGGGAGCTTTTCGTGTTGCTGATTTTTTTTTTTTCCTTGAAGTTGTGATTACTTGTTGCCTTCATTGCGCACAGATTTAATATCAGCTGGTGACTGAAGTCCATAGACTGTTTGGTATCATTAAATTAAGCAGATTCTTCTCTTTCAGGTGACTATAAAAACATCACTGTCCTGATTAAGGATGTTTTTATAGCAGCTAATTATAATGGTAATTTTTTTCAGTGCGCCAGCATGATCAGCTGACTGATCCACATCCTCAGGTGTTCTAACATTTTGACATATTTATCAGAACACCACTGGACAGCTGATGTTACAGACTACAGTCAAAGGTCAAAATCTTTATCCTGTAGCTTGAAAATGCTCTGACACATCCCCAACAGTTCCCATTATACGTACAAGTACGTGTGTTTAACTGTGTGTGTGTACGCTGCAGGCAGCAGCAGAGCTCTGCACGCTGCAAATACTCCATTATATGGTAGCTGTAAGTTAGAAACCTGTTCAGTAAGTTACACACGGGTTCAAAGAGTGTTACCCATATGTTAGAACTATTTTTTGGGTACACTAGACATTAATCTCAATGTATTTCAACTTTGTAGAAACAATGCCTGCTTACCTTTGTGTTAAACAATGGTTTTCTGATTATTCACCCAGAATATTTGAGGCGGCTGGACCCATCCATTGGTGAAATGAACATAAGCCTCTAATGATTTATAGTTTTTAAATTCCTCATGGGTTTATGCGCTCACCCCACAAACCAGGTAGGCAAACACATCCGACAGTGTGACTGCAGGCAGTTGGTAGAGATCTGTGGTCCATTTCTTGTGCTCATATCAATCATCCCGTTTATTTCTCACATTTTTTATAGGTAGCACTCCTTTGCTTCCTTATTCAGTTTCTCTGAATAAGGAATTTTAATTTTCTGTTTGCTGCGTTCCATCAAGCATATGTCTGTCCATGTTAGCAGCTGCCTAGACTACAGGTAAACAAAGAAGCCGGACCATGACGATTGTGACAATGGCCCAGAATGCAGCGTGATATGATGTCAATGCCCATTCTCTATACTAGAACTTTTATTTCATTAAATTATATGCGGTCCTGAAAAATGCTTAGGTACATTATAATGCTCATCATAATCTAGAAATAAATTATATACGTCTCCCACAGAACATTATGATTGTTTCTAAAGCCTTATTCATGCTGCATTTCCCCTCTGGTGCGCTTTGGACAAGCCTGGCGTGCACGCGGCGTTGTACATGCTCACTTTTTCTTGTCTACCAGGCCAAGCGGTTGACGCATGCATACAACGGTTATTTGTAGTTTCGCCCCAGCCCTATGGGTAGCGCTAGTGTGCTAACACACCAGTTTGTTCACCAGCTATAAACATGAGAGCGACGCACACTTTTTGTGTAGCAACAACAATGGCGTTGTTTCAAGGAAAAGGAGGAATTACCGTTTTCCAGTGCTCTTCTCCCCTCAAGCTGCTGCAAAAGGTTTCATGTATGTTTATTCTTATCTTCCGCGTCCTCGTTGTCTTCCTTGTCTACTTTGTCTTTGTATGCTGTGTTGGTAGCGCCACCTCATGAATGGGACGTTCAGTCTTGCGCATGCGCCATCAATGCGTTTAGGTCATGGGCAGGCCTTGTGGTCATAAAATTTGGGTTGCACGCAGTCATCTGCAGAAAAGCCCTGCGGACACTAGCGGACTGGTGACGATGATGTAAATTTCATCACACGAGGTTTCTGGTTGCACGTACACGGATAGCAGAAGTGCAGCATGAATCCAGCTCAAAGGGTACCTGTCATGAGTCCTTCTCAAATATGTGTGAGTTTCAAGTCACTGCTCTGTCAGTCAGTCATGATCAGCGATATCTTGCCTCCTCCATGGGCTGTTTCAGCACTAGAAGTGACGCACAGTCATTGCGTTGTGAGATTGGCTGGGCTGCAGTGGACTGGTCACTGACCCTGTGCTGCATCCCTCATTAAAATATTAGTTTTTATTTTTCCCTCTCGTGAAAAACAGAAATTAAATTATTTATTTATTTAGCGAATGCAAAGTCCTCAAGCCAAGCAGTTGCCTCCTGGTTTGCTGTATGGAGGGTGTGTAATCCTCCTTCCAGTCTTTGGAGCGGGCAAGCCTCTATGATGTGTTCCATTGTTGGCTCCTCTCTACATGCGCACAGTGGGCTAGGGCTACTGCCCCATCTGTGAAGGCTGGCCAAGCAGGGGCCATGTCCAGTCCTGAAGCGACTGAGTGCAGACCACTGTCTCCTTGGGAGGTTGGTGCCCGGGACCAACAAGAAATTAAATGAGAATAAACCCAATGAACACTCATCTGAAGGGATAGGACAATTCATAATGGAATATCTTTATATTCAAAGGTCAGATCAGATGATTAATCTTACCCTTGTTTGCCTACATATTCTATGACAGGATATAAAAACAATGTAGCAGTCAAAGTTTTAACAGTGGAATTTCATGTAATTTTTTACAACCATGTACAGGTAAATCTACCCGCATATAATTTAATGAAATAAAATTCTAGTATATCAAGATTTATTCAATGTGTTCTGAAGTTACTTGACTGGGAACTTGCTTGTTCGTTAGGTCCCCTTCAGGTGCTGGTCCACAGATTTACCTGCGGCTCCTGCCATCAGTGAAGGCCAATTCCAAGGACAGTTTGTGCAGTATATATCCGTGCAGATTAGGGGTTGAAGTAATGCAGCCGTCAAAGCGGTCTACAATGAGTTCATGCTCTCGACAACAGTAGGACTCCATGTCAGTTCACACAACAGCACTGCCTGCATCGGCACCATGGGGTGTTAGCCATTCTGAATCTGCCATCATGCACATCTCTGGTGGAATTTTCCTCCTTGGAATCACTAGAAAGTGAGGACTTGCAAACCTCCTCCTCCATCTCTGGCTCATTATAGATAACTGTTTAAACCCACTTCATCATAGGGACTGGCCATTGTTTACTCATCCGTGGTAAGCCGGAATCAACGACTGTACATCACTTCTGGCAGGCAATGGCTGCTTCCCACTGGTTTTGACCAAGCGGTTTTCATGGGATAAAATTACTCAGTATACTCACTCTAGGGGGGGCATTTTTACTGAATAAACACATTTTTGGTTTACAAGTAATACCTAAAGCACAATTAATGTTGTTATAATGACCAGTACTGGTTTCCTTTAAGGCTTTGATAAAGAATCAAATTGATAGGTGATCAGTAATCAAACTGAATCAAATACCCCTTAGTAGTTGTTTAATTTTTTTATTTATTTATATATTTTTTTTTAACAAGATTTCGGGCCATTTTTTAATGGTTTGATATCCTCACGATAAACATGGATAAATGATGCATCATGACAGTTGATATCACTTGTTTTCAAACTGTATTTAAAGTCTGTCATTGTCAATCACACTAAGACACTGAAGATGTTACACACATGCACACACACGTAGCAGGATATTGTTCAGACAGTGAGGACTTACATTGGACTGATAAAATGGACTTGTGATTTCCTCTTCAGCTGGTGACGTCGTGGTAGCAGGTGTGCTTCTGGATGCACTTGAAGTTGATGCTTGCAGTAGTGTACTGACCATCTGCAAATGCAAGATAAATGCAATATATATAAAGTCTCATTTTCTCATCTTTCAGCATTTGAAATGTTACAGTCTGTTACATACATGTATGCATATTACACAATGATGCCACTATGGTTTTCACTTGCTTTTATCCACTGAATGTGTTTACAACTCAATTAAATGATTCGACATGCGAAAAACATTTTTAAATTTACATGCAACCAGATGCTAAGCTATGATAAAATAATGCAACAACCAAGAATCTTATTATTGGTTTACTTATTTGTCATATAAAACCTGCAATATACAGAAGTGAAGGCGCTTACCTTTGACCTGTTAAGTCTGACCAGATGCTCTTTTCGTCTGTCGTCATTCCTGGATCTTCCGTAAAGGAATTCCGTGGGAACGGCGTCTGGCTTTAGACGTAAACGCTTGGGCTTCGTGCCCAGCAATTCGGCCTGCAGATCGCGCAGATAGCAGCTCTGCGTGAAGTGGTCTTCACAGACCACCGAATTCCGTCCGAACGGAAAGGTTTTTAGCGTGTGACCCGTGCCGAGGTTATGGAGCCAACGTTTCACCAACTCTGACTTCGCATCATCAGTTGGTTTTGGCACACAAAAGAAATGTTTTTCGCGATTTCTTCGCTTGTTGTTGGTGCAGCCGTAAGCCTTGCACTCCGCCATAGTTCTAGGGACGTAGCACGGGCTCAACCGTGCGTCACTTCCGGTATTAAAACGGTCCATGGTTGACGGCCATGACATGAAACTCAGAATCAGAATGAGATTTATTGCCATTGTTCATGTAGTACACAAACTAGGAATTTGTCTCGGTGCAATGCTGCAACATTAAACATGGAGTAGCACTAAAGATAAAAAACTCGCCCGTATTTGAGAAGGAATCGTGACCAAAATTACCTGATGGAACCACCAGTATCATATTTGAGCCTTTGAAATAGTTACTGATTGAAATTCACTACAGATACCCTTTACAATTAGACTCCTAATACATAAAAAAATTAGCCCATTTAGTTAGTTTTCAAGTTTAACCATTTTGAGAGCCTTCCTTCTCCTGTGTGTTTGCAGCCTAACCGTGTGCATGTGTCTGTGTTTAAACGTAATATTTTATAACATTGTAACGTCGAGACTGTGTTAAGGGGCGGGGATTCTCCCAGCATGCTTTGCACTGCGGAGGATTCAAAGACTGTGTTCCAAGTGTTATTGTTGTGCCATTATAACTGTGTTATTGTGGAGAAAAGAGGCAGGCGAGACAACGAGCTGGACGACACAGTTTCTTTATTCTTTCTCCAACATATTTTACAGCAAAAGAGATTACCTGGTCTCTGTGCATTCCTCTTTTATAGCTTTATTTCCATGCATCGAGACCCGAAACTTCCAATCATAACACACTTGTTTGAACAAAGAACTGTGTGGCACATTAACATAACATTGTGGGACCCATATGTGGGTTTCATATGCTTCACATGTATATTACTGTATGCTTATTGTATGCTTCACGTCTCAGAGGAACAAAAGGACTGAACCTCCTAGGGGTAACAGGAGGATGTGAAATGTGGCCTTTTGTATGCAAAGAGATGACCTTGAGGGATTTCCTGACCACCAGTGACTTTAGGTGGAGGTGAGAAGACCTGGAAGAAGACGCATTGTGACTTGGGATTAAAAGACAATGTGACTGTGTGCTTTGATGTCCTGGGGTATAAAAGGGACAGATGTTGGGGGATTCTTTCTCTTTCTATAGCCACATTTCCACTATATAGTTCTGCCCTACTCTTTTCTTTTCTTTTTTACTTGTTTCTCCCGCGGCTGCGCCTCCATCACAACCGCGGAAAGCCGAGAATTGCTGGGGTGGGCGGGATCGAGGTGGCGCTACACTGCTGACGTATAAAGGACGAGACTGACTCCTCAACAACACAGAAAAAAATAGCGGATTACGAGCGGAGGATTTCCACGGTTTTTAACACAATGAATGTCTTTAACGAGACAAGAGAATTTTACAGGAGAAGACGACGTGGATTGAGACAACACACGTTGGAGCAGGAGAGGAGAATAGCGGTTGCCCAGGAGGAATCTGAAGCAGCTGCATATGAAGCAGAGATCATTCAGAGATCATTTCATTTGTTCAGTGTTCATGTGCATACATATGTCAAACGTCTTTTTTAAATAAAATGTTGTGCACTTTTAAACTACGTCGCCTCTGTTGTTCAAAACGGTTAAATGTTAACAGACGGTTAATTAAATGCTGAAACACCGGGGTAATTTAAAATTATGCAGAAGCTTAATCCTAAACCCCTTTAACTTACCAAATAATTTATAATATTATAAAAAAAAAGCCAATCCAAATCTAGACCCATTTTGTATATTGTGTAATAATGATACACTGATGATAAACTGACTTCCCAAAAAAAGCAGCAGCTATACAACGCACTTTTGGTTTGATGGAATTGCCAATTGACCTTGGAATTATATGTGGAAACTCGTTATACTTCCAGTTAACTTTAACTTACAAAATAATTAAAAATATTATAAAAAAGCCAATCCAAATCTAGGCCCATTTTTTGTATTGTGTATCATTTGAGTATCATTGTACAATCTATTGTTATTTATAAGGGTTATCTGTTCAGTGGTGGCTAATTACACACTAAAACAACGTAGAAAATGACTGCAAAGAAAATGCTGCAGCTAGACAACTCACTTTTGATTTGATGGAATTGCCAATTGACCTTGGAATTATATGTGGAAACTTGTTATACTTCCAGTTAACTTTAACTTACCAAATAATTGATATTATAAAAAAAGCCAATCCAAATCTAGGCCCATTGTGTATCATTTTTCCAATCTATTGTTATTTATAAGGGTTATCTGTTCAGTGGTGGCTAATTACACACTAAAACAACGTAGAAATGACTCAAAAAAAAATATGCTGCAGCTAGACAACTCACTTTTGGTTTGATGGAATTGCCAATTGACCTTGGAATTATATGTGGAAACTTGTTATACTTCCAGTTAACTTTAACTTACAAAATAATTAAAAATATTATAAAAAAGCCAATCCAAATCTAGGCCCATTTTTTGTATTGTGTATCATTTGAGTATCATTGTACAATCTATTGTTATTTATAAGGGTTATCTGTTCAGTGGTGGCTAATTACACACTAAAACAACATAGAAAATGACTGCAAAGAAAATGCTGCAGCTAGACAACTCACTTTTGATTTGATGGAATTGCCAATTGACCTTGGAATTATATGTGGAAACTTGTTATACTTCCAGTTAACTTTAACTTACCAAATAATTGATATTATAAAAAAAGCCAATCCAAATCTAGGCCCATTGTGTATCATTTTTCCAATCTATTGTTATTTATAAGGGTTATCTGTTCAGTGGTGGCTAATTACACACTAAAACAACGTAGAAATGACTCAAAAAAAAATATGCTGCAGCTAGACAACTCACTTTTGGTTTGATGGAATTGCCAATGAACCTAGAAATTTTATGATGAAACTTTTTTTAATCCTACTAAATACACTGACATTGTCACACTGCCAACACCAAATTATAATTTTCTTTTTCAAACCAAAGATCACTATGGATCTATTGAATCACAATCGCATAGGTTTATCATATACATGTCAACGTTTACAACATCGAAAATGTTATATTTGGGTTTACATGTATGGGTATTTTCACTTTATATTATACTAGACTGCTTATAATTTATTGGAATTCTCAGAATTTGGAATGCCGATATAACATTCAATTCACATGTACTTACCTTTTACCCAATTCGACTTTCACCTTTATCAGTGTCTACTGCTGAATGTAAATTACACCTGTGCAACTGCTTACAATTTTACTTAAAAACTGTACCCAATGTAGAGCAATGGATACAGCAGTGGTAATATTTATTAAATTTAACAATAACAATTACATTACCATTAAAAATCTTGACACCTTTATGGCTGAACAGCAGGATTAGGGTCATATGAGGCAATGGAATGTGTATGTAATTATTCGCCTTTATCATCCAGTGTTATAATATACAAACCACACTTTTATCCAAAAGACTAACATTTTATTACATTACAAATATTCCCAAAACATGTTAACAAATGGGGAGCTTTCAGTACTTCGACCAGACTGCCAAAATGGTTTAGGAAGGCTCCGTGGAAGGAAGCCGTCTCTGTCAGCTCATCCCTTCTTAATGCGGCTAACTGCAGGTGTCTTTCGCGCTGTTCGAGCATCCTTTCATGGATCCGCATCTCCTCAGCATGATTCTGGGCCATCAGTGATGCAAGGTCTGCAATGTTGATGGACCTCTTCAGCTTGCCTATATGAAAGACAGAAGTCATTGTATTTAGATAACACCGGATCAAAACATGTCAGAAAAAATATTATGGAATTAAACTGTTGAAAGCCTGTGGTGGGATGCTTCGTTGCTGTATTTAAGCTCAACTGTCATGTTGTTGCCCCTCAGTAGAGTGGACTATAAACTTCTGTGGTGATGTGGTTAGGCCCCCCTTCATTTCAAAAAGGATTAATTGTAAAAAGTATTTTGATTTAATGGGTTATTTTTAAAAGAATTTCTTTGTACTGTGGCCTCATAAATCAGAATGGGTTAATAGTGTTAGCTGACTTGAAGAATTTCAATCAAGCATTTTGATTTGAAGTCTGTACATGTGCTCCTTTTTTTTTTGTGAAAATACAACAGTATTTCCACCACCAACACACCTATAACACTGGGCCACTGTGGCTATGAACACCCCTGAATCTAGTATTTTTATAAACGTAGAAAGACATTTTAAATTCCTTGTTATGCGTCTATAGAAAACAATCACATATAAAAACAACCGGGTGGTAATTTTCAGTTTGTTGTGCCTTACCAGCACTTGACTGGGAGATGCCGGGGCAGTCCAGTGAGGCGGACCCAAGGGATTTGAAAACTGTGTATAGAAGGAAAAAAACACACAATAACGCTCACAAACAAAGTGCAACATGTACCGCAAACACAAAACTTTTTAACCAGAATACAATAAGCTTACGTCAGCGTTTTGTTCACGTGAATACTGAAATAAAAGCGCGATTCAGCAGCTTGATGCCAGGTAGCAGCAAGGTACAGAGGTAGCTACCTATTAGCGGGCTAGCCATCACCACAATTGCCCACAATCAAACAACTTTCTTTATTGCTAAAATAAAGTGCGCTTTTGACCGAAAGGCAAGAAGACGGACAATAACAAAACAACACTCACCGTCACCGTTTTCCAATTCTGTGGCCATGTCGAGTCCAAATTCTCTGCCAATAATAGCAGGCCGGACACTTCCTAGTATATTTTTTCATTGCAAGTTGCCCCACCAACTCGCTCTGGATGTAGTCATCGGCTACGAGGGACAGAAAAGTCCGCACCTCCTTGTTTGTTCATGGAATAAACTTGCGCGTGGACATCGTTATATGAGAACACAATTTTGAATCCAGTCACCGCGGTTACTCGCTGAAATTACAAATGGCGGACGTGTAGCTTCAACAGAAAACAAACGGACGCGTTTGGTGACGTTACGCCCTGACCAATCAGCGTTTAGCAGTCGATTGACGTCAATTCACACCTCGCTTTTCGCTCGTCTGTACCCTGCCTCTGAACAGGCACGAAAATCGTAACGGTTAAACCGTGAGGACTTGGGTGGAAATGGCGAAAAACCGAAACAAGTAAAAAAAAGTAAAGCCCAGGCGATACTGGTGGAAATGGGGCTTATGTTTGATGATGTTGGAGAATGTGAATAAACCAGACTCATGAGACAAACTCAGCCTTGTCATTTCCACATTCTCCACACTGGTGACCCTAAGACGTATCATGGATGAAAGAAATTCTCCCGAGCCAGACTCGTCAGGAGCCAGCCAAGCAAATGCAGCCACAGTTCAGCTACCGGACTTCTGGCAGAACAATCCACGCTCCTGGTTTAACGCGGTTGAGGTGCAGTTCAACCTCCGGAGGATTTCGGTAGACGCCACAAAGTTCTACCATGTGTTTGCAAAACTGGACAACCACATAGCCCAGCATGTGGAGAGCCTGATCAACCAGCCGCCGGACACCGACAAGTACGCCGCATTGAAGGCCGCACTCATCCGGTACTTCACCCCCTCAGTGGAGGAGCGAGCAGAGGGGCTCCTGGCGCTGGCTGAATATGAAAGCGACAGGCCCGCGGACCTGATGGAGAAGCTGTTGAGGTTGAAAGACTCTGACGATGATCACTTCGTCTTCACCCACCTTTTTCTCAGGACCCTACCGTCAGCGGTGAGAGTGACCCTGGCCAGTTCGCCACTGTTGGCCCGACGAGACTACCGCGAGCTGGGCCAGGAGGCGCAACGACTCGTCAATGCCGCCAAACGGTGCACGGCCACGGCCGCGGAGCTTGGCGCAACGTCCGGAGACGGCGAGGGGCCAGAGACGGCGGTAGCAGACCCACCGACGACGACGGCGGCGGGGGCCAAGGATCGCGGAGGAGACACCCTCTGTTTCTACCATCGTCGCTTCGCAGAGAAGGCACGCAAATGTATACCACCGTGCCATTTCAAGCGCTCGGGAAACACCAAGACCAGGGGGTCGGTAGCAGCTGCGGCCCTCGGGGAGGAGAACAAGCTGCTCTATTTGAAGGATGCGCGCCCGGGGAGGCATTTCCTCGTGGACACAGGTTCCCAGCTGAGTTTCATCACACCTTCCTCCCCTGACCGGCTGGCGCCTTCCAGTGGTCCCGGGGTGTCAGCAGCGAACGGCTCGGCGATTAAGACCTTTGGTGAGAGGACTCTGCTTCTGTCCCTACACGGCCGTACATTTGAATGGACTTTTGTCATAGCTGCAGTCGATTTCAATATGTTAGGGGCTGATTTTCTGTGCTCACATGGTTTGTTGGTTGATTTTGCTAACAGGCGCCTGGTTAATGCACTCTCTTTTTCTTCTATTCCCTGTACAGCCCGAGTGGCCCCGCCAACAGCACAAACCAACGTCACAGCTGCAAGTGGTAAGTTCCACACACTGCTCACTCAGTTCCCAGCACTCACGGTCCCAACATTTTCGGCGACCGTGGCTAAACACGGGGTGGAACATTTTATTACTACCACCGGACCGCCCGTTTTTGCAAAAGCTCGGCGCTTGGATTCAGCTAAACTGACCATAGCGCGTGAGGAGTTCACCAACCTGGAAAAGTTGGGCATCATCAGGCGTTCGAAAAGCCCATGGGCTTCACCGCTTCATATGGTCCCGAAAGCTGATGGCTCATGGCGACCTTGCAGTGATTTCCGCAGGTTGAACAACGCTACGGCACACGACCGCTACCCAATCCCGCATATCCAAGATTTTTCAATCCATTTGGCGGGGGCGCGCGTTTTTTCTAAGATAGACTTGGTACGCGGTTACCACCAGGTCCCAGTGCGCACTGAGGACATACCTAAAACAGCGGTAATAACTCTGTTCGGGCTATTCGAGTTTTTGCGCATGCCGTTTGGGCTTAAAGGCGCGGCGCAGACGTTCCAACGCATGATGGACGCGGTGTTGCGCGATCTCCCCTTTGTGTTTGTCTACCTGGACGACATTTTGGTAGCCAGCGCCTCCGAAGACGAACACGAAAAACACCTCACAGCAGTTTTCCGGAGGTTGGGAGAGCACAGGTTAATAATCAACCCAGCGAAGTGTCAGTTCGGGGTGACGCAGATTGATTTTTTGGGGCATCGCATCTCTCCAGAAGGAGCGGTTCCTCTGCCTGACAAAGTGCGCGCAGTAACAAATTTTCCCCAGCCACAAACGGTCAAAGCATTACAGGAGTTTTTGGGAATGGTGAATTTTTATAACCGTTTTCTCCCACGCGCAGCGCAGATCATGCAACCATTGTATGCTGCACTACAAAAACAAAAACCCACAAATAAAATCGAATGGTCTCCGGAGCGAGAGCGCGCATTCTCGGAAGTCAAAACAGCCCTGGCAAACGCTGCGTTATTAGCACATCCGGTCCCAACGGCCTGCATAGCGCTCACTACTGACGCGTCAGATGTGGCCATAGGGGCGGTCGTGGAACAGTATGTAGCCGGAGCCTGGCAACCGCTCGCCTTTTTCAGCAGGACCTTGCGCGATAGTGAACGAAAATACAGCGCATTCGACAGGGAGTTGTTAGCTCTCCACTTGGCCATTTGCCACTTCCAGTTCTGGCTGGAGGGACGCCGTTTCACCATGTTTGTTGACCACAAGCCGCTGACTTTCGCGATGGCCAAGGTTTCAGAGCCGTGGTCCGGCCGGCAGCAGAGACAGCTGGCCGCGATCTCAGAGTTTACTACCGATATCCAGCATGTGGCGGGTAAACTTAATGTAGTGGCAGACTGCCTCTCGCTCGCTGTGGCGGCTCCAGCCCGCGTAGGGGTAGATTTTGCAGCCATGGCCGCGGACCGGGTTAGCGACGCGGAAGTGCGCGCGGCCCCAGTCCGCGTAGGGATAGATTATGCAGCCATGGCCGCGGATCAGGTCAGCGACGCAGACGTGCGCGCGCTCCAGTCTGGACCAACAGGGTTAAGGCTGGAGAACAGGGTGCTGCAAGACGGTATGCCCCCACTAATCTGCGATGTCTCCACTGGGTGACCGCGTCCTGTGGTACCGGCCGCGTGGCGCCGCCGCGTTTTTGACTCGATCCATTCTCTGGCGCACCCGGGAGTGCGCGCGTTGGTCAAAATGGTGGGAGAGAAATTTGTATGGCCGAGCCTGCGCAAACAAGTTAGAGAGTGGGCAGCAGCCTGCATGGCTTGTCAACGAGCCAAGGTACACAAACACACGAGAGCTCCCTTGGAGCCGTTTCACATCCCGGCTAAGAGGTTTGATCATATTCACGTGGACCTCGTAGGCCCCCTCCCGCCCTCACAGGGGTGCACACATCTTCTGACGATGGTTGACCACACCACGCGCTGGCCGGAAGTGGTCCCACTGTCATCAACCACAGCCGAGGAGGTTGCGCGCGCGTTTTTAACGGCATGGGTAGCGCGTTTTGGAGTTCCGTCGGACATTACGTCCGACAGAGGTCCTCAATTTGTTTCCGAACTTTGGTCAGCGATGGCCCGCAGCCTGGGGACAACGATCCACCGCACGACACGCGTACAATCCGCAGGCTAACGGGTTATGCGAACGTTTTCACAGGTCATTGAAGGCGGCCCTCAGAGCATCGCTTACGGATGCAAATTGGGTGGACAGGCTACCATGGGTTTTACTGGGGTTGCGTTCTGCACCTAAAGAGGATTTAGAAGCCTCCCCAGCTGAGCTAGTTTTCGCACAGCCACTTCGGCTGCCCGGGGAATTGCTCCCAGATAATCCGGCGCCAGAGTGCTCCCCAGCTCAGCGGTTACAGATTAGCACGGACTCGAGCACACTACCCGGCCCCGTTCACCACAGTTTTCCGCGCGTTTTTGTGCCTAAGGCTTTAAAAAATGCGGAGTTTGTTTTTGTCAGACACGACGCCCATCGCCCACCGTTACGACCACTTTATGATGGACCATATAGAGTGCTGGAAACAGGGGATAAGCATTTTTTGCTAGATTTGGGGGGCAGAAAAGAAACGATTGGCATAAACAGGCTCAAACCCGCTTTTGTGGTGGCAGACGAAGGTGTGCAGTTGGCTAAGGCTCCTCGGCGCGGCAGACCCCCCAGAGAGCATTCCCCAGAACACCCACAGAGATTGACTAACAGTTTTCATCCTCAGACAGCAGCTCCCCAGCAGGAGGGCGCCGTGGAGGTGGTAAAGCCTGCTTACAGCAGATACGGGAGAAGACTGAGGCTCAAGCAGCATGTGGACTGATGTGTAGTGATTTTATTATGACATGCAAACTGTTATTACATTGTTCCATCTTAGACATTTGGGGGGGGTCATGTGGGACACATATGTGGGTTTCATATGCTTCACATGTATATTACTGTATGCTTATTGTATGCTTCACGTCTCAGAGGAACAAAAGGACTGAACCTCCTAGGGGTAACAGGAGGATGTGAAATGTGGCCTTTTGTATGCAAAGAGATGACCTTGAGGGATTTCCTGACCACCAGTGACTTTAGGTGGAGGTGAGAAGACCTGGAAGAAGACACATTGTGACTTGGGATTAAAAGACAATGTGACTGTGTGCTTTGATGTCCTGGGGTATAAAAGGGACAGATGTTGGGGGATTCTTTCTCTTTCTATGTTTGATGATGTTGGAGAATGTGAATAAACCAGACTCATGAGACAAACTCAGCCTCGTCATTTCCACATTCTCCACAACATAACGCCGGTGCTGCTTCAACACTCTTCTATTCCCAGCAGTTTTGCCAATTACTCCTCTCCCCGGGGGGCGCATAGTCCTTACTGTCCCATCTGGTACCCCCCCCCCCCGGTGACACCTCCTCTTTCAGTCCATTGTTCCCTGGGTGGAGAAGGCCAACACTATGTGCCCCCTCCCCGAACACCCAGAAAGGGCACTAACCCCCGCGTCCTTTGGGCTTGAGCTGGCGCCCATAGCGGCTGTAGCGGGGGGTCGCCAATCCAGTCGAACCGCCCTACTGGAGGGGTGAAACAGAGGGCACGTCAGTCTGTGGAGGGAAAAAGGGAGGGGGAGAAAACACATCAGCTTCATGAGCGCAGGTCCCTACCGAGGGATCACCAACTTGCGGAGCCACCAACAGTGGGCGTCCGCACCGGGGAGCTTGGGCCAACACCACCTGCTCATCTGCCAACACAAAAGCGGGCTTCAGCCTGTCGATGCAGATGGTCTCTCTACGTCCCCCCAAGTCATACAACACAACACACAACACAAAATGCTTCCCCCAGGTTACAACACCCTAAACGGTCTGTCGTACGGTGGGCGCAGCGGGGTCCGGTGCGCATCGTGCCTGACAAAAACAAGACTGGCGTTCTGCAAGCTTTTTGGGACAAATGTGCAGGGAAAACAATGGTGGGCCAGGCCCGGTACACTCGCAGCCTCCGTATTGTGTAAAAATTGCACAGGCGGATCAGTCTCAGGTGCGGGGTTTTCTGGTGAAAACTCTCCGGGGATCCGCAGCGGATGAGAAAAAACAAGTTCTGCTGGGGAGGCTGCCAAATCCTCCTTAGGTGTGGAGTGCAACCCTAAAAAAATCCAGGGCAGGCGGTCAACCCAATTTGTGTCCGTGAGCAAAGTGTGGTGATCTGAACGCTGATTCCGTCTGCGCTCAGGTTGCTCAGTATTTCCCCTTTTCCACCATAGTATTCCAGGTTTTGTTATTAGGGCCGCTCAGGGGCTTTTATTATGACAGCGTCACGGCTGCACTTCCGGCTGTCAAAGCAGAGCTGGCGCCGTGACAGCTGTTTGTCATTTTTGTTAATTACCTCTTTTCTGATTTGTTTGTGCTTGGTATTTAAGGGAGCAGCTGAGGCTCACTCCTCGCGGCGACCTATAAACTCTTACGCCTTTGTCACGAGGGACTGGAGCTCCTGTTCCCGACTCCAGTTTTCCCCTGTGTCTTGAACTCCTTGCTGCATGTCTTTGTGTTTTTGTACAGCGCAGGCTCCGTCCTCGCTGTACCTCCTAGTTTATCTTCAGAGTTTATTATTTTGTATCTCAGTATATGTTCGTGTTCTACCCCACGTGGCTGTTTATTTTATCATTTCATCTTCTTGTAAATAAACAAGCAAACTTACTGTTTGGTACCTGGCGTCTCATTAATGCCCTGCAAGGGGCATTCATAACACGAAGCTCTGAGTGCTGCTTTAAGTGACCTATGAAAACGCTCGCATAACCCGTTAGCCTGGGCGTTTTATGTGGTAGTGTGGTGAATTTTGACCCCCAGACTCTGGGCCATCGTGGACCAGAGTTCTGAAATGAATTGTGGACCCCTGTCGGATGTGATGTCCAATGGAGAGCCGAAACGTGCAACCCAAGCCGACAAAAAAGCGCGTGCCACTTCCACGGATGTGGTTGAAGCCAGTGCGACCACTTCAGGCCAGCGCGTGGTGCGGTCCACAACTGTCAAAAGGTGTGTGAAACCTTGCGACGGCGGGAGGGGTCCCATCAAATCCACATGGACATGGTCGAACCTCCTAGCCGGAATTTGGAATGGCTCGAGGGGGGCTCTGGTGTGCTTGTGCACTTTGGCCCGCTGGCACACGACACAAGCTGCAGCCCACTCTTTCATGTCCTTGCGCAAGCGCGGCCAGATGAATTTCGCCCCCACTAGCTTCACTGAAGTGTGCACTCCCGGATGCGAAAGGGAGTGGACCGACTCAAAAACGCACTGGCGTCAAGAGCTTGGAACCGGCCCACATTCATGTGTCAAACATGCTGTTGTCATGGCGTGTTAAATTCTTGACAGCTCACGTGCACAATACCAAACACAGGATGGAACCACACAGAGGGGCACGTTTGACAGTTTTATTAATGGCAAAAAAACAGCGCACAGCTACAGAAATAGTCACTTGCCAGAGGAAATGGACCTGTGGATAGAAGACGAGAGCCGTGAGCTGAGGAGTAGAGTAAGGGGAAAATGGGTGAGCCAAATTGCCACTTACTTGGGAAATCCAGGGATGACTGGCAGGACCCAGCAGGGAATAAACAAACCAGTAGGACAGGAGGGAAAATGGAGCTGATGGTGCCTGACCAGGGAGATGAAGGTGCTGAAGGGCAGTGAGGTGGAGCAGGAGAGTGTGCGCAGTCCCAGCGACACACCTACACGATGGCAGCAACCTGAGAAGAAAGAGAAGAGAGATGGTTAACAACATGTTAACAATCACAATTATACAAAGCAAGTCCGAACACGGGCAGTATACCCAGACGAGCCAGCGCAGACTGCGCAGAGGGAACCTCCTTAAGTACGCTGGCTGATGAGCGGGCGCAGGTGTGTTTTCCTTATCACATTGCTTGAAACAAGTAAAAATTCCCTGGAAAAAATTAGACTTGTTTTAAGCAACTTAATAAGTAAAATTTTCTTGCTCCATTGGCAGATATTTTTTTTTTTAACTTAAAACCAGATTAAACTGCTTAAAACAAGTTTAAAAAATCTTATAACAAGTAAAATTTTCTTACAGAAAACTGCACAACAAGAAAAAATATCTTGTCAGACAAAAAACAAGAATTATATCCTCGATTTAAGATATTTTTTCTTCCTAAGATTTCAGTTTTTGCAGTGCAGTCAGCTTCGGCGGGTCCAGGAAGAGGCTTCAGGTGACAGGGCTGGACGAGAGCAAGTATCGATGGTGAAGAAGCAAGGTTCCTTCATCCGGAAGATCAGCCATCGTCCTGGGGGTCTGCTGCTTCCAGGGGCGTACTTGCTGAGGGGCTGCCCTGGGCCCCCCGTAGTGTTGTTCTTAGGACATGTTATGGTGTTACACAGGTGGTGCTCATGGTGCAACGTTTTCGCGTGCCTGCAAACGTCATCGTCAGGAGGATCCAGTTTCAACAGTGCCACCAGCGGATCTGCGAGTCGGTGCAGCACTATGTTGCGGACCTGCGGCAGCTGGCTGGAGACTGCCAATTTGGTGATTTGGAGGAAGAAATGGTCCACGACCAGCTGGCGGAGCACACACTGTGCTCGTCAGCACGGCTGAAACTACTAACATACTCCGGCGAACTGACTCTAGTCACGGCTGTGGAAATAGCTCAACAGTGTGAAGCAGCGGACAAGTTATCACACAACCTCGGTGAAAGAGCTACGCTGACTCACAATCGACGACGCAGGCTGTGGATCCGGACAGTGAAGACAGCGAGCAAGGGGAATGTGCTGCAGCTGTGAAGATGAGGTCTGCCCCGGGATCACCCAAATGTTTGGGTTGTGGGTCCACTAAGCACCGATATAAGGCTAGAGGGTGTCCGGCGAGAGGTAAACACTGTGGCAAGTGCGGACTCCTGCATCACTTTGCTAGGGCCTGTAATAGATTCGAGCGAAGGGAACGGCGACACAAAGCGGATACCCCTGCTCCAACTCCCACGGTTATCCACACCATTCCTCCGGACACCGGCGGCAGTACGTATTGTACGGTGGAACTGGATGGAGTGGAGGTACCATTATTGGTTGACATGGGCGCAGTGAGGTCGGTGTTGAGTTGGCCCACCGTGAGGAGTTTCTTCCTGTACCATCAGTTGAGAAGTCACTTGAAGCCATTATGTGGCTATGGAGGAAGGAGGCTGCCCATCGTGGGTTCGGTGGAGCTGACCGCCCATTACAAGTCAGCGGTGGTCACCAACCTGAAGTTTATGGGACTGGCAGTGGCGAGAGTGTGATGGGCTGTGATCTCTTCTATGGACTGGGGTTTTCCATCACCAGCGGCGTTGGTGAGGAGTGGTCAGGCTGTGGTTTGTGGGACCAACTGGTGCCGCGAGTGGTGGATGATGGGACGAACCTTGGCCTAGTAATCTAGAAGTTGAGCAGGACCAAGCCCATCCAGGGCCATCGCGGGAGGATTCCTGCGCCAGAGCCCAAGTTTCCCTAGCTGAGGGAACTTGGTGGCGTCGTGGGACACCCATGACGGCGGATGGAGCTGAGTGGCTGACTCATCCTGCTTCCAGAGTTCGGCTGGGAGGAACTGAGAAACAGGGGTCACAACAGCTTCGCCAGCATCTCAAATGAAAGCAAGCGGGGCAGGACTGGCTGGCACGGTTAAACGACGTGCCACTCAGGAACAATGGAAGGCGAGTAGGGCTCCTCTGGGGGTTGCTGATGTGGTCCGACCCAGAGAGGAGGCCCAATCGAGAGGGGTTCGCAGGAAGCGAAAATGGCAGGAGGACCGGGGCGGCTGCAGTTGGTGGCTGTTTGGGAGGACAGTTACCTTCAGCTGTCCCATGGTACAGAGAGGCACCCCAAAGAGCTACGGCGCATCTACGTGGAGAGAGAAGTGTCTCAGCACCGACGCAGATTGTCTCCGGGTGCCAAGAGAAGGAGATGCTCTGGTCGGGACCTGCCTGATGGGTCTCCGGGGGGGTGGGCTGTCTACGGTAACTGACAGATAATTTGGGGGGGCAATGTGTTTAATATATGCTATTGTTGATTGCCCGAGTTAACGTGTTCTGCATGGTGTTAATGTGAGTGATGTTTGATACTGTAGTGATTGACATGGTTACAGACCAAATGAGCAGACACGACTCGACAATAAACACAATTATCTTTTATCAAAGGAAATGTATGTGTGGGTACGTGTGTGTGTGTATGTATCAGCTGGGGCAAGCAGAGCACCGTGCAACCTGGCAACCCTATGGACACACAGACAGAGGATGAGTTAGTGGCAGACCCCAGAGGGGATGTGCAGGATTGTTCTGTGCTTACTGGTAGAGATGTTGTGGTGGAGCTCAGGTTTAGCTCGGCGGCTACGGCCAGGAGGACAGTGCCCGTGGTCCCAATTGTGGTTGGAGATGGTGGATGATTTAGGTGCAGCTCGGTCCGCCGCCAGGAGGGAAGGAGGTCCGCCGCCAGGGAACTCCGCCTGTGCACAGGGGACCGAGAGAGGTGAAAGAGATGAACGAAGGCTTACTTGGTTTGGAAGAGAGGATACTTCCTGATGTCAACTGGCAGGACTGGGAACGAGGATGAATGAATGAATGAATGAATGAATGAATGAATGAATGAATTTATTTATTTCGGATAGTACAGTACAGGTTAAAAGAAACTGAATAATGTAACAACAAGGTCAAATTAGACAAAGACTCCTCTTATTATACAATTCCAAGTAAGTTATCCGAAATGGGTGATGGCTGAAGCCGCAGCTTATATTGCCCACCCATATTCCATCCAAGAATTCAAAAGAGAAAAAAGAGAAAACAAGACAAGAGCGATTGCAATTCAAAACAAAGCTAAGACAAAATGTGACTGAGAGAAAAAAGAAAACTAAGCTAGGCTAAGTTAAGCGGTTACTATTCAAAAACAAATCTAAGACAAAATGTGACAGAAAAAAAAAAAGAAAAAAAAGAAAAAAAAACTAAGCTCCAACACAACACAGGCTGGATATGTCAATCCTTATGTGAGTTTACATGTCGTCTTGTAAATATGTTTGGAGTATTTCTTCCTTTAGTTTTTGTTTAAATTGTCCAAGCGTTGTACATGATTTTAATTCAGGTCCAAAATCGTTCCATAATCTGACTCCTTGCACTGAAATACAGTGTTGCTTGGTGGTTGTTCTCACTGTAGGCTTTTGAAATATACATGTTCCTCTGAGGTGATATCGTTTCTCCCTTGTTTGGAACAACTTTTGGATATTTGCGGGCAGTGATAAATTCTTCACTTTGAACATTATTATTGTGGTTTTAAAGTCAACCAGATCTTTCAACTTGAGAGTTTTTTGTTTAAGAAAAAGTGGGTTTGTTGGTTCCCTGTAAGCTGCTTTGTTTATTATTCTAATAGCTCTCTTTTGAAGCATAAAGAGTGGATATATGTTTGTTTTATATGTATTTCCCCATACTTCATTACAATATGTCATGTATGGGAGTATTAATGAATGATACAAGGTGTATAGTGTGGGTTGATTCAGCAAATATTTCACTCTGTGTAATATTGCAATTGATTTGGATACTTTACCTTTAATATAATTAATATGTGACTTCCAACAGTTTGTTATCAATTATTACTCCAAGAAATTTAGTTTCAGATACCCTTTCAATCTCTACACCATTTACACTGAGTTTGGGTACTGGGTTGTTGTGATGGTTGTTAAAGACTATAAATTTTGTCTTACTTAAATTGAGCGTTAATTTGTTTGAATCAAACCACAGTTTAAGCTTTCCTAATTCCTTTCCGAGTGTATCCAGAAGTTGTTCCAAATTGTTTCCACTGCATAGCAGATTAGTGTCATCGGCAAACAATATTAAGTCCATTTTTTCTGAAACTTTACATATATCGTTTATATACATATTGAATAATAATGGTCCCAAAACTGAACCCTGTGGGACTCCACAGGTGACCTTCAGTAACTCTGAGTTTTTGTTGCTAACACATACATACTGATATCTATTCTTTAAGTAACTACTTAACCAGGACAGTGCTACCCCTCTAATACCACAATTTTGTAGTTACTTTAATAATAAATTGTGATCTACTGTATCAAATGCTTTTTTAAGATCTAGGAATACTCCAACTGAATACTCTTTATTTTCAATGGCTGTTGATATTTTTTCTATAAATTCCATTAGAGCATATGCAGTTGTCCTCTTGTGTCTGAACCCATATTGCTGCTCACACAATAAATCATTCTTCAGTATGAAGTTGTCAATTCTCTCATAGAATATTTTTTCAAGTATCTTGGAAAATTGCGGTAATAGTGAAATTGGTCTATAGTTTGAGAGTTCCCCTCTGTCGCCCGTCTTGTATATCGGAATTACTTTAGCTATTCTCATTGCATTGGGAAATATACCTGATTGGAGAGACAGGTTACAGATATACGTCAGTGGTTTTACTATGCATTCGATAACAGTTTTGACTAATAGCATGTCAATACCATCACAGTCTTTAGATGTTTTATTTTTGAACGATTTAACAATTTTAATGACCTCTCTTTCGTCTGTGTTCTTTATGAAGATGGGGTCTTTTACAGCAGTGTTATTGCATATTGTATCACCTGTAGGCACCGTAGTGGGTATTTCTCGGGCCAGATTAGGTCCAATGTTAACAAAAAAATTATTAAATTCATCTGCAGGTGAAGCTATATTCACACTCTGAGTCGTTTTATTATTTTTTGGAATATTAGTTGGGTTGCTTGTATTTCTGCTTTTATTTCCAAGGATACTGTTGAGTATTGTCCATGTATTTTTAATATTGTCTTTGTTTTTCTACAGTTCTTTACTGTAATAGTCTCTTTTACTACATCTTATTATACAGTATATGTTAACTTATTTTTGTATGTTTTATACCACTGCTCTGCTTCTTTTGTCCTTTTCTTTAGGAAAGCTTTATATAATAAATTTTTCTTTTTTCACGCCTTTTGTAGTCCTTTGGTTAGCCATGGCTTACCAGCAAATTTGTGTTTAAGCTTTTTTTTTTACTAATGGGCAGTTTTTTTCATAAAGAGTGGTTACAATGTTTATAAATGTGTCATAGGCTTCATTTACATCTGATACATAGACTTCTGTCCAGTCTTGCTTCAGCAAGTCCTCTTTAAGAGAACTGATTGCATTTGGTGATTTGTATCTGAACGATTTTGAAATTTTTTCTGCGTTGAGCCCCGTGTGGCCATGGATAAGTGCAAAGGTTGGCAAGTGGTCACTTATATCATTTATCAATAATCCACTTTCTATTTTCTTATCGATAACATTGACAAACAGGTTGTCAATAAGTGTAGCAGAGTGAACTGTGATTCTACTGGGATGTGTTATTGTGGGATATAGACTCATGCTGTACATAGAGTTCATGAACTCTGTAACTACATTTTGTTGATGTGGATTAAGTAGATCAATATTGAAATCTCCACAAATTGCTACCATTTTCTTACTAGTAATATTATTGTACAGCTCGACTAATTTATCTCTGAATGTCTCAATGCAAGTTCCCGGCGTTCTGTATATGCAGCTTATGATTAGATTTTTTGTTTTGTCTAGGTCAATCTCAACAGTAACACATTCCAAGATCCCTGGTAGTGCAAAGGACATTTCATTTACAAGCTTACATCTGTACAGGTCATCAATATACAGTGCAACACCACCACCCTTTTTTTGAGATCTGTTAATATAAAACATCTGATATCCCTCTATTGTCATCAGGGGAGCCTGCTCTTCATTAAGCCAGGTTTCAGAGACTGCAATAGCTGTGAATTTTCTGTCTAGCTGTTTTAAATAGTCCTGAATCTGTGGAAAGTTTTTGTTAAGACTTCTGCTATTGAAGTGTATTATTGACAGTTTACCATCTAATTGCATTTGACTTTTGAATTGCTTTTCAGTGTAATATTCACAGTGGTTATGAATATTATTGAAAAAGTGGTTATCAGGATCAATATCATTCTCCATCTCTTGTGGTTTATGTTCAGCATAGTGGCATATTTTCAGAGTTTGAGTTTCCTCACTCTGTGTCAAATGACTTCCTCCAGCTGGGGATAATTGATGTCTACTCGAGTCGGTCATAAGTTTTTGTTTATTTTGCTTATTTTTTTTAAAGTACTTTGGCATGGTGTATCAAAAAAACTATTCTTATCGTACGTATGAATATGGATTATCATTGACTCATAATTTTTTTAATCGGTGTTCATCTGTATTTATTTAAGTCAGTAGCATCTCTGATCATTATACTCCTTGCTTGCTCTGGTGATCCATTTAGTTTAATCCAAATTCTACAATTTCTTGTCCAGGTTGCTTGTATCTTATTTTGTTTTTTCAACATCCGTGCCTGCCTTGCTAATTCAGCGTTTTTTTTTGTCAGGTGTTCCTTTAGGTAAACTTGAGTTCCCTGTAGCTTTCTGGCCTGCCTCAGTATGTTATTCTTTATCCTTCTGTTCACAAAGCGCATCACAATTGATTTCTTTGTTTTGGGATCTTTCTTCGGTAAAGCATAACAGGCTGAAATTGCATTGGCTTCTACCTTAATGTCTCTATTATTAAGGAACTGAAGCACTTGATTTTCTAAGGAGACTGATTCACTCATGGGAGCATCTTCACCATTCAGTCCTGTTGCAGCATGGGCGTATGACTGATATCTGATGTCTAGTCCACTTATAACTAGGTCATCAATACGAGAACCTTGTTCAAGATCCTCGACGCGTTGCTCCAAAAGACGCCCGCGTTGCTCCAGGTCCATAATTTTTTTGTCTTTTTCTTGAATTATTGATTGTAGGGTTTGTACATCTTCTATTAGGCCTATTATTTTGGCCTGCTGGCTAGTCAATTTGGCCAATTCTTCTGACATAAAGTTCAGAGATTTTTTGATTTCTTTCATTTCCTCTTTTTTTGGTGGCATTTTACTGACCTGTGGATAGAAATAAACAGAGAATCCGGCTAGGCCTCAACTAGCCCGGCCGCTGCTGGACCCTCCGTTCGCCGCCGCCGCAACCGAGCTCCTGCACAGCTCCTCCGCCAAGTAACGCTGCACAGCTCCGCTGATCACCGCCGTCGATCGCCGCCGCCTGCCGCTGTCTGCCTGGGTGGTTATGCCGCACACCGCTGGTGCAGCCGAACTCCACTGATCACCGCCGCTGATCACTGCCGCCTGCCGCCGTCTGCCTGGGTGGTCCAGGTGGCCCCTGTCTCTCACCAACGTCGCTCCCGAGCTTCGATCCGGCTCGCGCTCAGCTGCCGCCTCAGTTAGTTCCTCCGGTAAGTCTTCATCGGAGGCTGAGTCACTTCATGTCTGAGTTAGGTGGCACAACTGGGCCAGCGTTAAGCTCACTAGCGTTAACTAGCGTTAGCGTTAGCTTTGCAATCGCTTCGGGTAGCAGCAGCAGCTGTACCCGATTAAAGGGGGTATTCCAGCGGTTTTCTCACGGTGGTGGGAATTCAGCCCGTGGGTGTCCGTCACGAGCGCCGATCGCTGTAGGTTGGTTATTTTAATGGCAAAAAGCAGTGGCTTAGTCTCAGCACTGAGAAAGTGTGGCCATCCCGGTTGCCATCTTGGAAAAGTTTGATGAAGGCAGGGTGCGGCTTGGAAGCTCAGGATGAAGGAAGGCGAGTGAAGGTCTCGAGGAATGGAGACAGACGACTCCGTGCTGATCCCAGGACCGCACAGTTTAAACAACAATGACTGTGATGGAGAGCAGGTGTGCGTGCAGATGAGGATGATAGGCAGCCATGACAGTGATAAGACATAATCTTTTGTATGTGTGTTCATAAGAGGGGATTGTTTTGAGTTATTTATTTTAGGAGCACGGCACTTTTGTGTTTGAGAGACTGCATTTGATTTAGATGGTAGAATAATCCGTCTAGCCATGTGGAGGTGGGACGGTAGTCCACCTGACCTCCCCTAGCCTTAGTTGTTTTGTGCGAATATTATAGGCCCTGATATATTTCTGTTTACTGTTAGTGCGTGATTGGGGTTTCAAATTAGAGGGGGGTCTTGATTGTATGTGTGTTTAGATTTTTTTTTTTTGGGGGGGGGGAAATGTAGTGTTGTTCTTAGGACATGTTATGGTGTTACACAGGTGGTGACGTCACCCAGAGTATAAGAGGGCTGTACGGTAGAGGGGCAGTCTCTTCAACCACCTCACAGCCTAGCGGGAGCGTCTGTCTGTATTCTGTGAGTGTATAATAAAGTCCTGTGTAGTTCACCACTCGCCTCATCATTGTTCCACCTTTTACGGACATAACACCCCCCATGCTGTTTCTACTCCTGCCCAAGAAACAGTGCTGTAAATAATTATATGTTCATACAGTGGGGTAAAAAAGTATTTAGTCAGCCACCAATTGTGCAAGTTCTCCCACTTAAAAGATGAGAGAGGTCTCCAATTTTCATCATAGGTATACCTCAACTGTGAGAGACAAAATGAGAAAAAAAAAATCCAGAAAATCACATTGTCTGATTTTTAAAGAATTTATTTGCAAATTGTGGTGGAAAATAAGTATTTGGTCAATTACAAAAGTTCATCTCAGTACTTTGTTGTATACCCTTTGTTGGCAATGACAGAGGTCAAACGTTTTCTGTAAGTCTTCACAAGGTTTTCACACACTGTTGCTGGTATTTTGGCCCATTCCTCCATGCAGATCACCTCTAGAGCAATGATGTTTTGGGGCTGTTGCTGGGCAACATGGACTTTCAACTCCCTCCAAAGATTTTCTATGGGGTTGAGATCTGGAGACTGGCTAGGCCACTCCAGGACCTTGAAATGCTTCTTACGAAGCCACTCCTTCATTGCCCGGGCGGTGTGTTTGGGATCATTGTCATGCTGAAAGACCCAGCCACGTTTCATCTTCAATGCTCTTGCTGATGGAAGGAGGTTTTCACTCAAAATCTCACAATACATGGCCCCATTCATTCTTTCCTTTACACGGATCAGTCGTCCTGGTCCCTTTGCAGAAAAACAGTCCCAAAGCATGATGTTTCCACCCCCACGCTTCACAGTAGGTGTGGTGTTCTTTGGATGCAACTCAGCATTCTTTCTCCTCCAAACACGACAAGTTGAGTTTTTACCAAAAAGTTCTATTTTGGTTTCATCTGACCATATGACATTCTCCCAATCCTCTTCTGGATCATCCAAATGCTCTCTAGCAAACTTCAGATGGGCCTGGACGTGTACTGGCTTAAGCAGGGGGACACGTCTGGCACTGCAGGATTTGAGTCCCTGGCGGCATAGTGTGTTACTGATGGTAGCCTTTGTTACTTTGGTCCCAGCTCTCTGCAGGTCATTCACTAGGTCCCCCCGTGTGGTTCTGGGATTTTTGCTCACCGTTCTCGTGATCATTTTGACCCCACGGGGTGAGATCTTGTGTGGAGCCCCAGATCGAGGGAGATTATCAGTGGTCTTGTATGTCTTCCATTTTCTAATAATTGCTCTCACAGTTGATTTCTTCACACCAAGCTGCTTACCTATTGCAGATTCAGTCTTCCCAGCCTGGTGCAGGTCTATAATTTTGTTTCTGGTGTCCTTTTGACAGCTGTATGTTGTAAAATGAGATTATTTTTGTGTATTTTGTCTAGTTTAGGAGCACGATGTGTAGTTTTAATTTATGTATGGACTCTTTCGTTTATTGGGTGGAAGAATAATCCACCCTGCCGTGTGGGCTGCATGGTAGTCCACCCGTCAGCCTTGTTTTAGGTTGTGTTGTGTGACTGTGTTAGGCAATTTTAGTATATTGTTTTTCGTTATGTTAGTGCATGATTCAGGTCCCAATTTTTTTTTTTTTGGGGGGGGGGGTCAATTGTGTGTGTGGTTTTGGACTTTTGAACATGGGGGGAGGATGTTATATAGTGTTTTTGGCACATTATTGTGAAGTGCGGTGCAGTGTTGTGCACTTCCCGTCACGTCACTGCACCGTCCTATATAAAGCAGCGGGCATCCATATTGCGGCCTCTTTGACCGGTGCCCTCTGCCTGGTGCCTACCGTGTTACCGCTGTTCCCCTACATCAATAAAGCTGTGTTCGTCCAGTCATCTTGCCTCATCCTTCACCCAAGGTATTTTACCATAGATAACATATACACCCTTTATAACAAACTCTGTATTTAATAAGGCATCAAAATCCTTAGAAAACTTGCACCAAACTTGGTAATCATAGGCACTGTTTTCTCCAATCTAAAAAACAAAGGAGGAAGCAGGGACAAGGGAAGAAACAGCACTGCTTATAGGAGAGTTTACAGGTTACTGCTGAGATCAGAAAATGCACATTATATAGCATGCAGCACTGTAAGCGCTGAATACAATGACATGCACCAAAGGTGGAAAAAAAGTTTTGGTCTTTGGGAACACTTCAGAAATTCACCAGCAGGGGGCAGCATGAGCGCGTGAAAAAGCCTCCTTCGCTCGGCACGTCTCAGTCAGAGACTGAAGGGCCTGAATGCAGGAAACATCTCCGGTTATTTAGGCTCTGCAGCACAGAAGGACTAAAACACGCTGTTTCTTTCTACCCAAAATAAAAGGACACTGGCACACTTAGTGGATGTCAACCTCTGCTAATGATGGGAAGGACCCTACTCCCAATCCTGTAATTTCTATCTTAAACAAACAAACAAACAAAAGTACTTATGGAATTTTTCGTGTATATTTGCCAATTTTTATTAAAAACGCCATAGTTTTCTTGAAAATTTGTGACTTTTTCTCAGGAATCTGAAACTGCTTTCTTGTAAATGTGTTTTTAGACTAGTTTGCAGCTTTTTTTTTTTCCACAATATCTTTATTGAACCTTTTTTTTTTTTTAACAAACATGATACAAACAATCAAACACTAACACTAAAGTACTACAAAAAAAAAAAAAAATGCCCTAAAAACACCAACAACCACCAACAAAATCAAGTCTTCAACAATGCTCCTCTGTTTAGTCTAGACAATCCAATACATAAGTATACATATTATGTTCACCAGTTTGGAATTTACAAGGTCCACACACATCATTCACCTTCTTCTTCAAGAGTTATGTTTAAATTTTTTACATAATCAATAAAAGGTCTCCATATATTCTCAAACACAATTTCCTTTGATTTCAGTATATATGTTATTCTTTCTAATGGAAGGTTTGTTAACATCTGTCTTAACCACTGAGTCACATCTGGTCTATGAGTCTTTTTCCATAATAGTGCAATACATTTTTTGGCATTAAGCAAACTGAGGTCTATGAATGTTCTTTCACTTTTATTGAAATTATGCTTTTCTGGGTACAGACCCAACAAAAACAGTTTAGGATTCAATATGATTTGTTTTGAGATTATTTTTTCAATTGTTACCCTCACCTCCTCCCAAAACATTCTTATTAATCTACATTCCCATAAACAATGAAATAGGGTTCCTTTACTTTCCATGCATTTTGTGCATGTATCTGGTATATTTTTGTTATATCTATTTAACTCCTCCGGTGTAACATACATCCGCATTAACCATTTGAAATGTATCAATTTAAGGCGTACGTTTATTGATTTGGTTTGAGCTTCTGTACAAGCCAATTCCCATTGTTCCTCTGAAATTTCAGTTTGCAGATCTTCTTTCCAGTAGTTTAATCTTTTCAGTGAATTTTCACTTGAAGATAGTGTCAATGAGTTATAAAACTCTGAAATAATACCCTTTCTTTTACTATCTTTCATCAACATTTTTTCCAAGGATGAATAAATAGGTCGAGTGAGAGCTTTATTTTGATTTGATCGAATAAAGTTTCTAAGTTGAAGATATTTAAAAAAATGTGTTCTATTGAGATTAAATTTGATCCTCAGCTCTTCAAAAGACATTATGTTGTCTGCACATGGCAAATATAAATCCTGAATCTTTTGTATCCCTTTTAAATTCCATACTTTAAATACAGCGTCCGCTCTCCCTGGTTTAAAATATTGATTACCCCATATTGGACTAAATTGTGACAATAACTGTGGTTCTTTTAAATAGTTTTTAGCTTCACACCATATTTTGATCATATGCTTTACAAATGGATTTTTAACTTGTTTTTGTAATTTTTTTGCCGAATCTGAGTATATGAATATGGGAAGAGGTAAAGGTAAATTGTATGATTCCATTTCAGTCCAGTGAGGGAGATCATTTGATGAAAAATAATATGTCATAGACCTCAGTTGTGCCGACCAATAATACAACATAAAATTTGGACATTTCAGACCTCCACGATCAAATGGTAAATATAATAAAGACAAACGTAATCTAGCCCTCCTGTTGTTCCATATAAATTCCACTAACTTTTTTTTTATTCTTGAGAATAGATCTAAAGGTGGTGATAAGGGAATGTATTGAAATAAATAAAGTATTTTAGGTAAAATATTACTTTTAAGTATATTGATTCTCCCGATCATCGACATTGGTAGTGACATCCATCTCTGAGTTAACTCATTGATATCTGACATTAAGGCTTCATAGTTGACACTGGCGACTGATTCTAGCTTAGGCATAATTTGGATTCCTAAATATTTAAACTGATTTACAACATTGAATTGATTTACCTCAGGGGCTGGGTAATTTCTCTGGGTCTCATTTAGCATTAATATTGAAGATTTAGTTTTATTTATTTTATATCCTGATATTTCCCCAAAATTCTTTATTAAATTCAACAAGGTTGGAATTGATTTTTTTAGATTCGACATAAACAAAATTATATCATCGGCGTACAGGGAGATTTTATGTTCTGTTGGTCCAACTTTAATTCCATATATTTGTGAATGTAAACGTATCGCTATCGCTAAAGGTTCAATTGCCATAGTAAACAGTAAAGGTGAAAGTGGACAGCCTTGTCGACATCCTCTATTGATTTTTATTGGTTTTGAAATATTGTTATTTGTTAGGATTTCTGCTGTAGCATTATTGTATATTATTTGAACCCATTTTATGAAATTATTTCCAAGTCCAAACCTTTGTAGGACTTCAAAAAGAAAGGGCCATTCAACTCTATCAAAGGCCTTTTCGGCGTCCAATGATAGGAGAGCTGTATCCGGTGCTTCTTTATTAAAATAAATAATATTAAATAGTCTTCTTACATTATGGAAGCCTTGTCTACCCTTTATAAAGCCATTCTGATCTCGATTAATAATATTTGGTAAAATTTCTTGTATTCGTCTTGCTAAAATTTTACAGATTATCTTAAGGTCGGCGTTTAATAGGCTTATTGGTCTCATATTTTCACATTTATTAGAGGGCTTACCTGGTTTTGGCAGCAGTATAATTAAGGCATTATTTATGTATGATGGTAAATTATTATTTTGAAATGCTTCTAAAACCATTTCCAAAAAAGGTTTTATTAATTTATTCTTAAATTTTTTATAAAGGTCAACTGGAAGACCATCTGGTCCTGCACTTTTTCCTGATTTCATATTATCAATGGCTAGCCCAACTTCTTCTTGACTAATTTTAGACTCCAATATCTCCCTGTTTTCATTTGGAATACACGGTATAGATAGTTCGTTCAAAAACCCATTTAGTTTTGTTAAATCAGGTTCATTTTTGGTATCATATAATTTTTCATAGTAATCTCTAAAGGCTCTATTAATTTCTAAAGGATCTATAACTACCTGTCCATTACTTATAATACTGGTAATTGGTGTTTTAATTTCCAATTGTTTAATCTGCCATGCTAATAATTTTCCTGATTTTTCACCTTGTTCATAAAAAGATTGTTTCAATCTTAGAAGACTCGAGGCAGCTCTATTCGCTGATTTTTTGTCGTATTCAGCTCTCAAAATCAGTAATTCATTCTCCAACCTTGGGTCACTTCCTGCATACTCTTTTTCCTGAAGACTTTTTATTTTATGTTCCAATTTAGCTCTCTCCTCTCGAGTCTTCTTAGATTTTGATCCTGTATAACTAATAATATGTCCCCTAATAAAAGCTTTGAAAGCCTCCCACTTTACACATGCTGATGTTTGTGTAGTATTGATGTCAAAGAACTCGTCTATCTGTTTTTCTATATACTTGACAAATTCCTCATCCTGAAGCCATTTATGCTGAAATTGCCATCTACCTGATTCCTTTGTCAATTTTTTATCTACATATATTAGACAACAGGGTGCATGATCAGAAATCACGATGTTATCATAAAAGCAGTTTTGAATCTTGGACCTTAATTCTGTGGAAATCAAAAAATAATCAATACGTGAGAATGTCTTGTAGGTACTGGAATAACAAGAATAGGCTTTAACTTGTGGTTTCATTTCTCTCCATATATCTAACAATCTCAATTCTTTCATAAAATGATTAATAGTCATCCTACATCCAATGTGCGTACAATCCAGTCCTGTTGATCTATCCACACCTGGATTCAATGTACAATTAAAATCCCCTGCTATTATATGTTGCCCTGTAAGTGATGATAAGATGAGAAATAAATTAGCAAAGAACTTCTGATCATCTATATTGGGACCATATAAGTTCACAAGATTTATATTTTCTAATAGCAAAGAACCTTGAATGATTACATATCTTCCAAATTTGTCTCCAATTACATTTTTCACCTGAAAAGGAACTGATTTATGTATGAGAGTCATAACTCCCCTGGCTCGGGATGAAAATGAAGAGGTGAATACACTTCCCTGCCATCTACTCCTAATTCTTTTAACATCCTCCTCTATCAGATGAGTTTCTTGTAAAAACACAATTCTTGAACCCATGTCCTTTATTTTATTCATAACTTGTTTAAGTTTTTTTAAATTTTGTAGACCTCTGCAATTCCATGAAGTTAAATTAAGATTAACACTTTGGTCCATGATCAATAGAGAGTTTGGGATTACCTTGCAGTGTAAACATGCTCATACAGAGAAGCAAAAACATGAGAGGTTGAACATTCATCCTACAAACTACACACAAACAAATTCCCCCTTCCCACACTTGTGGCAAACCCCCCAAAATCAAAAGAAAAATTCTGTCTCCCGATATAGCCATCGACCGTTCCACACCCACGGGGAACAGCCTAAGCCACTCCTTCTTCATCCTCCCAATCACCCTAACTCTACTGCTTTTAATGACGTAACATTAACTCTCCTCTGTAGTTTTCCAACTTAACTCCAAAATTTTTAACAACTTTGTACATCATAGTTTTTTGTTTGTTTGTTTGTTTTGTTTTTGTTTTGTTTTTTTTAATATATAATACAATCTATATTTTGTAAACTTACTATTTACTTCAAGTCAGTCAGATGCCTGTGCAAATGCTTAATTATTCTACCTTATATTTTGTTCATGCTTAGCTCCCACCAGTCTCTTCTTCTTCTTTGATCTTCTTGATGAACTCCTGCGCCTCCTCTGGGGTCTTGAAAATGTGGGTTCTGCCCTCATACGTGGTCAGCAGTCTCGCAGGATAGATTACACCATGACGAATCCCAAGGTTGTGCAGCTCCTTACGTATGGGATCAAACTGCTTCCTCAATTGCTGGATTCCTGTGGCCAAATCTGGGTAGAACCGCACCTGCTGGTCCTGGTGTTTAATCTCTCCTTTAGCACGTGCAGCGTTGAAGATCTTCATCCTGTCTCTGTTGCTAAGAAACTTCATAATTAAGGTCCTCGGCGGTCCCTTATCTCTCCGTGGGCCAATACGATGTGCTTTTTCCAGAACCACTGCTGATTGCAACTCCTCGCTGCCCAGCACCTCCGGAATCCACTTTTCCAGAAAGGAACATACGTCCCGACCTTCTGATTCCTCTGGAAGACCCACCAGCCTCAAATTATTCTGTCTCGACCGAGATTCCAAATCCAAAATATTATCTTCCAGAGATTTATTTTTTTTTTCCAAAGTGCGCACCTTTAATTGAAGACGGGTGACGTCATCTTCAGCACTAGCGAGACGGAGCTCCATCTGCGCCGTTCGTTCTACACAGTCACCCAATTCCTTTCTTATTCCTTCCAACGCTGTCATAATCCCATCAAATCTAGAGGAAAAGTCCGCTCTCATTGAACTCATGGCAGCCATCAGTGCATCTGCGCCTCCCCCCGCAGACATCGCACCGCCGCCAGCCTCCTCCGCCATATATGGAGTTTTGTTTGCTGCGTCACAGACCTGAAAGTCCGTTAATTTGGACTGTTTCGGCGGCTCGCTTTTTCCTTTTCCTGGTTTTCCAGCCTTAGGCTTCGCCGACATATCCTCGCCCAAATGCTGGGATACGTTCTGTCCCAAATGAGAGAGTTATTTGCCGATTTTTTTTCTCCAGGAGCAGAGCAGAGCGAGACACGTCCGTCCTACGTGGCAGCCATAACCGGAAGTCAGTTTGCAGCTTTTTACTTGTAATTTTAAAAATACTTTTACCAATAAACTGCAGATTTTCATCTAAATTTACAGCTTTGTACACATAAATTTACTTGCTGATTTGACATAAATTAACAATATAAATAAATCCAATATAAACAATGGAAAATATTTCCTTTTATTTCACTGTGGAAGGACTTTGAATAAACAGTAGCAATGCTTCTTTATATACATGCAGATTTTAATCTTCCAACAACAAATTTATTAGAAGAAACAGCATATTCATAAGACAGAAGTAGTAAATGAGGAAAAACATAAACTTACAATAAAAAAATCTAATTAACACAAAAATCTGCAAGAAAAAAGTCATACATTTACAAGAGAAACCAGACTATCAATGACGGAGTAGCTCATTCCGGCCTGATGAACTCACCCCAAGAGTGCTCAGATCTCAGGATTAAGGATTAAGCGTTTGGCTTCAATCCTGTTCCTTTTTGGACTGCATTTGCATTTTGCTTTTATTCTTTGTTTTTATATTGTCTTGTTCGAAATAGTGTCAATAAAAAAAAAAACAATCTCCCGACTGTTGACCGTGAACACAGTCTAGATGCAGACCCACCTGAGGATCATTGTGCTTGAGTTTACCAAACATTGGGGTGATTTTCTACAAGGAGTAAGAATTTTTATGATATCATATAAGCACTGAGATCTCCTGACCATTGACCCGGACCTTAATCACAACCTTGTAGCAGACCCACCTGTCATCATTGTGCATTAATTTGCCGAGAATTAGCACAATTGCCTAGGAGGAGTATTGATTTTTCTGAAGTCACATAAGCACCCAGATCTTCCTTGAGTACAACCTGGACAGACCTGCCAGAGGATCATTGACAGCGAGTCTGATAAATGGCGTTCACTTATATAGAGCTTTTTTCCCCTCATATCTGGATGACCAAAACCCTTTACAGTTTTGGCTGTCTACCCATTCACAACACACTGATGGTGGCACAGCTGCCATGCAAGGTGCTGGTTTGACCCACCAGGAGCAACTGGGTGTTGAGAACACTTCGACACGCAGACTGCAGAGAGTGCAGGAATCAAACCACCGACCTTTGATCAGAGGTCGACCACATTAAACCTGCGCCATCGAGGCAGCTGTCTAGAAGGAGTAGTGATTCCCGTGACATGTGGATGACAGACAGACAGTGGTTCCACTCTGAGCCTCTCCCGGATAACTGAGCCCCTCACACTATCTCTAAGGGTGAATCCAGCCACCCTACGGAGAAAGTTCATTTCAGCCACTTGTGTCCGCGACCTCATCTTTACCCAAAGTTCATGATCATAGGTGAAGGTAGGAATGTACAGTAGATGGACCGGTAAATCAACAGACCGTACAATCCACATCACTGCAGATGACGCTCCCGTCTGTCTGTCAATCTCCCTCTCCCCTCACGCCTGACTCTGAGGTACTTGGGGCAGGAGCTAGACCCTAATCTCGAGAGGACAGTGCACCCTTTTCCAGCGGAAGACCATGGACTCGGACTTGAAAGTGCTGATTCTCATCCTGACCGCCTCACACTCTGAAAAAAAAATGCTCCAGTAAGCTCTGCAGGATGTCGCTCGATGAAGCTAACAGGACCACATCATCTGCAAACAGGAGAGACGAGATCCCGTGGCCACCAAACACCCTCCGGTCCTTGACTGTGCCTAGAAATTGTGATAAACTTGAGACAAAAAAACACAGATTTACAGGAAAAAAAAAGTTAATTTATGAGGTAAGAACACAAACTTGCATGAAAAAAGTTAAATGCATGGGAAAGAAAAGCTATAAATTTACCAGAAAAAACACAAACTCACGAGAAAAAAAAAATCCTCATATTTACAGGAAAAAAAAGTCTCAAATTTAGAGAAAAAAAAATCACACATTTAGTTAAAATTTTCCTGGGGAAAAAATATAAATTTATGAGGAAAAAAATACAAGCTTGCAAGAAAAATTCAAAAAATTACAAGAAAAAAGTTGCAATTTACAGGGGAGAAATTGAAAATCTACGAGGAAAAAAAATCATAAATATGCAAGGAAAAGTCACAAACACAAGGAAAAAAATCTCAAAATTACAAGAAAAAAGTAATAACTTTACAAGGTAAAAAAAAAATCAAATTTACAAAAAGTTAGATATTAATGAAAGAAAATTGCACATTTGCACTTCCTCATTCATTCCTCATTATTTTCTAGCCAACTGTCAAAATCATGCTGTCAGAGAGAGAGAGAGAGAGAGAGAGAGAGAGCGTGCGTACCTGTTCGGCCGCTGTGCGTCAGTGCGTCAGAGCGTGGCGGCGCCAAACAAACGCGTGAAACTCCTCCAAACTTTGAAAACTCTCCCGGCGGCGATGTGGAAGCGGCGGCTCCGGTGTGCGCTCCGTTTAACGGGGACGAACTCCTTATAATAACGACCCCGCTCAGCGTCCCGCGCGGCTGAGAAGGACCGGAAGAAGCAGAAGGAGCTCCTGTGGATGGGTTTGGAGGCGCGCGCTGCGGCTGCGGCTCCGCTCGGATGGGATGCACGGTGAGCTTCATCTGCTGCGAGGAGGACTTTCCGCTAATGCCCGGGTACCGACATGAGGAGGAGGAGGAGGAGGAGGAGGCGGAGAAGACCAGAGGGAGCCGGAGGAAGGTAAAGCCTGGCGGGGGAGAAGGAGAAGCGCGTGGGTGGCACACGCAGACGGGAGTGGGCGTCCGGAGTTGGCGCAGAGCGGTTTGCGCGGCGCGCGTGTTAAAGTGTTTGCACATGTAAGTGTGTGTGCAGGAATCGTAACCTGCTCGGCTTTCTTTATGTGGGACAAGGGTCACAAACCTGCGCTGAACTGGCTCTTAGGGCAGGTTCCAGTATTAGCGGTTAGCGTGAAGGAGGTCGCAGCTTTTTTCTCTTTTACTCGCGTTTTTCTTGAAAATAAATTTGTGACTTTTTTTTCTTTTAATTTTGGACTTCTTTTTCTTTTTACCCTTTTCTTGTGAATGTGCTTTTTTCCCCATTAATTTCTGCTTTTTTTCCCAATTTAAAATTTCAACTTTTTTCTTCATAAATATGCAGCTTTTTTTTTCCTTCATAAAGTTTTTTTTCCTGTGAATTTACAGGTTTTCCCCCTTATAAATTTGCACCTTTTATCTCATAAATATGTATTTTGTGAAATGATTTTGCAGCCTTTTGTTATAAATTTGCTTCTTTTTTATGGCACATTTGTGGGATTTTTCATGGTTAAACATGCAGCTTTTTATTTAATCATTTTTTCCACTTTTTTCTTGTTAATTTGCAACTTTTTTTCCATAAATTGATGAGTTTTTGAATGTTTTTCTTGCACATTTGTGGCCTTTTGCCCCATGTAAATATGCATCTTTTTTCTTCATAAACCTGAGATTTTTTTGTTGTATATTTGCAACATTTTTTCCATAAAATTCAGACTTTTTTTTAAACTTTGCAACTTTTTCTTGCATATTTGTGTGCATTTCCTTGTAAGTTTGCAGCATTTTTTTTCAATAAATTTGAGACTTATTTTTCTTTCTATCTTTGCAGCTTTTTTCCCATAAATCCACACCTTATATCTCACAAGTATTTATTTTTTTAAAAAAAATGAATTTGCAACTTTTCTTTGAAAGCTGATAAAGATAACAATTTTAATTCTTGGTCATTTGCACTCACTCTTGCCCCAGGAAAAAACCAAAAAAACCCAAAACTGTACTGGTTGCCAGGTTGAGACAAATATCCATAAATCACAGGCAGTGGCGTCTCTGGCACAGAAAGTCTGGTGGGGCTCAATAAACACTAACATGTAAATTCCTTGCTCCGTGAATGTAAATACAAATGCACTTCCTCATATCATCACCACACGTTAATGTAAAGCACTAAGCGGAAGCCTTCACTGAATTGCTATTGGCCTTTTAAACAGCATAAATTACAAATCCAAACTTAACCACTTAATGCTGATTTATAACACATCCAAAATAATATTTCCGAGCAGGGAAACCCAAGATTCTGAACTTGTGCAGTCAAAACAACCTTACAGATAATGTAAAACATTTATTTATCCTTTTCAAAATTGAAAAGTTTCGCTCAGCCTCAGCAGTGGCCGTTGGTGTTGTGGCGTTTTTCACTTGAGAAACACTCATTTCATGTTTAGCAAGTCGTTCAGATCCGTAGATCCTGTGGTGGTGCTGGTCCAGGTAGTGTCCCCTCCAGTCAGGCAAGGAAAGCAGAAAAATGACTTTGTGCCAACACTTCCAGTTGGCCGTGTTCTTCTGAATCACTCTGGGTTGAAAGAGCGGATTTTGTTTTTCCTGATTGAGTGATGTTTAAATCCTCTGGCTGCTGTGGCCCCAAATGTTTAATCATTAATTTCAGCTCAGATGGCAAGGCACTAAATCTAACTTTTAATAAATTCTCCACTTGATTCATATTATCCTATTAGTAGTGGCTTATAACTGCCTAGCCATTAACTGATTGCCATTGGCAATGAAGGCAAGAAATATATCAACATTTTGGACTGTATAGCAGTGATACTATTATCATATGTAATAAATGCACAATATCATTCGTTATTTGTGAAGAAAAATATGTATTGTTGAGAGTGTTGCTAATGGTGCATTCAAACGTGACACAAAGTGAAAATTTGTATCCCTTTACTGGCGCAAGTAAAGCCTTGTGGAGGGGCGGGGTTGTCGTCATAACTTCTGCAGCTGCTTTTACCTGCTGTGGAAGTCCCCCAACACGCAGTCATATTTAGGTTTACAACATTATCCGGTGGGGCACACAGTTGGGAAAATGTCACTGCCTCCTCTAGAAACTGCACCTGGATGATGGTTGTTTTCAGTATTAAACTGAAACTGGCCATTGTCCAGTTTCAGGCACTGCTAGCCCTCATTAGCACATCGTTAGCAGGAGTACATGGGTGGATACAAACTGCAGACAGTCCGTGTTAGCGGGCCCATCTATCGCCTGTGAGTGGAGTCTCATTTTCAAACTAGTTTACTCTCCATTTTCACTACTCACTCCGGTGACAGCAGAATATCAACACTGATTTGCTGTCATAACCAATTCACTTGGACACTAGTATAAGTAATACTGTACATAATCACCCTGCTCAAGAAATCGCTTTGCATTTTGTCTGAATGCACCATTAGCCTTAATTACTGACTGTGTATGTGCTGCTCAACAGTGACATCTGGTGGGGCCTGGCCCTACTGGCCCCTAATGCATCGACACCATTGGTCACAGGTATCTGGCACGGTTCACAGTATCTGGTAACCCCTGAGTTCCCTGCTAAATGACAACTCCTGATAACAACCTACTTGGGCTCCTGGCTTTCAGATCCTTATCCTGATAACTTCTCACCAGCCAGCAGCTCACATGCAAATATTATGGTTGCTATGGACACACACATCTTTAAAATAATTTTTTTGCAACTATATTTTTTTAAAAAAAAATGTAGACTTTCATTCTGCAAATTTTCTGGATGTGTTATTTTTAGAAAATGATTTATTTTCATGAAAATGTCTTTGTATTTTTTTTTCCTCAAAAACATTTGAATTTTTTTCTTAATTTATCAGTCCCTCCAGGATTTTGCAGGCTGTTTTTATCATAGTTGCAGCCCAAAAAGCCTGAATTTGCGGCAGGTTTTCTAAGAATTTGCAATAAAAGTTGTGATGTTTTTAGAGTTTTTATTTCACTAAAAGTTTGAGGAATTAAAACTTTAAAAGCAGATGCCGTTTTCCATAGTTTGCTGTGATACTCTTCTATATAACACTACAAGAAATGCACAGGATTGTCAAAAAAAGTCCTATTAAACAGTGATTTATTCGTAAATTAAGCAGAAACCTCTGGTATACGGAAAGATCGGTTTGTGCAACCGCAATTATGCATTTTAGCACAATTAAGTGAGAATTAAGTGCTCAGTAAATTTGTAATAAAATGTACTGTTGCTGAGAGAAAATAAAAAGAGTTAGCCGTTACAACAGCGAGAAAACATAAATAATTTATTCTGTTCCTCTGTATTCACTATCAGAGTCTGTGGGACGGTGTTGTGAGTTAGTGTTTTTTTTAAACTGCACTCTGTTTTTTGATGATGTATTCTATCCATATTCACTGCAAACAAGGACGTGAGCGTGGTGCAGCGATGCATTTGCTTAGACTGATGACGAGCACGTTTGAAACGCTACTCGAGGAGAAATTTTGATTGGTGGGATTTAGCGAAGATGACAACCATTTGCAAAAATTGGCAGAAAGTTGCAGCGCTTGGACAAAGTTGCAAGGTTGCACAAAATTCACGGGGATTGGTTGAATTTGTGTGAATTGGTCTGATCACAACATCGAAGCTCTTGCAGATTTTATTATAAATTTGTGACTTTTTTTCTTGTCAGTTTGCTTTTTTTTTTTTAAATTCATGAGGATTTTTGCTCAATTCAAAATTTCTCTTGATACTCCCATCATTTTCATTTTTGTCACAATTTTTTTCCTCATATAAATGTGTGTCACATGTGGCTCCAGAGCCTCAGGTTGCAGACCCCTAATACAGGACGTCGGATAAGAATTTTCAACCTTTGGCTCCACACAGATTTCCTGCAGCAGTTATAAAGTAGTGAACACAGGGGAGAATAAAATCAGAACAACTTCCTCCTCCACACGCATCGACCCAGGAGTGAGTGAGTGAGTGTGTGTGTGTGTGTGTGTGTGGTAATTTAGGCATTCTGTGAGGCAATGAGGTAAACCATTCACAATAATGAACCGCCAGGGGCAACGCTGAGAAATCCAAGTTCAGTCATGCTTGAGAAAAACAAGCATCAAAGAGGGTGATGTCATGGAAATAATCTCCCTGCAGGTGGCTCTCCGACGCTCACGTCTTTATAATCTGACAAACACACAAAAATAAACTGCAGCCCGAGGCCTCCATTTCTGTCCCAGAAGGTTGTAGCCAGCGGTCTGTGTTTACAGAAAAGGCTGCTTTCCCGCTGCAGAGTGCTGGAACCTTTATAGGAGGTTCCAGTGCTTTTTTTGAGAAATAAGTTACAAGTTAAAAAAGGTGGAATTTTAAGAGAATGCAGGTGTAAATTAATAAGAAAAGAAGTCTCAAATTTAAATGAAAATGTTGCACATTTATGAGGGAAAAATTTGGCTGTCAGTGAGTAAAGTTATATGCAACTTTTTTCACATTTGTAGAAAAAGCATTTGTCTCCTTTAAAGGGAATGTATTAGGCAATTTTTCCATATGTTGACATAGACCCCTTTGGTATTAATGAAATGTCATTGACATTAGGGCTGTGCGATATGACCAAAATTTCATATCACGATATAAGTCATCTTATTTGATGATAACAACATATATCACGATATACTACATTTTCTGTAAATTCTATAGTTTATGTATAATAACCAATAAAAAGAACCATCTCTTTTTCTACATTTTAAATTACATACTGAAAAAATCAATTGTACAAATTCATCTGTCATTAATTTTATGCACCTTTTTCCCTTCTTAATTTTGCAATGTTGCTATAAATTTTTTTTTTTCATGTGCATTTAAGATTGCTTCAACTTTATTCATTATCGCTACTTGGCTAATTAAAAATTATTCTAAATCAAGTTACATTAAGAGCCAGTTTGTTCCTCTGACACATTTTAATTTATTTATTATTTATTTAGTGTGCTTGTGGCTGCTGTCATGCACTTTTGCAGCTTTAGTAATATTTTTTCAGACAAAATTAAACCCGGAAGTAATTTAAACCAGAGAAACAATGGTCTGATACACTATAATGTTTCCTATTAGTGACAAGTTAGTATTGTCATTTAGCATTTGCTGTTTTCTAATTAGAGAGAGATGGTGTTAATGTTGCTTACCTCCAATTAAAACGAGGTTAGCGGACCATCCTGTCTGACACAGCACGGTGGGAAACAGTCCCACATCCCTGGCAAACAGAAGTAGCGGCAAAATGACCAAAACATTAGCTTGCAGTTAGCTGCTGTGCTAACCACCGGAACCCACTATGGCATACACCTGGTGCACTGCAGGGAAGAGGCAGGGCGGTGACAAATAGAAGCGGCGTATGTGTCTTTTAAATCCCGATATAAACGATGCAGTTTTATATGAAACGTTAGACTTTTTTTGTTTATCGCGTCACCGATATACTGTATATCGTCATATCACACAGCCCTACTTTGACATGCTTTCGTCAAAATGCATCAACCTTTAATTACTGCAGCATCAATTTCAACCCAGATTAGGCAGGTTTCCTCATAATGACACATTTCAGTCCATGTTTCTTTGAATGCTCACAAGTCCCAGGTCACATCAGCTTCAGTCTTTTGTCTCCTCTGAGATCTTTGGAGGGTAATGTTAGCTTGCCTCCTCATGGCTGCTGTGAGGAACATAGCCTGAGCTAACTAATGCAAAATTGACTGAATGTGATTATGTAAAAGCCTGTAGAGCATTATTGGGGACAGAGGTATGTGTGGTTTAAGTGGTTGATAGGACAGAGCTGGTACCGAGGTGGTCTCCAAGACAGACTGACCTCAGACGCTAACCAAGGCGCTAGCAGGTTGATGTGTCAGCCTATGATAGCCAAAATATAACAAAATAGCCCAGAATGGGTTAGTGAACCAGGTAGGAACAGTAATGTCTAGTGGGTGACTAGAATTTAAAGAAAATAGCCATAAAAACTATGGTGGCTAAGCTAACTCCATAGTAGCTATAGTTGCACTGCCAGTGTAGGTTTGGATGTGCACAGGGATCGTCCCACCCCCGTTAAAATGGGGGAAAATGAAGCTGGGAGGGTGGTATAACTCCGGTTTTCACATCACAGGTGAGCAAGATCACAACTGCTCCTTTAGAGAGAGAGAGGCAGGGAGACTAAGGCTTACCCTTTAAGTGACGGGCATGTTTTTCCAGAGTCTTTTTTTGCATTGGTAGCCACTCCAGAACCCCAAATCGATGTGCAAAAGCAGTGAAAAGTGAAATTTTCGCCATGTGAAGAAAAATAAGTGCTCATATCTGTATGTTGTGGGAATTGCTGATATGACTAAGGCTGGGTTTATGGGTCGGTGCATGAGCGACCGCGCATGCTCTGATCAGAGCCTTAAGTTAGCTGACACTTTGTAGCTGCACTGTAAATGTGAACTTCTGACATCACCTTAAGAACGTTCAGATAATGTCCCACATAGTCCAAAGTTAATCAGGGTTTCCTCTGGTAACATTTCTTGGTGGTGGGCCACCTTGCCAGAAAATTTACCGCCTCGCCAAGACAGAGATATGAATTTAAGAAAAATATATGAAACAATGACTTTCTGCAAGCTTGCACACGAACAACGCGCGTGACTGTCATCTGTGCAGAGTTTAGAAGTGTCCCGCCCATGCGAACTTTCCAGTCAGCAGGCAGTGTCTCGCTAGCAGCAGCAGCATTTTTGTGGAAAAGGAGTGAAAACCGGGAAGTCAAACAGCAGAAATAGACTCTGAAGAAAAACTTTGTGAAGAAGTCCGCCGTTTCTTCGTTGGTGAAAATCCTGGCACGTCAGCATGGTGCTGCCTATCGGGCGGGAGTGAAACTACAAATGATGGTTGTGTGCATGCGCCAACCGCTTGGCCTGGGTAGATGAAAAAAGTGAGCATGTACAGTGCCGCGTGCGTGCCGGGCTCATCCAAAGCGTACATGAACCAAGGCGGACTAGAGGGGAAATACAGCATGAAGAAGGCTTGACTGTCCAACAGAAACATGAGTTTATTAAAGTACTTTAAATGCGGGAAAAAAAAATCAGAAGAGGTATGTAAGCATTGGCGTTTATCATGGTTTTAACCTGCTGAAAACAGGAGTAATAACGGAAGAGTTGCTTAGCTAAGAGATGTGGTTAGAATTCAAATGCAGCCGGCTTCATATGAAGAGAAAGGCAAGGGGGACTACTGAATTGCTGAGGATATATTTCACCAGCCACTACAATATTAAGTTATGTTCCCAATTATGTACCCGGCAAGTTAAGATGACCAAAATTCACCAAGTCATTGACTTTAATCCGTCAGCAGCCTTCAGACAATCTAAACGTGCCAGCATTTGGATTTCAAAATAAGGGAGGTTTTTCTTGGTGGTGAGGAGATTTCTAAAAAAAACCTAAATATATAGAAATATTATAACAGAAATAAAGGCATCCTTGGACATTTAAGTTAATTTAAATCATTAAATACAATTTTATTTTTTTCTTTGTAATGACAGTTAAATTATTGTTCTGTTCTGTCTGAAGTTATGGTCAAAAATATAAATTGTTATAAGGAAAAAGTAAAAAAAAATACCACAGTCTGTTTCAAATTTATTTAAAAAACAGTAATTTTATTAACCTCTTGCACTCCGTGATACCGCGGGCGGTCACGTCTCTGCGTCCTAGGGCGCACTGAAAAAAAAAAAGCTGCATTTCCATTCTTCCACTACAGACACAGCCGCGAACAGAAAGCCAAAGGAGTGCTTTGATTGGTTTAGATTTGATTGACCTCTCATTCGACTAATAAGAGCCTTGAATTGGGTTTCTGAAACCTTGAAGAACCAATGACTGAAAACCTAGCAAGAAGGACCCGCCTACCAACGGCTGCGAATACAGCGAGCCAATTGAAGCAGAGAACTTCGACGATTGAAAGCGTACGTCCCGTGCGTAAAATCTGTTTTGTGTAAGCCGCTGGGTGACACACACGCGTTCGCCAGTCTTTTTTTCTTACTACTGTTCTTATTTGTTTTGAAAAATCGTTCGCCAAAACCGCAATCATGGAAGCGCAAAACCGCAATAATGGAATTATGGTTTGACCGGGTCGCGTGACCAGAACCACGAGTCCGTAACAAGCGGACCAGCGTCATGTTCGTCTGACAATGAGGAAGAGAAGTTCGCCAGTGACACTGCTATTGTGGACAGGTAAGTGTTATAAGCTAAATTATTCTTTATCCCTGAAAATTGTAATCAAAATGACTTTTGACCGATCGGTAAATTACAACTGTGCGTCATCGCTACATGACGGACCGCGGCGACCCGTGAGCCGCGTCCGGACCGTGAATGGGCCCCCCCCCCCCCCGCTACTGTTCTGTAGCGGATTGCAGATATTATTGCAGATATTTTAGTACAACTGTGCGTAGTAGACCGCGGCGCACCGTCACCGCGATCCGTCATGTAGCGATGGGCAATGTCCGTCCTCTGTAGCGGGGGGGGGGGTGGGAGTTGTTATCCTCTACATTACAGATATTTTAGTATAATTTTTAGTGCACTGTAGGTTATTTTTTCTTGTAAAAAAAAAGCAACACATTTTTTACGTGGCATGCTTCTTTGTGTGTGGGGGCTTGTTTGTTCATTCATTCATTCATGAATGAATAAACAACCCCCCCCACACACACACAGCCCTTCACCTTTCATTAGAGCCCAAGATGAAGCTTCTATATTGAATCATTCAAAAGTTACAGACGTTTTTCCAAACTGTGCCATTTGGCACAATTTGGCACAGTTCAAAAACGCCTGGGAACAACCTGAGGAAAAAGGTGTGTAATATATTCATTTTTTGTGGTATTGTTACAAAATTTGGACCTCAGCTGGATAACACTTGGTTCTACATTTCTGTTGCGTTTTCCAGCCCGGATGTGTGTTATTTGCAAGCATTTGTATCCAAAAAAACACCCATGCGAAATTTATTTTCTTCAAGTTCAGTATGTTTAGATGACTGTTACTCAGTGGCAGGAGCACTTAGAGAGATTATGACTGTTTTGCCAAAAAATTCAAAGTGTTTTCTTTTAAATGAGACCAACCCCATGAAGATGCTGCAAAGGGTTGAAGAACAGCTTTTGATTTACTTTGAGTACGTTATTTTTAGGCGTTTTTAGGGAAATTGACCAGAGTGCAAGGGGTTAAAAAAAACAGACAAAAATAAGCCATAAAATAATCCACAAATTTATAATAAAGTTTCAAATGTACAAGAAAAGTCAATTTTACAAGAATAAATTACAAATTTGAGGAAAATGGTTTCAAATTTGGATTAATTTACAGAGAAAAGTAGAAAACTATAAGAAAATTGTTATAAATTTTGGAGAAAAACCTCAAACCTTCAAGAGTGAAGTCATTACTCAAGTTTTAAGTGGGTGCTCTTTGTACCCTTAACTAGAAATTTTTGGTTGTCTCCTTTAATTTACATGGCACTTGATATTTTTTAACCTGTTTGTATACCACCATAGACAGAGAGAGAACCTGAATTAGACAGAGCTCAGAGGGCAAGATGAGACAGAAGAGAGGAGCCAAGGAGAGGAAAGTGTTCAGGCAGAGGGTCCAGGAGAGGTGAGAGCAGAGGAAGGAGAGAAGGATGACACCAGTAAAAAGTCCAAACACATGATGTCTGGGTGGGACCCCAAATGGCCCAATAGTCCAACATTCAAGCCTTGGTTGTACAGAACTTCAAATTGTAAGTTCCATATGCACGACAGTGGCTCAGGAGGTAGAACGGGTTGTCCAATGACCGGATGGTTGGCGGTTTGAATCCCGCTCTCCCCAGATATCCTGCCGTTGTGTCCCTGGGCAAGTCACTTTACCCACCTTGCCTCCAGTGTCCATAACACTGGGTATGAATGTGTATAAATGTTCGGTGGTGGCTGGAGAGGCTGTTGGCCCAGATTGGCAGCCACATTTCCCCAGGGCAGCTGTGGCTACAGTAGTAGCTTGCCACTACCATTGTCTGTCTGGAGTGAATGAATAATAATGTATCTGTAAAAATGTCTTTGAGTGTCTATGATAAAGCGCTATAAAAATCTGATGCATTATTATAGGCAAAGTTACTGTGCAAAACTAAAAGAAGAAATAAATGGTATAAAATTAACATATTCATACATATGTGTCCCCCCCCCCCCTGCCATCCCAGAAAAATATGTTGCCATTGCACCAAGGTCTTTAAGCCAGAGGAAACACTGGTTAATATATGACTCCCTGTGCTGCTGCAAAGTTGCGCTGCTGATACACTTTTAGCACACCTCGGATGACTTTTCCTGGATATGCAGAGGTCGGGTGGCACAGACAAACAGCTGGCACCGAGGCGTGCGGGGCTGTGGGTGCATGCAGGGCTGTGGGTAATGAAGGCCCTGACTGTGCCAGCAGGGCTGTGGTTGGAGTAATGAAGTGGTGCTAAAGCGTTGAAAATAGTCACTCAAGTGAAGTAGCCAAGTGCCAGTCATGCTGAGTGTAAACCATCAGTAGGCACTTATGGGTTTCGGGGAGGGATCAGAAGCCTTCAGTGGTTAAAAAAAACTGCATGGAACCACAAAAAGTATTTAAGAGTCAAGATGAAGGTAAATTACTTAAGTTTAATATGGCCTGTCAGAAATATTTTCCTATTAAACTTTTCTCATAAATGTATGTTTTCTTTAATTTATTCATCATTTTCTTGTAAATTAGCTTTTTTCTGTCTTGCATTTTTATTCAGATTTTTTTCCTTATACACTTGACTGTTAATGTACAAATTTTTAAATTTGTAATTTTTCTTATGAAATATGTTTTATGCCTTTAAAATGGGAATTATGTGGAAAAAAATAAATTGCCATAAATATTTGACCTTTTTCCCCTAAAATATACAGCTTTTTTCCTTGTGAATTTGTTGGTTTTTTTTCTTGTAATTTGAAGTTTTGCTTTTAAATATGAAGCTTATGGTATAGACAAGCCTTTTTCCATATAAAATTGAAATTCTTTGTAAAGTTATGAATGGAGCTTTGAAATTTGCAACTCTTTGTTTCAAATTATTATTGTTTTTTCTTGTAAATTTGCTTTTTTCTTTCTTGAAATTTTGTTACAATTTTCCCCTTTGAATTAGTCATTTTTTCCTCATAATTTTTACCTTTTTTTAAAAAAAAAAAAAATAAATTGGCTTTTCAATTGTAATTTTATTTAAAAAAAAATCTTAAAGGTGCACTGTGAAAATGTTTGCCCTTTTCCTCTTCCTTCCCAGGATCTAATTGGGCCCATCCACATCCCGCCCATGAGGACGGTGATGGGCTGCTTCTTCAAGACTCCAGCCCACAGAAGTCTGCAAGCTGGCAAATTTGAACTGACAGTGCTTAGTCCTGATTGGTTCACCTGTTATGACACCACAAAAATGCTCCTCCTAAACTTGCCTTTTTCCAAGGGGAGGAGCTTAATTGAACTTTCACAGCAGAAAAACAGATATGACACATAACAGTGATTTTGCTCTTGAGCTGTCTTGTAAATCACAAAAAAAACCATGTTATGCGCATGTTTAAGAAAAAAAAACTCTTGATTTTCACCGGTATGTCACTTTGTTAGAAAAAAGTTGCAAATGTAAGTGGAAAAAAGTAACACATTTATTGCAAAAAAGTCAAAAATTTAGAAGAAAGGCTGCTAACATAAAGTTACAATTTTCTTTTTTTCATGTAATTTGTTTTTCCTCATTTGCAGCTTATTTTGTAATTGCAAGGCTTTTTTTTCCTTTTTAATTTGCAACTTTTTCCACATAATATTGCAACACATTTTCTAATCCCAGGTTGGAGGTCCTTGTATTAGAATAAACTGTAGATCTGTTTATCTGAAGAGGGATTTAGTGATAAATATTGTTAGAATTTAAAGCTTTAGTCTGGACTAAAAGCTACAGTTTTGTTTGGTACACTGTTTGTTTAGTTTTTCATGTGGGAGATGTACTCAGGTGTGGGGGGATTGCCTCACGTGTGATGCCTGTGCTCTGCGTCCCATATGAAGTCGATAGTTTTGGCTACACCTGTCAGCGGCGCTCAGGGAGGCCTATGGTGCAGGACTTTGAAGAGCGATAACAGTCGGGCCGAAAGTTAAGCCCTCATGTAAAACCGCACAAGCAAGACTTTGAACTAGATGAGGGAGTCTGGAGAATCAGGAAGAATGTATTGTGTTGTTTGCTCCCAGGGGTTGTTGTACAGTTTTAAAAACGTATGATACAAATGATTGGCAAAGACTGTTTTGTAACTGTGGGATTTAATGACACAGAAACAGTGATTGTGAAGCTTGTTAAACTTTGTACACCCAACTATTTTAACTAGAAATTGTTGGAAAAAAACAGTGTTTTGCAGTGTGGTTTCAGGTCCTGTGATTTCTGCTTGATTGTTATGGTTCTTTTATTCCATTGTGTTAGATTGGCTCAGCGGGAGCTTTACTTTGACTGTTGTTTGGAAGCTGCTGATTATTCAGACATTAATGTCATAAAGTAGTAGCGCCGCAGTCAAGACCACACACAGACCAGAGTGAGTCCAGAGTGTACCACAACCAAGACAAGACCAAGACTTTAAGGGATCAAGATCAAGATACACATACACAGTGGTCATGATCTCGGTCAGAGGTGTGTAGAATATCCAGTAATTGTACTCAAGTAAAAGTAGTGCTACCTTATGACAATAATTACTCAAGTTCAAGTAAGAATAGTCTCCAAAAAATTTACCTGAGTAAGAGTAACAAAGTACCTACTATAAAGTTACTTAAAGGTGCACTCCGGCAGCTCTAAAACCACCTCAAAAACAGATATGTATTGCCCAAAATAATATATTGTGGCTTTTTACCCACAAAAAAACTTTCATTGCCTTATAGTGCCTTCACACCAAATGCGAATGGGCGAATTTTTCATGCAGCACGATTACATTATAACTCAATGTAAATACATGAATAGACATGAATTCACTGTTTGGGTGAGATGCAGACAGGCGAAGTTGCCTTTATAACTTCTGCAGCAGTGTTCAGCCGAATGTGGAAATCCCCCAAATAACGTCATGCTTTAGGTTTACGTTATCCGACAGGGGGTTCACCTGAAAAAGTTGTCAGTGTCTCCAAAACTTTACAAGATGATAGATGTTTCCCTTGCTAGCTTGCTAGCCTTGTTACATCTGTGGCAGGAATCCGTGGGTAAATAACTCCAACATCCCGATTCAGCTGAAGAGCTTCCGGTCCGTCTGTTTCCAGGTGAGTGGCAGTCTCATTTTCAAACTAGTTTACTCTCCAATGTTGATACTTTTACTCTGGTGATGGCAGAATTTCAAAGCTAGCACTATGCCTTGGATGTGAACACACGAATGCGTGATTTCGCTTGTGCTCGCCTCTTTCCATTGACTTTGTATGGATTTGTGCCGCCTATTTGCGTTTGGTGTGAAGGCACCTTAAGAATTGCTTGGAAAGAGATTTTAAATCTTGCACCTACTTAAGTATGTGTGGATCTATGAATATTCTAATTAGTGGCCTGCAGGGTTTGCACGTGATTGGTTGCCGCGCTCCCAACCTGCAGGGCATGTACGTGATTGGTCGCCATGACTCCTGGTGGGTGGGCTGCTAGTCTGTTCAAGACGCTTCCGGACGTTAAAGTTTTGCCCATATCTTCAAAAGTAAAAAGCGAAACATTTTTCTGAAAACAGTCGAGGTGAGAGATAAATGTGTAGCTGCCAAATATGTTTACTTTTTACTAACAACCAGTCCCCCGTCTGCTGGCGATGGAGCGGGGTGGGGATGCTGATTTGAATGTGGCTGCTCTCAGCTCACAGTGTGGCGCCCCATCCGCTGGCGAAGTGAGCCAAGAGCAGCTCGATTTGAATGTGACTGTGGTCTCGCACAGTCACATTCTGAGCTTGGCAGCTCACCTCGGCCAGCAACCTTTGGCTGCGATGATCGGTGGGTTGGCCAGCGTGCGGTGCTGGTGATTTGTTGTGGAATCCCAGCAAAGGTGTTGGGAGATGGGCCAGACTGACACCAGATGCATAGTTGACTGTGGATCAGTGAACCAGTGCTGCTCATCCAAGCTAGAAGGAGGCTAGATGGCTCAGGCTAGACTCAGCTCATGGCTAACTGATGTAAGAGGGAGGGCGAAGTTGAACAGCTGAAGGATGTTTCCTTAAGTGACAGGCTATAAATCGGAGCGTTTGAAGAAAGCCAGGACAAATAAAAAAACAAATTTGATTCAGTAATTAAAAAATTAAAGAAAATGTGAGCAAAATATGTCACAAACACTTGATTAAGACATGTGTGAGCTATTAAAACATGCAACAAGTGCAGTCAATGACCCCTTTAAGAAGTGAGCAAGTAGTGAGTTTTCTCATAACTTTGTATTTTTGCTTATTCTGGTTAAGCCAAAAGGATGATGCAGCACCTCTTGTCCATGTCATGTGCGCCTCTACGAGGTGCAGAGAGACAGACCCACGCTCTGGATCATGTAGAGCATTTATTAGTAAAGAAACACATAGTCCCAAAAAACTGGGCAGGCAGACAAAATGCAAACAAAGGAAAAATCTTACAAATGGCGCCTCTGGGCAAACATCGCCCAGAGGACACAGGAGTTGGACGAGAGGATGAATAATGACAAACCATCAGGAGACATGGTCAATAATCGGAAGGAGGAGAGCTGAGGAGGGGGAACCACGACGGCGTCTGTCAGTGGAGGAAGGGGGACCACGATGGCATCTGGCAGAGGAGGAAGGGGGACCACGATGCCCTTGGTGGTCTCAGACTGGAAAAAAGTAGCACCTGCGGTGGGCTTCGGGCTAAAGCTCTGCTGCACTCGCGGTGGGCTCCGGGCTGGAGCTCTGCTGCACCCGCGGTGGGACCCTGGCTGGACCAACATTGCACCCTCGGTGGACCCCGGGCTGGGGAGTAGCGCCCAAGGTGGGCACAAACTGGAGCAGGAGCACAGTACCCATATTGGGTTAATGCTGGGGCACGGCACCCACGAAGATCCTTGACTGGAACGCAGCACCCATGGTGAGTTGGCCCGAGGCAGGACCGAGATGACAGCCTCGGGCAAAGGAAGTGCAGCACTCAATGAGGTCCCGGCCTGGGTTGGAGCTGCACCCACGATGACCTCCAGCGGCGAGCCTGGACCCACGAAGACCTCAGGTGGTTCTGGAACACCTCCGGTGACCCTGGGAGGAAGCTCAGACAAAACACATGGAGAAACAGGGTCAGGGTCACCGGCAGCAGCAGAGCCTGGCGAGACAAGCTCAGGCGCAGCGGGGGGCTGCATCCCACTCTCCTCACCAAGAGCCAGGCAAGATCTCTCCAAAACTGAGACAAGAAAAACAAAAGAGAGCACTTGCTTGAGCTCGAGCTCCACTGCCCTCCAGGACTCTGTCAATCCGGCCGATGATGTTGCTTGGGGCTTGGTCCTCTGGAGGTCCAACTCATTTGTTAACTCTGCTACAGCAGCCCCTGCAGCAGGCGTGGTGGTGGTAGCAGTCCTAAGACTCCCAGGTGAAGGGGACCACGCTGGTGGCTCGTCATCTGGGGGTCGGCTCCGTGCCGGCACTGGAATGGCTACTTCCAGGGCCCCAAGCTCCTCCATTGTCTGATGGCTTCGTTTGGGGGCCGGTGGACATTCAGGGATTATCGGAGGAGACACGAAGAGGACAGGTGAGGAGTTATTGGCTACAGCAGGTGGGGAGAGCTCAGGGGACTGCAATTCCTGAGCCACCCCACCAGGAATCAGGCAAGGCACATTATCAAAAATTAAAGGGGGAATAAATGCCACTTGCCTGTCATCCTCGTGTTTGATGTATTCTGCTGCAGCCGGAGAACAGTCATCCCTCTCTGTCCATGAGCCCCTTAGAGAATTGTGGAAGGACCGCCTCAGCTGACACGGAGGTGGGCGTTGCCGGGGGAAGCCTGAAGGACCTCTCAACAGCGGGAAAGCACATGATGGCGACAGGGGCTGTGGAGAGAGTATGGGCTGGCGGAACAGCCTGCGAGAGAAGGGAGGGGCGCTGCCACGGGAGTTGTCGGACCAGACGTTGGGAAGATGGCTGCCGCAGAGGAGATGGGCTTCCTCTGGCAATCCAAAGTGAGATGACGTGATTGTGTTAGAGCTGTGGTTGCTTCCTCCGGCTCTACACTCGTGCCCGGAAGGGAAAATATGGAGCGGAGAATGTTTGTCACTTCCGAGTGATCCCACAGGCAGGGAAATGCCTTCATCACTCGTGCTGCCCTGTCCCGATTCCCTTGGATCGTCTCGGGGGAAAGGAGGCCCGTGTCTGCAACCAAATTCCCTCCAGGAAGCACACTGCCCACCGCTCCACCTTGCTTAGAGCGGGCATGGCGAGCTCCAACACAGGTTAGTGAAAAAATCACAGAAAAGAGGGGAAAAAATGCACCAACACAACAGCTAGGTCTTCTGTCGTGGCTGGATTATTCTGTCATGTGTGCCTCTACGAGGCGCAGAGAGACAGACCCACACACTGGATCATGTAGAGCATTTATTAGCAAAGAAACAAAGTCCCAAAAAACTGGGCAGGCAGACAAAATGCAAACAAGGGAAAAAAATTACAAATGGCACCCCTGGGCCGACATCGCCCAGCGGACGCAGGAGTTGGACGAGAGGATGACTAATGACAAACCATCTGGAGACACGGTCAATAATCCAGCAAACATGAGTTGTAGGAGCAGTGCTTAAATAGACACAGAAGATGAGCTGCAGGTGTGAATCATGGAGTGAGCGGGGCCAGATTGATTAGCTGCACCCAGCTGGGCTGTTAGAGGCAGAGACTGGGAAAGGGGAGGCTCAAGTGAAAACAAACCCAAAAAATACATACAAGACACTAACAGGATGAACTAATCAGACAAACAATACTAGGAATAAAGTGAGGATCTGAGCTCAGGTACATGACAGTCCATCCGTCCACATTTCACAGAAATCGCCACTCCTCCTAGGCATTTGCCCCGATGGCCGCCAAACTCACTCACAATGATCCCAAGGGGGGTCTGCATCAGAGTTCAATTCAATTCAACTTTATTTGTATAGCACCTAGTCACAACAAAAGTCTTCTCAAGGTACTAGATACATAAGCACAAATCATAAATAATTCAGAGAAAAGCCCCAACAATCAAATGATCCCCTGTGATTAAGCACTCGGAGATGTGCTCAAGGTCAGGATCAAAGGTCAGGAGATCTCAGCGGTCATATGATTTTAGAAAAGCTGTTACTGCTCCTAGGAAATTAACCTAATTCTCAACAAACTCACATCGACCCTCAGATTTGGCTGCACCCAGGTTTAGCTCAAGGTCATTGTCAAAAGTCAGGAATTCTGGGCATTTATGATTTCACGAAAATTGTTACTCCTCCTAGGAAATTGCTCCAATTGTTTGTCAAACTCATGCACATTGATCCTCAGGTGGGTCTGCATCTAGGCTGTGCTTAAGGTCAAAGTCAGTGCTCAGGAGATCTGGACACTCATGGGGTGATTTCATCAGGCTTGAATGCGCTACTCCGTCATTGATGGTCTGGTTTTCATATAAATTTGCAACATTTTATTCCTAAATTTGAAACTTTTCTCATAAATTTGCACATTTTTGGAAAAAGTGACTTTTCTTTTACATTTTTTTATTCTCAGAAATTAGTGAATTTCTTTTGCATTCATCTGAGACATTTCTCTTGTAAATTTGCAACTTCTTTTTCTCACGACTTTGCAATTTTTTTCATTAATTTGTGACTAAAAGTACAATCTTTCCTCCATAAATATACTGAAATAAGAGTAAAAGGTATACAACAATAAAACTGATCAGTAAAATACAGCTTTGTGAAAAAATTGCATAAATGTAAATAGTTGCTACTGACCTCTGGTTTTGGTCTTGACTCCATCTTGACCCCATAAAATCTTGACATTGAAATACTCTGATCTTCAACATTATAAAGTAGCTCTGTTTTTCCCCCTAAAAATGATACCCTACCTCTTACTACATGCTGTGCAGTACATGGGTTATGGCTGACAGATGGCCATTGATTTCAGTCATCGCTGGGAATTATTCTTTGCTCTTGAACAACATGGTAACTGGAGCTTGATTATTAGTATATACATTTGAAAATCATGCCACATCCTATAGTACCGGTCCCGTTCGGCATAATTGTTCAACTACTCTGGTAAATGCCAATTAACTACTGTTAACTACCTACAGTTGACAGCTTGGGGCATTAGTTGACCCCATTGGGATTAGATGCTACTTAGAAAATTGACCACAACAATAATGAGTGGTAGCATGCTTTTCTTTCTTTTGTCTCTGTGTTTTGTCAATTTTTCTGATCTCCAAAACAAGAACTGCACAGATCAACACCAAACATAGTGCAGGAATAGTACATGCTAAGTTCTAAAAATGCATGAGGTCAAAAGGTCACAAAGTTGGCATGGTCTGCACCTCCACGGAGTGCAAGGGGCGGGAATCTTCAGAGGCCCCACAATACAACACTGTCACGATACTTGTGACATGATACAACATTATCATGATCTTGTGATAAGCTGAGTATTTCAATATCTTGTGATTTCCCATACCCAATCTTTGTCTTTTCTTACTCCGGGCTAGATCTCATGGGTCATCGCTTTCCTGTGCTGACTTAACCAGACAGTGAGCATTAAGCATCATCTAGTGGGCTTTAAAATCAATTGGTTTGGTATGGCATCCGTCTTTCCATCTGTCTGTCTACATTTCACAGGAATAGCTACTCCTCGGAGGCAGTTGCCCCAGTGGTCACTAGACTCACACACAGTGATCCATAGGTGGGTCTGCATCCAGGTTCTGGTCAGGATCAAAGGTCAGTCCTTGCAAGTATGTGATTTCTATCATCTACCTGCTGTAACGAGCTCATTTGCACCTGGATGAAGGAGAACTGTGAGAATTACGTTCTTTGATTTCTCCAGTGTATTTAACACCATTCAGCCACTGCTGTTGGGTGAGAAGCTGTGGGTGATCGGGGTTAACAGTGCTGTGATCTCCTGGGTTACTGACTACCTGACAGGCAGGCCACAGTTTACCCGGCTGGGCAGTGTCTTGTCTGTTGTGGTGGTTAGTGGTATGGGAGCTCCACAGGGGACTGTGCTTTCTCCTTTTCTCTTCACCTTATACACCAATGACTGTCAGTACAACTCTGAGTCATGCCACCTGCAGAAATTCTCTGACTTGGCTGTTGTTGGGTGTATGGGGGGGGGGAGGAGGGGGAGTACAGGGCACTGGTAGACAGATTTGTGGACTGCACCAAGAAAAATCCCCTGAAGCTGAATGTCAGCAAGACCAGAGAGTTGGTGATTGACTTCAGGAAGAAGAGGACACCTTCATAGCCACTGCGGATTAGGGGGGAGGATGTGGGGGTAGTGGAGGACTAAAAATACCTGGGTGTCGTGATCAGCAATGGACTGGACTGGAAATCTAACACCATTGCTATGTAGGGCTGGGAATGATCCCTTATTTCCAGAATCGATTCGATTCCGATTTTTGAGATTCTGAATCGATTCAATTCCAGTTTGATCCGATCACGATTTGATCTGGGACATTACCATTTTAATAGCCATTTTACTTGCCAGGAAAAAAAATCTTTCGTGACCGAATACTGCAGATTGTACCAAGAATACTCTAACTTTGTCAATACATAAATTATCACATAAAGAACTGACCCAAAATCGGTGACAATAATGTACTTTTTATTTTTCAACTTATGATTTCACAAAGTTAGACTCTCATGATGAACGCTAGAACAGGGATCCAGTGTACCCCGCCCGGTGTGGCATTACCGGGGCCCCACCCTGGAGCCAGGCCTGGAGGAGGGTCTCAATGACCAGCGTCTGGTGGCCAGGTTTCTGCCCATGGGACACGGCCGGGCTCAGCCCGAAGGAGTTGCATGGGTCCCCCCTCCAGTGGGCTCACCACCTGCAGGAAGGACCATGGGGGTCCAGTGCTATGTGGATCAGGTGGCGGTCAAAGGCGGAGACCTTGGCGGTCTGATCCCAGGCTTCCTAAACTGGCTTTTGGGATGTGGAATGTCACCTCTCTGGTGGGGAAGGAGCCTGAGCTGGTGCATGAGGTTGAGAGATGCCGGCTAGATATAGTCGGCCTCACCTCAACACACAGCTCCGGTTCCGGAACCAGTCTCCTGGAGAGGGGCTGGAGCTTGTCCTATTCTGGAGTTGCCCTAGGCGAGAGGCGATGGGCAGGGGTGGGTATTCTTGTATCCCCCCACCTTGCTGCCTCTATATTGGAGTTTTCCCCGGTGGACGAAAGGGTTGTTTTCCTGCGCCTTCGGGTTGGGAAACAGGTCCTGACCATCATTTGTGCCTATGCACCAAATGATGGTTGAGAGTACCCACCATTTTTGGAGTCTGTGACTGGGGTGCTGGAGGGTGCTCCTCTTGGAGACTTCATTGTCCTTCTGGGGGACTTCAATGCGCACATGGGCAATGACAGTGAAACCTGGAGGGTGGTGATTGGGAGGAACAGCCTGCCTGATCTGAACCCGAGTGGTGTTCAGTATTGGACTTCTGTGCTAACCACAGTTTGTCCATAATGAACACCATGTTCAAGTATAAGGATGCCCATATGTGCACCTGGCACCAGGACACACTAGGTCGCAGGTTGATGATTGATTTTGTTATCATGTTATCAGACCTGCTACCATATGCCTTGGACACTTGGGTAAAGAGAGATGCAGAGCTGTCAACTGATCGCCACCTGGTGGTGAGTTGGATCCGATGGCAGGGGAGGATGTCATTCAGACCTGGTAGACCCAAACGTATAGTAAGGGTGTACTGGGAACGTCTGGCTGAGGCCCCTGAGGTCTTCATCTCCCACCTCTGGAAGAACTTCAACCACATTCCGAGGGAGTCTGGAGACATGGAGTCTGAATGGGCCATGTTCTCCACCTCCATTGTTGAAGCGGCTTCCCAGAGCTGCGGCCGCAAAGTTGTCGGTGCATCTCCTGGTGGCAACCCCCAAACCAAGTGGTGGACACCAGTGGTGAGGGGGGCCATTAAGCTGAAGAAGGAGTCCTATCAAGCTTGGTTGGCTTGTGGGACTCCTGAAGCAGCTGAGGTGTACCGGCAGGCCAAGCGGGGTGCAGCTCGGGTGGTTGCTGAAGCAAAAATCCGGGTATGGGAGGAGTTCGGTGAGGCCATGGAACAAGACTTTCGGTCGGCCTCGAAGAGATTCTGGCAAATTGTCCGGCGGCTCAGGAGGGGAAAGCAGCTCCCTGTCCACACTGTGTATGGTGTGGATGCGGCGCTGTTGACTTCGACTGGGGATATCGTCGAGCGGTGGAAGGAATACTTCGAGGATCTCCTCAATTCCACTGATACACCTTCCACAGAGGAAGCAGGGTTTGTGAATGAGGGGGATGACTCGCCTATCACAGGGGCTGAGGTCGCCAAGGTGGTTAAAAATCTCCTTGGTGGCCGGGCCCCGGGGGTGGACGAGATTTGCCCTGAGTATCTCAAGGCCCTGGATGTTGTTGGGCTGTCATGGTTGACACGCCTCTGCAACATTGCGTGGAGGTCGGGGGCAGTGCCTTTGGCATGGCAAACCAGGCTGGTGGTTCCTGTCTTCAAAAAAGGGGACCGGAGGGTGTGCTCCAACTTTAGAAGGATCACACTCCTCAGCCTCCCCGGGAAGGTCTATGCCAAGGCCGTTGGTCGAACCTCGTATTCAGGAGGAGCAATGTAGTTTTCGTCCTGGCCGTGGCACATCGGACCAGCTCTTTACCCTCTGGAGAATTCTCGAGGGTTCGTGGGAGTTTGCCCAACCAGTTTACATGTGTTTTGTGGACTTGGAGAAGGCATTTGACCACGTCCCTCGTGGTTTTTTGTGGGGGGTGCTTCGGGAGTTTGGAGTATCGGGCTTGTTGTTACGAGCTATTCGGTCTCTGTACGACTGTTGTGAGAGTTTGTTTCGTATTGCCAACACTTGGTCAGAGTCATTCCCAGTGAGAGTTGGACTCCGCCAGGGCTGCCCTTTGTCACCGATCCTGTTCATAATTTTTATGGACAGGATTTCTAGGCGCAGCCAGGGAATGGAGGGTGTCATGCTTGGTGACCACAGGATCTCATCTCTGTTGTTTGCAGATGATGTTGTCCTGTTGGCTTCATCCAGCAATGACCTACAGCTCTTGCTGGGACGGTTTGCCGCTGAATGTGAAGCGGCTGGGATGAGAATCAGCACCTCTAAGTCCGAGTCCATGGTCCTCAGCCGGAAAAAGGTGGCTTGTCCTCTCTGGGTTGGGGACAGGCTCCTGCCCCAAGTGGAGGAGTTTAAGTATCTTGAGGTCTTATTCACGAGTGAGGGGAAAATGGAGCGAGAGATTGACAGACGGATTGGGGCAGCATCTGGAGTAATGCGGACGTTGTACCAGTCTGTTGTGGTGAAGAGGGAGCTTAGTTCTAAGGCAAAGCTGTCGATTTACCAGTCAATCTATGTTCCTACTCTCACCTATGGTCACGAGCTTTGGGTAATGACCAAAAGAACGAGATCCCGGACACAAGCGGCTGAAATGAGCTTTCTCCGTAGGATTGCTGGACTCACCCTCCAGGATAGGGTGAGGAGCTCAGTCATCCGGGAGAGGCTCAGAGTAGAACCGCTGCTCCTCCACATTGAAAGGAGTCAGTTGAGGTGGTATGGGCATCTGATTAGGATGCCTCCTGGACGCCTCCCACTTGAGGTGTTTTGGGCACGTCCCACTGGGAGGAGACCCTGGGGCAGACCCAGGACTCGGTGGAGAGACTATGTCTCCCAGCTGGTCTGGGAACGCCTTGGTATCCTCTCTGAAGAGCTGGAGCAGGTGGCTGGGGAGAGGGAAGTCTGGGCTTCTCTGCTTGAACTGCTGCCTCCGCGACCCGGACCTCCGGAAAAGCGGTAGAAGATGGATGGATGGACCGTCCCCAAGTGCTTGTTTGGGGGTTCCCCTACAGTTGAAAGTGTTACGACATGACTGTTGTTGTGAAATGGCGCTATATAAAAAAAAATTGAATTGAAACCGAGTCTTCACAGATCTGAAGGGGAGATGAAAAGGAGAATAGTAAAATTAATCATATTTTTAAATCCCCACACCACAGTAGGGTTCAGGGATGGCAATTTTCCGCCGATCCGCGGATTTCCGCCGATTTATTTTCAAATTGATCATTTCTGTGAATCGTCTAAATCCGTTGAGAAAATTTTAGGGGGGGTAAGGTACCTTATTGTTACCGATTTTAGCGAAAATCAACACGATTACATAAGCGCTCGGCGCTTCCCCGGAAGTCGTCTCCCGCGATAACCCGGATGTGTTGTGTTCAAGCTATTGCTGTATTGTAAACAGCCCTGCGATTGGATAGTTGCAAACGATTGGACCAATCAAATGGCTCGTTGTATGCTTTTTCAAAAATTCATGGCGGCGTGTTCTCAGGGATGTGATTTTCTGCTAATTCGCCAAATTCCGCTTTATTTTATCTTCCAGGAAGATAAAGTACGTTAAGTACGTTAGCGGCTTGAGGTCCACGAACGCAGTGAAGGTGCGCCCTTTCAGGCAGGACTGGAAGTGGCGTATGGCCAGGACTTGGCTACATCAGTGATTGTGCAAAATGAACTGCTCAAGTCTCAATGGAGATTGAAACTGGTGATCTGAAATGAATGCTGAAATTATAAAAAGTAATGGTATGTTGAAATTTTATTTCTATTATGAAATAGATAAAATTAACTGATTTTGATTTGATCAAGTGTTAAAGCATGTGATGGATAATGCTTGTTGGAATATTTTAGGAATGCTGTCTTCTTGGAACATAAGTCAATATTATACAGTAATAAATGGAATTCAGCTGTTTGTTTTATGTCATTTAAGCACAGTTCTGGTACTTAAAAATCATAAAAACCCAGGAGCTTCGGGGGGCTTTGCCCCCCTTACCCCCCCCCCCCCCGGGGCTCCGGTGGTGGTGGTGGGGGGGGGGGGTAAGGGGCCCCAACCCCAAATCACATCCCTGGTTTGTGTTGGAATTCTGAGCTTTTGGTATTGTTTTCAGCGGAATTATGAGATTTTTATCGAAGGATCAGGAGTCATCAGTGCTAGAAATAGACAGAAGTGTCAAAAATAAGTTCCGATGGAATTGGCTTGAGAGAAAAGTGACGGTAAAGGTGAAAATTGGCTCAAAGTTCGACGAGGTAACAGAAACACTCGGACAATTTCTGAAGAAACCAGAAAAGGAGATGAAGTTCAAAGTTCAGAGACTGACAAAGCTTGCTGCCAAAAGGAAGAAAGTTTCACATTAGAAGTGACTTGGTGACCAGTGTAAATAGTGTAATAAACTCTTATAGAACTGTTAAATATGTTGGACTAAAGACAGTGAGACAACATTGAAGAAAAAGTAAGTTAACTTTTCATTAAATTTAATGATTTATCTAAGTCTAGTATTTAATTTTTTTAAATCATTTTTTTCAGTCTAAATTACTTCTGTTTTACTGAAAACCTCCCAGCTTCAGGGGGGCTGCGCCCCCCCAGCCCCCCCATAAGTCAATCGACCAAATTAGATTTCAGCTGAAATCAGAATTTCCTGTTGCCATCCCTGAGGGTTTAATAATTTAGTTTCTTTCATTTTTTGTTGTTTATACACTACCATTCAAAAGTTTGGGGTCACTTAGAAATTTCCTTATTTTTGAAAGAAAAGCACTTTTTTCAATGAAGATAACTTTAAACTAATCAGAAATACACTCTATACATTGCTTAATGTGGTAAATGACTATTCTAGCTGCAAATGTCTGGTTTTTGGTGCAATATCTACATAGGTGTATAGAGGCCCATTTCCAGCAACTATCACTCCAGTGTTCTAATGGTACAGTGTGTTTGGTCATTGCGTCAGAAGGCTAATGGATGATTAGAAAACCCTTGTGCAATCATGTTAGGTCTGCAATGCTGTAATTGCTACAAATGGAGGATTCTTTGACGAAAGCAAAGTTTGAAGGAAAAAATTATTATTTCAAATACAAATCATTATTTCTAACCTTGTCAATATCTTGACTATATTTTCTATTCATTTTACAACTCATGGTGGTAAATAAGTGTGACTTTTCATGGAAAACACAAAATAATTGTCTGGGTGACCCCAAACTTTTGAACGGTAGTGTATGTTAACTACAAATTAACTTTCAAAGTTTGAAAAGTTTCAGTTCATTTCCTGGAAGATTTGTTCATTTCAGTTTAGTTCTATTGAGTAAAAATGGCTCGTATTGCAGCCTTTATTAATTCTGCCATTTTCATTTTATTGTGATTTATTATCTTCAAATCTATAAGTGCTAGAAGTCTATAATCTCATAAAATATACCTTTATTCTGCATTTATTCAGAGTTTAACCAACAGTTAACTGCTGTATCCATAGTTTGAAAAGGAAAACGCCATCATGCTGGATAAATTATTAATTTACGACACAAATGTTAAAACAAACACATGACATTTTACTTACAATTTCAGCAGCTCCAAGTCTCCCTCTGTGTTCATGAGTTTCAGCCATTCTCTCTGCACTTTCAGTTTCAACTATTTCAGTCATCGACTTTATGTCCAACTCAGCGCTGCACACAGTACAAAACAGTTTATCCCCGCTTTATGAAAAATACTAGGAAACTGTTGAGGACAGTCTTTACGGTGACTTTTTTTTTTTTTTTTTTTGTTACTTATTTGTACCCGTAGGTAGACTTGGTTTGCAGTTTGGTGACAAGCCACCGGCTGCTGGTCGCTGCGTGCGCGAGCGCCCTAAACCTACATGTTTTTGGTGTGCGGGAGGAAACCGGAGAAATCCCGGAGTAAACCCGCGCAACACGGGGAGAACATGCAAACTCCACACAGCTCACTGTTGGTCGGGGGCTGGGATCGAACCCACGATCTCATGATCCCCGCGGTCCCCCGGCCGAGGGTAAAACTGTGCTGTCACAGTGCTAAACCACTGCGCCACCGTGCAGCCCACGGCACTTTTTGTTGATAAATTAAGAGACATACATGTCAACTCTGCTCATGTAAACATGGAAGTGTGCCGCAGGGAACTCTTGCCTGATGAGAACCGTTTTAACACCACAGAAGAAGAACTAGCATATCTGTTAGCTGTTAGCTCCGTTAGCGCTCCGGGTATTTCTGGTTTTTTGCCACTGTTCCTAGCTCACTGACCCAGTTTCGACCCGATCAAACTCAGCAGATGTTCACAGATGTAAAAGCATTATATTAAAAGATCGATCCACGGATTGTGTGGATCGATATCGGCTCAGTCAAACATGGATTGATCCAGATCGTTGTATCGATCTTTTGAACCCTCCCCTATTGTTGTGTACAAGAAGGGGATGAGCAGACCCTACTTTCTGAGGAAACTGAGATTCTTCAATGTGTGCAGTGAGATGCTGGAGCTTTCCTATCAGACCAGTGTTGTCAGCGCTATCTTCGTTACTGCTGTGTGTTGGGGTAACAGAGCCAGCGACACCAACAGACTTGACAAGATTATCAAGAAGGCTAGCTCTTTAATTGGACTCAGTCTGGAGACCTTTCAGACTGTGGTGGAGAGGAGAACACTGAACAAACTGTTATCAATCATAGACAGCCTTGATCACTTTTCACTCCTCCATGTGACGACGGCTCTCTACGTCAGAGTGCTCGTGTCCATCTGCATGTCCCTGTGTCTCGGCCACTTACGCTTTCCTTTTTAAACAGTTACCAGCTGCTGGAAAACAGCTGATGTCCACTCCCCTTACCAGCTGATGTAGTGACAGGTTGATTAGTTTTTTCCATACATACTGTGCATGCATTCAAAAAGTGGAACATGATTAATATAGAGGCACAAACAATGGCATGGAGTATCTATAATTATTGCACCATATCAATTAAGATACCCTGGCTCTCCTTTTATGTGGTCACCATTCTCTCCATAAAAGGGCGATGCAATTAAATATGTGGCAGTGCTACAACTTTGTCCAGCAAACTACTACAGCTCTGCTGCCGAACGATCAGGTACCAGAAATCTTGTCTGCCACATGCCATTTCACTGTACAGTAACTCACTCTAATGTTGAATTTTGGTCATAACAGTGCTGCCACACTGTACCTTACAGTCTAATTGGTTCCTCACATCTCACCCTGCGCCTTACGTCTTTCTTTGTACAGATTACTATCCATAGATTCATAAGGATCATCATCTATTTAGCCTAGTAGTAGCCTATGTAGTATATAAAGTTATCTAATCATTTTTACTTCTCTGGGTAACTCCTTTTCTATTATGTTGTGTATTTCTGTTGGTTTGGGTCACCTTCTGTGTCATGCTGCTGTTACACTGTAATTTCCCAGTTTGGGATCATTCAAGTCCGTCCGTCTGTCTGTCTGTGTATTTCACAAAAATTGCTACTGCTCCTAGACAATTGCCCTGATTCTCAACAAAAGTATATGCAGTGATCCTCAAAAGGGTCTGCATTCTTGGTGTGCTAAAGGTCAAGATCAGTGGTCAGGAGATCAGATATTTTAGGTGATTTCAGAAAAATCACTGCTCCTCCAAGGCAACTGACCTGATGCTCACCAAATTCCATCACAGTGATGTTCAATGATGGTTGGCCTGCATCCAGGTGGTGCTCAAGGTCATTGTGAAATGTCAGGAGGTTTGAGGACTCTTGAGGTGATTTCATCAGGCTGGAATAAGTTACTTCATCTTTGATGGCCTGGGTACTCTGGTAAAAAGATCTACGTAATTTTTTTTTTTTATTTCTGCTGCCATCAGGGTCCGTGCAGACATTTTGTCAGTACTCTGCATCAATGTCTATATGCTTATAAGAACCTGTTCATTCTGTTCAAATTAACTTTCATGAATTGTTTTCAGACAAAAAATCAACCCCTGGTAGGACATAGCCTGAATGTATTGTCTGACAAGCTACTCCATTAGGAATAGGAATATGCCCATCACTGTGGGCAGGTAGATTTGATCTGCAGTTCACTTAGGGGGCTTTCACACCTAACCCCTTTGGTCTGGACCAAAATTTTAAGTGTGAAAGCTCCCCCGAACCGTGGTCCGGACAGGAGAGCCCAAATTTGGTCCGGGAAAAAGAGGTGGTCGCAGTCTGGATCAAACTGAAGCTTGGTCCGGTTAGTTTAGAATGTGAAAGCAATTTTCATAAAGGTTTGGACTTTCAGACCAAACACAGGAAGGTAAGGAAAAATATTGAATTAAAATAAATTCATAAAATGCAGAAACTTAACAGATATTTTTGTAGCAGATATGACGGAGAGTATGTGAAAGATTGGAGGAGCAATGCCAGCTGAAAATGATCACGGCTGATGAGAAGGACAAACATTCTTTTTAATGAAGGTGTGGAGGGTGTAAATGAAGAGGCAGATTCATGACAGACGATTTATTACACACTCACATCTCACAAGCACAGAATGGACTGACTGGTTACAGCAAGCTCTCCTCTCTCTATCCCAAGTCACACTTCACAAGTTTCGTGGCACTTCACCTCACGCAGCATGATATTTACACTACACTGCATTCAACCCCCTCTGTCCTTCCTGGGCATTGTTCTCCCATGCTTATTCCCTGTCTCTGTCTGAGGTGCTAAATAACCTGACTTCCCCAAGGTCCTAAACCGCCCCCCCCCACCCCCCAGCATCTAAGACAGACATTAGTCCACACTCGCTTTTGGCTTCAGTCTCCTCCCATATCTGCTGTAACTGGGGTTTACCGCCTCCGTGGCGCTGCTGTGCCGGTGGGGGGCTGCTGGGAGCGTGTCTGACTGCGGGTGAGCCATGGTGGTGGTGGTGGGGGGGACTTCGTTCTGCCCGTGTGGCTGCTCTGGTGAATCGTTTTGAGTTCTCCGTGGGGGTCTTCCACGCCGAGGGGCTCCAGCCAACAGCACTTGCTCATCCGCCACTACAAAGGCAGGTTTGAGTCTGTCTATGTCAGTTTTCTCCCGTCTACCCCCCAAGTCTAGCACAAAATGCTTATCCCCTGTTTCCAACACTCTGAACGGTCCATCATAGGGTGGGCGCAATGGGGGGCGGTGGGCGTCGTGTCTGACGAACACGAACTGCGCTTTCTTCAAAGTTTTAGGCACGAAGCCACGCGGAAAACTGTGGTGGGCAGAGCCTGGCAGCGTACCTGTGTTTGCGCTACGCTGCAAAAGCTGAGATGGGCAGCTGCCCGGCGCGGGATTATCTGGTAGAAATTCCCCGGGCAGCCGTAGGGGCTGCGCAAAAATGAGCTCTGCCGGGGAAGCTTCCAAATCCTCTTTTGGCGCGGAGCGCAACCCCAATAAAACCCACAGCAACCTGTCTACCCAATTTGCATCCGTCAGTGAAGCCCTGAGTGCTGCTTTTAGTGATCTATGAAAACGCTCGCGATGTGGGCGACCCCCACAGCCTACGGACAAGCAGAGCGCTCAGCTGGAGCAATTAGCAGAACAGTGAGATGTATGGACTGATATCAATAGGCAGCCTCTCTTTGTCTAATCCCGGCACCAGTAATCTTGCTATTGATATGTGTGACTCTAATGCAGATGTCCGTGCCTTCCTGCAGTTTACTGTGATGCTAATGTGCCATGCATGCATTGTCTAGCTGGGTATATAAGTCAACCATATCGCTTACTCTCTCTCTTATTCTCTTTTTGATCACTCGCATTGCCTGTTTGCTGACTAGAGACGCAGGGCTCGCTCCAGCACGCTTCCACAGCGCTGGAGTGAGTCTCATGATGGTGGATGAATAAAACACCCTTTTAAACTTCAGTTCGCCGTGTCCTGCCTGCACTTATTCCGTGCCTCCAACAGGGTCCCTTTATTTCCATCCGCCACAGCATAACCCATTGGCCTGTAGGTTGTACGTGGTTGTGTGATGAATTGTAACACCCAGGCTGCGGGCCATCATGGACCAGAGTTCGGAAACAAATTGAGGGCCCCTGTCGGACGTAATGTCCGACGGGACTCCAAAACGCGCCACCCATGCTGTTAAAAAAGCACGTGCTACGTCCGCGGACGTGGTTGCCGCCAGCGGGACTGCTTCTGCCCAGCGCGTGGTGCGGTCCACCACTGTCAGGAGGTACGTGCACCCCTGTGATGGCGGGAGGGGGCCCACGAGGTCCACGTGCACATGGTCGAAGTCGAACCTTTTAGCTGGTACCGGAAACGGCTCCAAAGGAGCCTTTGTGTGCCTGTGCGTTGGCATGCCACACAGGCTGCAGCCCACTCTTTTACTTGTTTGCGTAGGCTCGGCCACACAAACTTCTCTCCCACAATTTTGACTGACGCGCACACTCCTGGGTGCACCAGAGTGTGAACCGACTCAAACACGCGGCGGCACCACGCGACCGGGACCACCGGATGCAGGCGTCCCGTGGAGACATCGCAGATTAGGGGGGGCCGCCATCTTGCAGCACCCTGCTTTCCAGCCTTAACCCTGTTGGTCCAGACTGGAGCGTGCGCACGTCTGCATCGCTAATCTGCTCCGCGGCCATGGCTGCGTAATCTATCCCCACGTAGACCGGGGCCACCACGGCGCGTGAGAGGCAGTCCGCCACCACATTCAGTTTACCCGACACATGCTGAATATCGGTAGTAAACTCTGAGATCGCGGCCAGCTGTCTCTGCTGCCGGCCCGACCACGGTTCTGAAACCTTGGCCATCGCGAATGTTAGTGGCTTGTGGTCTACGAACGTGGTGAAGCTGTGCCCTTCCAGCCAGAACTGGAAGTGGCGTATGGCCAGGTGGAGAGCCAGCAACTCTCTGTCGAACGCGCTGTATTTACGTTTGCTGTCGTGCAAAGTTCTGCTGAAAAAGGCGAGCGGCTGCCAAGCCCTGGCGATGTGCTGCTCCACGACAGCCCCTATGGCCACGTCTGAAGCGTCGGTGGTGAGCGCTATCCGGGCCGTCTGATCCGGATGCACCAGCAGTGCGGCGTTTGTCAGGGCTGCTTTAACCTCCGAGAATGCCTGCTGTCGCTCCGGGGTCCATTCGACTCCATCCGGGGGCTTCTGTTTCTTGAGCGCGGCGTACAATGGTTGCATGAGCCGCGCCACGCGGGGAAGGAAACGGTTATAAAAGTTCACCATCCCCAAAAATTCCTGCAGTGCCCTGACCGTCTGAGGCCGGGGAAAATCTGCCACGGCGCGCACTTTGTCGGGCCACGGGATCGCTCCTTCTGGAGAGACGCGGTGCCCCAAAAAAATCAATGTCCGTCACGCCGAACTGGCATTTCGCCGGGTTGATTATCAACCCGTGCTCCTCCAACCTCCGGAAAACCGTCGTGAGGTGGGTTTCGTGTTCGTCTTCGGACCTACTGGCTACCAGGATATCGTCCAGGTAGACGAACACGAACGGGAGATCACGCAGCACTGCATCCATCATGTGCTGGAACGTCTGTGCTGCGCCTTTTAACCCGAATGGCATGCGCAGGAATTTGAATAAACCGAACGGAGTTATTACCGCTGTTTTGGGCACGTCCTCCGCGCGCACTGGGACTTGGTGGTAACCGCGGACCAGGTCTATTTTGGAAAAAATGCGTGCTCCGGCGAGGTGAACGGAAAAATCCTGTATGTGGGGAATCGGGTTGCGGTCGTGCGCTGTGGCGTTGTTCAATCTGCGGAAATCAACGCATGGTCGCCACGATCCCTCAGCCTTAGGGACCATGTGTAGCAGGGATGCCCATGGGCTGTTCGAACGCCTGATGATGCCCAACCTTTCCAGGTTGGCGAACTCCTCGCACGCTGTGGCCAGTTTAGCTGCGTCCAAGCGCCGAGGTCTTGCGAAAACGGGCGGCCCGGTGGTGGTGATGAAGTGCTCCACCCCGTGTTTAGCGATGGCCGCCGAAAACGTCCAGACCATGAGTGCTGGGGACTGAGTGAGCAGTGCGTGGAACTTACTGCTTGGAGCTGTGACGTTGGCTTGTGCTGTTGGCTGGGTCGCTCGAGCTATACAGGGGAGAGAGTCAAAGGACAGTACATTAACCAGGCGCCTGTTAGCAGCATCAACCAGTAAACCATGTGCACACAGAAAATCAGCCCCCAGGATATGGTAATTCAGTGTTGCTACAACAAAAGTCCACTCGTATGTACGGCTGTGTAGAGATAAGATCAGTGTCCTCTCACCAACGGTCTTAATTTCCGAGCCGTTAGCTGCCAACATCCCGGGGCCGCTAGGTCCTGCCAGCCGGTCAGCGTAAGTCGGCAGGATGATGCTCCTCTGGGCTCCGGTGTCCACGAGGGAACGCCTCCCCGAGCGCACGTCCGTCATGTAGAGCAGCTTGTTCTCTTCACCGAGGGTCGCAACTGCTGCCGGCCTTGGCGTTTTCCCGAGTGCTTGAATTGGCATGGTGGCGCACATCTGCGTGCGTTCTCTCCGAAGCGGCGGTGGTAGAAACAGAGCGTGTCTCTCTGGCGCTCCTTGGCCCCCGCTGCTGCTACCGTCGGTGGCTTCTCGCCTCCTCTGGTCGTCTCGCTGGGCTCTGCCGCCGCCGCGTTGACTGTGATCGCCCTGGTGGTGAGGATGATCCTGTCTGCCTCCTGGGCTAGCGCATGGTAGTCATGCGCAGCCAGCAACGGCGAATTGGCCTTGGATTTGGAATTGGAGAGAGAACCGCTCTCGCCTCTGTTGGGAGGTTCCGGAGGAAAAGGTGGGCAAACAGAAAGTGCCCGTCGTCCGTGCCCATTAACGCCAGCATTTTCTCCATCAGGTCGACGGCCGACCCATCTCCTAACTTGGTCCGCGTCAGGAGCCTCTCCGCTCTCTCACATTCCGAGATCGTGTAACGCCGGGTGAACGCAGCCTTGAGCGCCTCGTATTTGTTGCGGGCTGGTGGCTGATCGAGCAGGCTCGCTACCTGCTGGGCTGTGCGGGAGTCCAGTGCTGCTACCACATGGTAGAACTTGGTGTCGTCTGCCGTTACTCCCCGGAGGGCGAACTGGGCCTCGGTGTGGTGGAACCAAGAGCGCGGGTTGTGCTGCCAGAAATCCGGTAGCTTGACTGAAACCGCACACGCGTTGCTGGGGGTTCCAGTCCGGGCTGTCTGTGGAATGGCTGCTGCATCGCTGGGGCTTCCCGACCGGGCCGGCTCCGGGGTTCTTGCCTCGTGTTCCATAATACGTCTTGGGTCACCAGTGTGGCGTGTGTAAATGAAGAGGCAGATTCATGACAGACGATTTATTACACACTCACATCTCACAAGCACAGAATGGACTGACTGGTTACAGCAAGCTCTCCTCTCTCTATCCCAAGTCACACTTCACAAGTTTCGTGGCACTTCACCTCACACAGCATGATATTTACACTACACTGCATTCAACCCCCTCTGTCCTTCCTGGGCATTGTTCTCCCATGCTTATTCCCTGTCTCTGTCTGAGGTGCTAAATAACCTGACTTCCCCACGGTCCCGAAAAGGCATGGATCATATGCTAACTGGGCTGCACGGTGGCGCAGTGGTTAGCACTGCGGCAGCACAGTTTACCCTTGGCCGGGGGATTGTGGGGATCGTGGGATCGTGGGTTCGATCCCAGCCCCCGACCAACAGTGATCTGTGTGGAGTTTGCATGTTCTCCCCGTGTTGCGTGGGTTTACTCCGGGATTTCTCCGGTTTCCTCCCACATGCCAAAAACATGCATGTTAGGTTAACTGGCTGTTCTAAATTGTCCCTAGATATCTGTTTCCTATAGGCCCTTAGAATAGAGGGTTAGCATTAATGAAAGCGCTTTGAGTGGTCTTTGTGACTAGAAAAGCGCTATATAAGTGCAGGTTAGTTAGTTAGTTAGTTAGTTAGCCTCAATAAACAAGTTCACAGACTAATACGGTGACGTCTGAACCAGTTTCCACTTAAAGTGCGGTTAGCAATGTGTCTAGAGCTGCAGAAAACACCTCAGAGGGTGAATAGCACACTTGCTAACTGTAGCATCTTTGCTAGTTACATAAGCGTCGTCATGACAACGGCACATATTTGTGTTACATAAAGTTGTTTGGTCTGCTTGGATGTGAAACCAAACCTAGCAGTGTGAAACCAAACCTAACTGGACCAAATGTATACAATGTAACAAAATAAAAACTTTAGTCTGGACCTTGGTTTGAACTTTCAGGTGTGAAAATGCTCTTAACTATGAACATTTTTGGAACATTACATTGATTTCGTTTTATAATATTTAATGAAATCCAATGCTGGTGTCTCTGAACTAACACAACAGTGTTGCAGCAAGAAAAGTGCTGTATTGATCTCTCTCCTCTAATGCCTTCTGCTTTTTAATTGTTTTGTGGCTAGTAAACACTTTGCTCCAGAGTACTTTACCACTTCCGTCTGAATAATGTGTCCTATGCTGTAAATCATTGGTAAAAAGTAGTGAGTAGGCATTATCTGTCACATGAATTCCCCAGTCTAGGGTGTTTGTATTTTGTTCTGAATTAAATAGTTTTGAAATCCTTGAAGCTGCCTAGCGATGTAAAAAGCCTGCAGAACAAACCAATCTAATCTAGGACCAAATATTTCTCTATGACTGAGTGTTACAAACTGTTGCTCTACCATCATACTCCTATAAAACACTGGGAGGCTGCTCAGTTTAACTGAGTTCTCTGTGTCAAGTGATGGGTATCTGATGTGGATATCACATCCATTTTTGTTCTGTAATGTCTCTTTTGCTTGACAGATACAATCAACACAGCATTTCTGCAGGTATTTGCTGGTGGTTCTTATTTGTCTATTTTCTCTCTAGCATTATTGAGATACATTTAGCAGTCTTACAGGAGTAGGTTAACTCACTCATCTGTCTACCAATCCTTTTACAGTGCCTAATTTAGCTGAAATCCACATCTATTTGTAGCCTCTTGCATCTTTGTAATTGCTTTTTAAAATATGCTTTTTTTGTGCACTTGGGGCACACCCTGTAAAATATTTCTCAGACGTTGCCAAGGGTATATTAAGGCTCCAGTAGACTTAAAGAGAAATGTGACTCCAATACAAGGCCTACTGCTACATATGCTGTTGTGTAAAATGAGATTTTGTTTGCCTACTTTTTGTGGTTTTATGATATTTTATAATTCTGTAAAAATAAAATGTGCAGTTTATAAAAAGTCAGTATACCAGTAGTTTAATGCTAAAGGTATACATTGTTAGCCTACTACTTAACCTTATAAGATAAGATAAGATAAGATGAGCCTTTATTAGTCCTACAATGGGGAAATTCCAGGATTGCAACAGCACAGGGATAGCAACACTCAGAACAATAATTTAGAAGATAAGAAAATAAGAACAGTGAATATACATATGTACACATAAATATATATATACACACAGTGCGGATCATTGTAGCTAGATGGAATAAACAGCATAACCGTCTATTTAGTTACCCTACATGGTATGAATATGTACCCATACGTATTGTCACCCTCCATAGCGACTGATATTGTCCTAGTTGTATACTGGAGGGGACCATTTGTGTAAGTCTGTTGCGTCTTTTGCATTCGATACTATTAGGTTGTCACGTTTTTTTTGCCATCTCTGCGAGCAGCCCTGCTTAGGTTATACAGTCTGACAGCTGTAGGTAGGAAGGACCTGCAAAACCTCTCGGTTGCGCACCTAGGATGATGTAGTCTACTGCTAAATGAGCTCCTCAGTGCGTTCAGTATGTCCTGCATAGGGTGGGACTCGGACTCCAGCAGAGATGACAGTTTAGCCACCATCCTTCTCTCCTCTATCTCCTCCACTGGGTCAAGGCGTTGCCCCAGGACAGAGCTAGCTTTCTTGATTAGTTTGTTCAGTCTCTTCCTATCAGCTGCTGTAATGCCGTTGCCCCAGCAGACCACTCCAAAAGTGATGGCTGATGCCACCACCGTGTTGTAGAATGTCTTCAGGAGCACCCCTTGTACACCAAAAGACCTGAGCCTCCTCAGTACGAACAGCCTGCGCTGTCCCTTCTTGTAGAGTGTGTTGGTATTGTGTGACCAGTCTAGTTTATTGTTCAGATGAACACCCAGGTACTTGTAGGATGTCACCATCTCAATGTCTGTTCCCTGGATGTTTACTGGTGCTGTGAGGGGGTTGTCCTTGCCAGCGGCAATCCACCACCAGCTCTTTAGTTTTCCTAGCGTTGATCTGGAGGCAGTTCCGATGGCACCAGTCCACAAAGTCCTGGATAAGTCCTCTGTACTCAGCTTCATCTCCGTTGGAGATGAGGCCGACGATCGCAGAGTCGTCAGAACTTCTGTAGATGGCAGTGTGTTGTGTTGTGTGAGAAGTCCGTAGTATAAAGGGTGAACAGGAAGGGAGCCAAAACCATTCCCTGGGGGGCCCCCGTGCTACCGATGATCATGTCGGACACACAATCCCGGATTCTCACAAACTGTGGCCGGTTAGTGAGGTAGTCCAGGATCCATGATGACAGGTGCTGGTCCACCCCTGTGCGCAGCAACTTGTCCTTCAGGATCATCGGTTGGATGGTGTTGAAAGCACTGGAGAAGTCAAAGAACATGATCCTCACCGCGTTCCCGGGCTTCTCCAGGTGGGACAGGGAACGGTGAAGGAGGAAGATCACTGTATCCTCCGCCCCAATGCCATGCTGGTAGGCGAACTGGAGTGGATCCATCGCCGATCCCACCAGGGGGCGGAGGTGAGCAAGGAGCAGTCTCTCCAGGGTCTTCATCATGTGAGACGTCAGGGCCACTGGTCTGTAGCTGTTCAGGTCTTTGGGGTGGGAAGTCTTTGGTACAGGTACCACACAAGCTGTTTTCCACAACTGTGGTACCCTCCCCAGCTTCAGGCTCAGGTTGAAGATGTGCTCCACAATCCCACACAGCTGGTCTGCACAGGACTTGAGGAGCTTCGCGCTGATGCCGTCCAGTCCTGAGGCCTTCCTCGCCTTGATCTTCCTCAGCTCCGTCCTCACCTGGGTCTTAGTGAGGGTCAGGTTGGGGGGCTGTGTGCTGGGAGTGGGGGGGGTGTTGGTGGAGTGGGGTGTGGACAGCAGGTCTCGATGACTTAGGCAGCAGTGGTTGGTGTGCAGTCGGGGGGGGGGGCGGTTGGTCAAACCTATTAAAAAACAGGTTCAGATTGTTCGCCCATTCCCTGCCCCCCGTGGCCTGGGAGGAGGTGTTCTGGAGCTCAGAGATGGTTTTAAGGTTTCTCCAGACCCCGCCGATGTCGCTCTGTTGCAGCTTGTCCTCCATTTTCTTCCTAAAGCTGTCCTTGCCTTCTCTGATCTTCCTCCTCAGCTCCCTCTGTACGGACTTCAGCATCTTCCTGTTCCCCGACCTGAAGATCCTCTTCTTCTCTCTCAGAAGTGTTTTAATCTCAGGGTTGATCCAGGGTTTGTTGTTTGAGCAACACTGTATGGTCTTGGTGGGTACGGTGTTGTCCACACAGACAACATTATTTAATATATACTGTAGATTTTCCGGCAGCGTGGTGGTGGAGTGGTTAGCACTGCGGCAGCACAGCAACTCACCCTTGGCCGGGGGATCCTGGGTTCGATCCCAGCCCCCGACCAACAGTGATCTGTGTGGAGTTTGCATGTTCTGCCCGTGTCTGCGTGGGTTTACTCCGGGATTTCTCCGGTTTCCTCCCATATGCCAAAAAACATGCAAGTTAGGTTAATTGGCCTCAAACTGGGGATTCTAAATTGTCCTTAGGTATGAATGTGAGAGTGAATGGCTGTCTGTCTCTCTGTGTTGGCCCTGCGATGGATTGGCAATCTGTCCAGGGTGTACCCTGCCTCTCGCCCAAAGATGCTGGGATAGGCTCCAGCCCCCCCCCCCGCGACCCAAAAAGGATTAAGCGGAAGAAGATGGATGTAGATTTTATTTCTGACAATATGCCTATTTTCTACATATTATTTGTCCAGTTATGGGTATACAGCATAAAAAGGCAAATATCAATCCAGGTTTATTTATACATCAGAACGCATCAACCCAGTTATTTACAAAATTCATTTAAGGTTCAGAAAAGCAGGATAAAGAAAACTAATTTATAGGGCTGTCGCAGTAGAGGAATTTCCCCTGCAGTGACAGTGGATAGCTCAATACTGCGATATGTGGTATTATTGCAGATGTTTTTAGGACCCTGTGGTCTCGTAATTTAAACAGGGTCATAAATTATGTGGCAAATGATGGAAGCCGTGAGAAAGTCGCTGCAGCTCTGCTCTCAACTTTATGTGCGTGTGTGACAATTGTGCGGAGCTCTGGTCTTTCTAGGCATGAACTGTTGATTCTGTTTGGATAAAAAAAAAAAAGGATAATTTTCATAAAGCACTGGCGGGAACGCCAGTATTTCAACTACAGTGTGTGTGGACTGGAGACTGAAGTGACATTCAGCTTATTTAAACAGGACAGCCTCCTTACAGGACCCTGCGTGGCTCTTGTCTCTGTGATTTTTGGATTTTTGCCACTGTCCAAAAAATCACGTTCAAACAAGCAATGCACTACGCAGTAGTTGTTTGGCTCTCGGAGCTCAATTGTCAGGATCATAAACACTCCGCTCAGAAGGAAAGAACACACTTTGTGTACTTTCAGTGCTCACTGTCACGGCTGTATTTAGCAAGGAGTCCAAACGCTTCCACCACTAACTGCCTGCTGGAGTCCGTCTGGAGAGAGAGTGCCCCACACGGTGTTGCCACCGCCAGCACCTGATGCTATGGAAGCTTTCACAGTACCGAGTGCAAACATGCTGTTGGCAATAAAAATACACTTAAAATTTAACAATTTATTTAATAATCAATAGAGGCACGTAAGTGAACAATGAGATTTAGCCACACAAAAAAAGTGAACACTGCGGTTGTTGCAGTTGCTCGTTATCCTCCGTGGTAGGCTTGTCCATAGCGTGGTACTACATAATTGCGGTTATCGCGACAGCCTTACTAATTTCTTATATCCCCACAACGACATTGCGGAGTGTAGGCTATAATGTTTTTGACCTGCTGTCGCCAGTGTAGCTTCTACATTTCTGATCGGATTGACTTCCTATTTATACAGAAGACTCAAATGAGTGGTTTCATTATTTTTTCCAGGCCAATTTGATCACAGTTCCCATTGGAGGCCACTGATATGCGGATGTGTGGGGGTATGTGAACTTTAAGGTTCTTTCATTATTATTCTATGCATTTTTCTTTTGGGTGTCAGCATTTTTTTTTCTATGCAGGAAACGCCTAAAGGTTGGGCACACATACCGTGTAGATGTGTAAGCATGAAAGTTTGTAGACATGCATGTTGCTAAATGCTGCAAGCTAATCCTGACATAGCTTAGTTTTAAACATGGAGGAGTGTAGCTATTAGTTATAGATTTATAAAGATGATATACATAAAGCAACCTAAGTCGGTGAGGAAAAAATGTACTCTAAAGGATGTCAGAAATCTAAAAGTTTATGAAGTTTAGCTTATTAGTATTTAGCGAAAGAAATGTAGTGGGTTTTTTCATTGCTATTTACAACTGAAGTGTTTTTTATGCTAATTATTACTGCCCATATCTATATTGCCAAAGCTTCATGATCACCTTTATAAAAAAAACAAAGCACAACGGATATGGGAAAAAAGAAACACTCTTGAATTAATGTAAGATTACTATATGAGCAGCATCAAGCTAAAGGGAAAAAGTTTCAGTTTTGTATGTCTCATGTTTTAGTTAAAAGCTTGCATGTGATTTTAGAGTTCCCTTTCTGGTTAGCTATGTAATGAAATCTTCTTTTCTTTGTTCAGGCTGGTATCGTATACCTGGCTTCATTTGATTTTGTGGTATTGCTGTTGGATAAGTGTTTTGTTTAGTGCTGAGAGCAGCTTTTGCTCTCAGATCTGCACAAAACCGCACCAGTATGTTCCTGTGAATCTGTGTAGCAGCTAGTTTAAAGGGGTCATTGACTGCACTTTTTCCACATTTTAATAGCTCAGACATGGCTTAATGAAATATTTGTGACATATTTTGTTCACATTTTCTTACATTTTTTTAAATTATGGAAGCAAATTTGTTTTTTATTTTTCCTGGCTTTCTTTAAATGCTCTGATTTAAGGGCTGTCACTTTAACCTCTTGCACTCCGGTGTACTGCGGGTGGTCACGTCTCTGCGTCCTAGGGTGCACAAGGGCGCCCTAGGACGCACACTAGTGCGCACTGGAAAAAAAAAAAAAGCATTTCCATTCTTCCACTACAGACACAGCCGCGAACAGAAAGCCAAAGGAGTGCTTTGATTGGTTTAGATGTGATTGACCTCTCATTCGACTAATAAGAGCCTTGAATTGGGTTTCTGAAACCTTGAAGAACCAATGACTGAAAACCTAGCAAGAAGGACCCGCCTACCAACGGCTGCGAATACAGCGAGCCAATTGAAGCACAGAAGTTCGAAAGTGTGCGTCCCTTGCGTAAAATCTGTTTTGTGTAAGGCTGGGAGACACACACTCGTTCGCCAGTCTTTTTTTCTTACTACTGTTCTTATTTGTTTTGAAAAATCGTTCGCCAAAACTGCAATCATGGAAGCGCAAAACCGCAATAATGGAATTATGGTTTGACCGGGTTGCGTGACCAGAACCACAAGTCCGTAACAAGCGGACCAGCGTCATGTTCGTCTGACAATGAGGAAGAGAAGTTCGCCAGCGACATTGCTGTTGTGGACAGGTAAGTGTTATAAGCTAAATTATTCTTTATCCCTGAAAATTGTAATCAAAATGACTTTTGACCGATCGGTAAATTACAACTGTGCGTCATCACAACATGAAGACCGTGGCGCATGGGTCCAGTCCGTGCGCCGCGTCCGGACCGTGAACGCCACTCCCTCCCCCCGCTACTCTTCTGTAGCGGATTGCAGATATTATTGCAGATATTTTAGTACAACTGTGCGTAGTAGACCGCGGCGCACCGTCCCCGCTTTCTGTCATGTAGCGATGGGTGATGTCCGTCCTCTGTAGCGGGGGTGGGGGTGGGGTGGGAGTTGTTATCTTCTACATTACAGATATTTTAGTATAATTTTTAGTGCACTGTAGGTTATTTTTTCTTGTAAAAAAAAAAAAGCCACACATTTTTTATGTGGCATGCTTCTTTGTGTGTGGGGGCTTGTTTGTTCATTCATTCATGAATGAATGAATGAATAAACAACCCCCCCCCACACACACACACAGCCCTTCACCTTTCATTAGAGCCCAAGATGAAGCTTCTATATTGAATCATTCAAAAGTTGCAGACATTTTTCCAAACTGTGCCATTTGGCACAATTTGGCACAGTTCAAAAACGCCTGGGAACAACCTAAGAAAAAAAGCTGTGTAATATATTCATTTTTTGTGGTATTGTTTCAAAATTTTGACCTCAGCTGGATAACACTTGGTTCTACATTTCTGTTGCATTTTCCAGCCCGGATCTGACAGCTGTGTGTTATTTGCAAGCATTTGTATCCAAAAAAACACCCAGGCGAAATTTATTTTCTTCAAGTTCAGTATGTTTAGATGACTGTTACTCAGTGGCAGGAGCACTTAGAGAGATTATGACTGTTTTGCCAAAAAATTCAAAGTGTTTTCTTTTAAATGAGACCAACCCCATGAAGATGCTGCAAAGGGTTGAAGAACAGCTTTTGATTTACTTTGGGTACGCTATTTTTTAGGTGTTTTTAGGGAAATTGACCAGAGTGCAAGGGGTTAAGAACCATCCTTAACCATTTCAACTCCGCCCTCCATCTTAGTCAGTTAGCCATTATAGCTGACTAGCTTCTAGCCTCCTAGCTGAGATGAGCTGCGCTCTGGCCAGTCCAGCCTATCTCCCAATAATTTTGCCGTGATTCCCCAACAAATCACTAGCACCATGCACTTGATGGCTGTCCCGATTGCTGCAACCTGAGGCGAAGTACAGAGCTGAGGAATCTCAAAGGGCAATGTGGCTCTGTGGGACTCTGCTGTCACAGCCAGCTGAAAGCTGGAGTGATTAGACTGCCCGCGAGAGCAGCGCGGCTCCACGGAGGACGGTGGGGGAGCCATTAGCCTCCAGCTAGCAGTATCTGGTCCAGGACATTTTGATTTCAGCGAGCTGGAGGCTTCATTGTGATTCCGCAGCGGATCGCCTGCCCTGCACCGGCTTGTGACTTGCACGGCCAGGTAAAGACTAAAGGTAGCCTATTAGCTCACGAGCTAACACTGTTACCAGGACACTCGCTGTAAATGCAGTTTATATTGTTATTTTCTTCAAATCTTAGTCACCCTAATAGCCATCCCTGTTATCACCTGGTTCGGCGGTGTGCCTCTTGTCACTGCGGCCCATCTCTCTGGTTTTGTCGTGATTCTGCAGCGGCTCACCCATAACACCGGACAGTAGGCCTGGTATGGGCAATCCGCCGTGGAATCAGGGCAAAACCACTCAGAGATGGGCCAGAGTGAACCAGGTGGTAACAGGGATGGCTATTAGGGTGACTAAGATCTGAAGAAAATAATATTATAAGCCTTGCTTGGTTTGAGCTTCCTGGTATTAGCTTGGGGGTAATAGCTCAGGGGCTAATAGGCTACCTTTAGCATCCCACCATCAACATAACGGACATACTGTACAGTACATGACAGACAGCTAGGCGGACCAATAACGGAGCAGTGGGCTTTTCTCAAGGATGGCAGTGGGTTGGCTTTTTCTAAACGTGACTGTTATGTCTGGGAATTAGGACAGTGGAGGCAGTAGCTGTACTGAACAATGGTTTTATTAACAGACACTGCTAACAGTACGTGTTACAGTAAAATAGCTACTATGCTAACTGGGAATAAGTACAGGTTGGTGTTCAATAGAGACGGAGCGCTAAAGAGGCAGTCTCCCACCGTCAGTCCCTTAATATAGGGCTGGACACAATGACGTCATTCGTGATGCCTCCATCATCACGTCTGCGCAGTCTGTTGTAACAATACTTCACAAGAGTGATGTACAGTATACGATTTCCACAGAAAAGTCAAAAACGTTTCTGGTGTTTTTGGGAGAGAAAAACAAGATAAAGGCTGTGTTTTTTTTAAGAGAATTGACTGTTTTGGAAAGTTTGGGCTAATTGCGTGACCAGTTGCCACATTTGAGACGGTTAAAACCTACAAACACACCATTTTTCAGTCAATGACCCCTTTAAAGGTGCTCTGTGTAGCTCTGAAATAAATGTTGTTAGTGACACCTGTGGCAAATAAGTGAACTGCGGCCCTTATTTCTACATCATTTTCTGCAAAGGTCCATAGCTCATATTTCTTGCCAAATGAGCACATAAGTCACATGAATATCAGTAAATGCAAAAAGAAAATAAAAACATTTTTGAAATACAGTTGTGTATATTTTAATCAGTTTTCAGTTTAAGTTAACATTTATGTTGCATTTTTCTCTCATCATAAAACTTTTTTATTTTAATAATTTTTTTATCAGATTAGTATAGATCTCTGTAATCCAGACAGCTTTTGTTCAGTAACAATCTATAAGCAGAAAGCTTTTTAAAATGGTATGAAACAAGGTTTATATTCATAGTTTAACTCGCATAGATTCTGACTGAAAAAAATTAAACTTGATAACAGACATTTATAATGAATATGATTGCATACCTTGTCTTGGACAGTTGTTTCAGCCATTCTCTAATATATTTCAGATTTAGATCAAATTTGTGACACTGGTTACAAAGCCAGCAACCCCTCCTTTACTAAATTCATCTTTTTCATTTCATTCCAATGCCCATGGTGCCTTTCTCCATCACCCTCGCTTCTAATTTCCCACTAAAGTGTCAGACGGCAGGCGGGGGCTTTCCTGACATTTGAAGATTTTCGATAAAGGTATGCGTTGAACTGAGAGTTACCTGCCGCCCTATATTGCATTCCAGCGGATGCTTTAGTAGGGGGAAACAGTGCGTCTTCTGTGCTGTGTCTCTGGAGAGGCTGATCATTTCGCTCCTACCTGCCAGCGCTGACCCGTTCATAGACCACAGAACAAGACCCTCTCTGTGTGCTGGTCTGTGGAGAGGTGCCCGGTGTGTGCCTGACTGCGGGAGAGGGCTGCAGTGCCTCGGAGAAGTTGACCCCGTCATTCTACCTTTTAATGCCCATAAGCACAGGAATTTAACCTCGAAGCGGACGTTACATTTCAACCCTTTACAGCTGAAACCTGGGAGAATGATTGATTACATCTGTTAGGATTTAGTTGTGTAAAAATGGCATATACAGTACTTTGTAGTATACTGTATGTCTGACATTTATTACATCTTTCTGTCCTGATGTGAGAAAGTTCTCATAACCGTTGTTTTTTACATTGATCAGTAACTCCAGTTTTTTGTTGCAGAACCATACTAGTGGCTACCAGTACCACACTGGAGCCTGCAGCTAGTAATATCACCATGTTCACAAGGTTTTTGGACAAAATTTACCTCTGACCTCGATCTCATCAAAATTACCAAAATTCTATCTTACCTGAGATGTTCAGTAGTTAGACGTGTGGTATTGATATGAAAATTCCAAGTGACTTCCTTCTTGAGCTGTTGCATTCACAAGGCCATAGCTGTTTCCTCCATAGGGCATTGTGCGCAAATGCTATGGGCCCCAAGTAGTAGTAGTTGTAGATTAGTTTATTTGACAGGGACAGTGCAATAAACATAGACAATTAATCAAAGACAAGTGACTGAGGGGGGCCCCGAGGTGAGATACTGGGACTGGTTCATGATGCAGAAAAGCTTTAATGGTGGTACATAAGTTATCTAAAACTCAAATGTCACAGCATCCACACCTTGGACGTATTTCATTCATTCATTCATTTTACATGTCCTATCACTCGCAAGGGCTGCTGGGAAATGAGAAGCCCGTTTTCTTCTTGTGGGTCAAACTGATGCTGTATGGGGGCCCCAAAGTGCAGTCTTGCATAGCCCCCCCCCAACACACACACACATTTCACGAGAATCACTGCTCCTCCTAGGCAATTGTGCCGATGCTAGCCAAACTCATACAATGATCTTTGGGTGGGTCTCCATCCAGGTTGTGCTAAATGTCAAGGCCATGGTCAACAGTCAGGAAATTTAAGCACTCTCGGGGTGATTTTTCAGGTCGAAATAAGCTACTCCGCCATGATGGTCTACTTAGTAGATCCTAGGTGACTTTCTTGTTTAGTTAAGGCATTCACAAGGTTTTCAGAAATGTTTACCTCTGTCTATGACCTTGAGGTCAAGGTTACCAAAACTCATTCATCCAAGAGTTTTAGTAGTTGCACCTATAGTAATAATTTGAAATGCCTTGAAACTTGTCTGAGATTTTTCATGGATATATGTGATATTAATTTTAAAATCATATGTGACTTCCTTCTTGAGTTTTTACATTCATAAGGTAGGTGTTGATGCCAGTGCTGACCTCTGTCGGGGTAACGACAACACTCCATCAGCCTTAGAGCAGCTACTATGTAGGACTTCTACCTTAAAATAACGTTTCCAAAATCATTTTGATGGTACATCAGCTTTTGACCATGTGAATGCCACTTCCACCATAGCCTGAGTAAGCCTGGATTACTTGCAACATCACTTTTTTGTTTCCAGTAGGAACACTGAAAAGACTAAAACTAGTGCATTTTCCAGCCAATCATATGTAAAGTTACCCACCAGCTAATAAAGCACCCGTTGACTACCCGTTATGACCCAGGCCAAAAAAACTTGCGTTAAAGTTTTTTCAGTGTTTTTACCAGAAACTGGAACATTTCATAGTGCTGCTTTAAAGGAACATGATGTAATCCTGACAACTAGTGTTTTAAAATGGTACTGCAGTCCAAATTTAACACTGACTCCTTACATAGAATCATACAGGTTATCATGATGGCATCACTGAATACGCAAATCAGTGAGATTTATAGCACATGATAACAAGTGACAACAACTCCTGCACTGTTGTTCTGATAATGTATGCGTCAATGTTTTAGGTCACATAGAAATTATCTGTGGTCTCCTTCAGTTGCTTGTCTCCATGACTACAGCACACCATGTTTTCTTTAGCAGAAGATTACATGTCTCTTATCTGGCATGAAAGGGGGTTGAAACATGATTGTCTCTGGTTCTAGGAAGTAGTCTACCCCAACACAAAACAAAAAAAACAAACCTTACCGGGACAGTTTGTGGACTTTTCAGATGGGAATATCCAGGCTGTAGCATTGTTGTTGGAGAAGCCAGTTTTTCAGCTTAAATGATTAATTGATACCTGGTGACACTTCATGGTTATTTTTATGGTTTATTACATGTATTTTGTTACAGATAGTTTCCATAATGCTATGTATCACCCACTTCATGTCATTGCTACCAATAAGAGACTGCTGTCTAAAGTAAAATACCCAGTAAAGTTTTATATTTTCTTTGAAGCTTAATGCCCCAAACACTAAAACGAAAACAAGACATTAATTGAAAATAAACCAACACCATGCACCGAACTGTCTGCTTTTGGGGTATTTATTTATCCCAAGAACTCATCGTCTTTTTTTTCCTTTTTGCTTTTATCGCGGTCAGAGGATGTGCAAACTTGATGAGCGGATATTTCTTTTCCAAACAGCCATTCAAGACATGACTGATGCAGCGATGCGTGACACTGCACACAAAGCCTCTGGAACGAGAAGATAAAGGGATACAAAACAAGCTTCTTAAAGTCTCTTGAATTGACTTGGCAGAGCACAGTGGACGGAATGACAGTCGGACTGATGGATTAAGACATGGAGCGGTTATATTTTCCCCCCTACAGTTGCCGGTGTGTGCAGCTCCTCCCTGAATGTAAAGCGGATAACCTACTTCCATCGTGGGCCCAGAGCTTCTAGCATAATGCGCTCACCCCACACTGTCCAGCTTCTGTGGCTTTGTGTATCCGTGATTGTGTCCTTTCTGCTTCAGTTTTGTTGATATTTCACTGTGTGTGGGTGGTGGTGGTGACGGCGGTGTTGGTGAGAGATTTGCTTGTCTTGCCTCCTAATACTTGGCAAGGCCATGCGGCATTCACTCTTGGCAACGTCCAAATCCCACAAAGTCGCACTCTGGGGCCTTTTGTAGTCATTCACAACACTTTCCGAGTGATGGACAGGCAGCTCGGCTCTCCCAGGTCGCATCCCTTTCGCCTCAAAATGTGTCTTTTGTCAGCTCTCTCTTTTCCTGGGGGCCTTTTTCATCCGAGGTCGGATGCCACGGGGCTCCAAGGGTAATTACTGTGACAGTGGAGCAGAAGGTAGTTGGGGCTACCCAGGTCGCCCAATCAGGTTTTCATCATCGGGGAGAGTTTTTTTCTGCGGGGATGTAATAAATCCCCTCTTTGACATGCAGCATTTGTTCTGAGTACACACAGGAAGAAAGACCCCTGATTTTTTTTTCCTCCCTTTCGTCTATTTTGCAGCCATGCTTGTAACAAGCCGAGGCAGATCTTTGTTGGTAATTCACCCTCTCTGAGGTTTTTGAAGGATGGGTTTCCACACTTGCACATTCCACTTTGGAGGAATTTCATAGGTATTTGCACTGGAATTTGGGTTCTTAGTGGACTGTGAAGGGGATGTAACGGGCATCATGAAATGGGAGCATAATGGGTGTCACGATCAGGGAGAATGGGAAAAGAAATGGTTCATTGGATAATATGAAGACAGAGGATCATCAGTAAATTTCCAGTTGTGTTTAAATCACTTGCACTGATATAGATAATTGTTTTTCCTAACACAGGTGGCTTCAACCTTTGCTCCAAAAGCACTAGCTTCCCCTTGCTTTGATTAAAAAATGTCTGACAAAAAGCTACAAATTATCAAGCAAAAAGAATAATTTAAAAGAAAGCATGAGAATGTGCAAAACATTTTTTTGAAAATGTTTTACAAATTTACGACAAAATTTTTTAAAAAGCAAACAGATTTTTCTCAGAAAAGTTGCAAATTCATGTGAAAACAAGGATTCAAAGGCTTTATTATCATGTGCACAGTTAAGAAATGCAACATTTCCTGAGCAATGAAATTCTTACTCTGCTTTCCGAATGAATGCCAAGGTAATAGATATACATCAATACTAATAAGGTAATAACACATCTAGTACTAATGAATACTAATAACACGCACTAATAACACACATTAGGCAGTTAGGAACCTTAAACACACTTTGATACTAAGACTAATACGAATGAATACTAATAACACACATTAGGCAATTAGGACAGTTAAACAGTTAGAGCAGTCAAACTAGAGGAAACAAGAAGAATGAAAATTGGAAATTCTCTGGATGACTATAATGGACAATGGTATATTAATATCAGAGGTGATATGAACCTGAGATGGCATAAGCCTATGTACAGTGTGCAAATGAGCAATGTACAAATTACAAATTGGCACCCAGTGTGAGAATTTCTCTGTAATTTCTCAGTAATGATAATACCCAGTGGACTGTACAATGGTAATTTAGCAGCAGAGATGATAGGACATTAGACGGGGTGAGACTATGTACACTGTACAAGTGAGCAGTGTGCAAATTTAGCAACCAGTGTGTGAATTCCTATTTGCAAGGTGTGTTTGCAAATAGGGAGTTTGTTTGGGAGTTTATTTGTTCAGGAGTCTGATGGCAGTGGGAAAGAAGGAATTTTTTAGTCTGGTTTTCTTGCATTTCACACTTCTGTAGCTCTGGCCTGAGGGTAGAAGTGTGAACATTCTGTGCTGGGGGTGGGTGGGGTCCTGGAGGATGGCGGCAGCTCTCCTTTGGACTCTGCGGTGGTAGATGCTCTGCAGAGAGGGGAGTGGAGTCCTGATGATTTTCTCCGCTGTCTTTACCACTCTCTGCAGGTGTTTGCGGTTCAGGGCAGTAGTGCTGCTGTACCGTGCAGTGATGCAGTTGGTCAAAATGCTCTTGACGATGCAGCTGTAGAAATTGTTGAGGATCCTGGAGGACATGCCAAACTTCTTCAGCCTCCTCAGAAAATACAGTCACTGTTGAGCTTTCTTAACCAGCTCTGGGGTGTTATGTGCCCACGTAAGGTCCTTGCTGATGTGGATGTCCAGGTATTTAAAGCTGCTTGCCCTCTCCATGTCAAGCTCCCAGATGAACAGCGGCCGATGGGGTCTCCTCCTTCCCTTCCTCATGTCCACCATCATCTCCTTCGGCTTGTCCATGTTGAGGGTGAGGTTGTTGTCCTCACACAATGACACCAAGCTGGCCACTTCCCTATCCTTATGCGTCCTATCACTGCTGTGTCATCTGCAAACTTTAAGATGATATTGTCCTTGTGGGAGGCAACAAAGTCATGGGTGAAGAGGCTGTAGAGGATGGGGCTGAGAACACAACCCTGTGGGACACCTGTGTTTGTGATGGTGCTGGCTGAGGTCCTGTTACCCATCCTGACAGACTGGGGCCTGCCAGTCAGAAAATCCAGTAGCCAATCACAGAGGGTGGGGTGCAGGCCAAGTGACGACAGTTTGTTGGTGACTTTATGGGGGATGACTATGTTGAAGGCAGAGCTGTAGTCGACAAAGAGCATCCTGATGTAGGAGTCTTTAGCTTCCAGGTGGGAGAGAGAATAATGGAGTGCTACAGCAATGGCACCTGAGGTGGAGCTGTTGGGCCGGTAGGCGTACTGCAGGGGGTCCAGGGTATCCAGTATGCTGTCCTGAATGAGAGGCTGCACCACTCTCTCGAAGCACTTCATGATGATTGGAGTGAGTGCTACCAGTCTGTAATCATTCAGACAGGTTGGCGGGCTCTTTTTGGGGAAGGGGACGATGGTTGTGCTTTTGAAGCAGGAGTGGTCTATGTTTTGGTTGAGGGAGAGGTTAAAGATAGATGTGGTAATGTCAGTCAGTTCAGCAGCGCATGCTCTGAGTGCCTGCCCAGGGATGTTGTCTGGTCCTGCTGCCTTGCGGGGGTTGATATTCCTCAGTGCTTTGTTTACCTGGCCTGATGAGACTTTAAAGCTGGATTCATGCTGCATCTCTGCTGCCCACATACGTGCAACTGGAAACCTCATGTGACGAAATTTACATCATCGTCTCTAGTCTGCTAGTGCCCGCAGTGCTCGACCACGGAAGACCACGTGCAGCCCAAATTTTGTGACTGTTCTGCCTGCCCACGTCCTGAACGCGCTGACAGCGCATGTGCAAGACTGAATGCCCCATTCATGAGGTGGCGATATCGACACAGCATACAAGGACAAAGTAGACGAAGAAGACAAGTAAGTGAAAGACGAGAATAAACATACATGAGTCATGCATATTTTTTACAGTGGCAGCTCCTCTTCCTCTCAGTGACGGTTAAATGACGCCATTGTTGTTCATGTGCATTGCTCTCACGTTTCTTCGTTGATGGAAATCCTGGCACGTTAGCGCATTGGCGCTACCTATAGGGTGGGAGTGAAACTACAAATGATGGTTGTGCGCATGCGTCAACCGCTTGTCCTGGGTAGATGAAAAAAGTGAGCATGTACAGCATCGCGTGCGCGCCGGGCTCGTCCAAAGCAGAGAAAGCAGAGGCGGACCAAAGCAGACCAGAGGGGAAATGCAGCATGAATGAAGCTTTAGTGGAGGGGGAGGGTGCGTGTGTGCATGTCTCCTCTCTGCACTGCATCTGGTGGTCTCAAAGCAGGTGTAAAAGATGTTGAGATCGTCCAGCAGGCTGTCTGTGGAGCTAGTGGTGTTGCCGTTGGTCCTCTTGTAGTCTGTGATGTGTTGCAGGCCTTACCACATGTGCCCTGGGTCAGGAGTGGAGTAGAGTCTGTCCAGCTTTTCCCTGTACTGCCTCTTAACTGTTGTTATAGCCCTCCTCAGTCCATACTTTGCAGCTTTGTACTCATTCTCATTGCCTGATTTAAATGCAAGAGAGCGAGCATGCAGCATTTGACGTACCTGACTGTTGAACCAGGGTTTCTGGTTGGGGAACTTCCTGACTTGTGTGGTGGGTACAGTGGTGTCAGCACACGTGCTGATATACCCAGTCACATCCTCAGCATAGTCCTGTATGTTTACAGAAGAGTTCTCCCGGGTGGCTGCAGCTTTAGACACGTCCCAGTCTGTACAGGCAAAATAGTCTTGCAGGGTGCTCTCAGCCTCTGGAGTCCAGTGTTTAATTTGTTTTTAATAACAGGGTTTGTTTGTTTCAGTGTTTGTCTGTAGGCTGGGTACATAAACAGGGAGATGTGATCTGACCGTCCAAGTGGGAGCGGGGTGCCGCTTTTTACGCACTGCGTATGTTGGTGTAAACATGATCCGGTGTGTTCTTATTGCGGGTGGGAATGCATGCTGGTAATATTTGAGAAGTACAGTCCGTAAACTGCACTGGTTAAATTCACCAGCAACAATAAAAACAGCATCGGGATGGGTAGTCTCTAATGAGCTGGTGACGTCATGTGGTTTGCGTAACGCTGCTGTGTAGTTGCTTTGGATGTAAATGGCTACAGATGTAAACAGTGGCCAAAAACACGGCAGTGAATTCCCTTGGTAGGTAATGGGGATGGCATTTCAGCAGTAAAAACTCCACATCAGACAAACAGTGCTTGTAAACAGTCTGCACATCTCCACACCACAAGTTGTTTATAAACACACACACGGGCCCCTCGTCTTACCCGAGGCTTCAGTTCAGTCTACCCAGTGTGTTGAGTGAGTCTGTAGTTGAATGGTGCACTCAGGGACTCTGTCTGAGAGCCAGGCCTCACAGAAAATTAGGGCGCAGCACTCTCTTATCTCCTGCTGGTCTCCAATCCTTACTCTTGCTTCATCTAGCTTGTTTTCCAGAGACTGTACGTTAGCTAGCAGGAGGCTAGGCAGCGGTGGACGGCTAGCGCGGGCTTTTAGCCTAACATGTAGCCCTCCTCTCTTACCTTGCCTATGGTGCCGCCTCCGACACGCTCTGTTGGGGTCAGCATGCTCATGTGGGCTGAGTGCTTCGGGGCCTTCCTGGGGGTGGTGACAATCGCTGCGTGGTCGCTCAATGCATTGCAGATCGGGTGGCATGAAGCCAGTAAATTCTGTATGACTGCTTGTCTTGGCAATGTCCAGTAGTGTCCGTCGGTCGTATGTTAGCAGTGCATGACCTTTTATGCACTGTAGAAAGAGCAGCAAACATGCTAAAAAGGAGAAAGTCAGTATTCTAGAATGGAACGAGCAAAGACGTCTGCCTCGGTGGGCGCCATCTTGCTTTGAAAACAAAACCAGAACATCAGAAAAATAACTAACCAGTTCATAAATCTTAATTTACAAGAAGAAAGTCCAAAACTTATGAGAATAAATTCACAATTTTCTCTATAAAAGTTTTTGTAGGAGGACTGCCACTCCCGTTTGCAGTGAAAATGCTATCCATGGCCTATCAAGTGTTTATACATACTAGTACATACCTGTGCATACCCGTCCATGCCTGTAGAAACCAAGTATAAGCAAGTATTTCTGCATGCCCGTTGCTGAAGGGTCTCCTCCTGTCTCAGACGGCTGTGTTGTTCAGTCATGCCTGCGGTGTACTGCTTGAACCTGAGGTGTATCATCTTCACGGTCCTGGCTTCATGTCTTTATGATGTCATATAGACCATCACTCACCAAAGAAGAGAGATCACCCATCACAGCAGCCATCATAGGACATCATGGCTACATCATAGGTAGCCAGTCCTATTGTCTGTCTGACGGCATCGTGAGTCCTATGTTGCCTGATATCATAGGATCATCATAGGACATCATGCAGACATCATAGGCCATCCTATGATGTACTATGATCGTGACACACAAACGTGTGGTTTAAAGTAGTGTGTCCTATTGTTAATTTGGTTATGAGTAAGATTTCCAGATTTACTGCTTTGAATGTGTGTGGTTTAAAGTGCTGTGACCTATTCGTAATCGGATGATGAGTATCTCTTCTTTGGTGAGTGATGGTCTGTATGACATCATAAAGACATCAAGGCAGGCATCGTGAGTGATGGTCTATATGACATCATGAAGATATCAAGGCAAGCATCATAGGACATCATGCCGTCACGCACCCCGGGCTCGCGAACACTGCGGGCCACCAAACATGCCACCCGGGAGAAACGGCACTGTGGATCCCGCTGGGTCCGTGATGGAGAATCGTAACTTTTCCAATAAGTCAATACCCAATGCAGACATCATAGGCTGTCCTCTGATGTGCTATGATCGTGACACACAGACGTGTGGTTTAAAGTAGTGTGTCCTATTGTTAATCGGGTGATGAGTAAGATTTCCAGTTACTGCTTCAAATGGGTGTGGTTTTAAGTGCTGTGTCCTGTTCGTAATTGGGTGATGAGTATCTCTTGTTTGGTGAGTGATGGTCTATATGACATCCTAAAGATATCAAGGCAGACATCGTGAGTGACGGTCTATTTGACATCATAAAGACATCAAGGCAGGCATCATAGGGCATCATGCCTACATCATAGGTAGCCAGTCCTATTGTCTATACGACGGCATCGTGAGTCCTATGTTGCCTGATATCATAGGATCATCATAGGACATCATGCAGACATCATAGGCTATCCTATGATGTCCTATGATTGTGGACACCCAGACAGACAAACTTGACAGATTTCTTGAATTTATAGAGTGAAGAGTGATTATGATATAGAGTGATGATATACAGTGGGTGACAAAACTCTCACTCCACACAGGGTGGACACTAATTTAAACCAGACGCTACATAAATGGAGAGCAATAGAGTGAGGAGAACTGCTGAATTTTAAGACTTTTAGCACTTTTAAGAAGACCATTTGGACCATTGGGGCGGCGGACGGATTTCGACAGGTGGAAGGTTGAGACGGTATTTACATCTGTGTTCGGTTGGCGGTAGGAGGGATTTTTGTGCTGTACTCAGACTGTAACATTATGGCATCTAGCTCTGATGGGCTTGATAAAGATGAGATGGATTGGACACTACCCAGGTATGGGAGGCGGAAAAGAGCAGGTAGAGGTAGAAGTGGGTCAGATGAGAGTGATGTGGGAGGAAGTAACAATACGAAGAAAACACGAACTAGCCAACATGGATGGCAATTTAATGATGTCGGGAATGAGTGGAAGGTTGTCATTGAGTTCAATCAGGGTGGGGGTCACTATCACCCTGTTAAGCTAACAAAAGCAATTGAGAAAGAAATTAGGAGAGTTAAGTTTGCAAAGTTCTTGTATAATAACCAGCTGTTAATTCATGCATCAAGTAAACAACAGCCAGAGAAAATACTTGGCAATGACATGTCTAAACGGAAAACAAATGAAGGCGCATGTTCCTGGCGCAACGGCAAACTTGAGGGGAGTTATATCAGGTGTCCCTTTGAGCATGTCTATGGAAGAAGTGAAAAACGAGATACAAGGAGGACAGGTGAAGGATGTGAAAAGGCTTAAGAGTAAAAGAGAAGGTTCACTGAAGGATACATTGTCTGTAATGATCCAGTTTGAGGAAACACTTCCTAAATCAGTCCAAATAGGATACCTGTATTACAGTGTCAGAGAATACTGTATGTCCCAAAGCCACTCAGGTGCTACAGATGTCAAAGGATGGGTCACACTGCTCAGCAGTGTAAGGGAAAGCCAAGATGTGCTGGATGTGGAGGGGAGCACGAATATGGTAAATGGGAAAAGGACGCCAAAGTAAAGTGTTGCAACTGCGGGGGTGACCACAGTGCTGCATATTGAGGATGTGTTGTGCAGAGGGAAGCTAGACAAACCCAGGAAATCAGAATAAGTAAGAAAATCTCATATGTGGAAGCTCTAAAGACAGGTAGACAGGCAGGAATGGTCAGAAACATAACAAGCCTTTCTCAAAGAAGTTCAGCTCAAAGGGAAGAACAGCCTTCAACAAATCCCACACAAGCACAAGATCATGCCGCTGCAAGGAATTTCTGTGTTCACAAATGCAAAATGGATGATGACACATTGATAGTTAAGAGGACAAACTTTGTAGTTTTTATCTGCCACACCATGAATGTTGCAGCACAGCTAAAGAAGAAAAGTGACAGAATCAAAACAGGAAGATTCCTAGAGGTGAAAGATATCAAAGCTGACCAGATTCATGTTTTATTGAAAGCTGAAACAGATGTTGAAACTTAATATCTGAATTATGGTACTACACCTACTACAATGGAATGTGAGGAGTCTTATAGCAAACGGACAAGAACTCAAGAAGTATCTTTTAGAACTACAAGTTGTTCCAGAGGTAGTGTGTGTACAGGAGACATGGCTTCAGCCTCACTTAGATTTTGTTATTCCAGGATATAGTTCAATCAGACAGGACAGAAGTAACAGTGTAAATGAGTATTTTGACTTCCGGTCTGGACACCATGGTGACAGCAGCTTAACGCTGAAGCTCCCAGACCCGATCCAGGAAAATACCTTGAAAATCAGATTTAACGGATTTTTGGAAGAGTGAAAATCAAGAGACAAAGTCATTATGCCTAAAGGAAAACGGAAGAAATCGACATTTACCAGGCCAGGACACGCATCGGCCAGAGAATCTGATCCGGATGATTTCCATTCAGAAGACGAGGAGCTGAATGAAGCTAGCAACAAGGTTAGCTTAAAAATGGTACTTAAAGAATTAAGACGATTTAGCCGAGAGTGTTGGGCCGAATTTCGTGAAATTAAAGACGAAATAAAAAGGACAAACAGCAGAGTGGACCAGGCCGAGGACCGAATCATGGAAGCAGAAGAAAGAATAAAAGGGCTGGAAGATACCGTGCTGGATCTACACAAACGACAGGCAAGACTGGAGGCTAAGCTAACCGACCAAGAAGGAAGACTAAGAAGAGACAACATAAGAATTCATGGTCTGAAAGAAGGAGTCGAGGACGATTTCACCACAATGGCGGCATGCGTGGAATCCTTATTGAGAGAGAAGTTGGATATTCCCTAAACCACCGACTTGAAGATAGAAAGGGCACTCCGTACATTAGCCCCTAGGCCGGCGGCGGAAGCGCTCCCACGATCGGTGGTGGTGAAGTTCTCCAACTCCAAAATAAAAGAAGAGGTTGTAAGACTGGTTTGGCAGAAAAAAGGATTTATGCACCAAGAGAGAAAAGTTTTCGTGGAACACGATTACGCCCTGGAGGTCCTTAAAAAGCGTCGGGAATACAACAACGCTAAAAAGATACTATGAGAGAAGAAACTGCGCTTTCAGACTCCATTTCCGGCGAAGCTGCAGGTTTTTTATGGGGATGAGACGTGTCTCTACAACTTGGCGGAAGAAGCAACCACGGATATGGCGAGAAGAGGACTCCCGGTAACGGTGTATAAACCCGCAACAGACCCGATTGAAAGAATCAAGGCTCAATCGTGGTCCACACAGAGACCCTCAAAATCCACGGGCCAGCAGCGGGAAACCCAGCGCCAGGGCTATAAGGAAAAACTGGCCGTTTACAGGAGAGAATAACGATATTTTTATTCAATCTGCGCATCCAACCCTCCTCCTACAAGGTAACAAACATTAAAGGAGATGCAGAATCAGCAAGTGGTAAAGCATTTTATGGAACGGACATAATATTAGAAACAAATAAGTCTTAAAAAAAACAAAAAAAACCCCCAAACTTGTTAAAATAGAAATGTGACAATGAACCAACAAATACTGTATTAACCACTTGCACTCCGGGCAATTTTCCTAAAAATGCCAAAAAATAACGTGCCCAAAGTAAATCGAAAGCTGTTCTTCAACCCTTTGCAGCATCTTCATGGGGTTGGTCTCATTTAAAAGAAAACACTTTGAATTTTTTGGCAAAAAAACATAATCTCTCTACGTGCTCCGGCCACTGAGTTACAGTCATCTAAACATACTGAACTTGAAGAAAAAAAATTTGGACACAGTGTTTTTTTGGATACAAATGCTTGTAAATAACACACAGCTGTCCAATCCGGCTGGGAAATGCAACAGAAATGTAGAACCAAGTGTTATCCAGCTGAGATCCAAATTTGGTAACAATACCACAAAAAATGAATATTTTACACAGCTTTGTTCTCAGGCTGTTCCCAGGCGTTTTGGAACTGTGCCAAATTGTGCCAAATGGCACAGTTTGGAAAAACGTCTGTAACTTTTGAATGATTCAATGTAGAAGCTTCATTTTAGGCTCAAAGGAAAGGTCACACTCAGGGCTGTGTCTGTGTGTGTGTGTGTGGGGTCGTTCCCCCCCCCCCCCCCGCTACCAAGGACAGAGTTCGGCCCTCGCTACATGACAGATTACACTCTTTGCATGTTTCCACAGCAACGCTGTCACAGCGGCTCCCCCCCCCCTCGCTACTGTGTGTGTGTGTGGGGGGGGTTGTCCCCCCCCCCGCTCGCTACAGAGGATGGACTTTAGCCATCGCTACACAACGGATTAGCCTTATGTGGTGATGTAGGACAGCAGTGCAGTCACCGCGGCTCCCCCCCCCTCGCTGCAGAAGAATAGCGGGGGGTGGGGGGGCGTTCACAGCCTGTACACTGCGAGCAACCCCTTGTACCGCGGCGCACGAACTTCAGACTTCGTGAACCGCACAGCTGTAATTTACCGATCGGTCAAAAGTAATTTTGGATTACAATTTTCAGGGATAGAGAATAATTTAGCTTATAACACCTTACCTCTTCACAGCGGAGTCTTGGCGAACTTTTCTTCCTCATTGTCAGACGAACGCGACGCTGGTCCGCTCTGGTTCTGGTCTCGCGACTCGATCAAAACATAATCCATTATTGCGGTTTTGTGCTTCCATGATTGCGGTTTTTGGCGAACGATTTTTCAAAACAAATAACAGTAGTAATTAAAAAAAGACTGGCGAAGGCGTGTGTGTCACTCAGCCTTCGTCTTCAGCCTCCATCGGTCTATAATGACCATGGAAGAAATCATAACGTCTACTCTGCTGGAACCAATACAAAATAAGCACCGCCTGTGGCCGAACATGCCGATCCACGAATGGCACTCCCTGTCACACAGGTTGCATTTGTGGATGGTCTCCATGCTGCTGGGTCTGTGGAGCTCTTCCTGTGTCCTTTTTTGATCCGCTGCAGCAGCCAGTCTTCACCCAGCCTTAAAAAAAAAACAACTCACGAACTTCTCAGCTTCAACTGGCTCACTGCATTCAAAGCGTTGGGAGGCGGGTCCTCCTTCCTAGGTTTTCATTCATTGGTTCTGCAAGGTTTCAGAAAACCAATTCAAGGCTCTTATTAGTCGAATGAGAGGTCAATCAGATGAACTAATCTGTTCGTGGCTGTGTTTGCAGATTTTTTTCCCAGTGGCGCTTGGAGGCCAGCACCATCTCCATCTGCACCATCATCAGTATATCATGCGTCATGTGTCCGAGCGCACACTAGTGCGCTCTTGTGCGCCCTCGTGCGTCCTAGGACGCAGAGACTTGCCCGCCCGTGGAACAACGGAGTGCAAGTGGTTAACGTGACTGCTGTGATGGTGGTGGGAGGTTGCACACAATTTCATAGGGTATAGGCATAAAAAAAATAAAAAAATCATTACAAGTTAGGATTGGGATCTGAAATTCACGTTAGAAACATGGGACAACTTACAGGGGTAAGAGAGGGCCCTCAGCACGTAACAGATTCTGAGGAATTCCCCTCAGGGCCAACACACCATCAAGGCTCTTCTAAGGTCACTAAAAAGACCTCAGCTCAGGAAGATCTTTTGTCAGTTTTTTGTTTTAAAGTTTTTTATACTATGTTCTTAATGTTTTTTATGTTAATGTTCTTTCAGTTTCTGAGTAGCATAAAAGTTCCGGTTCCAGTTACTTGCGGTTCCGGCGCCACACGAGTTGGCTGCCTTTTGCAACAGGGGCTCAATTCTGAGTCTTTTTATCTTCCTTCTTCTTTCTGATCCGGTGATAACTTTCTGATCCGGCACACCTTTCACTCTATATATATCACGAACACACAGATTGCCCCAAAGGTCTCCTGAGTTGGCGGACGGAGCCACTGTTTACAGCAGGAGACGATACAGCAGGGAAGAGCTAGCTAGCACTCAACCGCCACCCGGTGCTAACAGAGAAACTCGACATACCGGGGAACTGAAGCGAAAACTACGCGGGTGCCGGGCTGGAGTTTAGGCGGCGTGCAAGAAATATAAAACAGAATAATAAAGAGAGATGGCAAGAACCAAGCAGACCGCCCGTAAATCTACTGGAGGAAAAGCCCCCCAGGAAGCAGCTGGCCACCAAGGCTGCTCGAAAAAGCGCTCCGGCCACCGGCGGAGTGAAGAAGCCTCACCGTTACAGGCCCGGTACCGTGGCTCTCAGAGAGATCCGTCGCGACCAGAAATCCACGGAGCTGCTCATCCGTAAGCTGCCCTTCCAGCGCCTGGTGAGGGAGATTGCTCAGGACTTCAAGACCGACCTGCGCTTCCAGGGCTCCGCCGTCATGGCTCTGCAGGAGGCCAGCGAGGCCTACCTGGTGGGTCTCCTCGAGGACACCAACCTGTGCGCCATCCACGCCAAGAGGGTCACCATCATGCCCAAAGACATCCAGCTGGCCCTCCGCATCCGCGGAGAGAGAGCTTAGACTTTCTGCTGCACATCCACCAACCACCATGCTCCGCACTGTGTCTATATATATATATATATACGTATATATACAGTATATATTTATAGTAATATGTACATACACTACCGTTCAAAAGTTTGGGGTCACTTAGAAATTTCCTTATTTTTGAAAGAAAAGCACTTTTTTTCAATGAAGATAACTTTAAACTAATCAGAAATACACTCTATACATTGTTAATGTGGTAAATGACTATTCTAGCTGCAAATGTCTGGTTTTTGGTGCAATATCTACATAGGTGTATAGAGGCCCATTTCCAGCAACTATCACTCCAGTGTTCTAATGGTACAATGTGTTTGCTCATTGTGTCAGAAGGCTAATGGATGATTAGAAAACCCTTGTGCAATCATGTTAGGTCTGCAATGCTGTAATTGCTGCAAATGGAGGATTCTTTGACGAAAGCAAAGTTTGAAGGAAAAAATTATTATTTCAAATACAAATCATTATTTCTAACCTTGTCAATGTCTTGACTATATTTTCTATTCATTTTACAACTCATGGTGGTAAATAAGTGTGACTTTTCATGGAAAACACAAAATAATTGTCTGGGTGACCCCAAACTTTTGAACGGTAGTGTATGTATACTAGCTGCTCTTGTTTTTTCTTGCCTTCTGATTGTTGCTCTGAGTGTTGCTATCCCTGTGCTGTTGCAATCCTGGAATTTCCCCATTGTGGAACTAATAAAGGCTTATCTTATCTTATCTTAAAAGAGGGCCACCACACTGTTATACTAAATAAGATAACATAATGGAGAAACAGGGTGTAATTATAGGATTATCTTATCCTACACTTGTACAATTGTAGGATAATCTTATCCTACACTTTATTACATGTATAGTTTATTTCTCTTATCTTATCATGTTTAATGTTGCAGCATTGTACCGAGACAAATTCCTAGTTTGTGTACTACATGAACAATGGCAATAAACCTGATTCTGATTCTGATTCTGATTCTGATTCTAACCAAAATAATCTCATATAATGTAAAAGGGATCCTGAATCCAGTTATAAGAGCCAAGATTCTAGGCAAAATTATAAAAGACAAAGCAGGAATAATATTTTTACAGGAAACCCACCTAAAAGACGTGGAGCACACTAAACTCAATAGACAAGGGTTTAAAATGATCTCTTCATCTTCATATAAGTCAGGGAGGAGGAGGGGGGTAGCGACATTGATCTCAACCAAAATTATATTTGAAAAAAAATCAGAACACAAAGATAAAGAAGGGAGATACAGTATGGTACTTGGGCGGCTAGAGGGAGAAGATATCACCCTGCTGAATGTATATGCACCTCCAGGGGCTAACTGGAAATTTTATAAAAATGTATTTGACCTAATGATAACTAAAGCCCAAGGTTTAGTGATATGTGGTGGAGACTTCAATCTAAGACTGAATCCATACTGGGATGCATCAGGTAATTCTCCACATCAAAATAACACTCAAAGTAGAAAAACTCGGATGCTACTAAAAGAAATAGGAATCTGTGACGTGTGGAGTGAATTCAACCCCAATGTAAAAGTTTATACATTTTACTCAGCACCACATTCATCATACTCAAGGATTGACTATTTTTTATGTTTAATAGAGACATTGGAAGAGTAAAAACATGTAAAATAGGACTGATGGATCTCTCTGACCACAGTCTGATCTATATGGACTTAAGTATCCAAAAATACACAAATAACACATTTTCTTGGAGGTTAAATTCAAATGTGCTGAAAGGACCACTGAAAGATGAATTGGAATCAGATATTCTCAGATATTTGGAAGAAAATGATAATGGAGAAGTATCCCCTTTAATACTGTGGGACGCATGCAAAGCTGTAATAAGGGGAAAGATTATCGCAAAACTGGCAATCCAAAAGAAACTGAGACAAGAAAAACTAGTCGCATTAGAGTCAGAACTTAAGAACCTAGAAAAAGAGCACAAAGATAACACTCATTCTAATGACTCGCTCAAAATTAAGGAAATTAAAAAATAAATAAATGAGATCTACACAATAGAAATCCAGAAGAAACTTACATTTCTGAAACAAAAATACTATGAAACAGGCAGCAAATCAGCAAAATTGCTTGCATATAAATTGAGGAAACAACAAACGGAGAGAGCAATCTACAAAATCAGAGACCCAGCATCAAAGGAAATAAAATTTAGAATTCAGGATATTCTTAAAAGCTTCGAGAACTACTATAAGAACTTGTACTCCCTCAAAAAACATAAAAACGCATCCGAAGCATTCCTAAACACATTAAACCTTCCCCAACTTACTGAGTCACAAAATAAAACACTACTGTCAGAAATACAACCTAAAGAATTAGAAAAAGCAATTATGAAACTTAAAGCTAACAAATCCCCAGGAGCAGATGGCTATACAGCAGAGTGGTACAAAACCTTTAAACAGCAACTATCCCCTCTCCTCCTGAAAACATTTAACTATGTCCTCCACACAGGGGAAATCCCCCCCCTCCTGGAGAGAAGGGGTCATTGCAGTCATACCTAAACCTGAAAAGGATAAACTAGACTGCTCCAACTACAGACCAGTGTGTTAAATCAGGACTATAAGCTTTTTACCACTATCCTTGCCAAAAGGTTAGAAAATATACTGACAGACCTAATTCATTTAGACCAAACAGGTTTTATAAGACAAAGACAGACACAAGACAACATTAGACGCACTTTACACATAATTCATCATATAAAAAAATATAATTTAAATGCAGCCATATTGGGATTAGATGCTGAAAAAGCATTTGATTCGGTTGACTGGTCTTTCCTATATAGAATCTTATCCAGTTTCAATTTTCATAACAACTTCATTAGAACTATCCAGGCATTATATAAAAAACCAACAGCTAAAATAAGGATTAACGGTAAATTATCATCATCTTTTGAACTGGAAAGAGGATGTCGTCAGGGCTGCCCCTTGTCTCCACTGCTCTTTGCAATCTTCATAGAACCTCTGAGGCAATGGATAAGACAGAATCAAAAAATTTGAGGTATTACACTTGGTCAGAAGGAACATAAAATAGCACTCTTTGCTGATGACATTTTAATATACCTGGGGCAGCCGGACACCTCTTTTCCAGAACTAATCTCAGTCTTTTCAGAGTATGGAGATTTATTGGGGTACGAATTAAACATGCATAAAACCCAAGTTTTAACATTCAACTATGACCCAAATCAATATTTACTAAGCAAACTCAAAACTAACTGGGAGATGGAATCTATGAAATATCTGGGGGTCAATATCCCGAAACAACTCAACAAAATTATAACATTAAACTATGACCCACTGATGGCAAAAATAAAATCTGATCTAGCAAGATGGAATATGATACCATTCATGGGTATCGCACAAAGAATTGAAGCAGTCAAAATGAATATACTTCCACGTCTTCTATACCTTTTCCAAACAATACCGGTAGAACCTCCCAAAAAAACATGGCAAGAACTGGACAGAAGGATCTCAAGATTCATATGGCAGGGCAAGAGACCTAGAATCAGATATAGAACCCTACAGCTAAACAAAAACAAAGGTGGGCTCGCGCTGCCAAATGTCAGGGACTATTTTAAAGCCGCACAAATTAAAACTTTAGTAGAGATATGTAACCCAGTCTACACTGCACAATGGAAGGAGATTGAATGCCAAATAACAAGTGACATCCCCCTACAGGCGATAATAGGGAACAATGCCTTACCTAAACTTTTGAATAACACTAACCCGTGGATAGAGACCCCGCTAAAAATTTGGTTTTAGATAGTCAGAGAGAATCAAACTAAAGAACCCTATCGATTACTGCAATGGATTGCCTATGATCAAGACTTTACTCCTAATAAAACAGACACTAGATTTAAAAAATGGGAAGAGAACGGACTGATAAAATATTACGATTTTTTTAAAGGGCAAATTTTAAGAAGTTTTGAAGATTTGAAAAAACAAGGTCTAATAAATCAAGACCTTTACAGGTTCTTTCAGCTTAGACACCACATAAACAAAATACTTAAAAAGGAGGATTTCGAAAGGGCCCAGTCAGGTGTTCTGAAGGTTTTCTTAATGGCATATAAGGGGATCCCAGGGATCAGATACATTTCTAAAATATACCAAGGTCTTCAAGACTTAAAAGAAGACGACACATCATATATAAAAGAGAGATGGGAAAAAGAGGGGAATTTCACTTTACAACTGGAAATATGGGAAAAGCTAAATAAACAACAATGGAAAAGTACCTCATCCCTGCAGTGGAGAGAATTTGGATGGAAAAATTTGGCAAGATTTTTCAGAACACCTGCACAAAACAAATTTACTCGTAAGGGGTTGAATTGTTGGCGCTTGTGTGGTGAAGAGACTGCAAATCATTTTCATGTGTTTTGGTCATGCCCAGTTATCCACCAATATTGGACCAATGTACAGACAATATTGGGGAAAATATTCAAAATAACAATCCCCTTTTCTTTTGTAACTTTGTATTTGGGTTTACTACCAGAATCACTGGAAAGACGAGGAGAAAAATACTTATTCACTGTTTTAATATTGGCAAGTAATAAAGCGCTAACAAAAAAATGGATGTTGAAGGACTGTCCTACACCTGAAGATTGGATTAACGTGATTCAGGACATTTATTCGATGGAAAAGTTGACATTCGGACTGAGACAGGACATGGATGGGTTCTTGAACTTTTGGCAGCCCTGGACCGCATATGTGTCTTCCATCAGATCTAATCTTTGACAAATACCATTTCAATAATGGCACCTCTCTTTGTTCCAACACTACTCAGATGCTCTTTTATTTTTATTTTTTTATTTTTTTTTGTTCTTTTGTTTTGTTTTTGTTTTTTGTTTTTTCTTGTTTTGCTTTTTGTTTGTTTTTTTTGTTCTTTCTTTAACTCTCTTTTTTTTCACTTAAAAAAAGGGTGTTGTAATAACTATTCTTCCAATGTTGTCAAAAAACAAAAAAAAGGGAATGTGATGAAAATGTAAACAATGCAATGCTGTAATGAAATGTATACCCTTTACAAAAACTTAAATAAAAAAAAGAAGAAGTAACAGTGTAAATGGAGGATGTGCCACTTTCATTAAAGATGGCCTGGCATATAGGGTGATTCCCTCCCCTGAGGGTATAGAGTGTAATATTATTGAAATATGTAGGCCAAATGGACAAGGAAATATTAAGCTGATTAATTATTACAATCCATTTAGGAAGTTAACAGCAGATAATTTCAGTGTTATGGCAGGGGAAGGCCATATGAAAGAGGTATGGTGTGGAGACTTTAATGCTCATAACAGCTTGTGGGGAAGCATGCATACAGATAACAATGGAAATGTTGTGGAAGAGATGTTAGATGAAAGATTGTTAATTTGTCTCAATAGTGGTGAAGGTACCAGGGTGGATGTGCATGGGGCACATCTTCATGTATTGACCTGACTCTGGTATCTGATTCTTTATTGAGCGCTTGTGAATGGACGGTTATGAACAGTACAACTGTGGGAAGTGATAGCTAGATAGATCGATAGGTAGATAGATAACTTTATTGTCTGTCCCAGTCAGTGACAGAAATTCTTCTTCGACACAGCTACAGCAATATTACACATTCAGCACTCTCAAAAACATGTTCAAATTCACAGGATAAAAACAGTTTAAAAAAGTAAACATGGTTAAAAAGGAAACAGCAAATAAAATCATGTGGCAGAAAATATTAATAACTATTAAATTAATAGTGATTAATAGATAAATGCTGATAACTAATATTGATAACATTGATAGCTATGATAACTATTTGATTTTGTTAAGGATTGTTACTGCAGAAGGAATAAATGATTTCTTGTAAATGTTTTTATGGGCCAGTGGAACTTTATATCGTCTGCCTGATGGCAGTAACTGAAAAGAGTGATGAAGGGGGGGAGATGGGTCCTCTGTGATCAGGGTGGCTTTCCTGATCACAGAGCGCTGATACAGTTCAGACAACGGTGTCTGTGGTGAGCCAGTGATTTTGCTAGCCTGATTAACTATACGGGAAAGCTTTTTTGTGCTTAATGAAGAGGGATCACTTCCCAGTACTTATAGTCATTAAAACTGAAGTATGTATACAAGGTTGTCATAGCCAGGAGCGGCACTGGGGTTAAGCTCCCAGTGCTCATAAAATGCTCCTTATGGCGTGCGTCTCGAAAAGCCTCTGACAACTAAGTCCAACTCCTAGCCTGCCCGTGTGGTTTAGTCTCTAAGCCCGGCGGAACTGCTTTTACTAATAGGAGAAGGGGCGAGGGCAGATCTCTGGCGCCTTAAAACCAGATGCTTCGGGTAGATGGTGGCTCGTCAACCTGGGAAGGTAGCCCATCTAGGGGAAGGTAAACCCTGATTTCAAACCTCCGCTGCCTTGCGGCACACCCGGTCACGGGAAAGGCTTTGGGAGTCAACCCTGAGGAAAAATCCGGAGTCGGAGCCCCTAAGGCAGTTCTCTGTTGTTCTCAACATCGTTCTGGCAGCTCCTGCAACGGCGCTGGTGCCAAACTGTAGCAGCCCTGCTGTTCCTTTGGATTCATCAGTGACGTGGAGAGGGGGGACATGCTGCATGGGCAACATCTTGTCCTCCATATCTTCCTGCCCAGGCTTGAATCCTACCAACACCCAACGCTGGAAGGTAGAACACCGGATCACTGGAGAGGACACTCCAGCTTCGCCTTTGGCGTAGACAAAACACGGGGAATGACAGTTACCGGTTATAAGCCACCGCTCAATTGGCGTAGAGCGCGGCGCCAAGGGTTGTTCCCGACGGTGGGAGGGATCATCGGATCTCACTGGACAGCTACCGCCCGCCTCAAGCTGGGCAGCCCCCAGCCAATAAGGTGTTGTCCCGCCACAGCTTGCTTTCCTCATTGGGTGCATGGGGATGAGGAGAAGAACAGCAGGCTGAGAACCTTCGCACCAGTCAAGACGAAAAAACAAAAGAGAGCAACTCTAAAACTGGGAACTTGGAATGTCCGCACTATGATGACAGGACTCGCTGCTAACCCCAAGGACATCAACGACACCAGGAAGACTTCCATCATCAATAATGAGCTGAAGAGACTGGGAGTGGATATCGCCACTCTCCAGGAAACACGGTTGGCTGACGCAGGCACACTGAGAGAGAAGAACTACACGTTCTACTGGCAGGGAAAGGGCAGTGACAAACACGGGGAACACGGAGTGGGCTTCGCAGTGAAGAACACCGTGCTGAAGATGGTGGAACCGGGCAGCAATGGCTCTGCTCGACTCCTCACCTTCCGCCTCAACACCACTCAAGGCCCAGTCACCCTCGTCAGTGTGTATGCCCCAACACTGATAGCCACACCAGAGGCAAAAGACGAGTTCTACGAGAATCTCACAGCAACTGTCAGGATCATCCCCAACTCTGAACAACTCATTCTTCTTGGAGACTTCAATGCCAGAGTGGGTGCTGACTATGACTCCTGGCCCTCCTGTCTTGGACCATTTGGCGTGGGCAGAATGAACGACAACGGACAGCGGCTGCTTGAGTTCTGCACATATCATGATCTGTGCATCACAAACTCGTTCTTCAAGACCAAGCCCCAACACAAGGTTTCCTGATGACACCCGCGCTCAAAGCACTGGCACCAGCTGGACTTGATCCTGACCAGGCGCACCTCACTGAAGAACGTGCTAATCACCCGTTCGTTCCAGAGTGCAGATTGTGACACAGACCATTCATTGGTGTGTTGCAAGGTCAAGCTGCAGCTGAAGAAATTCCATCGTGCTAGACAGCCTGGAAAGGCACGGATTGACACCAGCAAGATGGCCCAACCAGAACTTGTTGAGCAGTTTGCCTCCACCTTTGAGAAGGAACTTGGTGTACCACAAGAAGGAGAATCAGCAAAGCAGAAGTGGGAAGAGCTGCGAAACACCATCCACCGCACAGCCTTGGCTACCTTTTGGGAGGAAGACCTCAAAGTCACAGGACTGGTTTGATGCCAAGTTGACCGAGATGACCCCCATCATTGAAACCAAGCGCTCAGCACTTGCTGAGTACAAGAAGTACCCAAACGAGAGGAATCTCCAGATTCTCAGGGCTGCGAGAAGCAAAGTTCAGCAGGCTGCTTGGCGCTGTGCCAACGAGTACTGGACTCAGCTCAGCCAAGACATTCAAACCGCTGCCATAACAGGGAACATCCGTGGTATGTACGATGGCATCAAGAAAGCACTTGGTCCGGCTCAGAGCAAGACGGCCCCCCTCAAATCCTCCACTGGGGAGATGATCACAGAAAAGAACAAGCAGATGGAGAGATGGGTGGAACACTACTCCGACCTCTACTCCAGACAGAACACCGTGACACCGTCAGCCCTTGATGCCATCGACTGCCTGCCATTCATGGGTGAACTTGACGCCGAGCCAACCATCGACGAACTCAGCAAGGCCATTGATAGCTTGGCCGCTGGCAAGGCACCCGGCAACGACGGCATACCCCCCGACCTGATCAAGCACTGCAAGACCGCCCTACTGCTGCCATTGCATGATGTCCTCTGCCAGTGCTGGAAGGAAGGTGTCGTACCACAGGACATGAGGGACGCCAAGATCATCACCCTCTACAAAAACAAAGGGGAGAGAAGCGACTGCAACAACTACAGGGGCATCTTCCTCCTCAGCGTTGTTGGCAAAGTCTACGCGCGAGTTGTTCTCGTTCGTCTACAGAAGCTTGCCGAACGTGTCTACCCCGAGTCTCAGTGTGGCTTCCGCGCTGAGCAATCGACGGTAGACATGATATTCTCCATCCGCCAACTCCAGGAGAAATGCAGAGAACAGAACATGCCCCTGTACGTCACCTTCATCGACCTCACCAAAGCGTTCGATCTGGTCAGCAGAGAGGGCCTTTTCAAGATCCTGCCAAAGATAGGATGCCCACCAAAGTTGCAAAGCCTCATCGAATCGTTTCACACCAACATGCAGGGGATAGTGCAGCACGACAGCAACATCTCAGAGCCATTCAACATACGCAGCGGAGTGAAACAGGGCTGTGTACTTGCGCCAACCCTCTTTGGGATTTTCTTTGCTATGCTCCTGAGGCATGCCTTCAGCACAGCAACAGGGGGAATCTACCTGCACACAAGATCTGACGGCAGGCTTTTCAACCTCGCCCGTCTGAAAGCCAGAACCAAAGTACGCGAGGCTCTAATCAGAGACATGCTGTTCGCAGACGACGCTGCAGTTGCAACCCACACACAGCAGGAGCTTCAGACCCTGATTGATCGCTTCTCCCAGGCATGCAAGGACTTCGGGCTTACCATCAGCCTGAAGAAGACTAACGTCTTGGCGCAAGGCACGGAAGCACCACCAACCATCGACGACTACGAGCTGGAGGTCGTGGATCAATTCACATACCTGGGGTCCACGATCAGCAACAACCTCTCCCTTGATACAGAGATCGACAAGAGGATTGGAAAATCAGCCTTCACACTCGCTCGCCTCACCACACGAGTGTGGAAGAATCCCAAACTCTCTGTCAAGACGAAGATGGCAGTGTACAACGCCTGCGTCATCAGCACACTGCTCTATGGGAGTGAGACGTGGACAACATACGCCTGGCAGGAAAAGAGACTGAACTCCTTCCACTTGCGCTGCATTCGCCACATCCTGGACATATCCTGGCAGGACAAAGTGCCCAACACAGAAGTTCTGTCCCGCGCCGGCCTTCCCTCCATGTTCACTCTACTCAGGCAGTGTAGGCTCCGCTGGCTAGGCCACGTTCACCGTATGGAGGATGGCAGAATCCCCGAAGACGTCCTCTACGGAGAACTGGCGACTGGCAGGAGAGACGTTGGCCGCCCACAGCTACGCTTTAGAGACGTCTGCAAGAGAGACATGAAGACCCTGGAGATCAACACAGAACGCTGGGAGGACCTTGCAACGGACCGCTCCAAATGGAGAGGCACCCTGACCAGACAGCTCAAGGCGGGTGAAGAGAGACTGACTGCTGCAGCAGATGAAAAAAGGACCCGCAGGAAGAACTGCCACAGACCCAGCAGCACGGAGACCACCCACAAGTGCGATCTGTGTGACAGGGACTGCCATTCACGCATCGGCCTGTTCAGCCACAGGCGGTGCTGTTCCAGCAGAGTAGACGTTTAGGATTCTCTTCCATGGTCATCATAGACCGACGGAGGCCGACGACGACGATGTATACAAGAGGGAAGATGGTGTTTTGACAAGGCAGACTGGGTAAAAATTTAGGCAGTACTGTGTACAATCATGTCATTTGGTTAACATTTGAAGGTGGCATAGAAGAGTGGTCAAGTCAGTTAACCAATCATTTTGAATGCTGCAACAGCAAGTATACCTAAGAAAACAACACAGAGTAGGAAGAAAGTTGTACCCTGGTGGAATGAGGAATGCAGTATTGTAGTAAAAGAGCGAAACAAGACATTCAGAGAGCTGAGGAAGAATATGAATAGTGAAAATTTAATAGATTATAAAAAGAAAAGTGCAGTTGCTCGAAGGATTAATAAAAACAGGAAAAGGTTAACATCGAGAGAATTTTGGTCCACCCTTGGTAGGAAAACAGAACTAGGTGATGTCTGGGGTATGTTTAAAAAAATGAGTGTGAAGAGGATGTGCGTTAAAGTCCCAGCTCTTGTGGATGGGGACAAGATGGCTGTATCAGACAAAGAAAAGGCAGAAGTCCTAGTTAGAGCATTTGCTGCAGTGCACAGAGGAGAACATCTTGGTGAGTCATAGACAGCAAAGGGAGCATAAACTCAGAGAAAATGCAAACTTAAAGGAAGTGAAAGAAGATATGACTGTGTTAGACCTCGAGCTCACAATGTCGGAGCTTAAGAGAGCTTTGCATAACAGTGGATACACAGCTCCAGGATATGATCAGTTAAGCTACAGACGTGGACAGAATTGTTGGTACCCCTCTGTTAATGAAAGAAAAACCCACAATGGTCACAGAAATAACTTGAATCTGACAAAAGTGGTAATAAATAAAAATTCTATGAAAATTAACCAATGAAAATCAGACAGTGCTTTTGAATTGTTGTTCAACAGAATTATTTTAAAAAACAAACTCATGAAACAGGCCTGGACAAAAATGATGGTACCTTTAACTTAATATTTTGTTGCACAACCTTTTGAGGCAATCACTGCAATCAAACAATTTCTGTAACTGTCAGTGAGACTTCTGAACCTCTCAGCAGGTATTTTGGCCCACTCCTCATGAGCAAACTGCTCCAGTTATCTCAGGTTTGAAGGGTGCCTTCTCCAGACGGCATGTTTCAGCTTCTTTCACAGATGTTCAATAGGATTTAGATCAGGGCTCATAGATGGCCACTTTAGAATAGTCCAATGTTTCGCTCTTAGCCATTCTTGGGTGTTTTTAGCTGTGTTTTGGGTCATTATCCTGTTGCAAGACCCATGACCTGCAACTGAGACCAAGCTATCTGACACTGGGCAGCACATTTCTCTCTATACTACATTGATAGTCTTGAGATTTCATTGTACCCTGCACAGATTCAAGACATCCTGTGCCAGATGCAGCAAAGCAGCCCCAGAACATAACAGAACCTCCTCCATGTTTCACAGTAGGGACAGTGTTCTTTTCTTGGTATGCTTCATTTTTGCATCTGTGAACATAGCACTGATGTGCCTTGCCAAAAAGTTCCAGTTTTGTCTCGTCTGTCCATAGGACATTCTCCCAGAAGCTTTGTGGCTTGTCAACATGCAGTTTGGCATATTCCAGTCTGTCTTTTTTATGATTTGTTTTCAACAGTGGTGTCCTCCTTTGTCATCTCCCATGAAGTCCACTTTGGCTCAAACAACGACGGATGGTACGATCTGACACTGATGTACCTTGACCTTGGAGTTCACCATGAATGTGTTTAGAGGTTGTTCTGGGCTCTTTTGTTACCATTCGTATTATCCGTCTCCTCCTGCGGCCACGTCCAGGGAGGTTGGCTACAGTCCTGTGGATCTTAAATTTCTGAATAATATGTGCAACTGTATTCACAGGAACATCAAGCTGCTTGGAGATGGTCTTATAGCCTTTACCTTTAACATGCTTGTCTATAATTTTCTTTCTAATCTCCTGAGACAACTCTCTCCTTTGTTTCCTCTGGTCCATGTTTAGTGTGGTACACACCATGTCAACAAACAGCACAGTGACTACTTGTCACCCTTTAAATAGGCCGACTGACTGATTACAAGTTTGTAGACACCTGTGATGTTAATTAGAGGACACATCTTGGTTGAACATGTCCCTATGGTCACATTATTTTCAATCTTTTCTAGGGGTACCATCATTTTTGTCCAGTCCTGTTTCATGAGTTTGTTTTTTAAAATAATTCTGTTGAACCACAATTCAAAAGCATCGTCTGATTTTCATTGGTTAATTTTCATTGAATTTTTATTTATTACCACTTTTGTCAGATTCAAGTTATTTCTGTGACCATTGTGGGTTTTTCTTTCGTTAACAGAGGGGTACCAACAATTTTGTCCATGTCTGTATGCTATGTTCCGGCAGTTGCCTATGCAATCAATGCAACTGGTGCTGAAATTGTTACAGAATATGGAAGGAGGGGGTTATCCCAAATGGGTGGAAAAAGGCTGTAATTTTACCATTTAATAAACCAGGGAAAGAGCCAGCTCATCCAGGCAACTACAGGCCAATAGCCTTAATGTCACACTTAGGAAAATGGATGGAGAAGGTGTTAGTTTACATACTCTCATATGTACTAGAGCAAAGACGATTAATAAACAACTATCAGAATGGTTTTAGAAGAGGAAGATCCACAGTGGATGCTCTGGTTAGGGTAAGTAATTATATTGAAAAGATTCTCAAAATGAAAGAAGTAATGGTTATAATTTATCTGGATATTGAAAAGGCTTATGACTCACTGTGAAGGGATGGACTTCTTATCAAACTGAATAAAATGGGCATTGGTGGTAAGATGTATAATTGGATCATTAATTTTTTTTTTAACACACAAGACAATTAGGGTTAAAGTAGGATCAGAAGTTTCTAATGACTGAAATAGAAAATGTTGTTCCTCAGGGGAGTGTGATATGCCCAGTTTTGTTCAACATAATGATTAATGACACATTTGAGGATCACGAGGGATCCATCAAAACAGCACTATATGCAGATGATGGAGCCATATGGACGAGGGGAAGAAATGAGAAATTTGTGTTCAAAAATATCAGGAAAGCAATGGAGAAAGTGGAAAAGTGGTCATATGAGTGGGGATTTAAATTTTCAAACAGTAAAACCTACTGTATGATTTTCACAAAAAAACGCAGAACTGGTAAAGAACCATTAACATTATATAATCAACCAACAGAGAAAGTGAGTGAGTTCAAATATCTAGGATTGTGGTTTGATAGTGCATACACATGGAGAGTTCATGCTGAAAATCTGGAGACAAAGTGCACAAAAGTCATTAATCTCATAAAAGCTGTAGCTGGACACAAATGGGGTGCAGATAAACGGGCATTAATTGACATTTACAGAGCACTTATGAGATCGACAATAGACTATGGATGCTTGATTTATGGAGCAGCAGCAAAGACGACACTGGAAAAAGTAAACAGAATGCAGCATAGAGCACTTCGCCTGTGCATTGAACCCGTCAAAACACCAAAGAATGCAGTTTTAATAGAAGCAGGAGAAATGCCACAGGAATTGAGAAGAGATAAACTTGCATTACCATACTGGGTCAAGCTGAAAGGAAGTGAGCAAGCAAATATTTCAAAAACAACACTACAAGGCTGCTGGGAATATTCTGACTTACAGGGACACGGGTTTGGGTGGATAATTGAAAGAAAAGTCAGAATGTATGGACTTCACACTATTGATATTGCTAACACCACTCCAGTGAGTAATGTTCCCCCTTGGCCGTTTCCGGGAAAAGAAGTAGACATCAGTCTGCTAATGAGGAAAAAAGATTGGCATATGAGTGAAGTTGGTGTTAAAACAAGCATTTACTTCAGGAACAATTACTATAACTCCTTACAGCTCTATACTGACGGTTCAAAGAACAAAGCGGGCTCTGGTGGAGTTGGAGTATACATTCCAGAGTTTAGTGACCATCTCAAAAAGACTCTCCAACAATACATCTGTGTTTACAGCAGAGATGGTGGCAATAATTATTGGTTTGCAGTGGGTTGAGGAGGTCAGACCGGACCGGGTGGTGGTGTTTACAGATTCACTTGCAGCTTTAAAAACCATACATACACTAAAATCTACAAGGGACAACTTGGTGATTGAGCTATATCACAGTTTATTTAGGGTACACAGGGGTGGTGGAGAAGTTCAGTTTTGTTGGGTTCCTGCACATGAAGGGTTGAAAGGGAATGACTGTGCAGACAAATTAGCAAAAAGTGCACTTGGGAAAGAAATAACTATACCATTGCCTCTTGGAAAAGGTGAAGGGAAAGCAGTAATCAAGAAAAAAGGAACTGAGCTATGGCAAAAAAGATGGGATGAAGATCATAAAGGTAGATTGTACTACAAAATACAAAAATCTATTGCACTAAAGAATTATAAAACAACAAACAGGAGGGAAGACATCATTATGGCAAGACTCAGACTGGATCATACAGGTTTAAACGGCACTTTATTCACCATGGGGAAAAGCGAAAGTGACAAATGTAGAGAATGTGGAGTAAAAGAAAATGTCGAGCACATCTTATTACACTGTCACAAGTATGGAAATGAAAGAGAGAGAGAATGAAAAATGAAGTTTGAGAGGCCGGTAGGGAATGGGATTTAACTGGGATTCTGGGAACAGATGGAGATGGAGAGGCACTAAGAATCACGAGAAGGGTTCTTTTCTCTTTTTTTAAATAACACAGGATTAAGTTAAAGACCTTAGGGGTTGGGCTCAGATGACATAATGTTACAGTCTCTTGTACAGTAGGTGGCAGTATGCACCTTTCAATTGTTTGCTATCCGCCAGTAACCGAGAGAAAAAGAAGATGATAGTGATTTATAGAGTGATACTAGCAACAATACCCATTGAATGTGGCATGCATTGTTTAGTCTCAGTGAAAGTACAATGGCAAGCAAGTTTAGCCACATACTGTATACACACCAGTGACACAATGCATTTGTTATGTAGTCATCAGCCATAATTATAAAGAAATAGCAATAGCAAGATGATATATAAACTTGCTGCAGCAATGATCATTTTAGACATCTATTAGACATTTAGGCATTTATTTCCCTGTAAAGGGAGTATTATGTTTTAATGGGAAGGCACATTAGGGTAGGGTGTGCATTAGAATATACTGTTGACTTATTTATTGAACAATTTATTTATTGCATACTCTGGTTCCCAATAGGGAAGATAGGGAAATAGATGCAGGCATTTTTTAGTCAGCGGCAGCCTAAAGGTAGTGTGGGAGGTGGGGCACTGAGTATGTTCATGAGCCAGATTGTATCCATCATGTGTTTTGGACATAACATTATGGAAATATCAATGTTAAAAAAAAATTAAAGCTGGGAAAGGTAGCCCTGATAAACTATAGGAGAACTCATAATAACAGTAGGCCAAAACAAAGGAAAATTAAAGCTGCAAGAAGCTGTAAGTGGGCCCTCGCCCCCCGCGCAACCGTGGACCCCGGCGCCTGTCGTACCTAACTGGCTCAGAAAATTTCCCGGCGTCACGGCAAGCGCTGCGTGAACAATAAAGTAAAGCATTTGGCGCATTTCTTCCTGTGAGCAGTAGGGGGTGCTATAAGTTTTGTCAACCATTTTTACGTAGGAGTGTGCAAGGTTGGACTAATATCTGTCATAGAAAACTTTGTGAAAATCGGATAAAGTTTGTCCAAGTTACAACTTAATGATATTCCATGGCGAAGAGTCAGCCTTGGCCATGTCGCCATGGCAACACTTCCCTGTCAGTTATGTGTTGCCCACCCATATAGAACTACATATGACAGTCACCTTGACCTATGTTCCAGATTTTGTGACTCCAAGTCCTTCCCAAGCCTCCCAACAAGATCACGGAGTGAATGGTGAGGGGTGTGTGTCCATGGTAACAGCAGTGATGCCGTGCTAAAGGTGATGTGCAGTTATGATCAACCAGGTAGTCTGATAAACCTCAGAAAATTTCATGTCATTCTGGCAAGTGGCACGTGAGTAATAAACAGTTTTCAGCAATTCTTCCTTTAACCACTAGCCACTGTAGACTTCTATGAATATTGTTCTATAGAACTGTTTGGAATTGGACTGATATCCATAATATTGAATTTGGTTGAAATCCGACAATGCAAACCAGAGTTATTGCTGTCAGAATGGTCACAGAATGATCATGGCGAGGCATCAAACTTTGCCACGCCCCTACGGCCAAACCGTAGAGCTTTTGGAAAGGTTTTCAATAACTTTTAATGGCACATGGGTATAGATGATTGTCACCACAAATGAGCTCAATTGGACAAAAACCCTAGGACAAGTTTGATCAAATGCGTGTCAGTTGCGCGGGGTGAAAATCAGTTCACTGCCACTTCTTGCCAAAAGGGCCAACTTCCCGTTAGGTGTAGACCATCAATTCTATGGAGTTTTTGCATGTCTTGACATGATCAACATCTCACCCAATTTTCATCTTTCTACGCGAAAGTAAGCGTGTGCCACTCCCTATTGACTTCACGTGTTAGGTGGCGCTGTAGAGCCATTTTTGTGGGGTCATTCATCCCTGCAAAAAAATGATGTGTTTTCATGCACGTTCACTACCCCAAAAATGAGACCTTAGATGGAGGAGAAGAAGAAGAAAAAAAAAAATTCTATCAAATTACAATAGGGCTCTCGCCCACTGACTTTGTCAGTGGCTCTGGCCCTAATTGCCTAAAGCAGCAATAAAATACTAACAGTATAAGATAAGATAAGCCTTTATTAGTCCCACAATGGGGAAATTCCAGGATTGCAACAGCACAGGGATAGCAACACTCAGAGCAACAATCAGAAGGCAAGAAAAAACAAGAGCAGCTAGTATACATATGTACATATTAATATTAATATATATAGACACACAGTGCGGAGCATTGTGGTTGGTGGATGTGCAGCAGAAAGTCTAAGCTCTCTCTCCACGGATGCGGTGGGCCAGCTGGGATGTCTTTGGGCATGATGGTGACCCTCTTGGCGTGGAGGGCGCACAGGTTGGTGTCCTCGAAGAGACCCACCAGGTAGGCCTCGCTGGCCTCCTGCAGAGCCATGACGGCGGAGCTCTGGAAGCGCAGGTCGGTCTTGAAGTCCTGAGCGATCTCCCTCACCAGGCGCTGGAAGGGCAGCTTACGGATGAGCAGCTCCGTGGATTTCTGGTAGCGACGGATCTCTCTCAGAGCCACGGTACCGGGCCTGTAACGGTGAGGCTTCTTCACTCCGCCGGTGGCCGGAGCGCTTTTCCGAGCAGCCTTGTGGCCAGCTGCTTCCTGGGGGCTTTTTCCTCCAGTAGATTTACGGGCGGTCTGCTTGGTTCTTGCCATCGCTCTTTATTATTCTGTCTTATATTTCTTGCCTGCTGCCTAAACTCCAGCCCGGTACCCGTGTCGTTTTCGCTTCAGTTCTCCCGGTATGTTGAGTTTCTCCGTTAGCACCAGGTGGCGGTTGAGTGCTAGCTAGCTCTTCCCTGCTGTATCGTCTCCTGCTGTAAACAGAGGCTCCGTCCGCCGACTCGGGAGACCTTTGGGGCGATCTGTGTGTCCATGATATATATAGAGTGAAAGGTGTGCCAGATCAGAAAGTTATCACTTCATCAGAAAGAAGAAGGAAGATAAAAAGACTCAGAATTGAGCCGCTGTTGCAAAAGGCAGCCAACTCGTGTATGATATTCCCTTCCACGGATGTGTTGGAGAAGCAGTTTGGACAGCCTGTTTGCACAGTACGCTTCTGTGAGCACACGGAACATAAGCTCCACAGAGAGGCATAAACCAGGCTTAGGTGCAGTCCACGGACTGCTTTCTGGCCGGGATGTGCACCAGCACCATACACGTCCATTTCACCATCCGACAACACTCCACCGTGAGTATATGGAGAGAGAGAGAACAGCGCAGTCTGTCTGTTTCCCCTTCTGACAACACTCCACTGGTGGGTGTAAGGAAAAAGATCTGCGGGGTGCTTGCAAAAGGGTCCGGGGTGCGCTCCCCATTAGTTCACAACGCCTGTATTGTGGAGAGTTCTGTGGGTCCTAAACTCCACCAACCGTGTCAGGTGTGCTTGATTCCTCCCCTGGCGTACACCTCCACTGGTAAAGGTCAGTTAAAAAAGGTCACCTTTGACCTTTTTATGGTCAAGTGGTGAGTGAAATCATGTCACGTGCCCTCTTCAGGTTTTGTGGCATCACCATGCAAGGGATGAGAGGCCACAGTCAGGTGGCCTCTGAGTTAACGGGGACACAGTTTCTGCCACATACATACATACACACTACCACTGCAAAATCCCTTTTATATACATGTAGAAGATATAAGTTAAATATTTTCAAGAAAAAAGTTTAACTTTATGAGAAAAGAATAAAAAAGGGACAAAATACATGTTCATTGCAGGAAAAATATCAGGAAAAATGTCATTTATGAGAAAATAAATAGCAAATTTACAAGGAAAGTCACAAATTATATATAGAGAAACTACTTTTTTAGAGGAAAATTTCTCCTATAACTCTGCTTATTTTGTTGATTTTAAAGTGCTTAAAATGGCCATTTCCATAGGAGAGGTCACTGACTCTGTATCAACATAAAGGACACCTTTCAGTACCATAAACGTCACAGGGGCACAAGAGTTTGATTGTTCTGCAGTGAAAGCTCTTTATCTTCCAATATTATTAGTGGAACCGCAGTAGAAACTCAATATTTGTCCACTAAAAAGGCCACATGTTTCACGTTCCCATCCTTATCCCTGTTAATGAGAGTGGCCCTGTCCCACCCTCTGCACCCCGGCAAAGGAATCTTTAATTAAATCACACTCTTGGACATGTGTCGCACGCGCCTGAAATCCTACACAACAGCCAGGCTGTGAGTTTATTTATGCCCCCCCCCCCCGAGGCCGTGTTAACACTAAAGCTGAAAATATGCTTGTTATTTTTTTGTTTCTGGCATCTTTGGTGGGGTGTGGATGGGGTTTGGGGGGTGGAATTATATCCAGATGATGGGAATGCCACTTCAGATCTGGCATGTGTCCTTTTATAGATTGTTACATTTGTTGAGTGCAGGCTGGGCTGCTTTACAACTGCTCATTTGCCTTATAGGCTGTCGACATGCTTGCTAGTATAAAATCATTATTTCATGAATTTCTGGTTGTCTGCAGATCCCCAAAAGTTGTTTAGCCAAATTAAGACCTCAGTTTTCCTTAGAAAATGAAGATCATTTCTTAAGTCTGCCTTTCAAAGGTTTAAGAAACACCAGACATGACAAATACGACAATGATTTTAATTGCACTGTGGAGTGAAATGCTCATATTTAACTCTGTGAATTTGTAGTTTCTATTTTTTTTGCCTTTTAACATAAAATAGCATAAATGTATTTTTTAGAAAAGAAAAAAAATTAAAAAATGCAAATGAACAAGAGAAAAACTTAAATTTGTTCGAAAGGAGCTGCAAATTTATAAGGAAAAAAGTTAAAAATGTTACAAATTTTTATTTATTTATTTTGCATTATACATAATAATTTTATGCTCATTCAAGTCTAAGGAGCTGATGCGATGACACAGCATCCATCTGTCCGTCCGTCTGTCCACCAGTGTGTCCATATTTCACTGGAATTTCGACTTTCATCCAGACGGCCGATTTGGAAAAACCCTCCCCCAGCTGACTTTACCATCCAGACAGCTTGGCAAGAGGAATGGGAAACCAAGGAGGTCCCAAACAAACAGCTGGTGATAAACCCCAACCAACAGGTCCCGGGCACCAACCTCCCAAGGAGACAGTGGTCTACACTCAATCGCTTCAGGACTGGACATGGCCCCTGCTTGGCCAGCCTTCACAGATGGGGCAGTAGCCCTAGCCCACTGTGCGCATGTGGAGAGGAGCAAACTATGGAACACATCATAGAGGCTTGCCCGCTCCAAAGACTGGAAGGAGGATTACACACCCTCCATACAGCAAACCAGGAGGCAACTGCTTGGCTTAAGGACTTTGCATTCGCTAAATAAAATAAATACTGGAATTGTTACTCTTCCTTGGCATCACCATTCAGCCAGCATGTCCATGTGGGCCCCACTGTAGGTTAAATCTGGGTTGTCTTATGGGTTCCATGTAGGTTTGTCTGCAGGTTCCATGTTGGCTCCATCTGTGTTTGCCCACATGGACTTTAGCTGTGGCACAGGTAAGCAGGTAATCTGTTTACCTGCATTAAACCCATCTGGGCACCACATGGGTTTTAAAGCGCGTGAGCAGGTTTCAGTAACATTGGTGCCAAAATTACGAGAAAAAAGTCACAAATTTATAAGAAAAAAGTCGCAAATTTATGAGGAAAAAAATGTGAAAATTTATGAGGAAAAAAAGTCACAAATTCATGAGAAAAAAATGTGAAAATTTATGAGAAAAAAGTCACAAATTTATAAGAAAAAAATTGCAACTGTATGAGGGGAAAAAAAAGAAAATTTATGAGAAGTCACAAATTTACTAAAAAAAAAGCTGTAAATTTATGAGGGGGGAAAAAGTGAAAATTCAGGAGAAAAAAGTTGCAAATTTACAAGAAAAAAGTAAAATTCAAAAATTTACAAACAAGAAAAATTTAGCTAATTCACAAGAAGAAAGTCAAATTTATGATGAAAAAATTAGAAAAAGTTGCAAATTAACAAAAAATAGCAAATATATGAGTAAATAAATTGAAAATTGATGAGAAAAATGTTACAAATTTATGAGAAAAGTCACAAATTTATAAGAAATATTGCAAATTTCTGAGAAAAAATGTGAAAATTTATGAGAAAAAAGTCACGAATTTAAAAATAGTAGCAAATGTGTGAGGAAAAAGTCACAAATTTACTAAAAAAAAGCAGAAAATTTATGAGGGAAAAAAAGTGAAAATTCAGGAGAAAAAAGTTGCAAATTTACAAGAAAAAAGTAAAATTGCTTCAAAAATTTACAAACTTACAAGAAAAATTTAGCTAATTCACAAGAAGAAAGTCAAATTAATAGGAAAAAATTAGAAAAAGTTATAAATTAACAAAAAAGTAGCAAATATATACTAGTTGGGACCAGGGAGCAGAGTCACAGTCTTACACATCTCTCTGGAGCTCCACTTCATCTGCCACCCCTCAACTTAGCCCTTGTCGTCCTCATCAGAGAATCATTGTCTGCTCCCTCCAAAATAAATAAAAATATAATATATAAGCATCCCAAAGTGATTAAACAAAAAGTTGGTAAAGCTCAAACATGAAGCCTCAAAATGTAATGATTTGGCCTCTGTTCCTCCTCATAATTTAAAAATTAAATGTGGTTTGTTAAATATTAGGTCTCTAACTCAAAAGTCTCTGCTAGTCCATGATCTGTTAATTGATCATCAGTTTGATTTAATAGCTCTTACAGAGACTTGGTTAGGGCAAGAGGTTTATGTTGGTTTAAATGAATCAACTCTCTCTGGTTATTTAAACTGTCAAAATCCCAGAAGTTCTGTTCATGGAGGAGGAGGAGCAACAATTTATCATTCCAAATTACTAGTTAATGTAAAGCAAAAACACATAATTCCTTTGAGGGCTTGGTCCTCAGTATTGGGCATTTTAGCAATTTTAGGTTAAACCCAATTTTATTTGCCATAGTTTATTGTCCTCCCTCAGCCTATTCAGAGTTTTTATCCGAATTTGCCGAATTCTTAGCAGATTTAGTGCTGAAATCAGATTAATTAAAAATTAAAATTAATTAAAAAGAAATCAGAATAATTATAGTAGGGGACTTTAATATACTGTACATGTAGATGTAGATAGCGATTGCCTTAATATGGCATTTAATTCAATATTAGACTCGATGGGGTTTTCTCAGAAAGTAGGAAATTCTACCAATTATCTCCACCACACGTTGGACCTTGTTCTGACATATGGCATAAAAATAGAAAATCTGGTATTGTCTCCTCATAACCCTGTTCTGTCAGACCATTGTCTGTTAACCTTTGATTTGACTATTTCTGACTATTTGGCTCCTAAAGAAAAATATTACTACAGTAGATGCCTCTCAGATGATGTTGTTATCAAATTTATGCAGATTGTTTCCTCAATGCCATGTGTCAACACAACGGAAATAAGCTATAGACAGCTTGCTTCTTCTGTAATTGATAGCATGGTAGATAGTGTGACAGCTTCTCTGCATCAGACTTGAGCCATGGTGGCCCCTTTAAATAAGAAAAAGTCTAATCAGAGATTTTTAACTCCTTGGTTCAACACAGAAACTCGTAGCTTAAAGCAGAAGACTCGTCAATTAGAAAATGGCGCTCCACTAAATTAGATGAAATCTATTTAGCTTGGAGAAATCATCTTTTAATTAATAAAAAATCTCTTAGAAAAGCTAGAAGAAGTTATTATTCTGCATTAATAGAAGAGAACAAGAATAATTCCAGGTTTCTTTTCAGCACTGTAGCCAGGCTGACAAAGAGTCAGGACTCTGCCAGTCCTAGCATTCCCTTAGAGCTTACTAGTCAGGACTTTATGAACTTTTTCAATAATAAAATTTCATCTATCAGAGATAAAATCAGTCAGATTCTTCCCATTAACTTAAATACAGCAACTACTACAACTCCTCCAATTGATATGTTTGGATGAGTTTACTCCAATTGACCTTTTAGAGTTAGATAAGATAATTTCCTCATCCAAGCCTTCAACTTGTCTTTAAGACCCTATTCCTACCAGGTTATTTAAAGAAGTCTTCCCATTTATTGGCAGCTCTATTCTTCAAATCAATTCTTCATTAACATTAGGCCATGTACCGCAGGCTTTTCAAACTGCTGTAATTAAACCCTTACTCAAAAAGCCAACACTGGATCCAGGAGTTTTAGCTAACTATAGCCCAATTTGTAATCTGCCTTTCATTTCAAAAATCTTAGAGTTGTTGCTACGCAATTATTTGACCACTTGCAGGGAAATGGTTTATTTGAAGAGTTTCAGTCTGGGTTTAGAATCCATCATAGTACTGAAACAGCCTTAGTGAAGGTCACTAAAGACCTCCTTATTGCATCTGATAATGGACTTGTTTCTGTACTTGTCCTTTTAGACCTTAGTGCAGCTTTTGATACTATCGATCATAATATTCTACTTGATAGATTAGAACACTATGTTGGACTTAATGGAACTTCGTTGCACTGGTTAAGATCTTATTTATCTGATAGGTTCCAGTTTGTTCATGTCAATAATGAGTTTTCTTCCAACTCAAAGCTCAGTCATGGCGTTCCACAGGGATTTGTGCTAGAATAGGGCTAGGCCCTATTCTTTTTAGTTTATATATGCTTCTGCTAGGCAACATTATTAGAAAGCACTGTATACATTTTCATTGTTATGCAGATGACATACAATTATACCTGTCAATGAAGCCAGATTAGTTAAGTTAAGTAAGATTAGTTAAGTTAAGTAAGTTAATAGAAAGTAAGATAAGTTAAGTTAGAGGCCTGTCTTAAGGAAATCAAAGCTTGGATGACTTGTAATTTCCTGCTATTAAATTCAGATAAAACTGAAGTCATTCTTGTCGGTCCAAAAAACCTTAGAAATACCTTTCCAAATCAAACTCTTAGTTTGGATGTGGTTACTCTTTTAGTAATAATTTAGTAATAGTAATAGTTCTGTGAGGAACCTTGGAGTTATTTTTGATCAAGATCTGTTTTTCAATTCACATATTAAATTTGTTTCTAAGACTGCCTTCTATCATTTGCGCAGTATTGCCAAGATTAGGAGCATCTTGTTTCAGAGTGATGCTGAGAAACTGATCCATGCTTTTGTTAGGTCTAGATTTGGTTTCCCATAGAGTTTAGAATTAAGTTTAAAATCCTTCTTCTCACTTACAAAGCTCTAAATAATCCGGCCCCCTTTTTTTTTTTTCCACAATATCTTTATTGAACCTTTTTTTTTTTTTTTAACAAACATGATACAAACAATCAAACACTAACGCTAAAGTACTACAAAAAAAAAAAATGCACTAAAAACACCAACAACCACCAACAAAATCAAGTCTTCAACAATGCTCCTCTGTTTAGTCTAGACAATCCAATACATAAGTATACATATTATGTTCACCAGTTTGGAATTTACAAGGTCCACACACATCATTCACCTTCTTCTTCAAGAGTTATGTTTAAATTTTTTACATAATCAATAAAAGGTCTCCATATATTCTCAAACACAATTTCCTTTGATTTCAGTATATATGTTATTCTTTCTAATGGAAGGTTTGTTAACATCTGTCTTAACCACTGAGTCACATCTGGTCTATGAGTCTTTTTCCATAATAGTGCAATACATTTTTTGGCATTAAGCAAACTGAGGTCTATGAATGTTCTTTCACTTTTATTAAAATTATGCTTTTCTGGGTACAGACCCAACAAAAACAGTTTAGGATTCAGTATGATTTGTTTTGAGATTATTTTTTCAATTGTTACCCTCACCTCTTCCCAAAACATTCTTATTAATCTACATTCCCATAAACAATGAAATAGGGTTCCTTTACTTTCCATGCATTTTGTGCATGTATCTGGTATATTTTTGTTATATCTATTTAACTCCTCCGGTGTAACATACATCCGCATTAACCATTTGAAATGTATCAATTTAAGGCGTGCATTTATTGATTTGGTTTGAGCTTCTGTACAAGCCAATTCCCATTGTTCCTCCGAAATTTCAATTTGCAGATCTTCTTTCCAGTAGTTTAATCTTTTCAGTGAATTTTCACTTGAAGATAGTGTCAATGAGTTATAAAACTCTGAAATAATACCCTTTCTTTTACTATCTTTCATCATCATTTTTTCCAAGGATGAATAAATAGGTCGAGTGAGAGCTATATTTTGATTTGATCGAATAAAGTTTCTAAGTTGAAGATATTTAAAAAAATGTGTTCTATTGAGATTAAATTTGATCCTCAGCTCTTCAAAAGACATTATGTTGTCTGCACATGGCAAATATAAATCCTGAATCTTTTGTATCCCTTTTAAATTCCATACTTTAAATACAGCGTCCGCTCTCCCTGGTTTAAAATATTGATTACCCCATATTGGACTAAATTGTGACAATAACTGTGGTTCTTTTAAATAGTTTTTAGCTTCACACCATATTTTGATCATATGCTTTACAAATGGATTTTTAACTTGTTTTTGTAATTTTTTTGCCGAATCTGAGTATATGAATATGGGAAGAGGTAAAGGTAAATTGTATGATTCCATTTCAGTCCAGTGAGGGAGATCATTTGATGAAAAATAATATGTCATAGACCTCAGTTGTGCCGACCAATAATACAACATAAAATTTGGACATTTCAGACCTCCACGATCAAATGGTAAATATAATAAAGACAGACGTAATCTAGCCCTCCTGTTGTTCCATATAAATTCCACTAACTTTTTTTTTATTCTTGAGAATAGATCTAAAGGTGGTGATAAGGGAATGTATTGAAATAAATAAAGTATTTTAGGTAAAATATTACTTTTAAGTATATTGATTCTCCCGATCATCGACATTGGTAGTGACATCCATCTCTGAGTTAACTCATTGATATCTGACATTAAGGCTTCATAGTTGACGCTGGCGACTGATTCTAGCTTAGGCATAATTTGGATTCCTAAATATTTAAACTGATTGACAACATTGAATTGATTTGCCTCAGGGGCTGGGTAATTTCTCTGGGTCTCATTTAGCATTAATATTGAAGATTTAGTTTTATTTATTTTATATCCTGATATTTCCCCAAAATTCTTTATTAAATTCAACAAGGTTGGAATTGATTTTTTTAGATTCGACATAAACAAAATTATATCATCGGCGTACAGGGAGATTTTATGTTCTGTTGGTCCAACTTTAATTCCATATATTTGTGAATGTAAACGTATCGCTATCGCTAAAGGTTCAATTGCCATAGTAAACAGTAAAGGTGAAAGTGGACAGCCTTGTCGACATCCTCTATTGATTTTTATTGGTTTTGAAATATTGTTATTTGTTAGGATTTCTGCTGTAGCATTATTGTATATTATTTGAACCCATTTTATGAAATTATTTCCAAGTCCAAACCTTTGTAGGACTTAAAAGAAAGGGCCATTCAACTCTATCAAAGGCCTTTTCGGCGTCCAATGATAGGAGAGCTGTATCCTGTGCTTCTTTATTAAAATAAATAATATTAAATAGTCTTCTTACATTAAGGAAGCCTTGTCTACCCTTTATAAAGCCATTCTGATCTCGATTAATAATATTTGGTAAAATTTCTTGTATTCGTCTTGCTAAAATTTTACAGATTATCTTAAGGTCGGCGTTTAATAGGCTTATTGGTCTCATATTTTCACATTTATTAGAGGGCTTACCTGGTTTTGGCAGCAGTATAATTAAGGCATTATTTATGTATGATGGTAAATTATTATTTTGAAATGCTTCTAAAACCATTTCCAAAAAAGGTTTTATTAATTTATTCGTAAATTTTTTATAAAGGTCAACTGGAAGACCATCTGGTCCTGCACTTTTTCCTGATTTCATATTATCAATGGCTAGCCCAACTTCTTCTTGACTAATTTTAGACTCCAATATCTCCCTGTTTTCATTTGGTATACACGGTATAGATAGTTCGTTCAAAAACCCATTTAGTTTTGTTAAATCAGGTTCATTTTTGGTATCATATAATTTTTCATAGTAATCTCTAAAGGCTCTATTAATTTCTAAAGGATCTATAACTACCTGTCCCTTACTTATAATACTGGTAATTGGTGTTTTAATTTCCAATTGTTTAATCTGCCATGCTAATAATTTTCCTGATTTTTCACCTTGTTCATAAAAAGATTGTTTCAATCTTAGAAGACTCGAGGCAGCTCTATTCGCTGATTTTTTGTCGTATTCAGCTCTCAAAATCAGTAATTCATTCTCCAACCTTGGGTCACTTCCTGCATACACTTTTTCCTGAAGACTTTTTATTTTATGTTCCAATTTAGCTCTCTCCTCTCGAGTCTTCTTAGATTTTGATCCTGTATAACTAATAATATGTCCCCTAATAAAAGCTTTGAAAGCCTCCCACTTTACACATGCTGATGTTTGTGTAGTATTGATGTCAAAGAACTCGTCTATCTGTTTTTCTATATACTTGACAAATTCCTCATCCTGAAGCCATTTATGCTGAAATTGCCATCTACCTGATTCCTTTGTCAATTTTTTATCTACATATATTAGACAACAGGGTGCATGATCAGAGATCACGATGTTATCATAAAAGCAGTTTTGAATCTTGGACCTTAATTCTGTGGAAATCAAAAAATAATCAATACGTGAGAATGTCTTGTAGGTACTGGAATAACAAGAATAGGCTTTAACTTGTGGTTTCATTTCTCTCCATATATCTAACAATCTCAATTCTTTCATAAAATGATTAATAGTCATCCTACATCCAATGTGCGTACAATCCAGTCCTGTTGATCTATCCACACCTGGATTCAATGTACAATTAAAATCCCCTGCTATTATATGTTGCCCTGTAAGTGATGATAAGATGAGAAATAAATTAGCAAAGAACTTCTGATCATCTATATTGGGACCATATAAGTTCACAAGATTTATATTTTCTAATAGCAAAGAACCTTGAATGATTACATATCTTCCAAATTTGTCTCCAATTACATTTTTCACTTGAAAAGGAACTGATTTATGTATGAGAGTCATAACTCCCCTGGCTCGGGATGAAAATGAAGAGGTGAATACACTTCCCTGCCATCTACTCCTAATTCTTTTAACATCCTCCTCTATCAGATGAGTTTCTTGTAAAAACACAATTCTTGAACCCATGTCCTTTATTTTATTCATAACTTGTTTAAGTTTTTTTAAATTTTGTAGACCTCTGCAATTCCATGAAGTTAAATTAAGATTAACACTTTGGTCCATGATCAATAGAGAGTTTGGGATTACCTTGCAGTGTAAACATGCTCATACAGAGAAGCAAAAACATGAGTGGTTGAACATTCATCCTACAAACTACACACAAACAAATTTCCCCTTCCCACACTTGTGGCAAACCCCCCAAAATCAAAAGAAAAATTCTGTCTCCCGATATAGCCATCGACCGTTCCACACCCACGAGGATCAGCCTAAGCCACTCCTTCTTCATCCTCCCAATCATCCTAACTCTACTGCTTTTAATGACGTAACATTAACTCTCCTCTGTAGTTTTCCAACTTAACTCCAAAATTTTTAACAACTTTGTACATCATAGTTTGTTTTTTTTTTGTTTGTTTTGTTTTTGTTTTGTTTTTTTAATATATAATACAATCTATATTTTGTAAACTTACTATTTACTTCAAGTCAGTCAGATGCCTGTGCAAATGCTTAATTATTCTACCTTATATTTTGTTCATGCTTAGCTCCCACCAGTCTCTTCTTCTTCTTTGATCTTCTTGATGAACTCCTGCGCCTCCTCTGGGGTCTTGAAGATGTGGGTTCTGCCCTCATACGTGGTCAGCAGTCTCGCAGGATAGATTACACCATGACGAATCCCAAGGTTGCGCAGCTCCTTACGTACGGGATCAAACTGCTTCCTCAATTGCTGGATTCCTGTGGCCAAATCTGGGTAGAACCGCACCTGCTGGTCCTGGTGTTTAATCTCTCCTTTTTTAGCTCGTGCAGCGTTGAAGATCTTCATCCTGTCTCTGTTGCTAAGAAACTTCATAATTAAGGTCCTCGGCGGTCCCTTATCTCTCCGTGGGCCAATACGATGTGCTTTTTCCAGAACCACTGCTGATTGCAACTCCTCGCTGCCCAGCACCTCCGGAATCCACTTTTCCAGAAAGGAACATACGTCCCGACCTTCTGATTCCTCTGGAAGACCCACCAGCCTCAAATTATTCTGTCTCGACCGAGATTCCAAATCCAAAATATTATCTTCCAGAGATTTATTTTTTTTTTCCAAAGTGCGCACCTTTAATTGAAGACGGGTGACGTCATCTTCAGCACTAGCGAGACGGAGCTCCATCTGCGCCGTTCGTTCTACACAGTCACCCAATTCCTTTCTTATTCCTTCCAACGCTGTCATACTGAATGCACTGAGGAGCTCATTTAGCAGCAGACTACATCATCCCAGGTGCACAACCGAGAGGTTTCGTAGGTCCTTCCTACCAGCGGCTGTCAGACTGTACAACCTAAGCAGGGCTGCTCGCAGAGATAGCAAAAAGACGTAACAAACTAATAGTTTTTTGAATGCAAAAGATGCAATAGACTTACACAATGGTCCCCTCCGGCATACAACTAGGAACATACCGGTCGCTATGGAGGGTGAGAATATGTATGGGCACATAATCATACCATGTAGGATAACTAAGTAGACGGTTATGCTGTTTCATTCCATCTAGCAACAATGCTCTGCACTGTGTGTGTTTATATATTTGCATATTTATTCCATCTAGCTACAATGCTCAGCACTGGGTGTGTTTATATATTTATATATCTACATATTATTCCATCTAGCTACATTGCTCCGCACTGTGTGTGTTTATATACTTGCATATTTATTCCACCTAGCTGCAATGCTCCGTACTGTGGGTGTTTATATATTTACATATTTATTCCATCTAGCTACAATGCTCTGCACTGTGTGTTCATATATTCATATATTTATTCCATCCAGCTACAATGCTCTGCACTGTGTGTCTGTGTGTGTGTGTATATATATATATTTTATAGTAATACGTACATATGTTTATTAGCTGCTCTTGCTTGCTTGTTTTTTTTCTTGCCTTCTGATTGTTGCTCTGAGTGTTGCTATCCCTGTGCTGTTGCAATCCTGGAATTTCCCCGTTGTGGGACTAATAAAGGCTTATCTTATCTTATCTTATCTTATAATCCCATCAAATCTAGAGGAAAAGTCCGCTCTCATTGAACTCATGGCAGCCATCAGCGCATCTGCGCCATTCCCCGCAGATATCGCAGCGTTGCCAGCCTCCTCCGCCATATATGGAGTTTTGTTTACTGCGTCACAGACCTGAAAGTCCGTTAATTTGGACTGTTTCGGCGGCTCGCTTTTTCCTTTTCCTGGTTTTCCAGCCTTAGGCTTCGCCGACATATCTTCGCCCAAATGCTGGGATACGTTCTGTCCCAAATGAGAGAGTTATTTGCCGATTTTTTTTTTCCCAGGAGCAGAGCAGAGCGAGACACGTCCGTCCTACGTGGCAGCCATAACCGGAAGTCAATCCGGCCCCTTTTTATTTAAAAGATCTGATAATACCCTATTATTCTAACAGAGCACTACGTTCCCAAAATGCTGGATTACTTGTAATACCTTGAATCTCCAAAAGTACCATGGGAGGCAGAGCCTTCAGTTATCAAGCTCCTCTCCTGTGGAACCAGCTGCCAATCTGGATTTGGGAGTCAGACTCGATCTCTGTTTTTAAGAATAGGGTTAAAACCTTCCTTTTTGATATAGCCTATAATTAGGGAGGGATCATGTGCCCCTGAACCCTCCCTTAGTTATGCTGCTAATAGGTTTAGACAGCCGGGGGACCTCCAATAAGGCACTGGGCTTCACTCCTTTCTTCACTCTCAATGAAATATTTTTGCTGGTCATTAACATCTGTTTGTTCTCTCCCATAGATTGAGTCCCCATTGTGCTGTTTGCTCTCTACATGTCTGTTCTTTTCATCTTCTCTACACCCTCATCCCCCAGCCAGTCGCAGCAGATGACTGCCCCTCCCTGAGCCTTTTTCTGCTGGAGGTTTCTTCCTGTTGAAAGGGAGTTTTTCCTCTCCACCGTCGCCAAGCGCTTGCTTACAGGGGATCGCCTGATTACTGGGGTTTTTCTGCAGTTGTGGGGGTTTCTCCTACAGTTGAAAGTGCTATGAGATGACTGTTGTTGTGAAATGGTGCTACTGTATATAAATAAAGCTGAATTGAATATAAATATGAGTAAATAAATGTAAAATTTATAAGAAAAATGCTACAAATTTACAAGAAAGTCACAAATTTATGAGAAAAATGTAACGGTAGTGTATACCACTGGGTAATTGGGTAACAGGGTAACACCCACTAACACCTGCGCGCACCAGATTTTTGTGTGTAACCCTTACTAACACCCACTCACCCTACTCACTTTAGGTGTAGTACCCTTTTTGGTAGGATTGTGTTATGGCAATGTAGTTACCTTAACTTTTCTACCTGGGCAGAGGGATAATTGGGCCAGGTCAGACCGACTCTGGGTTCGTAGGAGCTTGGGAGGTGCAACAACAGATGACACTGACACACGGTGTATGGAACTTGCAACTATGTATATTATTTACAAATATGTACACATAAATAAATACACAGTGCAATAAAAGAAAACACAATCCATAAATTCAAACTTATATTTACAAAATTCACAGTCCTGTTGTTTCAGTTCCAGGTGACCAGTGGAGTCACCTCTAGCAGTTCCTAGGATTCGGGCTTCGGCTCGCCATCCAGATCTGGAGAATCCACAGTCTTGAGAATCCAGCACAAAAAACCCCCTGACCTATAAAATAGGTCAGAACACAATGAGCTTAATCTACAATCTTAGTCAAGTGCATTGGAAAGCACTTGACAAGAGAAAAAAACCCCCAGAAAAGTGTGCTAGCACAACAATTTATCACAAATTGACACACTAAACACACATAAATCACAGATACATCATTCACCATTGAATAACAATTAAGGGCAAGGGAAATAAGACCATTCCTAACCGTCACAGCTTTGAAAAATGCCCTTTTCTGATGGAAAAAGCTAGCCGAAATTAGCATCAACAATTAGCATGCTAAGCTAGCGATTAGCATTCCCATACACAATGAATGAATAGCACTCACCATACTAAGTGGCTCGTGCGTCAGGGGTTCCCGCGCTCAACGGCGTCGACAGCCTTTGTATCCCAATCTTAAAATTTAATAAATGGGGCGTTAGAATTTGCTAATACAGCAATGTCTCATTGCAGGTGTTAATTTAGGCTTACCAATCTCGAATTTTCTCCAAGGCAAAGACTGTTATCAGCACGCTAGCTCACCGTCTCTGTGAGTGATCGTCTCTCTCGGTCGGTGCCTTCTGCTGTGTCTAAGAGCGTTCTGTGGATTACGCACAGACCGAGAGAGAGAGTGCGTGACCCCATTGGCTGGCGTGACCCAGCAACGGCACAGCCATTGGTTGCTCAAAATACCAACACACATACCAGGAACCTCACCAGAAGGTTCTAGAAAATGTTCCTAACCATCTACGAATACACATCTATCTAAATATTCATACTCAAATCATCCATTCCCATTGTGAAATGGGCGCTTTTCTTTTTAAAAGCGGCATCAATATTTATAATTTAATTCATGTTAAACTATCTACTCCCATTGTGAAATGAATGTCTCCCCTTCTTCTTAAAGCGGTATCGACATTCATAATTCCATCCACCTTTTTAACACTGGGTTACAAAAAGTTGCAAGTTTACAGTAAAAAAAAGTTGAAAGTTTTTGAGAAAGTTCAAAAGTTACAAGAAAAATTTTGCAAATTTGTGGGAAAAAGTCATATTTGCAAGAAAAAAGTAACAAATTTATGAGAAAAAGTTGAAAGTTTACAATGAAAAAGTTCATGATTTATGAGACAGTTTGAAATTTTCAAGGAAAATGTATCAAATTTACAGGAAAAAAGTCAAAAATTTACAAGAAAAGAGCAAATTTATGAGAAAAAAAAGTTAAAAATAGGTAAATAGGTCAAGTCCATGTGGGCAAATACATTGGGTTCAACATGGAATCTGTGGACAAACCCATGTGGGACCCATAAGACGGCCCTTGTTAAACCTTTGATGGGGCCCACATGGGCATGCTGGCTGGGCATACTCACACACAATGACTCTCAGGTGGGTCTGCATCCAAGTTGTGCTCAAGGTCAGGGTCAAAGGTCAGGAGATCTGTGCACTCTTGGGGTGATTTCGAGCCATTAGTATTAGCTTGGCTAGATGGCATTAGGAGCTTGCCTTGGCAGGGAGGAGGTGACAATCATGACATTTCATTCATTTTTAAAGGCAAATTTAGTTAGCTTAGGCTAGATCTGAAGAGCTGAGATCTAGTCAGATAAACTAGCAATAGTGAAAAGGGAGGTAAAAGGGAAGGCAGAGGTAAATGCAGCCTTAGAGATTTAAAGAGACATGCACTGAAATCAGCTGCTCTCAGAACGGCTACAAAAGAGGAGTCACAATTATGCTGCAATAGTTAAATAACAAAAAAAAAAATTGAACAAAATATGCCACAAACCTATCGTTAACATCTCTGTGAGCTGTTAAAATGTGGAAAAAGTGCAGTCAGTGACTCCTTTGAGAACACATTATTACAGTCAAAACAAGAACATTTCTAACCAATTTTGAAATCTGTGAAATCAAAAGTAACTCATAGAATATGAGCAAATGTACTGCTGTAAAAGTACAGGCTTAAAAAAAAAATACACCTAAGTACTGTAAGAGTAAAAACTATCCTACAATAAGTCTACTCATACTTTACACTCTACACTGTGCATCTGTCTTCATTTCTGGGTATCTCACCTGTTGTTTTCACTGGTGATTCTCTTTAGTTCTGTTGTTATGCAACTACCAGTGAATCTCATTATCCCATGTCAGCAAGCACTATATTACTTGCATGCCCAGAGAAATATTAGCCCGCTGCCGGAGTCAATACACAGACCCAAACAATGCCATACAATGAGGTGGAGGTATTCAGGCTATTTTGAGAGTCATGCCGCGAAGCTGCCAGGGCAGATAGGCATGCAGAAGGCAGAGAAGCAACAGATTATGTTCTCAGAACTCCTGTGACTACTGTCATGTAAAATGAAGTGGGATTAAAGGGTAAAACCCCCCAATTTAGGTAATCCAATATGTCATTCTTTGTGTCTGGGAAAGTCCTCGCAGAATCAAAGAAAGTAGGTCTGTATGCACGCCAAATGCTTTTAGGCTTTTACGTCCATTTGTTGCCATACAGTATTCAATTGCTGCTTTTCTTTGATGATTTTTTTGTTACCACGGTTGAAATATGCAGCTGTTTTTGTGTCGCATAAAATGTAAAAGCTCCAACTTCATAAACAAGAGATCAGTAACTTCTATGATGGAAAGAGGCATTGTAAGTTCTGGACAAAGGAAATCTGCACAGAGATAGAGAACTTGCTTAAAATGAAGGCAAAGCAGCAAAGTAAACTGGAAGAATAAACATAAGTAATTTTAGATTTTTTTTTCTTATGAGGAAACTGCTTTTAATTATACAGTTGTGACTTTTCTCATAAATGTGCAACTTTACCTCATAAATTTGTGTCCAGTCTAGCATTAGCAGAGTTAGCAATTCATTCAGGGTTGTTTCTGTACTTTTTTATCCCAGTGACATGATTATATCCTTTTGTCCACTCGTACTACACACTCCTGTCCCCGATAATGCTTTTTGTTGGGCTTTTACATTCTCAACATTCATCCAGTTTGCACTTGTCAGCTCAGTTTTTCTTCACCATTGGAGCTATTAGCTAACCAGCTAACAAACCAGCTAACTTCTTGGCGGTGATGAAAGGGGAGGTTGGGGTGAACTGAGGCTCATGAGTATTTAAAGAAACATTCACTGAAAGGAGTCATTCTGATGAAGACTGATTAAATGTGTTTAAAATGACTCCACAGTTAACTCCACCCTCCCTCTTACATCACTATTGCTAATCTTAGCTGGCTGGCGAGGCTGAACCAAATAAGATGAATTTGTCTTGAGGAATGAATGAAATAAAGCATCACTGGTGGACAGGAGTGTGTGGTTTCAGTGGCTGATTGGACATGACTGGTGACTGGAGTACAGTAAGCACACAAACATTCAGCAATGAGTGAACAGTGGCCCAAACTGTCGAGCTGACGCCCCTTTTCCACTAGTACCTGCTTGGCCCTACTCACTTCGACTCAGCATGCTTTGTAGGCTTTTCTATTAGTAACTGATACTAAATTTCAGGATGAAAATCGTGCTCGCTGCAGGGTGGTTCCGACCGTACCGTGTCAAGCTGAAAATGTGACATCAAAAGACTGCAGGCCACTGATTGGTCAGGGCGTAACGTCATGAGAGTGACGTATTCTACAGAATCTTGAGCTGCCATTTGCAAAAGATTCATCTGCAAGCAAGCAAGCAAGCATCAGTATAAACAATAACGATAGAATGGCTTCATAGGAATCAACACCGTGGTCCAACAGACTTCTCTGTGCCTTTGGCTGATGAGAGCATCCAGAGAGAACTAGATGGAGCCACCCAAAATGAATTTACGGCCACTGACCGGCAAACAACGTGAGGACCTGACTACGGCAGTTGAAAAAACGTGATATAGAGGATTGTGAGTGTTGTGATATGATGTGACGTTATGCATCTTTTACGTTATTTATCCCAGCAGTGGAACACTCACTTTGAACAAACAACACTGTTGTCTCCTGTATGCAGACAATGAGCTAGCTAGTTAGCCATCAATGCTAACTCCGTGCTCTGCTTGTATTTTGCGCTTGTGTCGACAACATCTGACGAAAAAAGCTAGTGTTAATCCTGGTTAAAAAGGTGGGGTTTTTTTACATGTTGCACTTTCATGCTGTGCATGTACTTAAGTTCTGTGTATTTTCGTTCTAGAGTCTGACCAGCATCTGCTTTGACACTGGCAATGTAGCACGACGTGTGATGACCAGTAAGAAACAAGTGGCACACAGCGTTGTTTTTAGCAGTGGTGGAGAAAGTACTCAAACTTTGCTTTTTAAGTTAAAGTATATCTAAATTGCCAAAACTAAAGTAGCACAATTTCCACTTAATATGAAAGGGACTGAACTGAGATTTATTTGATTGTGGGAATATTAATTACAGAATAATTGAAAATGGGACATCCAATATTAGGCACTATTTAAGAACCACTTGTTTATTTTTTTTTGTCAGATAACTGTGTGATCCTTTGAGTTATATTCATAATTGTGTATCTTGCACTTTGGGAGTTGTTCAGTCACCATTACTTATTCTACGCAAACACTAAGGAGGCGTACACCTCATCACCACTCCCTCTACTCAGGAGATCGGATCACAACTTGGTTCATCTCCGGCCGGTGTACAAACCCCTAGTGCACAGACAACCTCCGGTCATGCGCACAGTGAAGTTATGGTCTGAGGAGGCAATGGACGCTCTAAAGGACTGTTTTGAAACCACTGCCTGGGAGCAGCTCTGTGATCCACATGGTGAGGACATCGATGGCCTCACTCACACCATCACGGACTACATCAGCTTCTGTGTGGACAACACCGTACCCACCAAGACCATACGGTGTTGCTCGAACAACAAACCCTGGATCAACCCTGAGATAAAAACACTTCTGAGAGAGCAGAAGAGGATCTTCAGGTCGGGGAACAGGGAGATGCTGAAGTCCGTACAGAGGGAGCTGAGGAGGAAGATCAGAGAAGGCAAGGACAGCTTCAGGAAGAAAATGGAGGACAAGCTGCAACAGAGCGACATCAGCGGGGTCTGGAGAAACCTCAAAACCATCTCGGGGCTCCAGAATACCTCCCCCCAGGCCACGGGGGGCAGGGAGTGGGCGAACAATCTGAACCTGTTTTTTAATAGGTTTGACCAACCGCCCTCCCCGCCGACTGCACAACAACCACTGTTGCCTCTGAAGACATCGAGTCCTGCTGCCCACACCCCACTCCACCATCATCCCCCCCCCCACTCCCAACACACAGCCCCCCAACCTGACCCTCACCTAAGACCCAGGTGAGGACGGAGCTGAGGAAGATCAAGGCGAGGATGGCGTCGGGACCAGACGGCATCAGCGCAAAGCTCCTCAAGTCCTGTGCAGACCAGCTGTGTGGGATTGTGGAGCACATCTTCAACCTGAGCCTGAAGCTGGGGAGGGTACCACAGTTGTGGAAAACAGCTTGTGTGGTACCTGTGCCAAAGACTTCCCACCCCAAAGATCTGAACAGCTACAGACCAGTGGCCCTGACGTCCCACATGATGAAGACCCTGGAGAGACTGCTCCTTGCTCACCTCCGCCCCCTGGTGGGACCAGTGATGGATCCACTTCAGTTCGCCTACCAGCATGGCATTGGGGTGGAGGATGCGGTGATCTTCCTCCTTCACCGTTCTCTGTCCCTCCTGGAGAAGCCCGGGAATGCGGTGAGGATCATGTTCTTTGACTTCTCCAGTGCTTTCAACACCATCCAACCGATGATCCTGAAGGACAAGCTGCTGTGCGCAGGGGTGGACCAGCACCTGTCATCATGGATCCTGGACTACCTCACTAAAGGGCCTTTTCCACTAGCACGCTTTAGCGCGACACGAGACGGCTCAGCACGCTTTGTACGCTTTTCCACAAGCCCCAACACGGTTTAACAGCCGCGATTCTCAGCCCCGCTCCAGGGCAGGGTACAGCAGTGCTGAGCTGTGCCGTTAACAGACTGGTCGCCGCTGATTGGTCAGGTCGTAACCGGCGCTGATTGGTCAGGTTGTAACCGCCCCTCTCCTCCTCCTCATCTACCAAATCTTCACGACCTTCTCAATAAAGTTTTTGGAAAAAAAAAAAAAAAGAATCTTCACGACCGCCTTTACTCAGCACGCAACCACTGTTGGCGGTTTATTTTCAGTGTATTGCTGTGCTATTTTCATTTATTCTCTATCAAAAATGGCTTCGCGTAATAAGGGTGTTCCATGGACCAATAAGGAGGTGCAATGTCTGCTCACTGCATTGTCAGACGAACGTATTCAGCGCGAGTTAGACGGAGCCGCCCCCAATGAAAAAATATACCGGGAGGTCTCGATATCGGAGTCCTTTAACGGTGAGTTTTAATTTTTTTTTTATTGTGCTTTTTTTCGCAAATATATTCGGTAAGACGCTCAGTTTATTTATGCAATAAAAAAGCTGTTCATTTGTGGATGGATCGCTGCTTTATTGCAGCACACTGCGGACTAAAGCTTTTATTTTAATTATTCATGTGAACAATATGCTGAAATAAGCTTATGTATTCTTGTTAAAAACTATTGTCTTTTCTGTATATATTGCACTTTCGTGCTGTATTTTATTGTGTGCATTTTCCTTGTAGAATCATCCCACGCGTCCGCCGCGACAGCCCGTCCGGATTAATTCAACTGAGCCTTCCTGAACCAGAGCTGGCAGAGACGGCTTCATTCATCCGAGTCTTGCTGACCCAGTTTGGGAAGCTGGTGTAGAGGCACTCAGTGGTCGGCGTGTATAAAATGTCGATTAACCTTCATGTTGTGTTGCAAAGTTTTTTTTTTTCTTTTAATATTTTGTATATAATAAAATGGAATTGTTCTGGAAAGTGTGGTTTGTCTGTTATAACACTGAATTATAAAACAGTATAATTACATAGAAATTCCATTGCCTAGTCTGATCAAAGTGATGCTGATCATCCTGTCAGGGGTCAACCATTGTAAAGGTAATGTAATTTTTAACTAGACCAAAAAAGAAATCTTTTTGTAAGCTTTCTGTTCTTTTTATTGAAATATCATAAAAAATTAGCACCAAGTCAAAGTAGGTACAAGTATATGTAAATTGAATGTTCTATCGGCATTCCAAATTCAGAGATTTACAATACTTTAGAAGGAGTGTAGCATCATCTAAACGGAAAATAATAATACTGTTGTTCCAAACGTTGACCTGAAGGTGAAAAACATGAATTTTTTTAATTCAGTACATCAAAAATGCCCTAGGATGTAAAAAATAATACAATTTGGTGTTGGCCAGTGTGCCACCGTCTCATTATTTAATACGAATAAAAACAAGTTTCAGCTCATTATTTCTAGGTCATTTGGCAGTTAATTCAAAACAAAAGTGACTTGTGTTGTTGCAGCTTAATTATGAGATAAAATTAATTGCGAGATAAAACCACAGAGCGAGCAAGGCAATAATCCTTGGATCCTCCATTTTTTGTCTCGTGTAAATAAGGACTCAGTCAGGTGCATAACGTCACGGGAGTGTGGCCCCGCCTCGCTGAGAATCTGCCGCCGCCCCGCTTCTAAAACCTCCTAACACAAACCATCACAGCACAAGCACAACACCGTGCTAATGGAGACAGAAGCATTCCGAGCCGTACTGAAGTGAATCGAGCCGTACCGAGGTGTGCTGGGCTAGTGGAAAACAGGCTTAACCGGCCACAGTTTGTGAGAACCCAGGACTGTGTCCCCGACACGATCATCGGTAGCATGGGGGCCCCCCAGGGAACAGTTTTGGCTCCCTTCCTGTTCACCCTTTATACTGTGGACATCTCACACAACACAACACACTGCCATCTACAGAAGTTCTCTGACGACTCTACGATTGTTGGCCTCATCTCCACTGCCGCAGGCAAGGACACCCCCTCACAGCACCAGTAAACATACAGGGAACAGACATCAAGATGGTGACATCCTACAAGTACCTGGGTGTTCATTTGAACAATAAACTAGACTGGTCACACAATACTGATGCACTCTACAACAAGAAGGGACAGCGCAGGCTGTTCCTACTGAGGAGACTCAGGTCTTTTGGTGTACAAGGGGTGCTGCTGAAGACATTCTACGACACGGTGGTGGCATCAGCCATCACTTTTGGAGTGGTCTGCTGGGGCAGTGGCGTTACAACAGCCGATAGGAAGAGACTGAACAAACTGATCAAGAAAGCTAGCTCTGTCCTGGGGCAACGCCTTGACCCAGTGGAGGAGATGGGAGAGAGAAGGATGGTGGCTAAACTGTCATCTCTGCTGGAGTCTGAGTCCCACCCTATGCAGGACATACTGAACGCACTGAGGAGCTCATTTAGCAGCAGACTACATCATCCTAGGTGTGCAACCGAGAGGTTTCGCAGGTCCTTCCTACCTACGGCTGTCAGACTGTATAATCTAAGCAGGGCTGCTCGGAGAGATAGCAAAAAAACGTGACAACCTAATAGTATTGAATGCAAAAGACGCAATAGACTTACACAGTGGTCCCCTCCGGTATACAACTAGGAAAATACCGGTCGCTACGGAGGGTGACAATATGTATGGGTACATAATCATATCATGTAGGATAACTAAGTCGACGGTTATGCTGTTCATTCCATCTAGCTACAATGCTCCGCACTGTGTGTGTTTATATATTTATATATTTATTCCATCTAGCTACAGTGCTCTGTACTGTGTGTTTATATATTTATTCCATCTAGCTACAATGCTTCGCACTATGTTTATATATTTATATATTTATTCCATCTAGCTACAACGCTCCGTACTGTGTGTTTATACTGTATATTTATATGTACATATGTCTATTCGCTGCTCTTGTTTTTTTTTTTTTTCTTGTCTTCTGATTGTTACTCTGAGTGTTGCTATCCCTGTGCTGTTGCAATCCTGGAATTTCCCCATTGTGGGACTAATAAAGGCTTATCTTATCTTATTATAATTTAGTTTATATGTGTAGTTTATAGTCTATTGTCAATAAACCCATGCAGTACTATAACAGGACACATTACAAATATTTGAGACCCATTGTAGTGCATCCTTTTATATTTTAGCAATACACATACAAAACACTGCCCACACTTGAAGCCAAACCAAAAGTGATCTCTCAAACTGCTGGATTGTTCTTAAGACAGCTTTTCCAATCTTTTAGTATTTAATTTATGTCGCTTGGTGGTAATCTTCACACATAAAACAAAAGTGGAGACAGATCTGCAAAAAGTACAAAGGTTTATTGTCAAAATTCCTAGTGCAGTACTACATGAATACATGTATAGTACATTGTTGATGTAGAGAATATACTGTATATTTATACAGTATCTACATGTATATATCCAGTAAATCCATGTATTTCTCCATGTAACCTTGTGACTGCATTATTTTAATTGCTTTTAATCCTAGATCCAGTTTGTTTTGGCTTAAAAATGCATCATTATTGTTAAATATATCTTATTATACCTAACTCAGTACTGTTTACCTGTTGAAATATATATTTTACAGCTAATTAACCCCATAACTACAATATGGCACCTGGTTATCAAGTTTTGGCAGCTGATCACTTTTTGCCATGACACCACCGACTCAGTGCTGCTGGAGCAGGTACATCCCATGATATCTCAACAGTCTGTCCATGATTTTCATACAGATCAGAGCAGTTTGTTGCACAGGAAGCTAAACGTTTCTACAGACATTCTGAAGTTCTGTAACCACTGAGCGTTTGTGAAGCTGGGGTGGCATCCCATCACTGAGAGCCTGTGTTGAACGCCCAGACCCACGGTTTGAAGCGGTAGTTTTGCCACAAGAGAGCCATCTGAAACACACACAGCATACATATTTTAGCACCTAATTGTGGTCGACCGATTATCGGCTGGGCCGATTATCGGGGCCGATATTTGGAATTTTGACGTATATCGGCATCGGCCTTTTTTTAAATCCGACGGGCCGATATCAAGAAATCAATTTAAAACTGGGTTATTTTGGCTCAGATGCAGCCGCGCCTCTCTCTCTCCTGCCACTTCTGTCTCCAGCCACCACCCACGGCGCCATCTGATTGGTTAAGTAAGCCACAGCATGTGCAAGTGGCAGAGCCAATCTGAAGCGGAAGCTGTCCTCACACACACGGTGGAAAGGAAAGTTTTTTCGTGTGGAGAACGTACGGAGAGCAAGCACACATGTCAAGGTAAACGCAGAAAACTCTCTCGAAATTGTAATAAACATCCCCGTGCTCTACATCTCACAACTACTACTAACGTTACAGTGAGTAGGAGAATAATGTAAGAGCGGAGTAAACATTAACGGCAGCTCTGCTAGCTCGTAGTACCTCCCCATATGTCTGTGAATTACTTGAAACAATGCTGTTGGTAATATCAATGTGGAAACAGTCTGTGATTGTAGAAGCCTGTGTGTGATTGTGAGAGAGAGTAAGAAATTCAATTCAGTCTTGTTTTGTTGCAGGGAAGATGCAAGGCTGACAAGCTTTTAGCATAACATTAGCTCGCCGGTCCTGCTCTAAATGCTCCGCAGACTCAATGGGAGAATGTCTTATGTAGAGAATAGTGTGAGTTTGTGTGAAAGACATGAAAAACTACAACTCACGATCACAAACGTTGCTGTGAGCTTTCTGGTCCCAAGTGAGCGAATGTTCAGTGAAATCTCTGCAATTTATGAACGCAAGAGAAGGCGTCTCACTGGAGAGCACGCTGAACAACTTTGCTTTTTGCACCACAGTCTCGTGTTGCTCAATTGGGACTACTAATTGATTTGACACTTACATTTCTGTGCAAATTTTGTTTAACTTTGTTTGCTATACTTTATAAAACCTCTGGAAGCAAGTTTTTATTTAACTTTACTAGAGATGCTGCTGAGCCCGAGAACTCCCTGCACTTTTTGTTTTTGTTTGAAGTTAAAACAATGATAAGTCATTTCAGTTGTATTGAAATTTTACTGTTTACTGTGGAAAATTTCAGGGAGCTATTTAAGTTTTTATTTAACTTTACAAGAGTTGCTGCTGAGCTTGTTAACTCCCTGTACTTTTTGTTGTGTTTGAACTTAAAACAAAGATAAGTTATATTTAAATGTTACTTTATTTACTGTGGAAACATTTCAGGGAGCTATTTAAGTTTTTATTCGAATTCTGGAGCTATTTTTCTATTTGTTTGGTTAAATAAACATGCTTTAGGCAGTTAAACGAAGTTAAGTGTTTGTATTATTCAACATTTTTACGCCAATTTTTACACTTTTACTGCAAATGAATATCGGCTCCAAATATCGGTTATCGGCCTCCTTAACTACTAATAATCAGTATCGGTATCGGTCCTGAAAAACCCATATCGGTCAATCTCTAGTACCTAATAGTGATTATTTGCCGACATTACAATGTAGTATGGTGAACTTAAAGCTGACTAAAATTAGCAATCATTAGTTTACCGTCATATGTGATCTAGTTCGTATCCTCATGTCTTTGCCTTTATGCTGCTCTATATGGCTTCCGAAAAGCTCCAGTACTTTTCCAGAGTGTTTTCTCTCGCTGCCTGTAGCCTTCTCTGGCTCTCCTTTTTTGTCTTTACTCTGACAAAAAGCCTGAGATCGAGCAGTCGCCTCGTAATCCGCCATCTTGTGTTTTGCTTGTGTCGCGTGTTTTACGTCACAGGAGTGTTGCACTGCCTTGCTGTAAAAAAAAAATCCCACCCACCTCAGGCGGTACTCTGGTGTAATGGAAACAAAAGTGAACTGAGTTGAGTAAAGCCATATCGAAGTGAATAGAGCTAAATAGGTACTAGTGGAAAAGCGGCTTAAGTGCCCAGCTGATGCTAGCCAGCTAGCACCTGCCTAGCAAAAATAGCATCTGGAAGCAACATGTATGGTCAAATGTTGGTAGATGAACAAAAATTTTGGTGGAGGGTGAATAGAATTTATAGAAAATAGGTATCAAAACCAGCCGGACAGTTAAGCTAATGCCAGGGGGGCTGTCCAACTGCCTAGCCAAGCTAATGTTAACAGTTTGATATTGCATCACGGTGAAGATACTGTATATATACTCTGTCCTGGGGCAGCGCCTTGATCCGGTGGAGGAGATAGGAGAGAGAAGGACGGTGGCTAAACTGTCATCTCTGCTGGAGTCCGAGTTCCACCCTATGCAGGACATACTGAATGCACTGAGGAGCTCATTTAGCAGCAGACTACATCATCCCAGGTGCACAACCGAGAGGTTTCGTAGGTCCTTCCTACCAATGGCTGTCAGACTGTACAACCTAAGCAGGGCTGCTTGCAGAGATAGCAAAAAGACGTAACAAACTAATAGTTTTTTGAATGCAAAAGATGCATTAGACTTACACAATGGTCCCCTCCGGCATACAACTAGGAAAATACCGGTTGCTATGGAGGGTGAGAATATGTATGGGCACATAATCATACCATGTAGGATAACTAAGTAGATGGTTATGCTGTTTCATCCCATCTAGCAACAATGCTCTGCACTGTGTGTGTTTATATATTTACATATTTATTCCATCTAGCTACAATGCTCAGCACTGGGTGTGTTTATATTTATATATCTATATATTTATTCCATCTAGCTACAATGCTCCGCACTGTGTTTTTATATATCTACATATTATTCCATCTAGCTACATTGCTCCGCACTGTGTGTGTTTATATACTTACATATTTATTCCACCTAGCTGCAATGCTCCGTACTGTGGGTGTTTATATATTTACATATTTATTCCATCTAGCTACAATGCTCTGCACTGTGTTTATATATTCATATATTTATTCCATCCAGCTACAATGCTCTGCACTGTGTGTCTCTGTGTGTGTGTATATATATATTTTATAGTAATATGTACATATGTATATTAGCTGCTCTTGCTTGCTTGTTTTTTTTTTCTTGCCTTCTGATTGTTGCTCTGAGTGTTGCTATCCCTGTGCTGTTGCAATCCTGGAATTTCCCCGTTGTGGGACTAATAAGGGCTTATCTTATCTTATCTTATATAAGCCAGGGTCAGGTGAGATATATTGACTGTGGATTACAGAACTAGATGGAAATAGGGATGTCTGTTAGGGTAAGTGAAAGAAAATAAGAATAAACTGTGGTTACTTCCTAGTAACACTGTTAGTTCACTTTTCCCTATATAACAGACAGCTAGGCTGGCCAATAATAGAACACTGGGTTGACCAAAGTATGACACAGACATTTCATTAAAACTTCTATGAATGATGTAAACATGTGGAAAAAAGTGCATCACATGTCCCTTTAATTTATTTAAACATTATCCACAGAACTTAATGAAATAAATTCAAGTGTATGTGGGAGTTGGGCATCTAGTGAGTTAGTGCTTAGAATATAGCACAGGTCCAAATAAGAATTTAGCATCTCTACCTTAAGTGCTGGGGGAGGTATTCACTCTTTGAGCACTTTCTATTTTTTTCAGCTAAAACATTTTCATTGTCAAACTTTATGTTGTCTTTTCCCTTTTTTAAGATAACCATAATGGATTTAACAGTGTATTACTGGATAAAGTAAATGAAGCTGAATGTGTTGGTTTATCATTGAGCAACTGCCTCGTCTGCTGTCCTGCTGCTTATCGCTTCATTGGATAACATTCCTCTCCCTGCACCTTCACTTTTGTGGCACATTCCTGAGATCTCCTTTATGCCATTGTCTTAGATTACTGCTAAGCTCACCATAGCCGAGCCCTTAACACATGTGCATTCTTACACTGAGACTCGGGGATTACTGGTGCGCAGCATGGTCGGGATCCTTTGTGGAATAACAAACATGAGTTGCCAAACTGGGCTCAGGCCAGCGGCACCTTGAAGCTGTTTTGTATATCAGTTAATTGTGACACATTTTTGCTCAGGTTATTACTCGAAATCATGCAGGGTTTGAACTTGGTGTGTGGCTGTTATTTAATCTGTGTTTGTGGTAGAAATTTTTTTGACAAGAAAGAACAACTTTATTGCTATGTAGGCAACTTTGTAAAATTGTTTGGCACAAACACCATACACACAAACTATACATTTGTTGGTTCAGAAACAATAGCTGTAATGAAAATGGCATTTGAGATGAATTGATTCAAATGTGTTCTGACTTGTTTTTTTTTTATTTTCTTACAAAAAACAATCTGGAATGTTTTTACCAAACTGAAGACTAAAATAGTTGTTGAATATTTTTTGCAAAAGATGGTTTTTGACCTCATATGTCATTCTTATCATGTTGCGGAAGAATAATATGCGGGGAACTGTGAGTTTTTGAGGGAGTTTATTAATCATACCGCCATCACGAGACTCACTCCAGCGCCGTGCATGCGCGCCGGAGCGAGCCCGGAGGCTCTCCTCAGCAGATACAGGCAATGCGTGTCGTCAGAAGCAGTGGTCAGAGAGAGAGTGAGCTACAGAGCATATGCAGTTTTTATACCCAGTTACAGACAATACATGAAAGGCATGGGACATTTGCATCACAGTCAGAGCAGGAAGCATGAACGTTTGCATTTGAGTCATACATATCAACCGCGGAACTGGCAGGAAGAAGCTAGACAAAGAGCGGCTGCCTATTGATCTCAATACACACATCACATTGTTCTACTAATTGCCCCAGCTGAGCGCTCTGCTTGTCCCAGTCTGTTGTGGGGGTTACCCATACACTCCCCCCCCAGAGGGCTCAGCGGGAAGCTGAGGCCTCGATAGTCCGGCTTTGGGAGCGAGCTGCGGGGGAAAGCTCGCTGCAGGCGGCGGTGGAGGGAGGGGGGGTGGGGGTAGCAAGTGCCGGCCCGGGACAGCGAAAGTGTCTGGGCCGCGCAAAAATTGCCTGTGGATCCGCGATGTTGAGTGGCTGTCCCGTTGAATGTGCGGAGGTCCACAGCAGCTGTAAGAAGAAAAAATTAGTCTCTGACTCCCCTCGCGGCCATGAAGAAAAAAATGAGCTGCAGCTGTGAGGGACTTGGCATGTTGACTTTAGGTGCGCGCGCAGTCCTAAAGTCCTCGGGGACAGCTGACGGCTGAATCCCCTTGTGCGCCGTGGCTGAGACCATTAGAAAATCCTGTGAGCGAGCTGCGTGCGTGCTTCAGGTGTGTGAGCAGCCCTGAAGGTTCTGTGTGCAGCGGCGAAGGACGATGGCAGTCTGTGTGGAGCCGGTATTGTCCCGTGCGTGGTGCGCTGTCCTCATAACCCCCCGGAGTGCGTGCGGGGTTCGGTGCATGGCAGGTCCGCTGTAGAGGCGAGTCAGGGTCAGGGAGCTTGCTGGAGATCAGCGTAGTCAGCGCCGATGGTCATCCCTGTTGAGCTGTTGCTGTAGATTGGTCATGGTGCGTTCAGGTCCACGCGCTGCGTTCTCTGTCCAGGGTGCCCGCGATGTCTAAAAAAGTCTAAAAAAGTCTAAAATTACACATTTTCAATTTTAGGCCTAAAAAAGTCTAAAATACAGGGATATTTTGCACTGTGACTCTAAAATTGAGTTTGAGTAATTTAAGACCTACGTTTCAATGCAAAATATCGATAAAGGATTAATGTTTTTTTTTTTAAAGTATTGTTCTTATGTCTTTTCCACACGGCCATTACGAGCCATTACGAGCTCAGATCACACGAGACGGCCCGCTGAATTTAAGCATTTATTTATTTATTTTCTACTCGTTTCAGTTCTGCATTTAATATGAACCCTGAGTTTGAAATAAACGTTTGAATTTAAATTTGAATATCCTGGAAGCCGCTACACATCCGGGTACTCCAGGCTCAGCCAATATTGATCCAGATCGCATAGTTTTAGAAACATCGGCCATTACGAGCTCAGATCACACGAGACGGCACGCTGAATTTAAGCATTTATTTATTTATTTTCTACTCATTTCAGTTCTGCATTTAATATGAACCCTGAGTTTGAAATAAACGTTTGAATTTGAATATCCCAAAAGCCGCTGCACATCCGGGTATTCCAGAGCACCAGAAGTCGCATTAATGGTAAGAAATACTCATCGTTGATTAGCAACAGCATAACAATGTTATTAAAAAGAATTCAGAGACTTATTGTACTTTAAAAGTGTTGAAATTACATAAAATGCACACATTTACTTGTATTTTTAGTTTTAAACATATTGTATGGCTCTCACGGAATTACATTTAAAAATACGTGGTGTTCATGGCTCTCTCAGCCAAAAAGGTTCCCGACCCCTGTTCTACATGAAATGTTGCTGTTAGTGGAACGCACAATAAAACTACAGATGTGAAACGGAAATGTACTGTCGTCACAGGATGCTGGAGCAAGCATTTTGGCTCTGGTCTGAATGAGCTGTGTGCGCGAGCAAGGCGGGAATAGTTGTGAAGTAACGTGCGAATGGCAGGAGAGAAAGCTAGCAGGACAAAACTAAAAAGATGGGCAAATGTAAATTAGTGACAGTTGGCTCTCAAGAGATGACTTTGCAGACTGGCTCAAACGCGTTCCCAACGACGACACTGAGGCGTACTGCACGTTGTGCAAAAGAACACTTAAACTCGGGACCCTGGGCGTCAGGGCACTGGAGTCACACATCAAAGCTAGCAAACACCAGGAATCAGCAAATGCAGCACGCAACTCTCATGGAATTGCTCAGTTCTGTTCGGTTGCAAGCAGCACGTCAAGAAATAATACAAATGATATTCGCAATCTAATGGGCTCGACTGAAACGATGAAGGCAGAAGTTCTGTGGGCGCTTAACACCGTGGCTAAACACCAGTCATACAGAGCTAATGACGACATCGGGGAACTGTTTCAAGCAATGTTTCCCGACTCGACAGTAGCCAAAACATTCCAATGCGGGAGAGACAAGACCGCCTATATCATCCGATTTGGAGTAGCAGAGTTCGTCAAGAAAGATTGTATCTCAAAGGTTTGCACACAGGCTTTTTTGCGACTACGTTGCAATACATGGGGTCGTTACCAGGGTTCCACTTACACCTGACTTAATGAAATCTGTCATGGCTGCCAGGTCACGGTACCGTGTGCATTTGGATGAAGAGAGGAAGAGGAAGGAGGCAGAGACACAAGGGAAGAAAAGGGCACACGCGGAGGAGCAGTTACAAGACCTGAAAGTCAAGAGGGACAGTCTGCATACAGTCATTGAGAGCCTGGGCAAAGATGCAGATGAGTTGGCAGAGCAAGCAGAGGGCAAGGCTGGGAGCAAAATGGCACAGCTCCTCTCAAAATCAAATGCTCTGAGGAGGGCTGCTAAAGACAAACTCTCCCAGCTTAAGGTTCTGGAGGACGAAATTGCCACCAAAAGTGCAGAGCTTAGAAGCATGTAAAATAATGAAAATAATGGGTGTATATATGTTCGTTTCATTGACAATAAACGTCAGTTGACCGCAATCTGGGTTTGTTCTCTCTTTTTTTTTAATACTTCGTGAAGGTCTTAAATTTAATCCATGATGGTCTAAAAAAGGTCTAAAAAAGTCTAAAATTGCACTTGTTAAAACCTGCAGACACCATGTCTGTCGGCCCTGGAGGTCGCCGTCGTGGAGAGAGGACGAGGTGCGTGCGCTCTCGTGTGGAGGAGCTGTGAGAGCGGCCGGTCCCAGCGTGGATGTGCAGATCTCAGGCGTGCAGATCTCACTATGAAGCATTCTGCAGCTTTCCCGGTCGTGGGTGATCTCCGGAGAGTTTCGCCTGGTGGTGGCTCTGCGTCGAGGTTTCCCTGTAGCAGAAGGGAGGGCAGATCATTTGCGTCAGGCTGCTGCGTTCGCTTGTCGTCGGAGAGTCACCGCCGGGGGCTGCCAGCGTGTTCTTTCTCGGGGTCACCAATGTGGCGGCATGGAATAATAAGCAGCGAACTGAGTTTTTGAGGGAGTTTATTAATCATACCGCCATCATGAGACTCACTCCAGCGCCGTGCATGCGCGCTGGAGCGAGCCCGGAGGCTCTCCTCAGCAGATACAGGCAATGCGTGTCGTCAGAAGCGGTGGTCAGAGAGAGAGTGAGCTACAGAGCATATGCAGTTTTTATACCCAGTTACAGACAATACATGAAAGGCATGGGACATTTGCATCACAGTCAGAGCAGGAAGCATGAACGTTTGCATTTGAGTCATACATATCAACCGCAGAACTGGCAGGAAGAAGCTAGACAAAGAGCGGCTGCCTATTGATCTCAATACACACGTCACATTGTTCTACTAATTGCCCCAGCTGAGCACTCTGCTTGTCCCAGTCTGTTGTGGGGGTTACCCATAATCATCCTCATTTGTGTTCAAGTGTTTATTTTTTTTAAATAAATGTGGTTTTAATTATAAAAATGGGACTGTAGGGAAGATTGAATGTTCTTATGATTGGTCATTTTTTGAGGGTGCTGTCTGTGGCGTCGTGAGTGTGGCTTGTGTGTGTGCTGCCGTACCCGCCCCTGGCGTGACGTCAGGTGGGCACGGCCCCTTGTATGTAAATAGTTCTGTGTTCTTAATAAAGGTTGTTGGGCTGTGGGTTCCCTGTATGGATGGGACTCCGACTCCTTTCTCCATACATAACATTTGGCGACGAGAATAAAAGTGGGTAATACTGAAAATATGGGAGCGTATGGACTACCTCAACCCTTGATTCCGTTTCTGGAGTACATGGGAGAGCCAGTGATCCTGTGGCCGAAGTGGCGGACCATGTTCAATGATTACATTGGGGCATTGGGCTTAAGCAGACTCGACGGGAGATGATGACAAGCGCTTCTGACCCACCATCTTGGCACGGAGGGCTGAAGAATCCTCGGTACGTTGGGTGAGACGGAGGTGTATGAGGATGCTGTTGAGCGGCTGGCTGAAGTTTTCACCGGGCAGACGAGGACCATGAAACTGAGGGTGGCGGGAGTTTTGGCGCTAAAGGAGGCTAGATTAGTTAGCTTGGAGAAGCTAATGGCCCATTCGTTGTCTATGGGCAGGTTAGTCGCAAAGCTAACTGTGCCGAAAGAGAGCTCCAGGCTACCAGCTAGGCATCGAGGTGGGATCGGGACTGTGAGGGGGTAGTTTCCGGTCACTGAAGATAGCGGGCCAGCCACGAAGCACAGAAAGGTGCAGGACCAGAGCGCTGATGAGTTTGACGGCGCAGTGTGTGACGACAGCGGAGAAGGAGAGCAGCAGCAGGAGTCATCCCCGTACCTGGAGGCTGGGCAGTGGGAGAGCGGGACCATGGAGACTGAGAGCCCTGGGGAAGAGCAGCAACAGCTGGGCATGGAGACGACGCAGCAGAGTTCCTGGGATGAGGGTGCTGAGAGCAGCGACAAGAAGCCTGGGTCGGAGGGTGACGCCGATGAGAGTGACGCTGAGAACCCTAGGGGAGAGCAGCTGGGCATGGAGACGACGCAGCAGAGCGCCTGGGACAAGGGTGCTGAGAGCAGCGATGATGAGCCTGGGTCAGAGAGTGATGTCGATGAAAGCGATGCTGTGAGCCCCGGGAGTGAACAACAGCAGCCGTGCGCCACAGAGCTCGAGCAGTGTCTCAGTACCGGAGCTCCATGCGCCTTGGACAAAGGCGGTATGGCGAGGTGCCCGAGGCAGCGAGTGGCGCTGACGAGCAGGCTTCAGTTTTCCCCAGAGTGCGGCCACAGGGGGCTGGAGTGTTTGGAGCCATGACGGCGGTGTTGAAGGTGGTCGGGAGCAAACCAATAGGCACGGAGGGACGGTGTGCCAGACAGCAGCATTGCAGGGCCAGAGGGGAGAAGCAGTTGATGGGGAGAAGAGACATTTTCGCCAGGGAGGGTGGCTTCGATCCTGGGGGCAGACGGCGGCCAGAGGCCACATGCTGCCCAGGGCCTCCGAGTCGGTTTTGTCCATGGCTGTCCAGGGACTGTGGAATAACATAAAAATGTCATGAATCCGGGTTTGGAGGCCAAACCCGATTCTGACTTATTGTTATGCTCTGACCTAGTTTCCTCCTGACAGCTCGGGCACGCCTCCTCCTCCTGTCAAGCTCCGTCAGCTGCACTGTCTGGTGTTCACACATATACATGCACACACACATGCACTTGCTCCATTCATTCTCATTTCATACACTCGCACACACCTGGTGTTAATCAGTTTGTCCCACGCATTTGCACACCGGCAGTCTCTTTCCTTGTTAGCTTCTGGAGTATTTGTGGAGTGCGTCAGAGAAAAGAGATTGTCGGGACATTCGCCTCCATACGCTGCAGCTTGGTCCCCCGCTTATGGTTTCACTCCCTACGTTATTCTCCAGCCCGTCTCTGCTACCTGTTTCATCCGTTGGTGTTTCGGCTGGCCCTGCTTCTCCTCTTCATCCACCAGGCTGCATGTTGCGCCCTGGATCAGTCCCAGCCTTGTAAGTCTTTGCCTTTCCTTCTGAGCTTTACATCCCTGCAGCACTTGGCTGCTCGCCTTTCCCTTTCCCGTGCTTTACACAGCTCTGTAGCTCGAGGCTCCATTTTTAGACCAGGCTGTTGTGCACTCGACTGGCGCCCTGTAAGTTTGGTGGCCAAATCCAATCATTGCATCCCTCCGTATATTGTGTGGTAACTGAACTGCATCTATGATTATTGGACTTGTTATTTTTGGTGAACTGAAATAAACCTGACACTCTCCACTCCTGCAGTTGGGTTTTATTCTCTCTCTCGTGCGCCGTGTTACGGCGCATGGAGGTTTGTGACAAAAAATCTCAAATGTAAATATGTATATAGCCTGCTGGTATGGATGAGGGTATGTATGGTATGGAATTATTTTATAGGTTTGTGGTAGGCTGTTTTACTACAGTTCTTTATTCCCTGTTCTCTTAGTGCATGATTCGGGTCATAAATTGGGGAGGGTCTCAATTGTGTGTGTAGTTTGCATTTTTGTAAGGGGGAGGGGAATTGTGGCATCGTGAGTGTGGCTTGTGTGTGTGCTGCCGTACCTGCCCCTGGCGTGACGTCAGGCGAGCTCGGCCCCTTGTATGTCAATAGTTCTGTGTTCTTACTAAAGGTTGTTGGGCTGTTGGTTCCCTGCATGGATGAGACTCCAACTCCTTTCTCCATAGATAACACTGCCTATGCTTGACAGACTGTGGTGGGCGTCTGGATGTTATAGCTCTGCTTAAAAGTTGCTACTGTGCACATTCTTGCCCTAAAAACACAAACTGGCAAAACCCTAAATCCAAGAATTAGAGCTTCACTTTTCTACAGTGCCCACTCTATGGTTTAAATGGGAAAAAAACACTGCTTGGTGCGTTGTGGAGAGCATGACGTTATGGAATTCTCTAAACAGATAATTGTCTGAGCTTCTTTTTTCCTCATTTTCTTGGCCAAGGGTCCAAGGCACGTCTTCAGAAGATGAACAAAATAACAAGACTCTGTAATCTCCTCCATTGTAAAGCATGTTTTGTGTGGTGGAACAGTTTAGTTTAGTTTATTGGTTTATTTGTCAGGGACCATGTTCACAGAAAACATTAAACACAGGGTAAAGATGCTCTGCAGTGTTTCCTCTGGCTTAAAGACCTTGGCGCGGTGGCAACATATTTTTCTGGGGAGGGGGGTGCAGAAAACACATGACACTGTTGTAACCGGAATATGTTAATTTTATTCTCTTTATTTCTTTTTTTTTAATTTGCACAATAACTTTGCATATGGAACTTACCATTCGAAGTACTGTACAACCGAGGCTTGAATGTTGGAATATTGGGCCATTTGGGGTCCTACCCAGACGTCCTGTGTTTGGACTTTTTACTGGTGTCATCCTTCTCTTTTTCCTCTGCTCTCACCTCTCCTGGACCCTCTGCCTGAACACTTTCCTCTCTTGGCTCCTCTCTTCTGTCTCATCTTGCCCTCTCTGAGCTCTGTCTAATTCAGGTTCTCTGTATGGTGGTATACAAACAGGTTAGAAAATATCAAGTGCCATGTAAATTAAAGGAGACAACCAAAAATTTCTAGTTAAGGGTACAAAGAGCACCCACTTAAAACTTGAGTAATGACTTCAGTCTTGAAGGTTTGAGGTTTTTCTCCAAAATTTATAACAATTTTCTTATAGTTTTCTACTTTTCTCTGTAACTTTATCTAAATTTGAAACCATTTTCCTCAAATTTGTGATTTCCTCTTATAAAATTGACTTTTCTTGTACATTTGAGACTTTATTATAAATTTGTGGATTATTTTATGGCTAATTTTTGTTTAATTTTTAAAATAAAATAATTTTTTTAATAAATTTGAAACAGACTGTGGTATTTTTTTACTTTTTCCATATAACAATTTACATTTTTGACCATAATTTTGCAGAGCCAGAACAGAACAATAATTTAACTCTGATTTCAAAGAAAAAATATTAACAAAATTGTATTTAATGAAATAAATTAACTTAAATGACCAAAGATGCAGTTATTGCTGTTATAATATTTCTATAGATCTATATATACTGTATTTTTTAGAAATCTCCTCACCACTCAGACAGCACGAAAAACCTCCCTTATTTTGAAATCCAAATGTTGGCACGTTTAGTTTGTCTGAAGGCTGCTGACAGATTAAAGTCATTGATTTCGTGAATTTCGGTCATCTTAACTTGCCAGGTACATAATAATGAACATAAATTAGTTAATTAATATTAACTCAGGTGAAGGTAAAAACATCTTTTTATTCTTGTCTGAAATAAGAAAAACAAAAGACTAATAATTAAAAAGAAGACAAAATGAATCAACTTGAGCTCCTAATCACACCTGTTAGCCAAGCGACTCTTCCATTATTGTTCCTGTTACCAGCAGGTTCAAACCATGATAAATGCCTCCGTTGCTTACATACCTCTTCTGATTTTTTTTCCCGCATTTAAAGTACTTTAATAAGCTCATGTTTCTCTCGGACAGTGACGCTCGCAGCAAGACACTCTGCCTGCTGACTGGAACACGTGGGTGGGGCACTTCTGAACTCCGCGCGGATGACAGTCATGCGCGTTGTTCGTGTGCACGCTTGCGGACAGTCATTCCCTCATATTTTTTCTTAAATTTATATTTCCTCATTGAGTGGCGGAAAAAAAATTTAAGTGTGGTGGGCCGCCACCCGGAAATGTTACCAGAAGAAACCCTGCTCTGTACCAGATTATAGCATTCTCACTAATATCCATCTGTAGTCCCTGAGGCAGGCAGGAAGATATTAAAAGAAAAACAGCACATATAGAAAGCAATTCAGGCGGGTTTCAGAAACTGTTGACCCTGAAACAAGCAGGGAGTAAGTTTAAAAGGCAAAAACATAAGCGAAATGGCACACATAAAAATTTAAGAGTCCAATTTCAAATCCCATTTAAGGGAAAGAGTCGATGCTGATAGGATTGATTACTTAAAATCCATTTTTTCGTCTCTGTGGAAAAGTCTCTGTAATTTGTTCTGGTCTTCAAAGCAGTGGGGAGCTTGTTCCATTCCACTATAGCTTTGTATGAGAAAGCTGATTGTCCAAAAGCAGTTTTACATAGGGGGATCATGCATCAATGCCACCTAGAGGAAGTCCTTGTTTCTCTGGTATTTTGTTCAGAAGTCAGGTACACAAAAGTCTTAAGAGGCAGGGGTGCATAACCATGGATAATTTTAAAAAACAACTGTGTATTTGCATACATGATCATATTTTCAAAGCATCTTGTGTTTGACAAGTATATCACAATGGTGATACTGTCGTGTGTTGTTATCCGGAATTTTGATGGATTGTTTGTACAGAGATTACAAGGGTTTCAGAGTCGCACTGTTGGCTTTTGACCAGCATAAGATGCAATAGGAGAAATATATCAAAATCATGGCATTCGGAAAGGTTTTTGATCCTTTTAGAGTAAGTGAGTTTCTGAAACATTGAAAGTTTGCAAGGTTATATTTCAGAGTGCGGCTCATCTGTTTTATGCTTTTTAAAGCTGAGCGTGGGATCTAATGTGATGCCCAAATACTTAAACTGTTACATTTTCTATATTTACTCCATTTACAGTTATATTCTGATAGTGCGTATGATTTTGTTTGTTGGTAAAGTACATGGTAGCTGTTTTCCCTACATTCAGAATGAGGCATGATTGATTAAGCCATTTTGACACTTTCTCCATTGCTATCATTACCTTGTCAGCCACTTATTTGGCCTCCTTCCCATGTGTGTAGATGACTGTGTCATCTGGATACATCTGAATTTTTATGTCATTTTCACATACTGATGGGTCATTCACTTCCAACTTTGGCCGTTAAAGTCTGTTGGGTCCCTCCTATAGGCTAATTTTAAGATCAGATTTTTATATATATATATATATATATATACACTCACCGGCCACTTTATTAGGTACACCATGCTAGTAACGGGTTGGACCCCCTTTTGCCTTCAGAACTGCCTCAATTCTTCGTGGCATAGATTCAACAAGGTGCTGGAAGCATTCCTCAGAGAGTTTGGTCCATATTGACATGATGGCATCACACAGTTGGCGCAGATTTGTCGGCTGCACATCCATGATGCGAATCTCCCATTCCACCACATCCCAAAGATGCTCTATTGGATTGGAGATCTGGTGACTGTGGAGGCCATTTGAGTACAGTGAACTCATTGTCATGTTCAAGAAACCAGTCTGAGATGATTTCAGCTTTATGACATGGCGCATTATCCTGCTGAAAGTAGCCATCAGAAGTTGGGTACATTGTGGTCATAAAGGGATGGACATGGTCAGCAACAATACTCAGGTAGGCTGTAGCATTGCAACGATGCTCAATTGGTACCAAGGGGCCCAAAGAGTGCCAAGAAAATATTCCCCACACCATTACACCACCACCACCAGCCTGAACCATTGATACAAGGCAGGATGGATCCATGCTTTCATGTTGTTGACGCCAAATTCTGACCCTACCATCCGAATGTCGCAGCAGAAATCGAGACTCATCAGACCAGGCAACGTTTTTCCAATCTTCTATTGTCCAATTTCGATGAGCTTGTGCAAATTGTAGCCTCAGTTTCCTGTTCTTAGCTGAAAGGAGTGGCACCCGGCGTGGTCTTCTGCTGCTGTAGCCCATCTGCCTCAAAGTTCGACGTACTGTGCGTTCAGAGATGCTCTTCTGCCTACCTTGGTTGTAACGGGTGGTTATTTGAGTCACTGTTGCCTTTCTATCAGCTCGAACCAGTCTGCCCATTCTCCTCTGACCTCTGGCATCAACAAGGCATTTCCGCCCACAGAACTGCCGCTCACTGGATATTTTTTCTTTTTCGGACCATTCTCTGTAAACCCTAGAGATGGTTGTGCGTGAAAATCCCAGTAGATCAGCAGTTTCTGAAATACTCAGACCAGCCCTTCTGGCACCAACAACCATGCCACGTTCAAAGTCACTCAAATCACCTTTCTTCCCCATACTGATGCTCGGTTTGAACTGCAGGAGACTGTCTTGACCATGTCTACATGCCTAAATGTACTGAGTTGCCGCCATGTGATTGGCTGATTAGAAATTAAGTGTTAACGAGCAGTTGGACAGGTGTACCTAATAAAGTGGCCGGTGAGTGTATATATATATATGTATATGTATATGTGTCTGTGTGTGTGTATATACTGTATATATGTGTGTGTCTGGGTGTCCGCGGGTCCTTAAAAAGTCTTAAATGTGTTTGTACAAAATTAAGGCCTTAATTATCCTTAAAAATTACAATTAATCCTTAAATCCGCCTTTCAAAGGTCTTAAAAATGCCACAAACACAATGAACAAAATTGCAATATTTTCTTATGTTGTACAGTGAAATCTTTGTAAAGAATTTGGCAAATTTGTAATTACTGCTCTGCATTTTAGCACCATGGAGCGGAAGTGAGCGGAACCAACAGTAATCATTCGTTTCTGGGGGGAGGGGGCTACTTTCAGGTTTACACGTTAGCAGCTTGCACTTTAGTAGCAACGTCAGTCATGGGGAAATGTAAATTTAATCTTAGCTGGATGGATAAACCGACATTTGCGGCATGGTTAAGTCCGGCTCAAGGAAATAACTATGAGGCCTGTTGTACGCTGTGCAAGAAGCTCTTTAAACTCGGCTCGATGGGAATTAAAGCTGTGGAATCGCATATGCAGAGCGAGAAGCACAAAACGGCTGCAAAAACCCGCCAACAAACGCCTGCCATTTTTCAGTACTGTTCCGTCTCATCAGTACCACAGACTTCAGCTCCATCTCCGATACCAGCAGCAACAGCAGCTCCAACCACAGCAACAGACTTCAGAGCAACCTTCGGGTCCACCGCTACACTTCAAGCAGAGGTACTGTGGTGTCTGCACACAGTAACCAAACACTAGTCCTATAACGCCAACAAAGGAGTCGGAGACATTTTCCGAGTTATGTTTACTGACTCAGAAATCGCTAAAAACTTTACGTGCGGTAAAGACAAATCAGCCTACATTTCAAAATTTGGTTTGGCTCCACACATCATTAAACTCCTCGTCACCGACGTTAACAAAGACAGCTTTACTTTGATGTTTGACGAAACCCTCAACCAAACAACTAAAACGAAGCAGCTGGACCTACATGTCCATTACTTCAAAGATGATCGAGTCCACGGAACAGCTCAGGATTTACTGCACCACTTTCAAGTAAGTAAGAACCCCACACTAAGAAATTACCAGTAATCTAGCTACGGCTTTTTTTTTCTCTCAATAGAACACTTATAAGAAAAAGTGTTATACATCGTTGATGCTTGTTATTGTTGTTGTTGTTCTGTTTAAATATATCTTGATGACATGATGTTATCATTATTGCAGTTCTGTTGTTTTAATCCTTCATAAAGAACAAATTTTATTTTTCAACTGAAAAATTAAGTGTTAAAACATTTAAAAAGAACATTTCTGAAAATGTCACATTTGTGTTCGACATTACACATGGCATTGCCATGCAGCAGGTGTGCCCATAATTTTTATGCAACTGTTATGTACTTCATTCTTTTCCTAACTGCTATTTTATTTCTACATCTTAAGCACCTTGTAACTCTGCTTGATAAATGACACTCATTTCATCCTCAGGAAGGTACTCAGCAGCTGGACTTGCAAAAGCTGTTCTCAGTCTCCATGGATGGACCCATTGTCAACTGGAAGTTCCTGGAACTGCTTCAACAAGAGCAGCGTGAGCAGTGTGGGGGGGCTCAGCTGATTGTGGTGGGGAGTTGTGGCCTCCACACTATACATAATCAAATCACTGATGTCCAGGCACAGAAGCGAAAAGCTGCAGAGGAAAACTTAAAGGAGCTTAAGAAAAAGGCAAACTCTGGTCCAGGTATCCACTAGTCTACACAGGGATGCTGATCAGCTTGCAGAAGAAGCTGAAGGAAAGACTTGAACCTTAATGGCCCAGCTCATCACAAAATCAAACACGCTGAGGAAGAGATGCAAAGAAAAACTGTGCAAATTAAAACAAGTGGAAGCAGAGCTGGAGACAAAGGCTACAGAACTCAGATCCATGCCATAATTATGGGAGTTTATTTATTTAGCCAATGCAAAGTCCTTAAGCCAAGCAGTTACCTCCTGGTTTGCTGTATGGAGGGTGTGTAATCCTCCTTCCAGTCTTTGGAGCGGGCAAGCCTCTATGATGTGTTCCATTGTTTGCTCCTCTCCACATGCGCACAGTGGGATGGGGATACTGCCCCATGTGTGAAGGCTGGCCAAGCAGGGGCCATGTCCAGTCCTGAAGTGACTAAGTGTAGACCACTGTCTCCTTGGGAGGTTGGTGCCCAGGACCTGTTGGTTGGGGTTTGTCACCAGGTGTTTGTTTGGGACCTCCTTGGTCTCCCATTCCACTTGCCAAGCTGTCTGGATGGTAAAGTCAGCTGGGGGAGGGTTTTTCCAAATCGGCCGTCTGGATGAAAGTCGGGCAGTGGGTGGGGTATAGATATCTGCATGGATTGGTAAGTGAGGAGAATCTTTAACTTTTTGGAGCATCCTTTGAGTTAATGCTGCTCGCTGGATGTGTGGAGGGGCTATGTTTGACAGTACAGAGAGCCAGCGGAGTGGTGTTGAGCGGATTGTTCCAGTTATAGTTCTCATGGTTGTGTTGAGCTGGGTGTCTACGTGGTGTGTGTAAGATGACCTGGACCAGACAGGGGAACAATATTCTGCTACAGAGTATGAAAGGGCCAGTGCTGAGGTGCGCAGGGTGGAGGCTGCCGCCCCCCATTTTGCACCAGCGAGCTTGCAGAGCAGGTTGTTTCATACCTTCACCTTAGCAGCCGTCCCCTTTAGATGTTCCTTGAAGGATAGGGTCCTATCAAGGGTCACTCCAAAGTAGGTTGGATTCGGGGCATGCTTAAGCTTGAGTCCGCTCAGGTGGATGTTTAGTTCTCTGGCAGCTTTTACATTGTGGAGCTGGAATACACTGGAGACGGTTTTTGCTGGGCTTGGTTTTAGGCGCCAGATTTTGCAGAACTGGTCCAGTTTGGCAAGATCTTCCGTGAGCACCCGTTCCAGTGGCTCAAAGTCTGGTGCTTGGAGTGCCAAACAGATGTCGTCTGCATAGATGAATTTGCGGGATTTTGTAGTGGGCTGGTCGTTTATGTAGAGGTTGAACAGAGTTGGAGCTAGAACTGAGCCTTGTGGGAGTCTGTTTTTCTGCGTTCTCCATGCACTTGTGTTCTGACCGAGGTGGCCTCTGAACCTTCGGTTGGTCAGCAAGGTTTTAATAATTGCTGTTGCCCAAGCAGGGATCGCCTTTATAAGTTTCAGGAGGAGGACTTTGTGCCAGACCGTATCATAGGCGGCTGTAAGATCGAGAAACACAGCCCCTGTCTTCAGTCTGCTCTCGAAGCCATTTTCGATGAAGGTGGTTAGGGCCAGTACTTGTTCTCCTGTACTGCGGTCCTTGCGGAAACCTGCTTGATCCGCACATAGAATTTCCTCTATTCCTGGGGAAATACGTTGCAGTATTAGGTGCTCCATGATTTTGTAAAGAACGCTGAGTAGGGAGATTGGGCGGTAGCTTGCCGGTAGTTTGTGGTCTTTGCCAGGTTTTGGAATGGCAATGACCTTTGCTGTCTGCCATTTCTTTGGGATCGAGTTTGTTTGTGTGATCCTTGTGTAGAATTGTGTCAACCAGGTTAGGGCTCGGGGGCCAAGATTTTTCATGAATTCTGGGAAGATGTTATCGTATCCTGCTGCCTTTCCACATTTCAGGCCCTGTAGGACTTTCTCCAGTTCAGCAGCCTCAAAGGGTTCAGGGTTCGTTTCTTCTGCAGGCATTTTTTGGTGTTTTTTTTTAGCTCAGTTGTAACTGCTCTTCTGGTGATTTTGTCTTGGGGTGCTTTGGCGATGGTCAGTAGGTGGGATGCAACTTGGTTGGGTGTGACAGATGCTCGGCTTTGGCTAGGGGGCTTCTGTGCAGCTCCTAGGCGACGGATGAGGCTCCAACATTTCCTGCTAGAGTGGGTAAAGCTCCGGTCAGCAACTGTCTCCTCCCATTTCTTTCGCCGGGCTGTATTTAGCGATTCAATGAGATGGTCTGCTATCTCTGGGTCCCCTGATGTTTGATAGGATTGTAGGAGGGCAGCGCTTTCTCCGTCCAAACATGGGACATAGAGGGGTCGGTAGCCTCGTGGGATTGCAGTATGGGCAGCCTTGAAGATTGCGCTGCAGAAGCGGTTGTATGCTTCATCTACAGTGATGGTGTGGAGTGGGATGGTAACAGCACTCCGGTCCAGAGTTTCACTGAATTTCTTCCAGTTGGCTTTGCGGAAGTTCCAGTGCATCTTCCTTGGGCTGTTTATGACTGGAAGTTGTAGGCCAATGTGTACAAGCAGGGGCCGGTGTTGGCTGTGTGGAAAATCATCAAGAATGAGGATCTGTGTAGGATATGGCGCCCCATTCAAAGAGCTAACCCAGCACAGGTCAGGAGAATAGTCCTTCTTCCACCTAGCAGAGTGGAGGGTTCCTCTTTGTTTGGGGTTGTATATTAAAGCAAGGTCATTTCTAGATGCCCAGTCTGAAAGTGCCTCCCCATCACTGTCCACTGCTGGGTACCCCCAGTCAGGGTGATGGCTGTTAAAGTCCCCCACATAGATGGCAGGGTGGGGTAGGGTGGGTAAGACCTGTAGATCCCAGTTGGCACTAGGGGACTTGTACACATTGACAATATGGAAGCCACCAATGGTTATGGTGTCTGAGAAATGTGTTGTTATCAGGTGATTTGCTTCAACTATGTCAGAACGCACATAGGTGGCACGTCCATGTTCAGCATGTGGAACATAGCACAGGAGGTCAAAGCCTTTGATGGTGTAGCGGCCAGTTTCCTCTGTGCCAGTATGAGTCTCTTGGAGGCAGATTACATCAATCGAATGTTGGAAGGCGAGGACTTCGATAAGGCTTCGCTTGGCTGCAGATAGGCCCTCAACGTTTATTTGTAATATGCGAAGGGCAGATCCTACCACAGAGTGCTCTCGGGGCTGTTTGCTTTCGGCTTTAGGACTGTGAATAGGATTCTTCTTTGACTTGGCACAGAGGCGTCGTCTCTTCGAATTTAGTCTGCTGGTAGGATCATTAGCTTCCCCGGGCGAGCCTGGGTACTGGCGGAGGGCGCGACGAGAACGCTGATCCATTGCCCTGAGTGAGGAGAGCATGGGAGAGCCCCTATATTCAGTTTAGAGATCTTGTTGTGTAATGTTTTTTAATGTTTGTTTTTGTCAGATGCTACAAGCACGTTTTCATATTTGTTTGAAAGATTGTCAGATCATTCAGACTGTTGCAAGTTTCCTGTGTTCTGCCTACAGAGTTGTGAGCTTGATGTTTGCTATTTTTCAGCACTTTCAGTTCCATTAAATCTGTGGACAAAACTATTTGCAGTGTGGTCACACTTTTTGCTATTTCGCAGATGAAAGGTCTTAAATTTGATTAAAGTGGCCTTAAAAATGGTTTTAAAAAGTCTTAAATTTAACTTCCTTAAACCTGCAGATACCCTGGTGTGTGTGTGTGTGTGTGTGTGTGTGTGTGTGTGTGTGTGTATATAGCCTTTTTCCACATGGTGACACAGTTCCTAGCAATCTTAATTGAATGTCTGTTTAAATATTACCCTACTGTTTTCCACTCAGATTAGGCATCCTTCTTCATAGCAACACATTTTAGCGCATGTTTCTTTACATGTTAATAAGCCACAGTTCACCTCACCCTCTCTATTTTGCTGCTTCTGAAGTGTGTGTTTGAGGCTAACGTTAGGTGGTTAGCTCCAATTATCAGAGACAGTCTGATTTAACTGGTGTAGTGAAGACCTCGTCACGACCAGAGTCCCCTAAAACAAAGACAAGACCAGACAAGGCCAAGATCAAGACAAAGATACAAAGTCAAGACCAAGACCTACGGTGGTCTTGGTCTTGACTTGGTCTTTGCCTGGCTTGGTTGTAGTCTGGACTTTGTTATAGCCACTTAAAATCTTGGGGCCCTATTTTGACAATCTATCACTATTTCCCCACACTTCACAACTTGCACCAGTGCTTTTATTAGTTTCCGTCAGTGCATTGTCTGGTTTTCTGCTGTGCACCCTCACCACTGAATTAGGAATTGACTATGTGTACGGTTTGCGCTGATAGGAGTTAACTCATTTACAGTGGGTGAGGCTTGGCGTTAAGTTTGACACATTGGTATTTAAAGTGCATTCTCTGTCAATTCACTTTTGATCTTGAAAAAGCTGGTCTGAAGTTAGCATTGTATTATCAACCTCTATTTCAGCAATGTTCAAAAGGCATGAATGCACATGCCTGCTCACACAGCAGGGCTAGAATTTCTGTGCCCATTATTTTGATGGACTGATTTTGTAAAAATCTGTCATAATCCTTTACCTGATTGATCATTCATTCATTCTGTGGTTGTCTGTTTGGGGTGTACTCCGCCTTTCGCCCAAAGATGCTGGGATTGACTCCAGCACAGCTGTTTCCTGGTTGGTCTCGACTACAACACCAGAAGTAGCTAATGTCAAATTGGCTTAATATGAGAATATAAGATGGTACATGGTACAAGAATGTACCCATGTATGAAATGATTGTCTGCAGGGTGAAAGTGAATGAAGGGAAGGAATGAATGTGTTTGTTTATAGTGAGTGACGAAGGGAGGGAGGCCTGAAATAGGCAAATGTGAGTCAGGTTTTTATATTGTGTATTTATAATATTTATAATCTTTATAATATTTATAATTGTGTATTTATAATGTATTTATAATCTTTTTTGCATTGATGTATGTGGTTATTGTTTATTCTGTTTTCATTTTTTCTTTTCCTTATCCTTTTTTCTTCTTACTTGTTTCTCCTTTCTAAAGCCCATCCAGGGACAAGAGTTACAAATTAGCTAATAGCTATACACTCTTTGTGCAACACATCAGAATGATTGTCATTTGATTAATTGTCTATGTTTATTGCACTGTCCCTGTCAAATAAACAAATAATCTAATCTAATAAAAGTCCAAATAAAAGAATACTGGGGACAGGGGTGTGTGGTTTGAGTGATCGATAGGATAGAACCAGTCCCTGAGTTATAACAAGCACAGAAATGACATTGTAATTAGTAAATGTGTGGCTCTACTAGCTGCGGATAACTGCTATTAGAGGAGGAGCTGTTTCACAGTATAATAAATTAGCTAAAATTACATCTAGGAATTCGATACATGGGCAAGTGTTGATAGATGATCTGGCTGGGATCATGGATATTTTAATGAGGTGTGATCATGGATATTTTAATGAGGCTAACCCAGGATTTACACTGACTCTGGATGCAGTACGTTGCAGATGCAGTGCGGATGACCCCTTGTGTTTGTCCCTACCAAATCCGTTTGTGTTTTGCAATGGCATGGATGAGAACAGAGTTTGAAATATAAGAATTATACAAAATAACGTGAGATTTCGAGAAAAACCTGAGTGACCAAGATGAACCGATCTCGATCACATGATGACAACAAGGAAGTTTGAGGTAGTGGCTCCCCACCTGGATTTTTAAGATAAGGTAAGATAAGATAAGCCTTTATTAGTCCCACAATGGGGAAATTCCAGGATTGCAACAGCACAGGGATAGCAACACTCAGAGCAACAATCAAAAGGCAAGAAAAAACAAGAACAGCTAGTATACATATGTACATATTATTATAAATATATATATATAGAGAGACACACAGTGCGGAGCGTTGTGGTTGGTGAATGTGCAGCAGAAAGTCTAAGCTCTCTCTCCGCGGATGCGGCGGGCCAGCTGGATGTCTTTGGGCATCATGGTGACCCTCTTGGCGTGGATGGCGCACAGGTTGGTGTCCACGAAGAGACCCACCAGGTAGGCCTCGCTGGCCTCCTGCAGAGCCATGACGGTGGAACTCTGGAAGCGCAGGTCGGTCTTGAACTCCCTCACCAGGCGCTGGAAGGGCAGCTTACAGATGAGCAGCTCCCTGGATTTCTGGTAGCGACGGATCTCTCTCAGTGCCACGGTACCGGGCCTGTAACGGTGAGGCTTCTTCACTCCGCCGGTGGCCTGAGCGCTTTTTCCGAGCAGCCTTGGTGGCTAGCTGCTTCCTGGGGGGCTTTTTCCTCCAGTAGATTTACGGGCGGTCTGCTTGGTTCTTGCCATCGCTCTTTATTATTCTGTCTTATATTTCTTGCACGCCGCCTAAACTCCAGCCTGGCACCCGCGTCGTTTTTGCTACAGTTCCTCGGTATGTCGAGTTTCTCCATTAGCACCGGGTGGCGGTTGAGTGCTAGCTAGCTCTTCCCTGCTGTATCGTCTCCTGCTGTAAACAGTGGCTCCATCTGCCGACTCGGGAGACCTTTGGGGTGATCTGTGTGTCCGTGATATATATATATAGAGTGAAAGGTGTAGAAAGAAGAAGGAAGATAAAAAAAAAAAGGCAGTTGCAAAAGGCAGCCAACTCGTGTGGCGCTGCCGGTCCGGCGGAACCGGAACCGGGAAAAAAAAAATTGGGGGGGCTAAATAAAATGTAAGTAGCCCATTAATTTTAATTCTATGAAGTGTTTGTATGTTAAGTCAAGTTTTTACCTTCTTTGACACAGTGGTGGAGGAGTAGACCTCAGAAAATAACGGCTGATCCGTAAGTCATTTTTAATGATCAAACGGCTATTAAATACCACAAGATACTGTGGAATTCCCTTGCGGATTGTATCTGGCATCCATCAAAAATAGAGTTGTTGCGTTTCATTAGTGAATCAAGTCTGATGAGCCGGATTCGTTCCGCAGTGGTCCGGACCAGGTGGGAATTAGAAAATTGATGAGAATGGGAACTATATGCTGCGGAGGCCAGATCGCAGCCGTAGTCTGTAGTCAGTGTAAATCAGCTAGCGTGTATGTGTGATTACAGGGCCATTCTGGCTAAAATAAAACAAAATAAGCCAGAATAGCACCTGGAACCAAGATGTATGATTGAATGTGGATTAATGAACAAGCTGGGGGACAATTGTAGATGTCTTGTGGGTTGATTAGATATATACTGTATATAGAGAGCAGGCAGGCATAAATAACTCAGCTAGGCTCCAGATGGTCATTGGATCTAATCCCACCTCATTAAAATGGGTAGCGATAAAGAGAAGGGGATGGCATCATTTCAGCAAGGCAGCTGTAGGCAAATCAGAATGGTTCACTGAATGAGACATAGTGAGATCAAGGCATACCCTAACCAAGTGACAGGGTTGTATGTTTTTTGGGGGGTAGCTACTCCAGATGCACATATTTACAAGCAAAAGCACTGCAAAAGTGAAAATTGTCTTCATATGTCCCCTTTAAGATCCTATTACTGGTTTTTAAGATAGTAAATTTATTTATTGCCTCTCTGTTGTGTTAATTGGGGCAGACTCCATCAAGATCAACAAGGCTGGCTGGGCAGATGCTGCTCAACATCCCAAGGTACAAACTTAAGCTCAGGTGGGGCAAAGCATATTCAGTAATTCTTCCAAAACTGGCACAGACACATCCTCATCAGCATTTCGCCAACATTAGACACTTTTCAAACTCATTTGAAAACATATTCAATTCACTGACTGCTTAACCAGGTTGAGTTGTTTTATTTCAACATTTTGTACAATACTTGAGTAAAATTTGCTTTTAAAATCTTGTAAATAATGTCCAATTAACCACCTTGGCTTTACTTGGCAAAATTTAAAGAAGGGATCGAAATCAGTCTGGGGACAGATAAAAGACATCCAAACAGGCCCTAATACAGTACAGACGTGGACAAAATTGTTGGTACCCCTCTGTTAATGAAAGAAAAACCCACAATGGTCACAGAAATAACTTGAATCTGACAAAAGTGGTATATAAAAATTCTATGAAAATTAACCAGTGAAAAGGCTTTTGAATTGTGGTTCAACAGAATTATTTTAAAAAACAAACTCATGAAACAGGCCAGGACAAAAATGATGGTACACCTAGAAAAGATTGAAAATAATGTGACCATAGGGACATGTTCAACCAAGATGTGTCCTCTAATTAACATCACAGGTGTCTACAAACTTGTAATCAGTCAGTTGGCCTATTTAAAGGGTGACAAGTTGTCACTGTGCTGTTTGTTGACATGGTGTGTACTACACTAAACATGGACCAGAGGAAGCAAAGGAGAGAGTTGTCTCAGGAGATTAGAAAGAAAATTATAGACAAGCATGTTAAATGTAAAGGCTATAAGACCATCTCCAAGCAGCTTGATGTTCCTGTGACTACAGTTGCACATATTATTCAAAAATTTAAGATCCACAGGACTGTAGCCAACCTCCCTGGACGTGGCCGCAGGAGGAGACGGATAATACGAATGGTAACAAAAGAGCCCAGAACAATCTCTAAACACATTCATGGTGAACTCCGAGGTCAAGGTACATCAGTGTCAGATCGCACCATCCGTCGTTGTTTGAGCCAAAGTGGACTGTTGAAAACAAATCATAAAAAAGCCAGACTGGAATTTGCCAAACTGCATGTTGACAAGTCACAAAGCTGGGAGAATGTCCTATGGACAGACGAGACAAAACTGGAACTTTCTGGCAAGGCACATCAGCTCTGTGGTCACAGACGCAAAAATGAAGCATAGCAAGAAAAGAACACTGTCCCTACTGCGAAACATGGAGGAGGTTCTGTTATGTTGTGGGGCTGCTTTGCTGCTTCTGGCACAGGGTGTCTTGAATCTGTGCAGGGTGCAATGAAATCTCAAGACTATCAAGGTATTCTAGAGAGAAATGTGCTGCCCGGTGTCAGACAGCTTGGTCTCAGTAAACACACAAGAATGGCTAAGAGCAAAACATTGGACTATTCTAAAGTGGCCTTCTATGAGCTCTGATCTAAATCCTATTGAACATCTGTGAAAGGAGCTGAAACATGCCGTCTGGAGAAGGCACCCTTCAAACCTGAGACAACTGGAGCAGTTTTCTCATGAGGAGTGGGCCAAAATACCTGCTGAGAGGTTCAGAAGTCTCATTGACAGTTACAGAAATCGTTTGATTGCAGTGATTGCCTCAAAAGGTTGTGCAACAAAATATTAAGTTAAGGGTACCATCATTTTTGTCCAGGCCTGTTTCATGAGTTTGTTTTTTAAAATAATTCTGTTGAACCACAATTCAAAAGCATTGTCTGATTTTCAATGGTTAATTTTCATAGAATTTTTATTTATTAACACTTTTGTCAAATTCATGTTATTTCTGTGACTATTGTGGGTTTTTCTTTCATTAACAGAGGGGTACCAACAATTTTGTCCACGTCTGTATAAGTCGACTCAATTTAAAAACAGTTTGACTTGAACAGACAGACAAAGAACACCCACACTGTGCCTGTTAACAAGAGCCTGAAAAGCAGTACAGGCCATTATTCCTGAACTTCCCTGTTGACTCTGAATGAATGTGTCTTTTTAACACAAGACAAAGTCAACGAACGTGTGTGAGGGAGGTCTGATGTTACGGGACAGTAAATCCCACACATTACACACTTTGTCTAGGTTTAAAATGAGAGCCTAACTTACACAGCAGCCATATTCTAAGCCGCCATAGACAACCTGCTGAATAATTCAAATCCATTCACGTCTGTAACTCTGCATGAATCAAAGACACCAACATGACAGGAAGCTGTTTGGATTTCCACAGCTCTTTTATCCTCCCGAGAGAAACCATGTGATGCTGTTTGCTTGGCATCTGGGCGAGTCTCTACCACTTTGTCCCGAGTCAAAATCAAAGAGAAAAAGAGGACAACCAGTAAATGGTGGGGGAAAAGCATTCCTTTTAAACGGTGGCCTGTAGCCAAAACAACTGCAGAGTGCTGCATTTTATCTGAAGACAGCTTCCAGGCTCTTCAAAGTAGAGGTTAGTTTGACTTTAATGATACTGTGCTGTTTAACCAGCAGATGGGGACATTGCCATTGACTTTATTTATACCTTAAACTGTGATTTACTCACATAATTGCACACAAATGCACAGGTCTTTAAAAAGAGGAACAATTACTGTAAATTACAGTGTTATTTATATTCTGTGGTTTCTCTTTGCATCCAGATAGTATTTGCATGGTTTGTCAGGGCTGCTCGGATTTTTTTCAATGCATAGTAATACGCCACATGATGATGGTAACTGGAAGACAGAAAAACAGACAAAAGAAAATTTCTCCACAGCTGGCGGTGAAAACAGCATATTGCTTGGCCTGATGGAATGTGCTGTTGAAAGTTGAAATTTCACAGTGTTGATACTCTAATCAAACTGAGCTATTGACAGTCTGGAGTATTTTCTGAAAAGTGTCTTCTGAAACCATATGAAATGGTACAAGCCAGGACTGTCCCATTTTTAGCACATTCCAGTGAGGGTGAAATACACTAATGCCATGATGTTGCATCCGTATGTTCGTTTGTCCATACATGTCATTTTAACTCCTATATGTATAACGACGATGACTCTTGGTGACCCTGGGTGGGTTCATAAAGCTGAAAGGAGGTACTCCATCACTGGCAATCTTGTATGATGTATTTATTTACCTGTGATTTCCCTAGTAATGGTTCTCATCTACAGTTGCTGTTCTCCATTTAACTCAGATATTCCACTGCCATCAGTGGTAGGGCTGTTTGTCTACTGTAATCATGTGACTAATGAGAAGGTGATATTAGAATTCATACGTGTACAGTATCACACAAAAGTGAGTACACCCCTCACATTTTTGTAAATATTTTATTATATCTTTTCATGGAACAGCACTGAAAATATGACACTTTGATACAATGTAAAGTAGTCAGTGTACAGCTTGTATAACAGTGTAAATTTGCTGTCCCCTCAAAATAACACAACACACAGCCATTAATGTGTAAACTACTGGCAACAAAAGTGAGTATACCCCTAGTGAAAATGTCCAAATTGTGCCCAATTAGCCATTTTCCCAGTGTCATGTGACTCATTAGTGTTACAAGGTCTCAGGTGTGAATGGGGAGCAGTTGTGTTAAATTTGGTGTTATCGCTCTCACACTCTCTCATACTGGTCACTGGAAGTTCAACACGGCACCTCATGGCAAAGAACTCTGAGGATCTGAAAAAAAGAATTGCTGCTCTACATAAAGATGGCCTAGGGTATAAGAAAGTTGCCAACACCCTGAAACTGAGCTGCAGCATGGCAGCCAAGACCATACAATGGTTTAACAGGACAGATTCCACTCAGAACAGGCCTCGCTATGGTTGACCAAAGAAGTTGAGTGCACCTGCTCAGTATCGTATCAAGAAGTTGCCTTTTGAAAATAGACGTATGGGCGCTGCCAGCACTGCTGCAGAGGTTGAAGGGGTGGGGGGTCAGCCTGTCAGTGCTCAGACCATATACCGCACACTGCATCAAATTGGTCTGCATGGCTGTCATCCCAGAAGGAAGCCCTTTTTAAAGATAATGCACAAGAAAGCCTGCAAACAGTTTGCTGAAGATAAGCAGACTAAGGACATGGATTACTGGAACCATGTCCTGTGGTCTGATGAGACCAAGATAAACTTATTTGATTCAGATAGTGTCAAATGTGTGTCGCGGCAACCAGGTGAGGAGTACAAAGACGAATGTGTCTTGCCTACAGTCAAGCATAGTGGCGGGAGTGTCGTGGTTTGGGGCTGCATGAGTGCTGTCGGCACTGGGGCGCTACAGTTCATTGAGGGAACCATGAATGCCAACATGTACTGTGACATAGTGAAGCAGAGCATGATCGGAAACTGAGCCGCAGGGCAGTATTCCAGCATGATAACCACCCCAAACACACCTCCAAGACGACCACTGCCTTGCTAAAGAAACTGAGGGTAAAGGTGATAGACTGGCCAAACTTGTCTCCAGACCTAAACCCTATTGAGCTTCTGTGGAGCATCCGCAAACGGAAAGTGGAGGAGCGCAAGGTCTCTAACACCATGATGTCGTCATGGAGGAATGGAAAAGGATTCCAGTGGCAACCTGTGAAGCTCTAGTGAGCTCCGTGCCCAAGAGAGTTAAGGAAGTGCTGGAAAATAATGGTGGCCACACAAAATATTGACACTTTGGTCACAATTTGGATATTTTCACTAGGGGTGTACTCACTTTTGTTGCCAGCGGTTTAGACACTAATGGCTGTGTGTTGTTATTTTGAGGGGACAGCAAATTTACACTGTTAAACAAACTGTACAGCGACTACTTTGCATTGTATCAAAGTGTCATATCTTCAGTGTTGTCCCATGAAAATATATAATAAAATATTTACAAAAATGTGAGGGGTTTTTGTGAGGAGCTTTCTCCGTAGGATTGCTGGACTCACCCTCAGAGATAGGGTGAGGAGCTCAGTCATCCGAGAGAGGCTCAGAGTAGAACTGCTGCTCCTCCACATTGAAAGGAGTCAGTTGAGGTGGTATGGGCATCTGATCAGGATGCCTCCTGGACGCCTCCCACTTGAGGTGTTTCGGGCACGTCCCAATGGGAGGAGACCCTGGGGCAGACCCAGGACTCCCTGGAGAGACTATGTCTCCCAGCTGGTCTGGGAACGCCTTGGTATCCTCTCTGAAGAGCAGGAGCAGGTGGCTGGGGAGAGGGAAGTCTGGCTTCTCTGCTTGAACTGCTGTCTCTGCGACCCGGACCTCAGAAAAGCGGTAGACGATGGATGGATGGATGGATGGAATGTGAGGGGTGTACTCACTTTTGTGAGATTCTGTATATGGCTCAATTTCTGCAATTTGTTATACATCAGATTCAGTCAGCCTTCACTGTTCCTAAATGCTGCTGCTCAGCTCCGGGTGGATCCACGCATGTGAGCCCACATTACCTCCAGCCTAGGCTCAGAATCCATCCATCTGTCCGTCCGTCCGTCCGTCCGTCTGTCCGTCCGTCCGTCCGTCTGTCCATCCATCCATCCATCCATCAACACCTTACATGGGAGGTAGGGTTGCACAATATATATTGGCATGCTGTCAGTATTTGCTGATAAAACATTTAAAATTCTGTTGGCTATTGGCAAAAATTAATATTTACAGCTGATAGAACAATAGACACTCTTGAGTGACGCTCTGCTGCTTTTCCCTTGGCACAGAGGATTGACTATCTCAACTATCATGGCTGCCCCCACTACAGTATGCCGAGATGCTGTAGCTCCCTGAAACAGTGCTGCATGTGGTTATTTGTTTTACTTTTTGTGGATAAATGCTGTTGAAGTATATCAAACATCTTCTACAGCAGAGAGAAATGACTGCATAATCGAGAGAATATGCTGAGTTCCCTTAACGGTACCAGCGTTTGTTCTTTGGAGATGGAGGCGCGGCTAGAGGGCTTCAGACAGACCAATGCTTCCTTGCTGTTTTCTTGCAAATGCCTGGTCCCTTGGAAACATGATTGACAAACTAAAACCGACTCTATAACCCAACCAACCACAGGAGACAGTTCTGTGATCAAGCTGGCTACACTTCAAGATCATAGACGGTGCAGTTGAGCTAGTGTGCTGCTAACTACACCAAAGCGCAGGACAGAGGAATCTGGTCAGAGCTGGGGAAGCAGAATTTGTATAAATGTGAATTACTGCTTGTTTACAAACTCTGTGGTCATCGACACTGCTCACCAGACCTGGAGCTGCTGGCAGTTTCTGCCTGCCACAGGAGTTTTCTGTTGCCGTGGTAACAGTGGTTCAGATGCTAATGCTGATTTAGCATTCAGCTGTGTGCTAGCGATCACTGACAAGTAGTGGACCCAGTTTTGACCATAAAGTTGACAGCACAACACAAGGAGATCACACCCTAGACTGTGTATATTCTAATATTATAAAGGGATACAAAGCCTCCCTCCGCTCATATATTTGCCTGAAAATACAGAACATGTTTTTATTTTAATATTAAGTTAAGGTATTGTCTCATTTTCCTTGTGGAATGTGTCTTTATATGCCAGTTAATCATCACAGTAAGACAAAGAAGATATAAATAGGTGGGGAAAAATATGTGCATACAGTATATCGGTATTGGCAATTGCAAAAACTAATTTTAAACTATTGGCATATCTATCAGCAAAAATTCTGCTATTGTGCATCCCTAGTGGGAGGCTTCCAGGAGGCATCCTAATCAGATGCCCAGGCTACCTAAGCTGCCTCCTTTTGATGTGGAGGCAGGCCTGGCAGAGAGGTTTGACAGCAAGCACCTGGTGGCTGGGTTACCACATACTCATAGCCTACTCATAGCCTACTACTTTGTAGGTCATTGAGTTTGCCAGGTCAGAAGCTTTTAGCTGTTTTCAGATTCAGGATAAAGCTTTAGAGGTGCAGTAATTTTGTGACAGTCACCCAGAAATTCAAGAATATCATACCTCTATATTATGCCTGTTCTCTCTTTGGAGAATGTTGAATCAGTGCTTAAAACATGCATTTTCTCTTTGGTGTGTTTAGATCGGTCCAAATTTTAAGTCCTCTCATTTTGAGTTTCATATTCACAAATTATGTTCTGTCATTTTGGTGTTTTTTTTTTTTTTTTAAAGTGGTGTCAATTGTAGCCTCTCTTATCCCTTTCACTTGACTTAACCGCACTTGAAAAAGTGGCCTATCCCAGCTCAAAATATTTTGGGGGCTTTGAACCCCCCCAAAATGTTCTGTAACCTCACATTATTTCTGACAAAGGATAGCCAGCATTAGAGATTGGACTTCATGGACCCCTATGGGGTAAATTCACTCATTCCGGTTGCTCTGAAACAGACAGAAAGGATGATAGAATGACAGTAAAATAAAAAAATCTATCAGTCTTCCCTAACATTGGAAAAATCATGCACAACATTGTCTTTTAAATACAAAACAAGACAGAACTGATGAGTGGAAGAGTATCACAGTGGGCTTTTATTTTTCCTAAGAGCCTTGAATGCATCACAGAAACTGACAGAAAAGAGACAGTTAATGACTTTGGCTTTTGTGGAGGGACATTTTGGGATCTCTTAAGTGACAAATGTGTCATGTAGCTCTTCAAGAATAAAAATGTCTCTGTGTTATAAAATTAACTGTAAGAACCTCCTTTGAATGATTCCAAAGTAAACACAGTTAAATGCTCTCATGCAGCGGGGATGGTCGTGCTCTGTCCCATTGCCCCATCGCCCCTCTGCCTCTGAGAAGTTAATTAAATTAAAGCAGACAAAGAGGCTGCTGGCACCAATAAAGTCCGGGTGAAATGTAAAGCCATGTGATGGACATAAACAGACACACACACAGTCTTGTGGCCAGTCAAGCATGATTTACATTTGCATAATGCCTGGCTGTTGGGCAAGCTCGCCATCGCCAAGGGATACAGCGGGCACAGTAAAGAAATGTGGCCCCTGTTTAGTGGAAAGATGTTGTGCCGTGCAAACAGGTGTGATCTCCTCACCACTGCCACCACACATAAATGCACATTTTTTGTTTAATTTTAGAGAATTTGTTCTTTACATTCTAAAGAAAATCACATCAGTAGCTTAGTAGTAATTCATAGCTTTTCTCATAAATTTGAGTGTATTTCTTGCAAATTTTTTTCCAGAAATTTGTACTTTTATTCACATAAATTTATGACAGCTTTTATTAAGTTTTTAATTTGTGATGCTTTTCTCTTAAATTTACAGCTTTTCTCATAATTTTGTGACTTCCACCATGAAATTTTAGTATTTTTAACAGAAAAATACAGGTTAAAGTGAAAGAGCTACATGTGGCTCCTGAACTACAGGTTGCAGACCCCCCCATCTTAAACTGCCCCATTATGCGTTTTGTTTCCTTTGAATTTATGTAGGATCTCTGTGTCATTATATGGTCTGTAAACTCAAACAGCCCAATGTCTGCCTGCACAGGGGTTTTCCTCTCCAACAAAATCGAGGAATACATCTCTGCCTGAAACACTTTGTATAGGTTTGGTGTTCTCTTCTGTGAGGTTTCATGTCATTATTTAACAGATCTGATACAGACCTGCCTCCTGAATAATGTAGCATACACTCAACTCAGGGAAGAAATTTGGAGCTCATATACTGTAGCTATGCTGGATCTCATTTAACTAGCTAGTTAGTGGCCGAACCATGGTTTTAGAGCTTTTCTGTGTTAAGTCTAATCACCCCTCTAGACATCTGTGATCCCAGCTCATTCATTAGTCCACAGTTGCCGATATAGCTCACATTATTTGGGCCTATTTTCTTTTTCCCCTCTCAGCGTTTATGTAATTGTATGTTGGCTGTGCCCCTGGAATCATTGGGGCACGCAAAGCCCTCCACTACAATAGGGTGGCAGTTCAAGGAGGGGATCCTGGAAGTCATTGATGATAACCAGCCCTAGTCACCATAGTCAAACACTCATAAAAATGATGCCTCAGCAAGCATCCTCAGAGTAGTCAGATGCATGGGAACTTGAAATATAAATGCTAATTTTTTTATTGATCCAAAATCCCAATCAGTATTTGGTCACTGTTTCAATAATAGTACATATGTTGGTGGAGATAAGTAAATTATCAGAATTTATGTTTTTGGATGATGAGAAGCATGAATTTTATTTTATCTGCTTTGAGAACTAGTTTATGACTAGTCAGTACAAACTGAAGATCAGAGAGACAGTGGTGGAAGAAATATATGGCAAAGAGTGCATCATTGCAGTACAATATAGAATGGTTCCATCTGCATATAAATGAATATTGAATCCTGTTATTGTTAAAGTAACATAAGTTACACATAATATAAATAAAATGAGCCCAAGGACAGATCCATGAATGATACCTTTTGGAATTTCCACAAAGTCTGAGGTACTTTTCCAATAGAAAAAGTGATTAATTGAAATTGTTTAGTAGATTCAAAAGTAGATCTTGAATGTATTCATGTGAATGAGCCCTCTGACTAGTCAGAATCTAACAAGATATTCTAAATGGAATTGCAAATATCTTTAATTAGAGTTTTGATTAGTCATAAATTAATTACAGATATTATTCTGTATCCTAGTGTTCAAACAGCTTGCCATATGTTTATACGGTTAATCAAGAAATCATAGGTGTGAGGTCACACTGCATTGAATGTAAATCCTCATCTTCCAAAAAATATTGACAATTCATTCTTTACAGAAGAGATGTTGCAGTTTTTCAACTTTTGAGGGACAGCCACACACACACACACACACACACACTTTGATCCAGCAGAGGGGATTTTGAGCCCTACATGGTGTAGGCTCATGGTTTCACACTGTTTACACCTCCCAACTTTAACATGCACGGACAGCCACACATTCTTCAGGATCACTTGGTGTTTTTTTTTTCATTGTGCTACAATACTGTGGCTTAATGAAAACGATGTTTACATAAAGCAATGTGGAAAAACTAGACAAGGAAATGGTCGGACAACAGCATTGGACTTAAAATGATGAAGCTACCACTTTAAAGCAAACATCCCTCCCTTCTTCAAAAACCTTGTAAAAGTCACGTCAAGAAGAGAAAAATAAACTTGAGGGAAATGTTAATGTCCCGTGGCCCTCCGGCTGCTCTCTGTCTGCATGCTTGACTTCCTAAAATTCCTCCCTGTGCTGGTAGACAAGAGGCAATAAATCTGTCAGGTCTGAGGTGGTTTCCATTAAGGGTCTTTAAAAAAAAAAAAATAGAGATGTTCTGTTATTTCAGAGTTGCTTCGTCAAGTAAGGAATCAGTTGCGAAGGAGCTGACCTCCTCACCTCAGCTTCTAGCTCATTAATAGTGTTCATTCATCCTCTGGGGATTGGGAAAGAATTTTCTTAAAGTAAGGCTACATTTTGCTTCCATGGGTAATTTTCTGATAAACAGATCATATTATAACTGTGATACATACTACATTATCCTGAGCAATTTGTGTAACATCATCCTCTGCACTACCAACAGTCCTAATTATTATTCAGGCTTTAGTCCATGTAGTCTGAGCAGAGATCCAGCTACAAGTACACATGTTCTCAAACCAGCTGGGATGTCTAATCACCAAAGTGTGACCAGGGTCTTCTTTGACATTGTCTTCATTTTGATCTTTCATTAGTTTTGTATCTTGCTAATTCTAGCTTTTGATTATGATCCGTATCAGCTTTTGTAGAGCATCCAGTAGCAAAGCCTCTGCCTAGCAAGATCCATGATTGGTCCAAGAAACCGTCATGGGTGTGGAACTTTCTGGAGGCTGATCAGAGCCCAGACGAGATGCCGTGGTGTAGCTTTCCTCATTGGATCATGCAAATTGCAAAAGGCCGTTGAAGTTATTTTTCAGTTTAGATGAATATTCACAGCTTTGTCATATATCACTCCCAGGTGAAGTGAATGAGGGCATTTTATTTGTTGGATTGATAAAACTAGCTTTGTCAGGTTGTTGTTAGATAAACAGTAAGTAGAAAACTTACAAAAAAAAAAGCTTTAAAACGTTAGACTTAATTTGTACATGTTATAGGTAAAATTTCGAGTTAGTTTTTTCATTGAGACAGTGGTAGCATCTTGTGACCACAGAAAATAACAGAAACAGACAACCAAAGGGAAGCTCTGATCCATTTTCGTCTTTTAATGCTGACTTTGGCAAAAGCATAAGAAAGGAAAAACGTCTCTGAACAAACAACAGCTCCTGGTATTCTCACTTTCCATGCTATGATCTCCTGACACTGGCTTTCCACGGTGTGTGTGTGTGCTTCCTTTCCCCACTTTAACAATGCAGCTCAGGAAGTATGTCAGGATAAGGGCCAGACTGCCAGGGTCCTTTTTTTTGTGTGCCTACAACTTGGTGGGACATTAGAGCACAGTCCAGTTAATCCCAGAAGAAGCTAGCTCAGTGGTCAAGAAAACCGTGGATCCGTGAAAGGGAATTACTGCGGCAGGTGTCTTCAAGAAAACTCTACCATGTCTCTCTGGCTGGTGAGTGCTGTTCAGACATGTCAGTTTAAAACCTGGGTGGTCAGGTCAGTCTAGAAGCTTTTCCCCCTGATTTTAATTTTTTTATGTGCAACCTTCATACACCCAATATTCTACCAGCCAGTGTCTAATGGTTACAGGTGATTTTTAGTTTGATTGACTGTATTGGTGGCCAGAGGTGGTTAGAATAGTCAGAAATTGTACTCAAGTAGAAATAGTGTTACCTTATGATTTTAAATACTCAAGTACATTTTTATACACCCAGCTCTAAAGACAGGACATATTGTGGTATGATGACTGTCTTTGTTCCTCCATACGTCTGTCTGTCTGTAAATATGTACAACTTGTCTGGCGAACTCCTCCCACAGTTTCCAAGCTATGGCTTTTTTATTTCACACAGTGTTTGCACATGTATTTAAGAAGTGCGCGTTGCAAGGATTTTGGTTTTGGATAATCTTTGTCAAAATACACATTTTACATCTTTGTCACTTTTTGAATGCAGTTTCAGTGGTGGTTACATGGTTTGTCCGGCTAACTCCTCCCACAGTTTTTAAACTAGGCTATTTTCATTTTACACAGTGTTTGTACATGTATAAAGATGTGCATATTATTGTCATGAATGCCCCATCAGGACAGAAAGACAGACCCATGCACTGAACTGTAGTTGTGACATTTATTGACAAAAAGAACAAAACTTCCAAAATTGTGCAGACAAGACAAAAATGCAAACAAGGTTAACATACAAGGGAGGCACTCCAGAGCTGGAATAACTCTGGAGGAGGTAAGGGAAAAACTTACTGAAGGATGAAGTCCAGTAACATCAGACAATATAATCCAATACTGCCGCAGTGAAACAATGAATTGGCAGTGCTTAAACACTGACCAGACAGATGAGCAGCAGGTGTGGGCTGAGCAGACACGTGACCTAATTTCCCAACTGCTCACAGCTGGGAAACGGACTGTGAGCAGCAAGTGGGGGTGTCTTGAGAGAGGAGGACACATAAGTGTCAATAAACCAAAATATATACAGAAAACTGACAACATAATAATAACAGACAAACAAACTCAGAAATCAATTGAGTCTGAGCTCTGAGGGAACCTTAGAGCTCAGACTCATGACAATTATGAGTATTTTGATTTGGGATCATTTTTGTCAAAATTACACATTTTACAAATTTGTCTTTTTTTTTTAATGCAATTTCAGTGGAGGTTACATGGTTTGTCCGACTAACTCCTCCTACAGTTTTCAAGCTAGGCTATAGACCTCTTGCACAATGTAGACTGACTTACTACTTCCGCATTTTGGCCTCAGCAGCGCTAGCTCCTCTTTCATTATGTTTGCCTATTCCCTGGTGTATTCTCATCAATAAATCAATTTTATCACTTATCACTTTCACTTTCTTGTCAGTAAATCAATTTTATCACTTATCACTTTCACTTATCGTTGTACATACTGGAAATAGTGTGTGGGCAGATCGTTATTTCTTTATAAAGGTCATGTTTCACATTTTGATCGTTTTTGTAACCATACAGGGCTGTTTAAGGCTGTGTATCCACCAAATGTGGTTTTTGTCGCCCGACCACCCTGAACATGTTTTTTCACCGTTTGTGCGTGGCGTTCTGGGGGAAAAAAAAAAAAAGCCTGTGCCCTGTATCCCAGCAACAGCTTGTCACTCACAGCTCAGCACTTATGCTTTTCCTATGGTCAGACTTTCTACTAATTTTTTTTTTTTTTTTTTTTTTTTTAATAGCAGTCTCTAACAATGGACAGGAAACGTATTCTAGCAGCTCTGGATGTAAAATATGATGACACGGAAAACAGGAGTCTGACACTGTTTGAAATGCTCACTCCTTCCCCATATAGTGCACTATATAGTGAATCAGCCATCTTGTACTACTGTTCAAAATCTTAACTGATAATTTCACTCACTATATAGTACACTCAAAATATCCCACAATGCATTTTGAAAAGTAGTGTACAATGGATGGTCACTACATTAGCTAATATATCCCATAATGCAATGCACAGCCAACGGAGCAGTGAGAGGAGAGCTTCACATCACAGCATAAACTACCTTAAGGTATTTACATTTTAGTTCAGCAAAAACGATTTGATTTAATATATATTTACAACAAATTACATGCAGGTATTCATTTTTTTTTACCACCGTTAGTCTGTTAGGTTTTACTGTCTCACGTGATGACGTCATTAACCGTGCCGCGAAAACAAGCCAGTAGTGTCCGAAAGCTGTTAATTTTATTGTTATATTGCGTTTACTTTATAGTCCACTATATCTAAATTCACTATATAGCGAGTAGGGAGGAAGTCAGTGAGTGAACATTCCAAACATGGCCTGAATAGAGACTATCGGCATCCCATGTCCCGCCCTTCCTTAATTCTGATTGGCTGCTTATAAGGTCTTACACTGGCCACAGTTACATGAGCAAAATTTCTTCAATCTGATTACAATTCAGATCAGAATTTTACTGTTTACATGGATCCTGAAAAAGCTGATCTTATTAGGATGTGCGTTTCCATGTGTCACACGTTTGAATGGAATAAATCATTTTGACATGCGCACGTCGACATTTTGACTTTCAAAAAATAGTAGAAGAAGAAGCAACTTCCGGTGTTAGCAAGCCCCGCTTCGTGTCGAAATTGACCTGTATTGTGCTATTCAGACTGTACTTTTGCTTCTGCTGGTCTCCGTAATTAAGCTACAAGTACATACTTCTGGATATGACGAACAGAGGGAGACAGCAGGACGATACAGACCAGTTTTGTTTTACTCCCGCTATGTTCTCCGCTAGCTGCTGCTAAGGCGGAAATACGTCACGTCGACGTGCGGCTGATGTACAGACATACGCAGTAAACATATTTTCTGCCCTATGTTCGGAATAAGTGTTTTCATGCGCACAATTTGGATTAACAAGCGGCATAACCCACCCCTGTCAATTGGAATGAAATTTTGATCCGAATGAGCATGATCGGGTTAGAATATTCAGATTGCCATGTTTACATGAAGCATTTTTATTCCGATCAGGATTTTAATCTGGTTACTTGTGTCCATGTAAACATAGCCATTGACAAGCTCAGCTGCAGTCTGAAAAGTTGAATGTTTTTCATTGCTGAGCGCTGCAACAAAAAACGGCCACCGCTCAAAGTGTGTAGACACTGGACTACATTGAGAATGAATAGAAAACTGTCACCCAGAGCGGAAAAAAACGCGTTTGGTGAGCAAGCTTTATAGTTTGCCCAGTTAGCTTAGCATAACACAGCTATCGTATTGTTTCTCTTCCATTCATGGACCTATGTAATGATAAGATAAGATAAGCCTTTATTAGTCCCACAATGGGGAAATTCCAGGATTGCAACAGCATAGGGATAGCAACACTCAGAGCAACAATCAGAAGGCAAGAAAAAACAACATCTAGTAAACATATGTCCATATTACTATAAATGTATATATATACTGTATAGACACACAGTGCAGAGCATTATGGCTGGTGAATGTGCAGCAGAAAGTCTAAGCTCTCTCTCCGCGGATGCAGCGGGCCAGCTGGAAGTCTTTGGGCATGATGGTGACCCCCTTAGCGAAGAAGAGACCCACCAGGTGGGCCTCGCTGGTCTCCTGCAGAGCCGTGACGGCGAAGCTCAGGAAACGCAGGACGGTCTTGAAGTCCTGAGCGATCTCCCTCACCAGGCGCTGGACGGGCAGCTTACGGATGAGCAGCTCCGTGGATTTCTGGCAGCGACAGATCTCTCTCAGAGCCACGGGCCTGTGACGGCGAGGCCTCTTCACTCTGCCGGTGGCCGGAGCGCCTCTCCGAGCAGCCCTGGTGGCTGGATTTAATGGATTGGTATTGTGCAAAGCACGAGCTCATTCACATTCATTTGAGCCCATGCGATGTTATTAGGAGTGAGTCAAAGTTTATTACGAGAATAAATGACACACTAGCAACTGGAAGCTAGCTAGGCTAATAATAACAGTAATGGTGACAGCAGTAACTCAGGGATTTTGGATACACAAAGTAATATTAAAACGAGTCAGGTAACAACTGGAAGTCGGACATATGTTTTGGTGAGTTTCTAAGGTCTATTACAGCCCATGCAGTGATATTTGGAATTGCAGAGACATAAACAACATGATAGCTGTTCTATGCTAAGCTAACTGGACAAAACTATTAAACAGCCCCATATGGTTACAAAAATGATCAAAATGGGAAACACGAACTTTATAAATAAAAAAACGATCTACCCACACACTATTTCCAGTATGTACAATAAGTGAAAGTGGTAACATTGATTTATTGATGACAAAGCACCGGGGAATGGGCAAATATAATGGAACAGGAACTGGAGCTGCTGGGACTGGAATGCAGAACAGCGTCACTCTATATTGTGCAAAAGGTCCATTACATTTTCTTTTCAAACAATATTTACCTCCACCAAGGAGGTTATGTAATCAGGGTGGTTTGTCTGTTTGTCCGTCCATCTGTTAGCAGGATTACGCAAAAACTACTGGATGGATTTTGATGAAATTTTCACCAGAGGTAGCCCTTGGGCCAAGGATGAACCCATAACATTTTGGTGATGATCCCAGAATGCATACCTCCACCAAGGCTCTTCTCACACCATTAGCAAGAATCCTCCAAAACAAACCCATTACATTTTGCAGGTGATCCATGAGGGATGGAAGGAGCCTTGGTGGAGGTATGCAGTCTCTGAGTGCTTTTCTAGTTGTACATGTATTAAAGATGCGCATATTGTAGAGGGATAAACTATTTTCTGATATTTTCTATAGATTTGTTCCACTTTGATTTGTAGATTGTTTGCTTTGCTAAAAGTCCTTCCAATTACATGATTATTAGTTTTTTTTTTTTTTACAGATCTACAACATATTGAATTTTGAATTTAATTTGTAATCAATTTTACAGTTGTTGGTGTGCTAGCTATGCACTATCAATAATGACTATGGACGTGCGTATAATGTATCGTGTGGTGCTCTTGTTTCATAAATGTGACTTTTTCCTCAAAATTTTTTAATTTTTTGTGTTGAATTTTATGTTAAATTAGAAAAGCACTCTGAGCGCGCAGACCTCCGGCAAGTACCTCAGTTCCCCAGAATATTGGGATTTTCCCCAAATATAATAGTCCTACATTTATTTTATCTACATTTTCAGATTCATTGACCATCAAAACATACCTTTAGCAATTGGATTGACATTGATATCTTTATTAGTTCAGTAGTTATTGACAAAAATCACTTTTTCAGTAATGGCGGTTTTCTTCTGGATATACCTCCATAGCTTTTGAAGATACAACACGTCCAATGGCACACTACTGATTCCTCAGTGTCTTGGCTATATTTTGGTGTTTGTTGTATGTTTATATGTTAATTTGTTACCTTACAGTGATGAAAATTCCAAAGATCCCCTATTATTTCCTGTTCTGGATCACAGTATCCGGATTTTTTGCAGGATCGGGATCAGTCTTTGATATTTCGTAGAACCTATTGGGATCTTATCCTGTATTTTTTTGGCAAGCGTCCTGACCATTTATTGTGGAGTTACATACACATATGCTAAAAATGGCCCTATCTTGCAATGACAAAGAATCCTTTAAAAACTTCTTGGATCCAGACGGTGATTCAAATCATTCTAATCATCTCTTCCTTGTCCCATTTCGGACTTGTCCTGAAAATTTCGTCAAAATCCGTTCATAACTTTTTGAGTTATGTTGGTAACAGACAAACAAACAAACAAACAAACCCTGGTAAAAACATAACCTCCTTGGCGGAGGTAACAAACAAAAGATGCAGCACAGGAGCTGGAAATAACTCAGAAAACTTACAGCTATAACTCACGGGGATTAACCAGAGAACACATGGGCAGCTTGACAGAACAGGACATGATGTTAATGACCCAACAATGAACTGAAAGCAAAAGGCAACATAAATAGGGAAGACACTAATCAGAGGAACATGGGACAGCTGGGAGGCAGTCAAGAGCTGAACATGAGCACACATGAGGAAGAGTGGCTATGGTTATGGAAACATGAGCTGAAGACACAAGGTAAAGAAATATGCACACAAGACTAAAATGATGACAATAAGGACAGACAGGAGATGACAAGACATGACAAACAATGATCAGGGAGCACAGGGGCCCATAATAATGATAATCAGAATAATAATGATACTGTGAAAAAGAAAAGACTAAAATGAACATAAAGCGTGGGCACAGTCCCTGTCCATGCCCTGATTATGACACTCATCCAGCTTGTGCTCAAGGTCTCGGTCCTAGACAAAGTTCAGGAGATCTAGGCACTCTCAAGGTGATTTGGTCCTGCCTGAATGAGCTACTTTGTCATTGATGGGCTGATTAAATGTTATTAAAAACAAATGACACTACTTTCTGTTGAGTTAAAAGCCATTTTACATCACTTGTCTGAAATCAAAATCACATTCAATATTTTTATCTATCAGTCAAGCCGTCGTCGTCGCCTCCTGCTCGTGTCTGAGCATAGGGTTGCTCCCGTTCCAGAAATCACTTGTGCTTGTGACGGATGTGGCTCTGTAGCCCGAGCCAGTGATGGAAGAGGCGTGGGCAGAGACCGCAGGGAAGTGACGGTGGAGGCCGCGGCTGCTGCGAGCGCTCCTTCCTTCTTCTTCGCTTCTCCTCCTCAAATACACATCTGTTTTTCTCAAAGGCTATAGTGCCATTGTGGATAGCTTCTCTTCATACCATTCTCTCCTTTGCTAGGTGTTCCCATCTGTGGATGTTGGTTTGGGCCAAGGTGGACTTTAGTTGGTCTTTATAGCGCAGTTTTGGTCTGCCTAGTGGTCTTGTTCCTGAGGTGAGTTTTCCATAGAGCAGAATTTTCGGTAGACGATTTGAATCCATTCGTTGGACATGGCCTGCCGAGCGGAGACGGTGCTGAATAATGGTAGCTTCAACACTAGGTCGTGCAGTGCGGACGAGAACTTCGGTGTTTGTTACCCGGTCTGTCCATTTGGTTTTAAGGATTTGTCTAAGCTTCGGCTGTTGGAAGTGCTCAAGACGTTTGATTTGGCGACGGTAGAGAGTCCAGGTCTCGCAGGCGTAGAGAAGGGTAGACAGAACTACAGCCCTGACAACCATGATCTTTGTTTTGATAGTCAGTGTGTGGTTGTTGAAGACTCGGCGATTAAGACGTCCAAAAGCGGAGAGAGCTGCCCTAACGCGATTCTCCACGTCCTGATCGCATGTAGGTGTCTTTGATAGAATGCTTCCTAGATAACAGAAATGGTCCACTTTTTCCAGAGGCTTTTCATCAATAGTAATGATTGTGTCAGGGAGCATGTAGCCTGGGGGTGGTTGGATGAGGGCTTTGGTCTTGTCAGTATTCACCTCCATTCCAAAACGCTCATAAGCATTATTGTAGAGGTCAGCCGTCCTCTGTAGATCTTCAGCAGTTAAGCTAGGGGCAGTGTTGTCATCTGTATACTGCAGCTCGTGGACTGTGGTGGTTAACGTTCTTGTTTTTGCTCGGAGTCGACTGAGATTGAAGAGGCCTCCGTCCATGCGATATCGTACATCAATGGAAGGGGTGTCTGGTGGGATTTCATTGAGCATTTCCGCCAGGTACAGTGAGAAGCAGGTTGGGGCTAGAACGCAGCCTTGCTTGAGTCCTCCTGTTATGGGAAAAGGGTCAGAGAGAGCTTTTTGATGGCATACTCTGCCCACCATTCCATCATGAAGTGAGCAGATCAGCATAATGAAGTAATCTGGGCAGCCAAATCTTGCCAAGACTGCCCACATAGCCGGCCGTGGGACCTTGTCGAAGGCTTTCTTTAGGTCCCAGAAGATGAGCATAAGTGGCTGTTGCTGTTCTTGACATTTCTCCTGCAGTTGTCGGGCACAGAAGATCATGTCTATTGTCCCGCGAGAAGGTCGGAAACCGCACTGTGATTCAGGAAGTAGTTCTTCTGCGATGACAAGGAGGTGGTTGAGGAGGATGCGTGCAAAGATCTTACTTGCTATGCTTAGCAGTGAGATGCCACGGTAGTTTCCACAGTTTTCTCGATCTCCCTTTTTGAAGATGGTGATAATATTTGCATCGCGGTAGTCACTAGGGACTGTCTTTGTTTCCCAGATTTTTAGGATGAGGTTCAGCAGTCGGTTCTTAAATTCCGGGCCACCATGAGTGATTAGTTCTAGTGGGATGTTGTCTGGTCCCTGTGCCTTGCCTAGTTTCATGTGCTTGATGGCTTTGTTCATTTCCTCAGAGGAGGGTGGAAGAGACATCCAGTGGCGAACAGGATGTTGTGGTGTTTTACAGAGAAGGTCGTCTGGTGTGCGCGAATGATCATTGAGAAGGCTTTCAAAGTGGGATCTCCATCGGTTTAAAATTCCCTGGGTGTCATTGATGACAGTGGAGCCATCTGCATCCTTCAGACTGCAGGCAGTTGACCTTGTAGGGCCGAAGATTTCCTTTGTTGCGGCATAAAAGCAGCGCATGTCATGTTGGTCTGCAAATCTTTGGATCTCCTCCGATTTCTGTTGCCACCAGTTGTTCTGAGCAGCGCGAATTTCTCTCTGACAGTTTGCAAGTGCTTGTTTATATTTTTGTTTGTTCTGTGTAGATGACTGGTTTTCAAAAGTGAGCCTTGCCTGACGTTTAGCTTCAACAAGGTTTGTGATGACTTCGTCATTTTCATCAAACCAGTCTTAGGTCTTCTTCTGAGAGAAACCTATTGTCTTTTCTGCAGCGTCAAGCACTGCGTCACGAAGGGTGGTCCAGTTATCTTCCACCTGTGGTGGTTCTGGAAGATCCGCGATGTTCTTTTCTATGGCTTCCTTGAAGTCTTGAGATGTTTGTGGATTGCATAGTTTTGCACAGTCAAAGCGATGATGAGGAGCGCTTGATGAGATCCGTTTTGGTGGACGACAGACTTTGATTTGGAGTCGTGAGATAAGCAATCTGTGGTCTGTCCAACAGTCATCTGCACCAGGCATGGAACGAGTGATGTGCACGTCTCTTTTGTCTCTGGCTGTAGTTAGAATGTAGTCAAGGATATGCCAGTGTTTGGATCTTGGGTGTTTCCAGGTTGTTTTTGATGAGATGGTAGCTGGAAGAGGGAGTTGGTGATGACCAGTTCATGTTCAGCACAAAGGCCAAGGAGGCCATTGGCCATTGGAGTTGCAGTTTCCAATTCCATGATGTCCGAGGACGCCTTTCCAGAGATTGTGATCTCTGCCTACTCTGGCATTAAATTCGCCCAGGATGACAAGTTTGTCCTGTCTTGGGACACTTTGGATGGTACGGTTAAGCAGGTCGTAAAAGGAGGCTTTTTCATCATCCTCTGAGGTGAGCGTTGGAGCATACACAGATATCAAGGTTAGAAATCTGTTTTGGACAAGAGGGATTCTGACTTTCATCATGCGTTCACTGATGGCCGTAGGGACGAGGTTGTGTTGGTCAACGAGTTTCGATCTTATAGCAAAGCCAACTCCGTGAATACGTGGTTCTTCAGCATTTTTCTCTTTCCAGAAAATGGTGTAGTTTGACCCTGCTTCTTCGATGTTACCTTCATCGGAATCTTGTCTCACTAAGAGCTTCCACATCGATGTTGAATCAGTCGAGCTCCTTGCAGACGAGTGCTGTTCGGCATTCTGGTCTTTCTGTGTTGCTTTTGTCAAGGAGTGTATGAATATTCCAGGCCCCGAGAGTTAGAGGCCTCTTGAGAGAGCGGAGTGTTTTCTTTGATTTTTGACTGCAGAGATGGGAAGTCCGCCAGCCGCGGTAAACTGGCCAGACTGAGATGCCGTGTCCGATGTTTACCTCACCTTTTCTAGGGGTCTCCCCAATTAGTGTGGGCTGCGGTGATCCTAAAAAGGCCAGCCCAGTCACAGATCCAGCTGCCGAAACCCTGCCGTCAGGGCTGTTCAGCAGGGAGCGACCATCTTAGATCTGCCGCCAATGTGCGGGTGCGGACTAGGAGCTTCCAGCTTTCCAGGCCTACCCCCGTCACCTGCACTTCCGTCGCCATTGGACTTTGGAAAAGGAACAAGCCATTCGCTGATGAAGCTGTTTAAGGTGGTCGTGGCTGTGCGAGGGGCCATGCACACTCACTTGACTGCCAGCCAATTCACTGCAGCTCAAGGGATTGAGACGCGCAGCTTCAGTAGAAGGCAGTTGCAGCGGGCTGCTGGGTGCTTGGTATGTCAAAGCCCACCTTTACCGCCTGCCCGCTAAGCGTTGCACTCGTCCGCCATGTCAAACAGGTGCAGTCTTACTTGACATCATCTGCCTGGCACACCGTTGGTGGCTTGTACGTAACCCAGTATGGGAGGCTATTGGATGCTACACCTTGCCCAAGGGTGACCCAGCACAGCAGCAATTAAGAGGTAGTGACATTCTCCTCAGAACCCCAGAACTCCCGGACTGGGGCCTTGCTGCCGGATGTAGTTTAACGTTGTGCCCAGGACACAGGATCGTCAAACAACTATGAGATTTTCAAATTTATGGCTAAAGCAAAGTCAGAATTTGCAATTTAAGCTGGATTTACGCACCTACGCAGTGATGCAGTACTTCGCTGCATCTCCTTAGATGGAGAGGTGCACGTCAGTGATGCAGACCGCAAGAGCTGTGATTGGTCCGTTTTGTCTTCTCCTCCACATTTGTCATCTTTGCTCCAGTCTGCTTATTCACAGCGCCGCCACTTCAAAAGTGAGTTGCATTAACAACGATCTGAATTCAAAAGAACATTGAGGAAGTTAAGGAGAAATAGAGCATTTGTATGACTCATCCTCACTCCAGTAATGATGCCTAGGTGAAAACGGAGGCATACGGTAAGCAGGCAGTGTGTGTGTGTGTGTCTGTCTGTCTGTCTGTCTGTCTGTCTGCCTGTCTGTTACCAACTTTTCAGCTGGCTCGGTCAAAATTAAGCGCAACTAAAGGCTTGTGTCATTGTAGGACCATATTTTCCCTCCTTTTAATTTGCCAGAATTTTGAGATAAGGCTTTGTTTTCGAAATAAACACAAATTTAACTCACCTTTGCCGTCAGTGGAGCTGGGAAAAAAGTAATAACGGTGTTAGGCCACTAGAGCTGGCAGTGCAACTTTTTTACAGCACATGGATGACTTCCTGTCACAGTCGATCTCTAGCTGAGAGATAAATAGAGGGTACTGGAAAAAAAAAACATATTCAGCAGCTACACCATTTATTCATCACATTGATTGTTTTCACACTGGTTTTGCTGTTTAGTTTTGCAGAGGAAGGACGAGGTATTTTCTTCCTGGAGTTTTCAGTTCATCGCTAAAAACTACAAGTCCCAAGATTCCTCGCCTAAAAAACATGGTGGACCACAGCAGACCACTGCAGCAGACCACAGCGGAGAGGTGACTAGAGCAAAAAAAAACAAAAAAAAAAAACAACCAAAACCCCAAAAAGACATGTTTTCAGAAGAACCCAAGCACAGACACAGACTCAATGAACCACAATGATCTTTATTTACAAGTGTGAATGTATGTGAGTGTGTGGGTGACTGGATGTGCGGCCAAAGTGTGCAGAGCAGGACGAGCCTGGCAACCCTGTAGAGAGAGGAGGAGACAGGGATAATAGTTCTCCGTATTAAATGGAAGAATAAACACAGAGTTAATTCTTACGGTGAAGGTAGCGATATTACTGCTCAGAAGATTAGCCAGTCCTTCACCAGTCTCCAGGATCCCGCTGACGTGAGTTGTGCTCGTGGAGATATTCACAGTGAGGAATGTCCATGTAGTGTAGAGAGTTTGGTCAGGCTGTAACCCTTGCAGCAGGAGGATGGCCAGCTCACAACTCACGGGGGTAGGATGATCCGGTCCACCGCCAGTAGCAGGAGGAGGTTCGCCAAGGGAGAGGTCCACCTGTGCACAGAGATTAGAGGAGAAAGAGGCAGGCGCAGATGATGGTAATTTCAAACCAAAGCTTACGGATGAGTTGGGGAGGCGAAGCTCCCATGCATCGAGACGCTGAGTAGAGATGAGAGAGGAAGACAAAACTTCCTGAGGACGAGAGGGGAGATTCCACCACAGCGATCTTCACCCTGGAGGAGCGTAGGTGTCTCCATCCAGATTAACGGGCAGCGCTCCTTATAAAGGCTGCCTGATGAGAGGAGCAGGTGTCCGCACAGCTGTGGGATAATTAGGAGAGAAAGCACACAGCACGGATCACCACAGTACCCCCCCCCCCCCCCCCCCCACGGGACGCCTCTCGGCGGTCGGTCCAACCTGTCGAGGTGTGTCCGGTGAAACTCCCTGACGATTTGCGGGTCCAACACAAAGGAAGAGCGCACCCACGACCTCCTCTCCGGACCATACCCTTCCCAATCCACCCGGTATTGCAGGCCACACCCCCTGCAACTGACATCCAGGATGCGTGTGACCTTGTGGGCTGTACCACCATCAACCATCACCGGCAGGGGAGGGGGCTTGGGAGGAGGGCACAGCAGGCTGGAGACAAAAGTCTTCACCTGGGAAACATGGAAGGTTGGACAAATACACAGAGAAGAGGGAACAGCTAGCCGAACAGCCACAGGGTTGATAATGTGAATAATGGTATAAGGGCCAATGAAGCGTTGAGATAGCTACTTTGATTCAGCCTTCAGATTAATGTTTTTAGTAGACAGCCATACCTGTTGTCTGACCTGGTAGGGTGGAGCCGGGTTCCTGCGGCGGTTGGCGATCCTAGTGTTGTGGTCCACTGTGCGGCGGAGGGCAGCTTTGGTAGCCTTCCAAACCTGGCAGCATCGCTTGATATGGGCCTGGACTGATGGGACGGCGATATCTACCTCCTTTTCTGGAAACGGGAGGGGGGGGGGGGGTGTAACCTAGGGATACTTCAAACTGGGAGAAACCAGTGGCCGTAGAGATGGTAGAATTGTGTGCATACTCGATCCAAGGGAGATGCGAGCTCCAAGACGCTGGATTTCGCGGCCGCCACCACACACCTCAGGGCTGCCTCTAGCTCCTGATTGGCCCGTTCACACTACCCATTGCTCTGAGGATGGTAACCAGAGGATAAGCTGACAGTGGCCCCAATGGCCTTGCAAAAGGATTGCCAAACCTGGGACACAAACTGAGGACCCCGGTCCGAAACGATGTCCACGGGGATACCATGAAGGCGGACTACGTGTAGGACAAACAGGTCAGCTGTCTCCTTGGCCGAGGGGAGTTTCCGAAGGGCGATGAAGTGGACTGCCTTGGAAAACCTATCCACAATGGTGAGTATGGTCACGTGTTTGGCCGAGGGGGGAAGACCGGTCACAAAATCCAAAGCAACGTGGGACCAGTGTCTGCTTGGGATAGGAAGAGGATGGAGTAGGCCTGAGGGAGGAGAAGAGGATGACTTGCCGGTAGCACACTGCGAGCAGGCTCGGATGAAGTTGTTCACATCCCTCCTCAATGATGGCCACCAGAAGGTCCTCTGCAGCTGGGCCACGGTGCGAGCCAAAGTGGCACATAACTTTGGACGAATGCAGCCAATCGATCACCTCACCCCGAACCGTGGAGGGAACGTACATCCGACTCGCTGGACCCCCGCCCTGGTCGGGTTCCATCTCCTTGATCTCCCAGGAGAGTATGCCAGCGATGCAGGAGGGTGGCACGATGGGGTGTGGTTCTGGCACAGACGTGTTGGGGGGGAAAACTGCCTGGAGAGTGCGTTGGGCTTGGTGTTCTTGGAACCCGGGTGGTGGGTGATGGTGAAATTGAACCTGCCGAAGAACAGGGACCAGCGAGCTTGTTGAGAGTTCAATTGTTTGGCCGACCTGAGGTACTCCAAGTTCTTGTGATCGGTCCAAACGATGAATGGCTGCGACGCACCCTCCAGCCAGTGGCGCCACTCCTCCAAGGCCAACTTAACCGCCAGCAACTCCTGGTCCCCCACATCGTAATTTCTCTCTGCTGGGGACAGGCGATGGGAGAAGAAGGCACATGGACGGACCTTGTCATCCAAAGGAGAGCACTGAGAAAGGACAGCCCCCATGCAGAAGTCCGATGCATCCACCCCCACCAAGAACTGCAGGGATGGGTCCACCTGCGTGAGAATAGGGGGAGTGAAAAACTTAGACTTGAGTTTGGAGAACGCCACTTCCGCCTCCTTAGACAAATGGAAGGGTACCTTGGTGGAGGTAAGACGGGTGAGAGGGAGAGCAATAACACTGTAATTATGAATGAAGCGTCGATAGAAATTGGCATACCCCAAGAACTGGTGCAGCTGCCTCCGGGAGGAAGGGGTAGGCCACTCCACAACAGCTTTTACCTTGTCTGGATCAGTGATAATCTTCTTGTGGGTGATGACAAACCCTAGGAAGGTGGTGAAAGCGGTGTGAAACTCACATTTCTCGGCCTTGATGTACAGCTTATTTTCCAACGGGTGCTGAAGGACCCGCCTGATGTGCACCCAATGTTCCTCTACAGAACGAGAAAAAATGAGGATATCATCCAAATACACAAACACAAAAGAGTACAAAAAGTCCCTCGGCACGTCATTAATAAGCCGCTGGAACACCGCTGGGGCGTTGGTCAATGCAAACGGCATTACCAGATTTCAAAATGGCTGCTAGGGGTGCGAAACCCCGTCTTCCACTCATCTCCTTCCTTAATGCGGACCAGGTAGTAAGCGTTGCGAATGTCCAGTTTAGTAAAAACTGTGGCCCCCTGGAGAGAGTCAAAAGCAGAGTTTATGAGGGGCAGAGTGTATTTATCCTTTACAGTGATGTTATTCAGCTCTCTAAAATCAATACAGGGCCTGAGGGAACTATCCTTCTTACCAACAAAGAAAAACCCAGCTCCCACCGCGGAAAAGGAGGGCCTGATAATACTAGAACTCAGGGACTCCTTGATGTACTTATCCATAGCCTCGCGCTCCGGGGCAGACAGGCTGTAAAGCCGGCTAGATGGTAATGGGGCCCCAGGCAGGAGGTTAATGGCACAATCATAGCGGCGGTGGGGGGGTAGGGAGAGAGCCTTAGCGTTACTGAAGACCTGCCCTAAATCATGTTATTCAGGAGGCACGGAGGAGAGATCAGACAGGGGAGTAGCAGGAGAACCAGTGGGAACAGAGGGGAAACAGGCAGCAGACTGTAAACGTGCACTCAAACAGAAAGTGCTCCATGAAATAATTCTATCCACCTGCCAATCAATCACGGGGTTGTGAAGTCTTAGCCAAGGATAACCCAGGATGACAGGAGAGGCTGAGACAGAAAACACAAAAAAACTAATATGTTCCCGATGATTCCCAGACACCAACACAAAAACGGGGGCAGTTTGTTTAGTCACCATGGCGAGCGACACCTTGGAGAGGGCGATGAGCTTCAGAGAAGTCTCCAGTTTGCAGCAGGGAAGCCCCAGCTGGGTTGCCAGACTCTCCAAAATAAAGCTCTGTTCGGCCCCTGAGTCAATGAATGCATGAGTGGATATTTCTGTGTGTTTGTGTTGAACGCGAATAGGTAGCATCGATCGTGTAAGGGATTTAGTCCTTTCTACGTCTGTTAGTCCCCCTGCCATGATGACTGGACTCCCCCTTTTGGCTGGTTAGGGCAAGTAGCGACCTTGTGCTCAGCGCTAGCACAATACATTCATAACCCGAGGTTGTGGCGGCGTTGTCGTTCCGCCAGTGGCAACTTAGATTGCCCCACCAGCATGGGCTCCTCGACCTCGGGCGTGTCAGAGGGAGGGAGGGCCAACAGAGGGGACTGAGAAGGACGGTGAGGCTGAGAGCTCGAATGGCTGGAAAGACGTTGTTCGCTAACCCGTTCCCTTAACCTGTTGTCAGTGCTGATAGCTAGGGAGATTAGCTTGCTTAATCTAGATGGCTTCTCCAGCCGGGCCAATTTATCCTGTAAACTAGGACTGAGGCTGCGAGTGAAAATACTACAAAGTGAGGCATCCTCCCACCCGACCTCTGCCGCTACCACCCGGAAATCAACAGAGTAATTAGCAACAGATTTGGCCCCCTGTCTAAGGTTAAGTAGACGGGTGGTGAGGACATTATCGCGGTCAGAGTGATCAAACACTTCAGAAAACTCTGCAACAAAACGGTCATAGGTGTAATTAGAATAGTCAGGACGGGACATAATAGCGTAAGCCCAGGCTAGAGCCCGCCCCTCCAATAAATTAACTACATAACTGATTCGGCTATGGTTAGTGGGGAAGTCCTCCAGCACCCGCTGAAACACAAGGCTGCATTGAAGTAAAAAACCCCGAGCCTCCCCTAGCTTGCCGTTAAAACGGGTGAGGGTGGGAACTGGAGTGAGCCGAGAGTGTTGCGTCGGAGGAGGGGTGGGATTGGACGACCCGGTCTGGCTCCTGGAAGCAGATGCAGCAGGCTGTGTCACGGTGAGCTGATCGAGGCATGAGTTAATTAGTGTCAGCTGGTGTAAGATCAATTGTTGTTGTTCATTTAGTTGGTCTTGTGGAGGAACAAAATAAGTTCAGGCGAGACACGGCGAGCTGAAGGTTTAAGAGTTTTATTCCTCCATCATCGTGAGACACACTGCAGCACTGTGTGCTGTGTATGCGCTGTTGTGAGTGAGCTCTCGTGAGGCATGTAAAGTCAGCTCTTTTATACAGACAAGAGAGAATGCATAGCACATTTACATATTGATATACATTTCAGTCAATACATATCAATTGCGTGATTAACTGGCACCAGACTTCCTCTGCTTGCTCTGGGGATGTATAACAATAGTCATTCACTACCATTGGTCAATACACATGATTAGCGTGACATTGGTTGGCACAAAGATGCATGCATTCAGTCCCGTCTGACTGTCTCCTGTGGTTCTTTTGGTCGTGTGTCAATTGTCCTCTGCTTCCTCCAAGTTCGCTGCTGGGTGTGAGGAAAGCTCCAGAAGAAAATCCCAGAGGAATGTCTCCCCGCTGTGTTTAGTGTCACCACAGTCTAATCGAGTCTCCATGATGTTAAACTTTTGTGCTAAAGGACTGTCTGCTGGGTCCTCTGCATGGAGACGTACTGACATGTTTTCAGAAGAACCCACCCCATACCTGTCAAGGCATACCTCATGCCTCCCTTATTGGGGGGGCTTTCACACCTGTACTAAGTACTTAAAAACTGTATTTATCGGCAGATGAAAAAAAACTGAAGCAAAAAACCCCAAACAAAAACCAAACAAACAACAACAATTGCAACATGAACTATTTCAAACATATTTATTCAAATGTACACTTATATGGACACGATCTTGAGCCATAACTTTTTGGTAATGTGAAATAATAAGCCAAGTAGCACAAAAAAAATAAATAAAAAAATAAAAAATAAATAAATTTAAAAAAATAAATTATGGGACTTCCAGTTATGGTGGCCACGTAGGAAGACGTATTTCACACTGCTCTGCTCCTGAAAATAAAATGTTTACTAAAACTCTCTTAATTGGAACAAAAACCCATCCCAGCGTTTAGGCGCGGATATGGTAAAGACCAAGGCTGGGAAATTAGGTGGAGCAAAAAGCAGTTCGACAAAACAACCTAAGTTAACAGACTTCCACGCTCGAGGCAAAACAGGGAAAACTCCATAGACTATGGCGGAGGAGGGAACCAGCGGCGGAGCGGGAACTGCTGAAGAGGGGACAAACGCAGTGCTCACTGCCATCAACTCCATGAGAACAGAGTTTTCATCTAAATTTGATGGAATTATAGCAGCGATAGAAGGAATGAGAAAGGAAATAAGCAACTGTATGGAACGAGTATCGCAGGCGGAGCTCCGAATTTCAAGCGCTGAAGATGACGTCACCAGCCTACAATCAAAGTTGCAAACACTGGAATTAAAATGGAAACATCTGGAAGATAACGTCCTGGACTTGGAATCCCGCTCGCGACGGAATAATTTGAGGCTGGTGGGCCTCCCGGAGGGAGCGGAGGGACGGGACTCATGTTCCTTTTTGGAAAAGTGGATTCCAGAAGCACTGAACAACGCAGACCTGCAGTCATCGGTCGTCTTAGAGAGCGCCCACCGAATCGGCCCACCGAGAGATAATAAGACACCACCGAGGACGCTGATTATGAAGTTCCTCAACTACAGAGAAGATGACGGTCACCAACGCGGCGCAAGCTAAAGGGGAAATTAAATACCAGGATCAACAGGTGCGGTTCTACCCAGACTTCGCCACAGGAATTCAACAATTAAGGAGGCAGTTCGACCCCGCCCGCAAAGAGCTGCGCAACCTCGGGATTCGTCACGGAGTGATTCATCCGGCAAGACTGCTGGTCACATATAAGGGTAGAACCCACATCTTCAAGACCCCTCAAGAGGCGCAGGAGCTCATTAAGCAGATTCAAAAGGAGACTGGTGGGAGCTAAGCATGAACATGACAAAGGTAGAACATTTAAGCATTTGTACAGGCATCTGATTGATCTGAAACATATAACATGTCTACAAAATACAGACTGTATTAAAAAAAAAAAGCTATGATGTACAAAGTTGCTATAAAACTTTGAAGTTATGTTGAAAAAACTACAGAAGAGAGTTAATGTCTTGTCATAAAAATAGGAGTGTCAGGGTGATTGAGAGGAGAAAGAGAGAGTGGTTTGACTGATCCTCGCAGGTGTGGAACAGTCACTAGCTATAATGGGAGGCGGAATTTTTTTGATTTTGGGGGGATCACCACGAATGTGGGGAAGGGGAATTTGTTTTTGTTTTTGTTTGGTTTGTAGGATGAATGTTCTATCATCCATGTTTTTGCTTCTCTATATGAGCATGTTCATATTGCAAGGTAATCTCAAACTCCTTATTGATCATAGATCAAAGCGTTAATCTTAATTTAACTTAATGGAATTGCAGAGGTCTACAAAATCTAAAAAAACTTAAACAAGTTATGAATAAAATAAAAGACATAGATTCAAAAATTGTATTTTTTACAAGAAACTCATCTAATAGAGGAGGATGTAAAAAGAATTAGGAGAAGATGGCAAGGTAATGTGTTCACCTCATCATTTTCATCCCGAGCTAGGGGAGTTATGATTCTCATACATAAAGCAGTCCCATTTCAAGTGAAAAATGTAATTGGAGACAAATTTGGAAGATATCTAATCATCCAAGGATCTTTGTTATTACAAAATATAAATCTGGTGAACTTATATGGCCCCAATATTGATGATCAAAACTTCTTTGTTAATTTATTCCTTACTTTATCATCACTTACAGGGCAACATATAATAGCAGGGGATTTTAATTGTACATTGAATCCCAGTATAGACAGATCAACAGGACTGGACTGTACGCACAATGGATGTAGGATGACCATTAATCATTTTATGAAAGAATTGAGATTGCTAGATATATGGAGAGAAATGAAACCACAAGTCAAAGCCTATTCTTGTTATTCTAATACCTATAAGACATTCTCATGTATTGACTACTTTTTGATCTCTACAGAATTAAGGTCCAAGATTCAAAATTGTTTCTATGATAACATTGTGATATCTGATCATGCACCCTGCTGTCTAATATATATAGATAAGAAATTGACAAAGGATCCAGGTAGGTGGCATTTTCAGCATAAATGGCTTCAGGATGAGGAATTTGTTAAGTACATAGAAAAACAGATAGATGAGTTCTTTGATATTAATACTACACAAACAACGGAATGTATAAAGTGGGAGGCTTTCAAAGCTTTTATTAGGGGGCATATTATTAGTTATACAGGTTCAAAATCTAAGAAGACTCGAGAGGAGAGAGTCCAATTGGAACATAAAACAAAAATTCTTCAAGAAAAGGTGTATGCAGGAAGTAACCCACAGTTAGAGAACGAATTACTGATTCTGAGAGCTGAATATGATAAAAAATCAGCAAATAGAGCTACCTCGAGTCTTCTAAGATTGAAGCAAACTTTTTATGAACAAGGTGAAAAATCAGGAAAATTATTGGCATGGCAGATTAAACAATTAGAATTTAAAACACCAATTACCAGTATTATAAGTAATGGACAGGTAGTTATAGATCCTTTAGAAATTAATAGTGCCTTTAGAGATTATTATGGAAAACTATATGATACAAAAAATGAAACTGACTTAACAAAACTAAATAGGTTTTTGGGTGGATTATCTATACCGTGTAAAACAGGGAGATACTGGAGTCTAAAATTAGTCAAGAAGAAGTTGGGCAAGCCATTGATAATATGAAATCAGGAAAAAGAGCAGGACCAGATGGTCTTCCAGTTGACCTCTATAAAAAATTTAAGAATAAATTAATAAAACCACTTTTGGAAATGGTTTTAGAAGCATTTCAAAATGGTAATTTACCACCATACATGAATAATGCCTTAATTATACTGTTGTCAAAACCAGGTAAACCCCTTAATAAATGTGAAAACATTTAAATGCTGATCTTAAAATAATCTGTAAAATTTTAGCAAAACGACTACAAGAAATATTACCAAATATTATTAACAGAGATCAGAATGGCTTTATAAAGGGAAGACAAGGCTTCCATAATGTAAGAAGACTATTTAATATTATTTATTCCAATAAAGAAGCACCGGATACAGCTCTCCTATCATTGGATGCCGAAAAGGCCTTTGATAGGGTCGAATGGCCCTATCTTTTTGAAGTCCTACAAAGGTTTGGACTTGGAAATAATTTCATAAAATGGGTCCAGATAATATACAATAATGCTACAGCAGAAATCCTAACAAACGGCAATATCTCAAAATCAATAAAAATCAATAGAGGATGTCGACAAGGCTGTCCACTTTCACCTTTACTGTTTACTATGGCAATTGAACCTTTAGCGATGGCAGTACGTTTACATCCACAAATATATGGAATTAAAGTAGGACCAACAGAACATAAAATCTCCCTGTATGCTGATGACATAATTTTGTTTTTGTCGAATTTTAAAAAATCAATTCCGACCTTGTTAAATTTAATAAAGAACTTTGGGGAAATATCAGGATATAAAATAAATAAAACAAAATCTTCAATATTAATGCTAAATGAGACCCAGAGAAATCACCCAGCTCCTGAGGTAAATCAATTCAATGTTGTAAATCAGTTTAAATATTTAGGAATTCAAATTTTGCCTAAGCTAGAATCAGTCGCCAATGCCAATTATGAAGCCTTAATGACAGATATTAATGAGTTACTTCAGAGATGGATGTCACTACCAATGTCGATGATCGGGAGAATTAATATACTTAAGTAATATCTTACCAAAAATACTTTATTTATTTCAAAACATTCCTTTACCACCACCTTCAGATCTATTCTCAAAAATTAAAAAAAAGTTAGTGGAATTTATATGGAACAATAGGAAGGCTAGATTACGTTTGTCCTTACTATATTTACCATTTGATCGTGGAGGTCTGAAATGTCCAAACTTTATGTTGTAGTACTGGTCAGCACAACTGAGGTCTATGACATATTATTTTTCATCAAATGATCCTCTTCACTGGACTGAAATGGAATCATACAATTTACCTTTACCTCTTCCCTTATTCATATACTCAGACTCGGCTAAAAAAATTACAGAAACAAGTTAAAAATCCAATTGTAAAGCACATGATCAAAATATGGTGTGAAACCAAAAAATATTTAAAAGAACCACACTTACTGTCACAATTTAGCCCAATATGGGGTAGTCAATATTTTACACCAGGGAGAGCGGATGCTGTATTTCAAGTATGGAATTTAAAAGGGATTCAAAAGATTCAAGACTTATATTTGTCACGTTCAGATAACATAATGTCTTTTGAAGAACTGAGGATTAAATTCAATCTTAATAGAACACATTTTTTTAAATATCTTCAGCTTAGAAATTTTATTCGATCAAATCAAAATAATGCTCTCACCCGACCTACTTATTCATCCTTGGAAAAAATTTTGACGAAAGCTAGTAAGAGAAAGGGTATTATTTCAGAGTTTTATAACTCATTGACACTGTTCTCAAGTGAAAACTCACAGAAAAGACTGAATTATTGGAAAGAAGACCTGCAAATTGAAATTTCAGAGGAACAATGGGAAATGGCTTGTGCAGAAGCTCAAACCAAATCAATAAATGTACGTCTTAAACTGATACATTTTAAATGGTTAATGCGGATGTATGTTACACCAGTGGAGTTAAATAGATATAACAAAAACATACCAGATACATGCACAAAATGTATGGAAAGTAAAGGAACCCTATTTCACTGTTTATGGGAATGTAGAAAAATCAGAATGTTTTGGGAAGAGGTGAGGGTAACAATTGAAAAAATAATTTCAAAACAATTCACATTGAACCCTAAACTGTTTTTGTTGGGTCTGTATCCAGAAAAACATAACTTTAATAAGAGTGAAAGAGCATTCATAGACCTCGGTTTGCTTAATGCCAGAAAATGTATTGCACTACTGTGGAAAAAGACTCATAGACCAGATGTGACTCAGTGGTTAAGACAGATGTTAACAAACCTTCCACTAGAAAGAATAACATATATATTGAAATTAAAGGAAGGTGTGTTTGAGAATATATGGAGATCTTTCATTGATTATGTAAAGAAATTAAACATAACTTCTGAAGAAGAAGGTGAATGATATGTGTGGACCTTGCAAATTCCAAGCTGCTGAATGTATATTATGTATTCTTATGTAACAGATTACCTAGACCAGGGGTCTGCAACCTTTGCCAGCCGAAGAGCCGTTTTGCCCGTCTCCGACTAAAACAGACGTGGCTGAGAGCTGCAACGGCAATTTGACCTTTAAAATAAAGATTATGCTGCTTATAAAGTTTTTTATATACTGTACATAGCTCTGAATATTATGTGGCATTAATGAATTCCTACTACAGCAGTGGAAAAAAACTGCTTATAGCTTCATTTATATAGCTTCATTCATGAAATAAATGTTAGATATATATTATAAATTGTTTTGTGCTGAAAAATAAATTTCTGAATATCTGACCATAATTTTTGCATAGTTTTAATTATCAGCACATTCATAAATTGTTTAAATCTGAAAAATATCACCCATCTCCTACTTTCAACAGTGATCACACAGCTTTAGTTCCTGATATTTTCATAAATTAGAGATGAAAGTTTTATTTCGAAAAAGCTACTTTTCATCCTGTTTCCTCATAATGCTCCTTGTTCAAATGTATTAATATAATATAAATCTGTATCCTTCACTTGTTCTCCAGACTCTCAATTTGTCAACTAGTGGATTGGTTGTGGGCGGTGCGGTGGCGAAGTGGTTAGCACTGTGGCAGCACAGCAACTCACCCTTGGCCGGGGGATCCTGGGTTCGATCCCAGCCCCCGACCAACAGTTGTCACCATGGGTTGAGATGCCGTCTCGGCACTCAGCCCATGTTTTCCCTCATCCCTGCTTCCCATTGAGCAGCGTCTCAGCTGGCCCCCAGCTGGCAGCATTATGGACGGCTGGGGCCAATTAGTCTTCATCAGCTGGGGCGCTGCCAATGAGGATAAATGGGAGCAGCCTCGATGACTCGGGGCTGCGACATAAACACATTGCTAAGCTGAAGCCCCTTCGTCTGGTGTCAGCTTATACTCCTCTTGCAGCATTCCTGTGTTTGTATCCCGCTGTGAGTATGTACGTCTTGCTACCCCCACGTCCGGTACGAGCTGCTTACCTCTGCGCTGTGCAACCTGTGAGTGTACGTCTGCATGAGTATCTGTGCTCTCCTCATTCCTTCCCCTTTTCCCTGAATAAAATATCACGACTCACTGGCTTGCCCCTGGTTCTGATTGCCCGGCTCCCTAGAGCCGGATATGACAGTATGTCGCAGCCAGAAGAGTTGCCGGCGGCCGTGAGTCGCTGTGGAAATGTACCTTTCTGTCCGGGTGTCAGCGCTGCTAGCATGCCGTTTCCCAGGAGTCACTTCCGGCGCCAGGGCGACGAGCTGAGGTCCATCTCGGAGGCTGTCGACGGGACGTTCTTCACCCTGCACGACGCCTCCAACGCGAGACGCTGGCATCCGGGCCGTGCTGAGGAACTCCTGGACTGTCACCCTCACTCTCTGTACCATCTGGAGGACAGTGCCAGGATAGACGCTGCAGGTACACAGCGAGAGAAGCTCCACGGGGTGGATGGAAATCCCGGCAGGGAGTCGAAGTGGGCGACGACTTTCCCCGCTTCGGAGTCCCGTTCCTGCCGCCATTCCAGTCCGGGAGTTCGCGCCAACCAGAGGACTTCCCCCGACCTGCGCCACGTCACTCGGGATTCCCTTCAAGGAGCCGCAGCTGACAGTAGTTATGTCCGGGGTCGAGTGGCTGTAACGAGCTCTACTGTGTTTCCTGTCACCACCTTCAGGCATGTGGCGGCGGCAGTGAGATTGATGGTGAGGACTTCAGGGCTACGAAGCTTTCCCGTGCTCGACGCCTTCCTCGTCTCGATCTCCGATCTGGAGCGGCGAATCCTGGGTTTCCCCCTCGCTTCGTCCCCTGGGAGTAGTTGTCATCACATCGCCGAGTCACCTCTGCACGAACCTCGTCCGGATCCAGTTCTGGGTCATCGTCAGGACCGTTCCTCCCACGCAGCTGTCATCCCTTCGCCTCGTCAGTGTGGAGATTCTACAGCCTCGTCCCCTGAGCCTCGTTCCCCCGCTGTCATTCTTGGACATTCGGGCTGGCTCACCCCGGCTGTTTCCCCCTCCTCCTCGACGCGCTTCCTGACCGCTGTGTGTGCCTGGAATCCCGGCCTGGTGAGCTCTCTGCTGGAGACAACGCGAGCGACCCTCAGACGAATTCCCGGGGGGTCCTCCGTTATCGCCGGGCGGGGAGAGGAAGAAGCAGATTCCACTACAGCAGGCGATACTCAACCTCCAGGGGGCAGGCAAGTCATTGTTTTTTCACACCTGCTTAATGATTTGCTCTGTCACATCCCTGGAGGAGAAGTTCAGGGTTCGCAGCTCCCTGAACTCTCCCCACCTGCTGTAACCTGTGTGCCTAATCCCGCATCCTCTGTGTCTCTCTCCGCCGAGCGGTCCCCGGCTCCGGGTCAACGTGGTGGGATATGGAGAGCCTGTGGTTCCGCAGCTACATTGCGGACGGAGGAGGGGGACTGACTGCTGCGTGGAGTCTACGCCGACGACTGAGCGTCCCCGGGTCTCCACGGAGGAGCGGTTCGGTCCGGCGGGACGAGATTCTTCTGGCTTCACGCCGAGTGGATCGTCGGCGGGGTCACCTGAGCTGGAGGAATCTCAAGCTGCGCTGACCATCGTGCTGGCTGCGGGGCCCGACGCGGCTAGATGGGAGCCTGACAACGACCTCCTGACGACGGATCCTGGATCTTCGCAGTCCTGGACGGCGTCAGAACCCGAGATCAGGCGAGTGCTCTCCTTTCTTTTCTCTCTTTTTATCCCCGAGCACTTCAGCCTATCTCCAGGGGAGACGAGCCGGGTGCAGCCGTCCGCTGCGTCTGAACTCGTCTCGCCGGGTTCTGGTGCTGCCGGTGATCCTGATCCCGGTTCTGTTTTCTCTTCTGAGCCTTCTTCCAGGGTCACCGGCAAGGAGTTGCTGTTCCTCGTGGTGCTGGAGGGTCCGGGTTCAACGTTGGAGGTCGGTTCTGGTGCAGTATTCAACGTGGGTTCGCCCGAGACCCAGTCGGGGTCCAACGTGGGTTCGCCTGAGGCCCGATCGGGGTCCGACGTGGGTGCTGCCCCAGTATTGTCCAGGTCCGGTGAGGAGGTGGCCGTTTTCCTGCGGCCTGACGCCCGCCGCCCTCGTCATCGGCTCTCCCCAGAGCCTCTTCCACCGGGATCCGCTCTGATCCTTCGCCCGTCTCAACGGTCCTGGTGGTTGAGTGATGCGGGTCGACGATCCGACCCACAGAACTTTCGGTTCGGTGATCTGGTTCCCCCCACTGGTCTGTTTCCCTCTGGGTAGCCTGGTTCGGCTGCCGGTGGACTGGATTCCTGGGATCTGGGTCCAGAGTTCGCCGTCCGAACACTTCTCTTCCCCTGATTCGCCAGCTGGACAATGGGCGGGGAGATCTCCGGAGCCATCTCAGCCATTTTTGGACTCTGCCTGCCATTCACCTCGGGTGTCACTTTTTCTTTTGTTATTAAGGTCACTCGGGTGTAATGTTTTGTCCTGTTGGTGGATTCGTTTTTATAGTGCTGTGTTTTCCATCGCTCATGCTCAGCATTTTACTTTTTGTGCCATGTTTTTAGCCTCGTTTTTTGTATTGAGTTATGTTTTGTTTTCCGTAACACCATGCTCTGCGGTTATCCATTTATTCCAGTCACTTTCATTTCTTTAGGTGACTGGGTATTTATATATTCGTGTGTGTGGGTTTTTCTTTGCCTGCACTCTATTTCTTTTTTGTCCTGTTGGTTCATTATAGAGTCATGTGCCTTGTTTTCTGTAACACCATGCTCTATAATTGTCATTTGTTCCAGTCACCCTCACTTTTCTTGGTGACTGTGTGTGTATGTACTTAAATTAGCGCTGTGTATAGGTTCCCCTTTATTTAACCGTACTCAGCATTTTTTGCCCTGTACCTTTTTGGTGGTTCTTTTTTCCTTGCTCTGGGTCACGCATGGTTGGTACTCTCTGGGTAGTATGTAACCGGCATGCTGACCCAGTTCTTCTCCCCATCTGTACCTGGGTTAATTATTCTGTTTTGTCAGTATTGTATTTGGGTTTTTCTTTCCCGCTACCCTACATTGCCCCATTGGTGTTGTCCTTCCCTTGGCTTCTTCCCCTCCGGTCCGCCTCCCTTCCTCCCCCCCTAGGAGGGGGGGGGGGGCTGGGATGTTCCTGGTCGTTCAGGAGCCCGACCTTGAGGGAGGGGCTCTGTCACCATAGGTTGAGATGCCGTCTCGGCACTCAGCCCATGTTTTCCCTCATCCCTGCTTCCCATTGAGCAGCGTCTCAGCTGGCCCCCAGCTGGCAGCATTATGGACGGCTGGGGCCAATTAGTCTTCATCAGCTGGGGCGCTGCCAATGAGGATAAATGGGAGCAGCCTCGATGACTCGGGGCTGCGACATAAACACATTGCTAAGCTGAAGCCCCTTCGTCTGGTGTCAGCTTATACTCCTCTTGCAGCATTCCTGTGTTTGTATCCCGCTGTGAGTATGTACGTCTTGCTACCCCCACGTCCGGTACGAGCTGCTTACCTCTGCGCTGTGCAACCTGTGAGTGTACGTCTGCATGAGTATCTGTGCTCTCCTCATCCCTTCCCCTTTTCCCTGAATAAAATATCACGACTCACTGGCTTGCCCCTGGTTCTGATTGCCCGGCTCCCTAGAGCCGGATATGACAACAGTGATCTGTGTGGAGTTTGCATGTTCTCCCCGTGTCTGCGTGGGTTTACTCCGGGATTTCTCCGGTTTCCTCCCCCATGCCAAAAACATGCAAGTTAGGTTAATTGGCATCAACTGGGGATTCTAAATTGTCCTTCGGTATGACTGTGAGAGTGAATGGTTGTCTGTCTCTCTGTGTTGGCCCTGCGATGGACTGGCGATCTGTCCAGGGCAGGGGTCAGCAACCTTTACCGCTCAGAGCCATTTGGACCCGTTTCCCACAGAAGAGAAAACACTGGGAGCCACAAAAACCCTTTTGACACTTAAAATTAAATAACACTGCATATAACTTTTTTTTCCCTTTATGCTATGTATAAACAAACTATAATGTATTGCATTTATGAAATCAGGGAACTCCTGCAGAGAAAACAAAATTACATTTCTGCATGCAACAAAAACATTTTGAACTCCAAAAAAAAAAAAAAGACATTGGGTTGAAGGTTGACATTGGGTTGAAAGGAGAGTGCTATTTCTAGCACTGATGACTCCTGATCCTTTGATAAAAATCTCATAATTCCGCTGAAAACAATACCGAAAGCTCAGAATTCCAACACGAACCAGCGATGTGATTTGGGGTTGGGGAAATTATCTGAAAATTCAGCAGGGGGTCTGGGGGACATAGTCCCCCAGCGGGGTCCGGGGTGGGATGGGGGGCAAGGGGGGCAAAGCCCCCCCGAAGCTCCTGGGTTTTTATGATTTTTAAGTACCAGAACTGTGCTTAAATGACATAAAACAAACAGCTGAATTCCACTTATTAATGTATAATATTGACTTATGTTCCAAGAAGATAGCATTCCTAAAATATTCCAACAAGCATTGTCCATCACATGCTTTAACACTTGATCAAATCAAAATCAGTTAATTTTTTTTATCTATTCCATAATAGAAATAAAATTCCAACATACCATTACTTTTTATAATTTCAGCATTCATTTCAGATCACCAGTTTCAATCTCTATTGAGTCTGAGCAGTTCATTTTGCACAATCAATAATGCAGCCAAGTCTTAGAAATATTCAAAAGTTATGAGTCAATGTCCACTGTGCACTGTCAATTTCAAACTGTTTGGAATCATAAAAGGGGATGGTTAACTTTTATTACTGTTTAATCCCTCGCGCCAGCCCAGCTCATACAGCCGTTGTAGAGTTAATGACTCTCCACCTGGCCATATCGATTACCAGTGGCCATACGCCACTTCCAGTCCTGCCTGAAAGGGCGCAGCTTCACTGCGTTCGTGGACCACAAGCCGCTAACGTACTTAACGTACTTTATCTTCCTGGAAGATAAAATAAAGCGGAATTCGGCGAATTAACAGAAAATCACATCCTTGAGAACACGCCGCCATGAATCTTTGAAAAAGCATACAACGAGCCATTTGATTGGTCCAATCGTTTGCAACTATCCAATCGCAGGGCTGTTTACAATACAGCAGTAGCTTGAACACAACACATCCGGGTTATCACGGGAGACGACTTCCGACTTCGTGTTGATTTTTTGCTGACGGTGATTAACTTTAACACGTTTTTTTTTTTTTAGATTTTACAAGATCACCATAATCTTCAAATTTAGAATTACATTTTAAAAACTAATGAACTAAAATAAAATACATTTTAATTAAATACTCATTTATTTTCCAAAGCCACAGGGAGCCGCAGCAGAGGGATGAAAGAGCCGCATACGGCTCCGGAGCCGGAGCCGTGGGTTGCCAACCCCTGACCTAGACTAAACAGAGGAGCATTGTTGTTGATTTGCTTTTGTTTATGGTTGTTGTTGTTTTTAGTACATTTTTTTTTGTTAGTGTTTTTTTTTTTAAATTTTTAAATTACTTTAGTGTTAGTGTTTAACTGTTTGTGCCATGTTTGTAAAAAAAAAGGTTCAATAAAAAATACTGTGGAAAAAAATAATAATATTAATAATAAATAAATAAAAATAAATAAAAAAAACAATATTTTTCAAATTTACATTAGCACAAGGTAGATTGCTTAATTTGAAAGTACACAATAAGAATAGTTCTGAATATAGTTCTTAATTGTCAGCTAGATATATATACTTGGAATTAAAGAGTTTTTAATTGTCAGCTTTGTTACACCAATGCACTTGGATGAACTTGAAACAAGAAAATGTTCACTGATGCTGCTTGTTATAGTTCCAAGTAGCAGCCTTTGCTGACTTTAGCATTTCTTTTGAAGGCTTGACCTTGAAGCATGGAGTGTCACAATTCATTTTCACTTGCATGAAAGAAGTCAGAGTTTCTGGGAGCATACTTTTTCTGAAGTCGTGTGAATTTTCCTGACCATACTGAAAGCCCTCTCACTGTCAGCATTGCTGTGAGGAAGGCAAAGCAGTGCTGAGTACACTTTGAGGAGCTAGGGGAAGTGGGGCCACAATTACCGGGACTTACTACACTTCACTGCTGCAGAAATTGCAGAAGGTCATCAAAAGCAATCATCATGCTGACCAAAGGTGTCCGCTTCCTGCAAGATAATGCCGGGTTCACAACTTACACGTTGCCCAGAGGGAAGCACAGTCCTGCGGCTATTTAATCCTTCCTCACCCCAATTCCCCTCCCTACCTTACACCATTGACTTCCACCTTTTTCCAACAATGAAGTCATTTTTGAAGGGCAAGCCCTTCCAAGACAATGAAATGCTGATTTCCATGGTCAAGTTGTGGCTTCTGGCACAGCCTGCAGACTTTTACAGGTGAGGTCTCCGCAGCTGCATAAAGCGATAGGAGAAATGTGTAACCCTTGGTGGTAACTATGCAGAGAAAGACTAATAAATGTGCCAAGGTTGAGTCTTCTCAGTCCATGGAAGATGACTCAGGGGAAATCTCTTATGAACAACCCTCATAAATGTGTAACATTTCTGTATTTTAGCTAAATTATATAAAATTGAAAAGCCTGTTTTTTAGTGCCATAGCTATCATGGAGCAGCATATGCCCTGCTGAATCTGAACAGCGCTGTCAGACAAAGATGGTGTTTCCCTATTCTCACCTACTGTAAATCATCACCTTCATTGGGTTTGATCTACTGAAAGCTGAAGTTTGATACTTTATATCCAGTGTGTCTAGGAAGCATGAAGGACTAAAAAGGCGCCGACCTGCAGTGTGGGTCTGGCTGTCAGGCATGATCTGATGCAGATGAGCGCATTTTCCCTTCTCAAAGCTCGGACTCTCCCATTCTTTTCGGTGACGTCCAGACCCTCGATTTCCCTTTTCTTCAAGCTTTGCTTTCTTCGTCGGTGGCGCGCTGCCTGAAGCCATTTTGAAAATCACAAAAAGACTGCTTAGGTGCGCTCAATGTCGCCAGGCATCGAATTACTGTTCAGTTGATTTTAGGTTCTCTCAATAATTTTTTTTTCCGCTGTATATTTTTCTTTTTGGCATACAGAAATGGCAATACGCCCGTATTTGCTAAAATGGCATTTTCCTCGTATTAAAATACGGCGAAACCGTATCACTTGACAGGTATGCCACCTGCAAAAACAGACTCAATGAACCACAATGATCTTTATTTACAAGTGTGAATGTATATGAGTGTGTGGGTGACTGGATGTGTGGCCAAAGTGTGCAGAGCAGGACAACCCTGGCAACCCTCTAGAGAGAGGAGACAGGGATGTTAGTTCTCCATATTAAATGGAAGAATAAGCACAGAGAGTTAATTCTTACGGTGAAGGTAGCGATATTACTGCTCAGAAGATAAGCCGGTCCTTCACCAGTCTCCAGGATCCCGCTGACGTGAGTTGTGCTCGTGCAGATATTCACAGTGAGGAATGTTCATGTAGTGTAGAGAGTTTGGTCAGGCTGTAACCCTTGCAGCAGGAGGATGGCCAGCTCACAACTCACGGGGGTAGGATGATCCGGTCTGCCGCCAGGAGCAGGAGGAGGTTCGCCAAGGGAGAGGTCCACCTGTGCACAGAGATTAGAGGAGAAAGAGGCAGGCGCAGATGATGGTAATTACAAACCAAAGCTTACGGATGAGTTGGGGAGGCGAAGCTCCCATGCGTCGCGACGCTGAGTAGAGATGAGAGAGGAAGACGAAACTTCCTGAGGACGAGAGGGGAGATTCCAGCACGGCGATCTTTACCCTGGAGGAGCGTAGGCATTTCCATCCAGATTATTGGGCAGCGCTCCTTATAAAGGCTGCCTGATGAGAGGAGCAGGTGTCCGCGCAGCTGTGGGATAATTAGGAGAGCGAGCACACAGCGCGGCTCACCACAAAAAAATGCTTAAAATTAAGTTTTGGGCTTAAATTATGCAGTGATTTCAATATTAAAATACCAATCACTTCTACAACTGCAATATTTGATTCTTAAAGCTTATGTTACGTCACATTTTATTTTTCCAATGTCTGATTTTTTTTTTCCCGTATGAGGACTGCTTTGTTCCATTAATTTAACCTGTTAAATAGTTTTATCTAAAGCTTAGCTGATTTTTTTTAGTCTTAATACGAATGTCAGTAATATAAAAACACTGCGGTGTGTCATGCTTCATTCACTCACTTTAAAATGATTAACTCACTAAACCAAGCAATTTATTAAGCTGAGGAGAAACATGACATCTGTATTTTTTATATACTGTATATCACATCTGAAACAATGATCACATTTTTATGCTGTTTTTCTTTCTTCTTTGTCTCTCTGAGGTCCACGGTGGTGAACCTGAGGGACAGCAGTCAGAGCAGCTGTTAAGATAACAGGCTGGAAGCTAAATAAGAATATTACATCTTTACTGTTTATACAAGAAACTGCTACTATATTTCAATAAATTAATGTTTGAACAAACTTAGTTTTTTGCAAGATTATTGAAGAAACTCTCAATATTCATCACACGTACAATGGTGTGAAAAAAGTGTTTGCCCCCTTCCTGATTTCTCATTTTTTTCTCTGTTTGTTAAACCTAAATGTTTCAGATCATCAAACAAATTTAAATATTAGACAATGATAACACAAAGAAACACAAAATGCAGTTTTTAAATGAAGGTGTTTATTATTAAGGGTAAAAAATATCCAAACCTACGTTCAGGTTCAGGTTACTTTATTTGTACTCGTAGGTAAATTTGTTTTGCAGTCAGATGACATCCTTTTAGACACATATTTACAAACCACAATTACATTCAACGTGAACACAAACACAGACACACATGAAGCTGACTATAAACACAATAAAAGTACTCAAGGCTCCACCAATCAGGACATAAGACAAAGAGATAAGAGAGAAGGGTCATATTAAAAAAGTTAAAAACTAAGTCAGAGATTAAAAACTCAATAAAAGTCTAAAACCCAACAAAAGATTTAAAACCCAAATAAAAAAACCTACAAAAATAAATAAATATAAAATAAGATTTATAAATAGACAACTAAATTATGTGCAATATATTGCTACATCTTGTTCAACTCTTTGACAGCAGCAGGAACAAAGCTGTTTTTGTAGCGCTGGGTTTTACATTTTGGGACAACAAACCTCCGTCTGGAGGGGAGAAGCTGAAAGTGGCAGTGCAAAGGGTGGGGGTCATCATTTAAGATAGAGGTAGCAATCCTCTGTACCTGTCTGGTGTACAGGGATGTCAGGCTCAGCTGTGACTCACCAAGCAAACGACTGGACCATCTAACTACCTGATCTAAGGTTTTCCTCTGTTTCAGTTTTATCTGACCAAACCATGACACTAAAGAAAAGGATAAAACGGATTCAATGAAAGCCTGATAAAACATTGACATTATGGTTCGGTCAATATGGAAGTGTGCGAATTTCCTTAAACAATGCAAATGTTGCTAACCCTTTTTGCACACCCTTTCACAGTTCTCTTCAAAGTTTAAATTACTATCAATAATCATCCCAAGATATTTGTAGGATTGCACACATTCGGTGGTCTGGCCTTTTAGTACAGTGACTTTGTGCCTGGGAGTTTTCTTCCTACAGTCAATAATCCTATCTTTAGTTTTTGTCGTATTCAGCTGCAGGTAGGAATCCTCACACCAGTGAACAAAATCATCAACTACTGGGCTGTGACTGCTCTCACCATCCTGAAGGAGACTGACAGTAACTGAATCATCAGCATACTTTATAATGTGTCTGTTGTCATGTCTGCTCTGACACATGTTTGTGTACAGGATGAAGAGTAGTGGTGACAACACACACCCCTGAGGAGAGCCAGTAGAAGAACACTTTTGGTCAGACAATGTATCGTTGACCCTTACTCTCTGTGTCCTGTTGGTTAAAAAATCCAGAATCCAACCCACCAGATTATTACTCAGATCAAATTGTTGCAGGAGCCTTTCAACTAAAATGTGAGGTTGGATTGTATTAAAAGCAGAAGAAAAGTCCACAAATAAAAGCCTGGCGTGTGTCCCATTAAAATCCAGATGTTTAAAAAGCATGTTAAGTAGAGTGACAGTGGCATCCTCCACTCCTCTGTGAAGCCTGTAGGCAAACTGCAAAGGATCCAATGCATGCTCAGTCTGCTTTAGGACCTCAAATCTGACCAGTTTTTCAAAAATTTTAATTAAAATTGAAGTCAAGGCAACTAGTCTAAAATCATTTACCGTTATAGGACAGCTGGATTTTGGAACAGGGACAACCACAGCATCTTTCCAGACCTTAGACACATGTTGTGTCTGTAAGGACTTATTAAAAATGTAGTGAAACACAGGACTCAATTCATGTGCACAGGACTTTACCAGGTGTCCACATATATTATCAGGGCCCTGACTTTTGTTCACTTTTACAGCAAAAGTACATGCTGTAAAAGTACAGCATGGCACTGTGTGAAAAAGTAATTACCCCCCCCCCCCCCATTAAAACATAAATTAACTGTGGTTTATCATCTTTGGAAAGCTGAGTTCAACTTCTCTAGCCACACCCAGGCCTGATTACTGCCACACTTGTTCTCAATCAAAAAATCACTTAACTAGGTCCTGCCTGACAAAGTGAAGTAGACCAACAGATCCTCAAAAGCTAGACATCATGCTGTGATTCAAAGAAATTCAGGAACAAATGAGAAACAAAGTAATTGAGATCGATCAGTCTGGAAAAGGTTATAAAGCCATTTCTAAAACTTTGGGACTCCAGCAACCCACAGTGAGAGCCATTATCCACAAATGGTGAAAATATGGAACAGTGGTGAACCTTCTCAGGAGTGGCCGGCCACCCAAAATTACCCCAAGAGCACAGCAACGACTCATCCAAGAGATCACAAAAGACCCCACAACAACATCCAAAGAACTGCAGGCCTCACTTGCCTCAGTTAAGGTCAGTGTTCATGACTCCACCATAAGAAAGACACTGGGCAAAAATGGCCTGTGCATGGTAGAGTTCCAAGAGAAAAACCACTGCTGAGCAAAAAGAACATGAAGACTCATCTCAGTTTTGCCAGAAAACATCTTAATGATCCCCAAGACTTTGGGGAAAATACTGTATTCTGTGGACTGACGAGACAAAAGCTGAACTTTTTGGAAGGTGTGTATCCCATTACATCCGGCATAAAAGTAACAACATTTCAGAAAAGGACCATCACACCAACAGTAAAATATGTTGGTGCTAGTGTGATGATCTGGGGCTGTTTTGCTGCTTCATGACCTGGAAGACTTGCTGTGGTAAATGGAACCATGAATTCTGCTGTCTACCAAAAAATCCTGAAGGAGAATCTCTGGCCATCTGTTTGTGACCTCAAGCTGAAGCGCAGTTGGGTTCTGCAGCAGGACAATGATCCAAAACACACCAGCAAGTTCACCTCTGAATGGTTTAAGAAAAACAAAATGAAGACTTTGGAGTGGCGTAGTCAAAGTCCTGACCTGAATCCAATTGAGATGCTGTGGCATGACCTTAACAAGGCGGTTCATGTTCAAAAACCCTCCAATGTGTCTGAATTACAACAATTCTGCAAAGATGAGAGGGCCAAAATTCCTCCACAGTGCTGTAAAAGACTCATTGCCAGTTGTCGCAAACGCTTGATTGCAGTTGTTGCTGTTAAGGGTGGCCCAACTAGTTATTAGGTTTAGGGGGCAATCACTTTTTTACACTGGACCATGCAGGTTTGGATTTATTTCCCCTTAATAATAAACACCTTCATTTAAAAACTGCATTTTGTGTTTATTTGTGTTATCTTTGTCTAATATTTAAATTTGTTTGATGATCTGAAACATTTAAGTGTAATAAACATACAAAAAAATGAGATATCAGGAAGGGGGCAAGCACTTTTTCACACCACTGTAAGTGTGAAACATTCCAAATTGTTCTGATTTAATATTCATAGTTACGCTTTTACTTAACCCAGCCACAGGGGGTGCACAAGCCATTGTACTCCTAGCGCCGGTCCCAGGCCTGGGTAAATGGGGAGGGTTGTGTCAGGAAGGGCATCTGACATAAAACCTTTGCTAAATCAAACATGCGGATCATGACAAATGAGACTTTCATACTGGATCAGTCGAGGCCCAGGTTAACGACTGCCACCAGTGCGGTTAATCGACAGGGTGCAGGTGGAAATTTAGCTACTGTTGGTCGAAGATCAAGGAGGAGGAGAGAGGGAAGGTGTGTTAGGAGGGAGAGGGAGAAAAAGAAAGGTAGAAGTGTGGAGGTGAGAGTAGGGATGTTAAATGTAGGGACTATGACTGGTAAAGGCAGAGAGTTGGCTGATACAATGGAGAGAAGAAAGGTAGATATACTGTGTGTTCAAGAAACCAGATGGAAGAGAAGCAAGGCTAGGAGCATTGGAGGTGGATTTAAACTGTTCTACCATGGTGTAGATAGGAAGCGAAATGGAGTAGAAGTAATCTTGAAGGAAGAGTATGTGAAGAGTGTTCAGGAGGTAAAGAGAGAGTCAGACAAAATCATGAGTCAGGTAGAAGAGAGAGGAATTCTGGAGTAAGTTGGATGAAGTGGTAGAGTGTGTTCCCAGGGGGGAGAGAGAGGTGATTGGAGCAGACTTTAATGGACATGTAGGTGAAGGGAACAGAGGTGATGAGGAAGTATGGTCTTAAGGAGAGAAATGTGGAAGGACAGATGGTTGTGGATTTTACCAAAAGGATGGAAATGGCTGTGGTGAAGACATACTTTAAGAAGAGAGAGGAACATAGGGTGACTTACAGGAGTGGAGGAAGGTGCACACAGGTGGACTCATCTTATGCAGAAGGAGAGAGAAATTTGAAAGAGATAGGCGATTGCAAGATGGTGTCAGGGGAGAATGTAGCTAGACCGCATCGGATGGTAGTCTGTAGGATGACTTTGAAAAGCAAGAAGAGGAAGAGAATGAAGGCAGAGCCAAAGATTAAGTAGGGGAAGTTACAGAAGGAAGAAGGTTGCACAGAAGGAAGGAGTTGATACAGGCTCTGGGTGGTAGGGAAGAAATAACATATGACTGGGAAAGTGCAGCAAAAGTATTGAGGGAAACGGGTAGCAGGGTATGTGGTGTATCCAGTGGATAGAAGAAGGAAGACATGGAGACTTAGTGGTGGAATGAGGAGGTACAGGAAAGTATTCTATGGAAAAGGCTGGCAAAGAAAAAGTGGGATAGTCAGGGAGATGAACAAAGTAGAAAGGAGTATTTGAAATCTATGTACATGGCAAAGGAAAAGGCATACAGTGAGTTGTATGAGAGGCTAAGCACTAAGGAAGGAGAAAAGGAATTGTACTGATGGGCTAGACAGAGAGATTGAGTTGGAAAAGTGGCTCAGGTTAGGTTGATTAAGGACGGAAATGGTAATATACTAACAAATGACGAGAGTGTGTTGACAACGTGGAAGGAGTACTTTGAAGAGCTGACGAATAAAGAAAATGAGAGAGAGAGGAGGATGGATGAAGGAAAGATGTTAAACAAGGAAGTCCCGAGGATTAGCAAGGCAGAAGTGAAGGCAGCTTTGAAGAGGATGAAGAATAGAAAGGCGGTTGGTCCAGATGACATGCTTGTGGAGGTATGGAGATGTTTAGGAGAGATGGCAGTGGACCTTTTAACCAAATTGTTTAAAACAATCTTGGAGAGTGAGAGGATGCCTGAGGAATGGAGAAGTGTTTTGATACCACTTTTCAAGAACAAAGGTGATGCTCAGAGCTGTAGTAACTACAGAGGCATAAGGTTGATCAGCCACACTATAAAGATATGGGAAAGAGTTGTTGAAGCCAGGTTAAGAGGAGAGGTGACAATCAGTGAGCAGCAGTACGGTTTCATGCCAAGAAAGAGTACTACAGATGCAATGTTTGCTCTAAGAGTGCTGAATTAGAAGTATAGACAGAAGGAGTTGCACTGTATCTTTATAGCCCTAGAGAAAGCATATGATAAGGTGCCAAGAGAGGAAGTGTGGTACTGTATGAGAAAGTCAGGAGTGGCAGACAAGTATGTAAGGGTGGTGCAGGACATGTATGAGGATGGATGTTTGGATGTGGACTTGTGAGCGGAGGGTCACAGGTTTGATCCCTGGACTGGCAGGATTAGGATCTGGGTGGGACGGATGACATAGCAGTTTTTGCCCCACCTTCCTTAAGCCTACTGTGGTGCCTTTGAGCAAGGCTCTTAACCCTAGCTGCTCCAGTGGAGCTGCTCAGTGGCCACAGGTCAGTCTGTGGTTGTACTGGGCAGCTTCCTGGTGTGAATGTGTAACTGTGTGAATGTGAACAGGGCATCCTTGAAAAAGAGAAGTTTCCTCTCAGTGGAACTACCCTGTATAAATGAAGGTTAAAAAAAATTCTGCTCCAAACATGCTGTGTGTTGTGGCATCCAACAAGTTCAATTTTGGTCTCATCTGACCAGGCTATATTCTCCCAGTATTTTACTGGCTTGCCCAAATGTTGTGAAGCAAACTTTAAACGAGCTTCAACATGCTTTTTCTTCAGCAATATTGTCTTGCGAGGTGAGCGGGCCTAGAGCCCATGTTTGTTGAATGCATTACTTATTGTTTTCTTTGAAACAGCAGTACCTGCACACTCCAGGTCTTTCTAGAGCTCTCCACGAGTGGTCTTTGACTCTTGGATAACTCTTGTGATAATTCTTTTGACTCCTCAGTCAGAAATCTTGTGAGGAGCTCCTGGTCGTGGCCGGTTTATGGTAAAAGGATGTTCTTTCCACTTCCTAATGATGGCTCCAGCAGTGCTCACTGGAACATTCAGCAGTTTAGAAATGTGCCTGTAACCAACGCCATCATTATGTTTTGCAACAATCAGGTTGTGAAGTTCTAGAGAAAGCTCTTTGCTTCTACCCAGCATGAGTTTTTTGTGGTGTGACAATCTGATATTCACAGACCTTTTTAAAGGCTATCAGTCAGGACTTAACCAGCTGAAATTAATTTGTGGTGATGGGGGATGTGGATGGCTTCCTAAATTCTGATGGATTTCAGCTGGGTTTTTTTTGGCTTACTATGCCATTTTGCACCGCTTTTTCTTCACGTGTTCAATACTTATTTCCTGTGTCATTCAACTTTATTAAATATAACTTGTTTTGTGAACACAGTTGCCCTGATTTCTTTGTATGTGTGGATTACTTGGCTTGTTACTGATATCTGGTGAAAATCTCAGGTCAATGGCTCCATCAGAAATGTTTTTTGAGAAAAATGTTGACGTGTTCAATGCTTATTTTCCCCATGATAGATTGTCCATTGATGGCAGCGGTTGGCGGTTGGACGTACCATAACGTCTCCTCATTTTTTTTCGATTGCAGCGACTGTATGAAGAGTTGTTTTTTTTTAACATTTATTAGCTTTAATTCCATCACAGTCTGGTCTTGTCTGTTGTCATTTAATAAACAAAAACACACGACGAACACAAATAACTCTACACATCAGCAGAAACTCCTTTAGGCAGCGGAAAAATGCATTCAAATCAGCACACAAGGAAAAATTGCTGATCACTGTGTTGGTGACGTGCATCCTCAGTAGTGTCGACGTGATGCGGTGCATGAATCCAGCTTTCAGTCATCATCTCCGCAGACTTTAAACCTGTTAAAAAGGCTATGTTTCCTTCTTTTGATTTGTCTCCACTCATCTTCAGTGACATCTTGATGGAGTGTATTGTTTCCCTGTTTTAACCTGATATTTTTCTTTTTAAATGGGAAACACATTGCCGGGTGTAGTTGACTGTTTTTTGACCTCCCTCAAAGGCAGTCTGGGCTTCTCCATTTGCCTGCAGTCGTTGTCTTCTTTTTTTTCCTCCTGTCTCTCTTTTGTCCTGTCCTCTAATGTGGAAGTGCGGCTCTCAGAGGTGTCCGGCATTAATTAGTTTATGGGCTTGCAGAATGCCATAACTTTCACACTGATGACTGTTTTATGGAGGGCTCTGTGCTCCGCTGGAAGTGGGTTTTAAGGTCTGTCACTGACTCTAACAATGGGCTTCTTTAATTAACCATCACTTAACCTTCAGTTCACCTCGGGTGGCTGAAATTAAATGACCGTAAAATAAGGCATATACAGTGGTGTGAAAAAGTGTTTGCCCCCTTTCTGATTTCTCTTTTTTTTTTTCATGTTTGTCACACTTAAATGTTTCAGATCATCAAACAAATTTTAATATTAGACAAAGATCACACAAGTAAACACAAAATGCAGTTTTTAAATTAAGGTGTTTATTAATAAGGAGAAAAAAAATCCAAACCTACTTGGCCCTGTGTGAAAAAGTGATTGCTCCCTAAACTTAATACAGACGTGGACAAAATTGTTGGTACCCCTCTGTTAATGAAAGAAAAACCCACAGTGGTCACAGAAATAACTTGAATCTGACAAAAGTGGTAATAAATAAAAATTCTATGAAAATTAACCAATGAAAATCAGACAATGCTTTTGAATTGTGGTTCAAGAGAATTATTTTAAAAAACAAACTCATGAAACAGGACTGGACAAAAATGATGGTACCCCTAGAAAAGATTGAAAATAATGTGACCATAGGGACATGTTCAACCAAGATGTGTCCTCTAATTAACATCACGTGTCTACAAACTTGTAGTCAGTCAGTCGGCCTATTTAAAGGGTGACAAGTAGTCACTGTGCTGTTTGTTGACATGGTGTGTACCCCACTAAACATGGACCAGAGGAAGCAAAGGAGAGAGTTGTCTCAGGAGATTAGAAAGAAAATTATAGACAAGCATGTTAAAGGTAAAGGCTATAAGACCATCTCCAAGCAGCTTGATGTTCCTGTGACTACAGATGCACATATTATTCAGAAATTTAAGATTGTCCTGATTGCTCTCTGCTCTGTGATCCACATCTGTCATTAGATTCAGGGATTTCTCTGGTCCTATTTAAGGATGGCAACTTCGCCACTCAAGTACCATGTCCTAAATTCAAATTCAGATGTCTATCCCACGTCTGTTCTCTCCTGGAATCCTGTTCATCTAGTTTTGTAAGTGTTTTTGTTCTTTGTATATTTTGTGTTCATTAAACCTGCACTACTCACAGTTCAGTGCGTGGGCCTTTGTCTCTGCCCTGTGGGCCAGTTCATGACACTACAGCATCTCAATTAGATTCAGGTCAGGACTTTGACTAGGCAACTCCAAAGTCTTCATTTTGTTTTTCTTAAGCCATTCAGAGGTGAACTTGCTGGTGTGTATTGGATCATTGTCCTGCTGCAGAACCCAAGTGCGCTTCAGCTTGAGGTCACAAACAGATGGCCGGACATTCTCCTTCAGGATTTTTTAGTAGACAGCAGAATTCATGGTTCCATTTACCACAGCAAGTCTTCCAGGTCATGAAGCAGCAAAACAGCCCCAGACCATCACACTACCACCACCATATTTTACTGTTGATATGATCCTTTTCTTAAATGCTGTGTTGTGGAGAAAGGAATAGGCGAGGCAACGAGCTGAACGACAAAAGGCTTTATTCTTTCTTCGACAACATAACCACAAACAGCGATACAGTGCTGCAGTGCAACAGCGCTACAGCCCACAGTGCTCACTGGTCTCTGTGCATTCCCTTTTTATATCTTTAATCCCATGCATCGAGACCAGGAGCTTCCGACCGTCATACATTGTTGTTTATCAAAGGAATGTTTGGCACATTAACATAACATGTACCGGCACCGCTATTACACCTTTCTTCTCTCCGCGGCTCCGGTCATTCTTACTCTCCCCGGGGTGCGCATAGAACCACAGTCCCGTCTGATGCCCCCCGGTGACACCTCTTCATTCTGTCCATTGTCCTCCTCTTTCCCCCTGCCTCTCTGGGTGGAGAAAACTCCCACAGCGTGCCCCCGCACAGCCCCCCCCATCCCCGAACACCCAGAAGGGGCTCTAAGCCCCCCGTCCTTTGGGCTTGAGACGGCGCCCATAGCGGCTGCAGCGGTGGGTTGCCGATCTAGTAAAACCGTTCTGCTGGTGAGGTGTACCAGTCTGTGGAGGGAAAGGGGAAAGGGGGGGAAAAAGCATCTGCTTCGTGAGTGCAGGTCCCTGCCGAGTGATCGTCAACTTGCGGAGCCAACAACGGTGGGTGTCTGTGCCAGGGTCCGGTGCGCATCGTGCCTGCCGAAAACAAAACCGGCCTTCTGCAAGCTTCTTGGGACGAATGTGCAGGGAAAACAATGGTGGGGCCGGGCCGGGCCGCTCCCAGCCTCCATCTGTGTAAAAATTATGCGGGAAGATCAGCCTCGGCATGGGGTTTTCTGCTAGAAACTCTCTGGAGATCAGCGGCGGCTGAGAAACAAACAAGTTCTGCTGGGGGAGGCTGCCAAAATCTTCTTAGGTGCGGACCGCAGCCCTAAGTTGGAGAGGTTGTCAATCCTCCTTAGGTGCGGAGCACAGCCCTAAAAGAACCCAGGGCCGGTGGTCGACCCAATTTGCATCCGTGAGCGTACCGTCTCCCCGAACATGTGTCTGTGACATCTGTGACATACAGCAGCTTGTTTCTAGCTGCTACTGACTGCTGGCCATGCCATTTTCCAACTTCTTGCATTGGCATGGCGGCACGCATCGCTGGGCGTTTGAGCCAAAACGGCGATGATAGAAGCAGATCGCCCCGTTCCTGGTGTCTGCTCCGGCTACTACCAACAGCTCCTCGACCTCGTTGGAATCCCTCTTGGATGCCGGTAGCTCCTGGAGCAGGCTTGTCACCTGTTGCGGGGTGTGCACGTCCGGCGCCGCGACCACATAGTAGTATTTTGTGTCATCCATAGTTATCCCGCGGAGCGCGAACTTGGCTTCTATGTGTGAAACCCACGCTGACGGGTTGTGAAGTCAGAAGTCCGGGAGCTTGACTAGCACCTGCGGTGCTGGTGCTCTCCCTCCAGGTAGTCTCTGGGGCAGTGCTCGACTTGCTCTCCATGGCACATCTTGGGGTCACCAGTGTGGCTCGCTCTCCATGGCACGTCAGGGTAACCAGTGTGGAGAAAGGAATAGGCGGGGCAATGAGCTGAGTGACACAACGCTTTATTCTTTCTCCAACAACATAACAGCGAAACAGCGCTCTCTTCATTCGGTCCATTGTCCTCCTCTTTTCCCCTGCCTGTCTGGGTGGAGAAAACCCCCACATCGTTCCCCCACAGTGTTACTTTTATGCCGGATGTAATGGGACACACACCTTCCAAAAAGTTCAATTTTTGTCTTGTCAGTCCATAGAGTATTTTCCCCAAAGTCTTGGGGATCATCAAGATGTTTTCTGGCAAAACTGAGACGAGTCTTCATTTTCTTTTTTTGCTCAGCAGTGGTTTTCGTCTTGGAACACTCCCATGCACAGGCCATTTTTGCCCAGTCTCTTTCTTATGGTAGAATCATGAACACTGACCTTAACTGAGGCAAGTGAGGCCTGCAGTTCTTTGGATGTTATTGTTGGGTCTTGTGTGACCTCTTGGATGAGTCATTGCTGTGCTCTTGGGGTAATTTTGGTCGGCCGGCCACTCCTGGGAAGGTTCACCACCGTTCCATCTTTTCGCCATTTGTGGATAATGGCTCTCACTGTAAATGGCTTTATAACCTTTTCCAAACTGATCAATCTCAATTACTTTGTTTCTCATTTGTTCCTGAATTTCTTTGGATTGCAGAATGATGTTTAGCTTTTGAGGATCATTTGGTCTACTTCACTTTGTCAGGCAGGTCCTATTTAAGTGATTTCTTGATTAAGAACAAGTGTGGCAGTAATTAGGCCTGGGTGTGGCTTGAGAAATTGAACTTGGCTTTCCAAAGATGTGATAAACACAGTTAATTTATGTTTTAATGGGGGGGGGACAATCAGTTTTTCACACAGTGCCATGTAGGTTTGGATTTTTTTTTTTACCCCTAATAATAAACACCTTAATTTAAAAACTGCATTTTGTATTTACTTGTGTTATCTTTGTCTAATATTTAAATTTGTTTGATAATCTGAAACATTTAAGTGTGACAAACATACAAAAAATGAGAAATCAGGAAGGTGGCAAACACTTCTTCACACCACTGTACATCAGGGTATGGATGAAGGCTTTAAAGGTGCTTCTGCATTTTCCAAGATTGAGCGCAGCACTACATCAAACTTTCAGAGCTTTCGTCACCTCGGCCTATGTCTTTGTCCAGCTCAGCTTGGTCTGGTCGTTTATGAGGCAGCTGATGACTGCTTAGAGGGCTTTGGTGTTTGAGCCAGACTTCTAATAGCTGCTCTAAACGTGAAAATGGTCACTGTGGGCACTACTGTGTGTGGTGGCCGCTTGCGGTGATGATGATTAAAGGTTAAATAGCTCTGCCTTTCCCTTTGGAATTTGTAATTTAATCCCACAGAGGGATGCTGTTGTCAGGAAATCTATTTCTCTTAAACCTGTTATAATCCTCTTATTTATTAGTTTGATAAAAACGAATTTAGAACACAAATTTGCAAGTCACCTAGAATAAGACTACATTTGTGAAGTGGTGAAGTGGTGGCATGGGAGCAAGTTTGGGCAGCAAGCAATTAATTTCTTTCTTAAATAATGATATAAGGGGCAGATTCACTAAAGCAACACAAATTAGCGAGTATGTAGTTTAGACAGAGCGCCTAAGGGAGTGACCAATTTTTGCCAGTGATCTACTAACAACACCCATCCACCAAGAGCAGTGCAAAGTTGCACACAGGCACACCTGATGACCAGTGGGTCATCAACACAGGCGTAGCCAGTTTGGAGGAGCATAATATAGGACAAAAGTGTCTTCAAATGATTTGGTATATATTACACTGTCCTCAAATTAACACATTAAACAGAAAAACAACAGCTGATATACTGTATGTCGTAATACGTTGTGATTTTATCCGCATGCTGCTGGTGAAGTGTGAAAGATCATCATTTTAAGAGTTTCTCCTGTGGAGTAAGACCTAAAAAATTCCTGAAAAGGGATTTTCAGGATTTTTTTACAGAACTAAGATGATTCTGGGTACTTTTGGTGGGGATGTGCAAAAAATAGCAACTACTGCTAATACAGTATCTCACAAAAGTGAGTACACCCTTCATATATTTGTAAATATTTTATTATATCTTTTCATGGAACAACACTGAAGATATGACACTTTGATACAATGTAAAGTAGTCTGTGTACAACTTGTATAATAGTGTAAATTTGCTGTCCCCTCAAACTAACTTAATACACAGCCATTAATGTCTAAACCGCTGGCAACAAATGTGAGTACACCCCAAAGTGAAAATGTCCAAATTGTGCCCAAAGTGTTAATATTTTGTGTGGCCACCATTATTTTCCAGCACTTCCTGAAGTCTCTTGGGCATAGAGTTCACTAGAGCTTCACAGGTTGCCACTGGAATCCTCTTCGATTCATCCATGACGACATCATGGTGTTAGAGACCTTGCACTCCTCCACCTTCTGTTTGAGTATGCCCCGCAGATGCTCAGTAGGGTTTAGGTCTGGAGACCTGCTTGGCCAGTCCATCACCTTTATCCTCAGTTTCTTTAGCAAGGCAGTGGTCATCATGGAGGTGTGTTTGGGGTGGTTATCATGTTGGAATACTGCCCTGCGGCCCAGTTTCCGATCATGCTCTGCTTCAGTAGGTCACAGTACATGATGGCATTCATGGTTCCCTCAATGAACTGTGGGTCCCCAATGCCGGCAGCACTCATGCAACCCCAAAACATGACAGTCTTGCCACCATGCTTGACTGTAGGCAAGACACACTTGTCTTTTTTTTTTTTTTTTTTTTTGTTACTTATTTGTACCCGTAGGTAGATTTGGTTTGCGGTCTGGTGACAAGCCACCGGCTGCCGGTTGCTGTGTGCGCGAGCGCCCTAAACCTACATGTTTTTGGTATGCGGGAGGAAACCGGAGAAATCCCGGAGTAAACCCACGCAACACGGGGAGAACATGCAAACTCCACACAGCTCACTGTTGGTCAGGGGCTGGGATCGAACCCACGATCTCATGATCCCCGCGATCCCCCGGCCGAGGGTAAACTGTGCTGCCACAGTGCTAAACCACTGCGCCACCGTGCAGCTTTGTACTCCTTAACTGGTTGCCGCCACACACGCTTGGCGCCATCTGAATCAAATAAGTTTATCTTGGTCTCATGAGACCACAGGACATGGTTCCAGTCATCCATGTCCTTAGTCTGCTTGTCTTCAGCAAATTGTTTGCAGGCTTTCTTGTGCATCATCTTTAAAAAGGGCTTCCTTCTGGGACGACAGCCATGCAGACCAATTTGATGCAGTGCGTATGGTCTGAGCACTGACAGGCTGATCCCCCACCTGTTCAACCTCTGCAGCAATGTTGGCAGCACTCATATGTCTATTTTCAAAAGATAGTCTCTGGATATGACGCCGAGCATGTGCACTCAACTTCATTGGTCAACCATGGCAAGGCCTGTTCTGAGTGGAACCTGTCCTGTTAAACTGTTGTATGGTCTTGGCCACCATGCTGCAGCTCAGTTTCAGGGTGTTGGCAATCTTCTTATAGCCTAGGCCATCTTTATATAGAGCAACAATTCTTTTTTTCAGATCCTCAGAGAGTTCTTTGCCATGAGGTGCCATGTTGAACTTCCAGTGACCAGTATGAGTGTGACAGCAATATAACACCAAATTTAACACAACTGCTCCCCATTCACACCTGAGACCTTGTAACACTAACAAGTCACATGACAAATTTAACACAACTGCTCCCCATTCACACCTGAGACCTTGTAACACTAATGAGTCACATGACACCGGGGAGGGAAAATGGCTAAATGGACACAATTTGGACTTTTTTACTAGGGGTGTACTCACTTTTGTTGCCAGCGGTTTAGACACTAATGGCTGTGTATTGAGTTATTTTGAGGGGACAGCAAATTTACACTGTTATACAAGCTGCACACTGACTACTTTATATTGTATCAAAGTGTCATATCTTCAGTGTTGTCCCATGAAAAGATATAATAAAATATTTACAAAAATGTGAGGGGTGTACCCACTTTTGTGAGATACCGTAGCACTTGGCACTAAGAAGGTTCCAGTGGTGAAAAAAAGCTTGTAGTTCCTGAAAGAGCTGTAAAGCTCAGGTGCTTTTTGGTGACAAAATGCCTACAAATTTTAAGCATTCTTGGCCATTTCTCATCAAAAAACGTTCATGATCACCATATCACTTGGTTGCAGAAAATTTAAACCTGTGCCCAAGCAGCTTTGTAGCTTCAGGCTGAAGAAGCTTACATTATAGCTTTTCTCCAAACCAAATATCCTATTGTGCTTTCCAGTTTGTCACCAAATCCCCCCTTCAGTTCACCACAATGGCCAAATTTGCCAAAACTGTTTCCATCTGCGGACTTAAGATAGAGCAGTGCCTCTATTCTTTGTGTGAAGCTGAAATGAAAATGAGCTTTCACTTAATTCCCCGTGGCGCTCTGCCCTGTGCTTTAAGTCCCCAAGCTCTCACCCCCCCCACCCCCCCACCCCAAAAAAACCCCGTCTTTGATCAATAGTGGGAGGGTCGGGAGGTAATTGCGGCATCAATCACAGCCACTTTGTTGGGGGGCAGAAATATGAAATGGAATATTTAAACAAATGTGTCTCCAATGCAAATGATATTATTGGCTCTTAGTCCCTTCTGTTTTAAATGGGCAGCCAGGGAAACTAAAGAGATTCTGGAAATGCTCTCTGGATGTCGATTTATATGATAATAATAATAACTACTCTTTTTTAAAAGCAGCCATGCACAAACAAACAGATATTTGCTGGATGAGGATATTTAGACTGAGGCAAACATTAACCTTCATTTCTGACAGCTGATAACGGTATAAAATATGGAATAATCAGAGCAGAGGTGGGAAGAGTATTCAGAACAATAACAATATATTGCACATAATTTAGTTACCTATTTATTAATTTTATTTTATATTTACTTATTTTTGTAGGTTTTTTATTTGGGTTCTAAATCTTTTATTGGGTTTTAGACTTTTGAGTTTTTAACCTCTTTGACTTGTCTTTAACATAAATACTTTACATACAATACTTTACATAAAGTATGTATCTATCTATCTATCTTTAACTTTTTAATATGACCCTTCTGTCTTCTCTCTTTGTTTTTTCTCTTATCTCTTTGTCCTGTGTCCTGATTGGTGGAGCCTTTAGTACTTTTATCACGTTTATAGTCAGCTTCATGTGTGCCTGTGTTTGTGTTCATGTTGAGTGTAATTGTGGTTTGTAAATGTGGATGTCACCTGACTGCAAAACAAATCTACCTACGGGTACAAATAAAGGAACCTGAACCTGAACCTGAACCTGTACTCAAGTATTGCCTTAAGATGTTAAATACTAAAAACACTATTTGAGAGTAAAAAATAATCTACTAAAGTTTTTCTGGGTAAATTAATTTTTCTTGTACATTTAATTACTCCCACAAATTTAAGATTTTTCCCTATCATCATCATAATAATAATAATAAATTTTTATTTCAGACACACAAAGGGGTCCATATAAAATAAGAAGGGGTAGGGGCATCAGGGAAACAATAAAAACAACATAAGTCTTTCAAAAGAGTTCTTGTAGAGGCTGTTGTGCCAGTGTCTTCTGAGAGCAGAAATGTATCTGAGACTACTCTTACACATTTACTTACTGCTCCTATACATTTCAGATGTTTTCCGTTTAAATGCATTGTTTTCTCCTAAATTTATAACTTTGTGATGATACTGTGACTGTTCACATAAAATTTGATTTGTTATTTTTGTCACACGTTTGAGACTTTTTTGTGAGGCTGTGAGGTTTTTCTCTTACATTTCAAACATGTTTACTGCATTACTTTTTTCTCATAAATTTCTGACAGTTTTTTTTAAATATATGTGACTTTTTCATGTAAATTTTAGTTGTCAGCTTTAATCTCATTAATCACAGTTAATCCAGATTAATCGAATTAAGTGAGTTAATTGCATGGAACACAAGTGGTGTTCCCCAAGGTTCTGTACTATGTTCATTGCTTTTTATTTTGCATAAAAATCATCTAAGTAAAGTACTTACGAGTTTATACAACCATTTCTACAACAACTTATGAGATGATACAACTGTGTTGAGTTGCGGTGAAAATCTCGAACAACTCCTGGAAATTCTAGAAAAAGAATTTCATACAGTCAAGAAATGATTTGATATGAACAGGTTGTCATTAAATTAAATTAATTTTTATTTTAATATATTTATGTTCTAATAATAAACTCAGGTTAAATGATATTGAAATTGAAAATGTTTTGGAAACCAAATGCTTAGGTGTATATTTAGACTGTAAATTAAGTTGAAAACCTCATATTAAAAAACATCACATCAGAAATTTCTACAACAGTTGCATTATTACACAAAGCCAAAGAATTTTCAACTCTGGATTCTATTTCCGTACTGCTCTCTCATAGTTCCATACATGTCATATGCTGTGGAAATATGGGGAAGTGCATATAAAATAAACAATTGCTAACCCAATATTTATATTACAAAGGAAAGCAATAAGAATTGTGTGCTGATCAAATTACCAAGATTCCACCACTCCATTGTTCATTTTTTGGAAAACATTAAAATTTTATGCTTTAAGAGATTTTGAATTAATGTAGGGCAGTGCGGTAGCAGAGTGGTTAGCACTGTGGCAGCACAGCAACTCACCCTTGGCCGGGGGATCCTGGGTTTGATCCCAGCCCCTGACCAACAGTGATCTGTGTGGAGTTTGCATGTTCTCCCCGTGTCTGCGTGGGTTTACTCCGGGATTTCTCCGGTTTCCTCCCACATGCCAAAAACATGCAAGTTAGGTTAATTGGCATCAAGTGGGGATTCTAAATTGTCCTTAGGTGTGACTGTGAGAGTGAATGGTTGTCTGTCTCTCTGTGTTGGCCCTGCGATGGACTGGCGATCTGTCCAGGGTGTACCCTGCCTCTCGCCCAAAGATGCATGGATAGGCTCCAGCCTCCCGCAACCCGAAAAGGACTAAGCGGAAGAAGATTATTGGATGGATGAATTAATGTAGATTATGTACAAAATTTTTAAAAATTACCAGCTGCCTCCAGGTACACAAGATTTGTTCCAGCTTAGATTTACCAATTATGAATTAAGAGGAATATTTCTTTTTCAAAAACCCAAGATAAGAACAAATAAAAAAAAAACAAAAAACTTTTTTCTGTTAATGGAGTAAATTTATAGAATAATGCCAGTGTCAGCTTAAAGTTATATGATACTTGTAAGTTTAAACTTTTGCTAAAAAACATGTTAATAGAGATTTGGTTTATTAAAAATTACTTTAATTATAAAATACTGTTTTTTTTTGTTATATTATGACTTTGTGGATGGCTGTATATTTTTGTATTATGTACAGTATGAGGGGTCGGCACATATAAGCTGTTGCTTCTGCCTGCTGCCTTTGTGTCTGAAATATGGTTTTTCTTTTCTTATCTGTTTCTTTCTTTGTTTTTGTAAAACAAAAAAACTGCTTGTTTTGCTCTGATCGTACAGTAATAGAGTGAATGAATGAATGAATTATTTTGCCACTAACGGCACAGTGGTAAGAGAGAAGGGTCTCGAGTTAATCGCACCTCATGTGATTGATCACACTTAACCACTTGCACTCCGGGCAATTTTCCTAAAAATGCCAAAAAATAACGTGCCCAAAGTAAATCGAAAGCTGTTATTCAACCCTTTGCAGCATCTTCATGGGGTTGGTCTCATTTAAAAGAAAACACTTTGAATTTTTTGGCAAAAAAAACATAATCTCTCTACGTGCTACGGCCACTGAGTTACAGTCATCTAAACATACTGAACTTGAAGAAAAAAAAATTGGACACTGTTTTTTTGGATACAAATGCTTGTAAATAACACACAGCTGTCCGATCCGGCTGGAAAATGCAACAGAAATGTAGAACCAAGTGTTATCCAGCTGAGATCCAAATTTGGTAACAATACCACAAAAAATGAACATTTTACACAGCTTTGTTCTCAGGCTGTTCCCAGGCGTTTTGGAACTGTGCCAAATTGTGCCAAATGGCACAGTTTGGAAAAACGTCTGTAACTTTTGAATAATTCAATGTAGAATCTTCATTTTAGGCTCTAATGAAAGGTCACACTCAGGGCTGTGTCTGTGTGTGTGTGTGTGGGCGGGGGGTCGTTCCCCCCCCCCCCCCCCCGCTACCAAGGACCAAATTCGGCCCTCTACATGACAGATTACACTCCTTGCATGCTTTCACAGCGGCTCCCCCCCGCCTCGCTACTGTGTGTGTGTGTGTGTGTGGGGGGGGACCGTGAACGGACCGTGAACGCCCCCCCCCCCCCGCTACAGAAGAGGGCCATCGCTACATGATGGAATAGACTGATATGCTTCCTCCCGCGGACCGGGGGAGCGTTCGGACCGTGCCCCCCCCCCGCTCCTCTTCTGCAGCGGGGGGGGGGGGGGGCGTTCACGGTCCGAACACGGCAAATGAACCGTTTATCGCGGCGCACGTACTTCGTGCGCAGTACAGTTGTAATTTACCGATCGGTCAAAAGTCATTTTTGGATTACAGTTTTCAGGGATAAATAATAATTTAGCTTATAACACCTTACCTCTTCAAAGCAGCAGAGTCGCGGCGAACAGCTCTTCCCCCATTGTCAGACGAACGCGACGCTACTCCGCTCGTGGATCCCGATCAACATAATTCCATTATTGCCGTTTTGGCGAATGATTTACGACTTTTGTCGTCGGCCTCCGTCTATTCTGCTGGAATGAGTGCAGGTCCCACTTGTGGGTGTTTTCCATGCTGCTGGGTGAGCCTGGGTCTGTAGTAGATTCGTACAGAGTCCTTCTGCAGCAGTAAATATCGCTTCACTCAGCCTGAATTTCTGTGCTTCAATTGGCTCCTGCGTTCACAGTAGGCGGGTCCTCCTTCCTAGATTTTCATTCATTGGCTCCTCAAGGTTTCAGAAACCCAATTCAAGGCTCTTATTAGTCGAATGAGAGGTCAATCAGATGAACTAATCTGTTCGCGGCTGTGTTTGCAGATTTTTTTTTCAGTGGCGCTTGGAGGGCACACCACCTACACCATCACCATCAATATCCTTATCATGCGTCATGCGCACGAGGGCGCACGAGCGCGCTCTCGTGCGCCCTTGTGCGTCATAGGATGCAGAGACTTGCCCGCCCGCGGAACAACGGAGCGCAAGTGGTTAATGCCAGTGGTAAATTTCCAACTTTTTCCTCAGGAATTTGCAATGTTCTTCTCATAGATTTTAGATTACTTAATCTTGTTCTTTTGCAACTAAATCTGAATAGAAAAGCAACAACATAAACACTGATCTCAAGAAAATCTGATTGTAAATTTACTAAATAGGCCAAAGATGCTGCCATATCTGGTAATAACATTTCTGACCGTTTTTCAAATCTTTAAAATTCAAAGTATCCCTGAGAGGAGTAAAAGCGCTATTTTTTTCTCAAAATGTACTCAGCTAAAAGTAAAAAATATCCTGCAATAAAAACAGTTTGATTGGTCTGCAGTGAGCTGAAGGAGTCTGAGTGTTTGAGTTTATATTTCTAAATTCATATCATTTAACTGCTTAGGAAAGCCTGATTTCTTTACCAATGCATTTGTAATGCAGCTTTGGCTTTTCACTAATGGATATTATAAAGTTAAAGTAATGAATGTGATACCGCCAGCTGCGACCAAAACAGCCCCCCCTCCTTTCATTAAAACCATGACCGGCGACTTCCCCTCTTATTCTCTGGCAAACAATGACCCTTAACTCCCCAACCGCTTGTTGAGTTTCATAGAAGTGACAACAGACCTGGTGTTGCCTGATTGAGACCTGAGACCAACCCATTGTTTGTGCTGCAGAGAGGCAGGATGTGTGCATAATGTCATCCCTGCTTCTACGCTGGAACTTCTCGCCATATGCCAGTAAATGCACAATCTTCTTTAACGGGAGACGTAGGAGCTGACGTTATGGTAGGACTACATCCAGGGTCTACAACATGCAATAATGGCACCATGTGACTTTGAAAAAAACTCCTGAACTTTCTAAGAAAAAGGTGCAAATTTATGAGAAAAAATGTCAAAAATAGCTAATTTATAGGAAATAAATCTCAAATTTATATAAAAGAGTCACAAATTTACAAGTCAAACTTCACAAATTCTCAGAAGAGCCTCAAATTTGCCTCAAATTTGCAAGAACAAGTACAGAAGTGTTTTTTGAGCAAATTTTTAACTTTTAATATTTTGGGGGAGAATTTATGAATAAAAAAGTCACACATTTATCAGTATATGTGTATGTATATTTGCAAGAAAACAAAGTTGCTAAATTACAAGTGAAAAGTCATCAAGTTTACAGCTAAAAAAAATCCAAGTTTTAAGAGGAAAATCTTACAGTATAGAAAGGTTTACAAGTGAAACACTGCTAACTAAAGAGGAATAAATTTGGCAAATTTGTAAGAAAAAATACAATTAGTGTCTCCTCATTACCCTGTACTGTCAGACCATTGTCTGTTAACCTTTGATTTTACTATTTCTGACTATTTTGCTCCTAAAGAAAAATATTACTACAGTAGATGCCTCTCAGATGATGTTGTAACCAAATTTATGCAGATTGTTTCCTCTATGCCATGTGTCAACACAACGGAAATAAGTTATAGACAACTTGCTCTTCTGTAATTGATAGCATGGTAGATCGTGTTACAGCTCCTCTGCATCAGACTCTAGACATGGTGCCCCCTTTAAAAAAGAAAAAGTCTAATCAGAGATTTCAAACTCCTTGGTTCAACACAGAAACTCGTAACTTAAAACAGAAAACTTGTCAATTAGAAAGAAAATGGTGCTCCACTAATTTAGATGAAATCTATTTAGCTTGGAGAAATCATCTTTTAATTCATAAAAAATCTCATAGAAAAGCTAGAACAAGTTATTATTCTGCATTAATAGAAGAGAACAAGAATGATCCCAGGTTTCTTTTCAGCACTGTAGCCAGGCTGACAGAGTCAGGACTCTGTCAATCTTAGCATTCCCTTAGAGCTTACTAGTCAAAATTTCATCTATCAGAGATAAAATCAGTCAAATTCTTCCCACCGTTAACTTAAATACAGTAACTACTACAACTCCTTCAATTGATATCTGTTTGGATGAGTTTACTCCAATTGACCTTTTAGAGTTAGATAAAATAATTTCCTCATCCAAGACTTCAACTTGTCTTTTAGACCCTATTCCTACCAGGTTATTTAAAGAAGTCTTCCCATTTATTGGTAGCTTTATTCTTCAAATAATCAATTCTTCATTAACTTTAGGCCATGTACCGCAGGCTTTTAAAACGGCTGTAATTAAACCCTTACTCAAAAAGCCAACGCTTGATCCAGGAGTTTTAGCTAACTATAGACCAATCTCTAATCTGCTTTTCATTTCAAAAATCTTAGTTGTTGCTACACAATTGTTTGACCACTTGCAGGGAAATGGTTTATTTGAAGAGTTTCAATCTGGGTTTAGAATCCATCATCGTACTGAAACAGCCTTAGTGAAGGTCACTGATGACCTCCTTATCGCATCTGATAATGGACTTGTTTCTGTACTTGTCCTTTTAGACCTTAGTGCAGCTTTTGATACTATCGATCATAATATTCTACTTGATAGATTAGAACACTATGTTGGACTTAATGGAACTTCGTTGCAGTGGTTTAGATCTTATTTATCTGATAGGTTCCAGTTTGTTCATATCAATAATGAGATTTCTTTCAACTCAAAGCTCAGTCATGGCGTTCTGCAGGGATCTGTGCTAGGTCCTACTCTTTTTAGTTTATATACAGGGATGAGAATCCTCCGCGGATCCGTGGAATTCCACGGATTTGATCATGTCTAGGGTCATTCTCGTGAATTGTCTAAATTCGAGGAGAAAATTTTTTTTTTGGGGGGGGGGGTATGTTATGAGCGGCGAGTCGTATTTTCGATTGGCTGCTAAAATTCACCACACAGAACGCGCTATCCAGCGAGATCAGTAATGTAATGTAACAAGGCCACTGATTGGCTGATACTTATTGAAGCAACCAATCTGCGATTTTGTTAGATTTCCTTTGTCATATCCAACATGTGGAGCGAAATGCAAATGGCGGACAGTTCAATCAGTTCAATCAACCGAGTTTTCCTGATTTCGTGAAAATGGGGAACCTAAAACTCACGAAAGACAACAAAGCAAGAATTTTAGAAATCGACAAAGGGATAAGCAACAAGTTTCGTTGGGAATGGCTCGAAAAAACTGTGTCAATGACTGTAAAGATCGGTAAAAATACCGAAGTTGTGGTTGAAAAAATGGCCGACTTCATAGCGAAATACGAAGTACCAGGGAAAGCCCAGTGTGTTTATTGCAACGATTTCTTGAGTTATGGATCTCGTGGTTGTGTTGCCTTAGTTGAACACTGTTCAAAACAGAAACATCTCAAAATTGTGGCTACAAGGAGATCGAACTACTCGCTCGGTGCTGCATTCAAAACGATCGATGGACACGGTCAAATTCAGATGCCAGTCAATCAAAGTTCATCACAATCGGCCCCGATTACAGCAATTAGTGATCGGAAGACGCATTTCGAGGTAAGATTTTTTTCTCGTTATAAGTAATGTACTTGAGAATTTTTGCGTAATGAATTTGTTATGAAATAGCATGTGTAAGTTGTGATGTCACGCCTGTTTTGAAACACTAATTGCATTTGAATGCTGATAATCGATTGTTAATAGATAAAAAGTTATTACATATTTTCTCGCAATTTGAAATGCAATCTAAGAATTTTGAATATAATTTATCATTTTTTGTTTCACTAGGAGGAGTTGCATAATGCATGTGTAAGTTTTTTTGACATGGGTGGTGATGGGTTGCCTTTCCTAAGATATCTTTGCTTTTATTAGTAAACATAATTTCTTTATGGTCATTGCATAAAAATATTAAACATCTTTTAGGTTTTACTTACTTTCTTAGATTATCTTTCAAATATTAAAATATACTAATATGCAACTTTTTTATATTCCTAGTAACACTAACAAATGCACACATTAATAAATCAAAATGTTTGCAGAATGCCAGTATATTTTAATAAATGAGTGATGGACTTGGTGATGGAATTTTGTTAATATTTATAATTTATTTTACTTGGTTAAATTATTTTGTCTGTTCTAGAACTATGTAAATGTAATTCTGTGTCAGTTCTAAACATACTAAATAGTAGTAAAATATAATTTAGTATTATTACATCAACATACCATTCAGATATCATAAATTTACACATGTGATGCAGCAGCAGATTAAAAAGGTAAACTATAAATGCATTTGTACTTACTTCTAACTTTAAATATAAGACCACATTTGAGCATTGTAAAACATCAGATTTTGTTAGCTTCTGGGGGGCGTTTTTTTTTTTTTTTTTTTTTTTTTGACTTATTTTGTACCCGTAGGTAGATTTGTTCTGCAGTCTGGTGACAAGCCACCAGCTGCCGGTCGCTGCGTGCGCAAGCGCCCCTTAACTCCCTAACCTGCATGTTTTGGCATGTGGGAGGAAACCGGAGAAATCCCGGAGTAAACCGCAAACACGGGGAGAACATGCAAACTCCACACAGATCACTGTTGGCCGGGGGCAGGGATCAAACCCACGATCTCATGATCCCCGCGATCCCCCGGCCGAGGGTAAAACTGTGCTGCCGCGGTGCTAACCACTGCGCCACCGTGCAGCGTTGACCCCCAGACCCCCCATCAAGGCTCCACCTTGGATCTGGCTTGGGGGCCTGCGTCCCCCAAGACCCCCGGCTTAGTTTCCTCTTTTTTTCCCAAACCCCATTCTCATCCCTGTATATATGCTTCCATTAGGCAACATTATTAGAAAGCACTGTATACATTTTCATTGTTATGCAGATGACACACAATTATACATGTCAATGAAGTCAGATGATAGTAATCAATTAGCCTTAGTTAGAGTTAGAGGCCTGTCTTAAGGAAATCAAAGCTTGGATGACTTGTAATTTCCATCCATCCATCCATCCATCCATCTTCTACCGCTTTTCCGGAGGTTCGGGTCGCAGAAGCAGCAGTTCAAGCAGAGAAGCCCAGACTTCCCTCTCCCCCACCACCTGCTCCAGCTCTTCAGAGAGGATACCATGGCGTTCCCAGACCAGCTGGGAGACATAGTCTGTCCACCGAGTCCTGGGTCTGCCCCGGGGTCTCCTCCCAATGGGACATGCCCGAAACACCTCAAGTGGGAGGCGTCCAGGAGGCATCCTAATCAGATGCCCATACCACCTCAACTGACTCCTTTCAATGCGGAGGAGCAGCGGTTCTACTCTGAGCCTCTCCCGGATGACTGAGCTCCTCACCCTATCTCTGAGGGTGATCCCACCTGCAGGAGGGATCATGGGGGTTCGGTGCTATGTGGATTAGGTGGCGGTCAAAGGCGGAGACCTTGGTGAACTGATCCCAAGCTTTCTAAACTGGCTGACTTGTAATTTCCTGCTATTAAATTCAGATAAGACTGAAGTCATTCTTGTTGGTCCAAAAAAACCTTAGAAATACCTTTCCAAATCAAACTTTTAGTTTGGATGTGGTTACTCTTTCTCTTAATAGCTTTGTGAGGAACCTTGGAGTTATTTTTGATCAAGATCTGTTTTTCAATTCACGTATTAAATTTGTTTCTAAGACTGCCTTCTATCATTTGCGAAATATTGCCAAGATTAAAAAAATATAAAAATGCTGCTATAAAAATGCTGCAGCAAGAGTTTTAACAGGTACTAGAAAGAGAGATCATATCTCTCTGGTTCTGGCCTCCCTTCATAGGCTTCCCATAGAGTTTAGAATTAAGTTTAAAGTTCTTCTTCTCACTTTCAAAGCTCTAAACAATCAGGCCCCTTTTTATTTATTTAAGTTTTTGTAAAGGGTATACAGGTCGTTACAGCAATGCAGTGTTTACATTTTCATCACATGTTCCCTTATTTTCTGATATCTGACAACATTGGAAGATTAATTCTTACAACACCCCTTTTTTTTTTTTAAAGTGAAAGAAAAAGTGAAATTAAAGAGAAAAAAAAACAAAAAACAAAAAAAAAAAACCAAACAAACCAGTAAAAAACAAACAAAAAGAAAAAGTAAGTAAATAAAGATAAAAGAGCATCTGAGTAGCATTGGAACAAAGAGCGGAACCATTATTGAAATGGTATTTGTCAAAGATTAGATCTAATGGAAGACACATATGCGGTCCAGGGTTGCCAAAAGTTCATGAACACATCCATGTCCTGTCTCAGTGCGAATGTCAACTTTTCCATCGAGTAAATGTCTTGGATCACGTTAGTCCAATCTTCAGGTGTAGGACAGTCCTTCAACATCCATTTTTTAGTTAGAGCTTTTTTGCTTGCCAATATTAAAACATTGAATAAGTATTTTTCTCCTCGTCTTTCCAGTGAGTCCGGTAGTAAACCCAAATACAAAGTTACAAAAGAAAAGGGAACTGTAATTTTGAATATTTTCCCCAATATTGTCTGTACCTTGGTCCAATATTGGTGGATAACTGGGCATGACCAAAACACATGAAAATGATTTGCAGTCTTTTCACCACACAAGCGCCAACAGTTCAATCCCTTATGGGTAAATTTGTTTTGTGCAGGTGTTCTGAAAAATCTTGCCAAGTTTTTCCATCCAAATTCTCTCCACTGCAGGGATGAGGTACTTTTCCATTGCTGTTTATTTAGCTTTTCCCATATTTCCAGTTGTAAAGTGAAATTCCCCTCTTTTTCCCATCTCTCTTTTATATAAGATGTGTTGTCTCCTTTTAAGTCTTGAAGACCTTGGTATATTTTAGAAATGTATCTGATCCCTGGGATCCCTTTATATGCCATTAAGAAGACCTTCAGAACACCTGACTGGGCCCTTTCCAAAACCTCCTTTTTAAGTATATTGTTTATGTGGTGTCTAAGCTGGAAGAACCTGTAAAGGTCTTGATTTATTAGGCCTTGTTTTTTCAAATCTTCAAAACTTCTTAAGATTTGCCCTTTAAAAAAATCTTAATATTTTATCAGCCCTTTCTCCTTCCACTTTTTAAATCTGGTGTCTGTTTTATTAGGAGTAAAGTCCTGATCATAGGCGATCCATTGCAGAAGTCGATAGGGCTCTTTAGTTTGATTCTCTCTGACTATCTTAAACCAAATTTTTAGCGGGGTCTCTATCCACGGGTTAGTGTTATTCAAAAGCTTAGGTAAGACATTGTTCCCTATTATCGCCTGTAGGGGGATGTCACTTGTTATTTGGCATTCGATCTCCTTCCATTGTGCAGTGTAGACTGGGTTACATATCTCTACTAAAGTTTTAATTTGTGCGGCTTTAAAGTAGTCCCTGATATTTGGCAGCGCGAGCCCACCTTTGTCTTTGTTTAGCTGTAGGGTTCTATATCTGATTCTAGGTCTCTTGCCCTGCCATATGAATCTAGAGATCCTTCTGTCCAGCTCCTGCCATGTTTTTTTGGGAGGTTCTACCGGTATTGTTTGGAAAAGGTATAGAAGACGTGGAAGTATATTCATTTTGACTGCTTCAATTCTTTGTGCAGTACCCAAGAATGGTATCATATTCCATCTTGCTAGGTCAGATTTTATTTTTGTCACCAGTGGATCATAGTTTAGTGATATAATTTTGTTGAGTTGTTTCGGGATATTGACCCCCAGATATTTCATAGATTCCGACTCCCAGTTAGTTTTGAGTTTGCTTAGTGAATAATGATTTGGGTCATAGTTGAATGTTAAAACTTGGGTTTTATGCATATTTAATTTGTACCCCGATAAATCTCCATACTCTGAAAAAACTGAGGTTAGTTCTGGTAAAGAAGTGTCCGGCTGCCCTAGGTATATTAAAATGTCATCAGCAAAGAGTGCTATTTTATGTTCCTTCTGACCAAGTGCAATACCTTGAATTTTTTGGTTTTGTCTTATCCATTGGCTCAGAGGTTCTATGAAGATTGCAAAGAGCAGTGGAGACAGGGGGCAGCCCTGACGACATCCTCTTTCCAGTTCAAAAGATGATGATAAATTACCGTTAATCCTTATTTTAGCTGTTGGTTTTTTATATAATGCCTGTATAGTTCTAATGAAGTTGTTATGAAAATTGAAACTGGATAAGATTCTATATAGAAAATGACATAACGTTCGGCTCAGGAGACGCACACACACAGGCTCAGAGTAGTTCAAACTGTTTATTAACAGCAGGGATGTTTGGGTGCGTGTCTGCGGAATGTTAATGTGTTGGTGGTGGTGTCTGCTTCGGACCCAGAGGCAGGAGACCGTTCAGCCGGCAACCCTATGGGAGAAATCAGACACAGGGTGATGAGCGCACACCAACACAGGAGGAGAATAGGCGAGGGAGAGAAGCTTACTTGTTTGGACAGATGACTGGCGCTTCAAGGATGGAAGCCCGGGAGACAGCCACCTGCAGGGCTCGGTGCAGCAGCGAGGAGAGACGAGGGACGGGGTTGTCCACCGCCGAGGAATCCACCTGTGCACAGGGGAGCAAACTGGAGAGATGAGGTAAGTGATCTTCTTACCGGTGACGAGGATGCTGAAGAGAATGTGGTAGAAGCCCATGAAAGGGAAATGAAGTCTACGGCTTCAGACCGAAGCTCAGGGCGAGGCAGCCTATATTCCTCGCCGCTGATGACTGACAGGTGTGTGAGCAGGTGGCGCCGTTGATGAGCGGCGCGGCGTGACAGTACTCCCCCCTCTAGCAGCGCCTCCTGGCGATGGCTTATCCGGGTGCGCTCGGTGGAAGTCCGCGATGAGCGATGGGTCCAACACAAACGACGGGGGCACCCACTGTCGATGCTCGGGCCCATAGCCCTCCCAGTCCACCAAGTATTGCAACCCACGACCCCGGCGCCGGGAGTCCAGGATGGAGGAGACGGACCAGGCCGGGTGGCCACCAACCATCCGGGGTGCGGGTTGCGCTGCAGGAGGAGGGCAAAGGGGGTCGGTAACTGCCAGCTTCACCTTCGACACGTGGAAAGTGGAATGGATGCGGAGGGAGGGGGGAATAGCCACGCGCACAGCCACCGGGTTGATGATCCGGGTGATGGGAAAGGGACCCATGAAGCGCTGTGCCAGCTTTCTCCTCTCGCCTTTTAGGGTGACGTCCTGGGTGGAAACGTAGACAAGTTGCCCAACTCTGTACGCCGGGGCAGGTCTTCTACGCCGGTCCGCCACGGTCCTGTTGCGCTCCGCTGTGCGTAAAAGCGCATGACGCGCGGTGGCCCAGGTGGAGCGGAACTGCCTCACGTGCGCCCTAACTGACGGGACAGTTACCTCGCTCTCCTGCGCTGGAAGCAGCGGGGGGTCGTAACCCAGGGACGCCTTGAAGGGGGACATCCCCGTTGCAGAAGAGCGGGCGGTATTGTGGGCGTACTCCACCCAGGCGAGATGGTTGCTCCATGACGTCGGCTTGGATCTTGCAACACAGCGGAGCGCAGCCTCCAGCTCCTGATTGGTCCTCTCACACTGCCCGTTAGACTGGGGGTGATGGCCGGAGGAGAGGCTCACCTTGGCTCCGATGGCGTTGCAAAAGGACCTCCAAACCTCAGATGAAAACTGGGGACCCCGGTCCGAGACCACGTCCACCGGAATCCCGTGCAGCCTGACCACGTGTTGGATGAGGAGGCCCGCCGTCTCCAGGGCGGTAGGGAGACCTCGCAGGGGGACGAAGTGTGCCGCCTTGGAGAAACGGTCCACGATGGTCAGGATGGTGTTAAAGGAGCTGGAAACGGGGAGTCCGGTGACGAAATCCAGTGCGATATGCGACCAGGGCCTGCCGGGGACGGGCAGAGGCTGGAGCAGACCCGCTGGAGGGGCATTTCCTGACTTGCTGGTGGCACAGACTGGGCAAGCCCGGGCGTAGCGGGCTGCATCCCTCCGCAGGCCCGGCCACCAAAAAGACCGCTGGAGGAGGCTGATCATCCGGGAGGTGCCGGGATGACAGGTGAGCCGGGAGGTGTGGAGCCAGTGGATGACCTCTCCTCGGACCGCAGATGGGACGAACAGTCTTCCCTCCGGTCCGCCGCCAGGATCAGGTTCCACCTCCTGTGCCTTCCGGATCTTTGCCTCGATATCCCACGAGATGGCTCCCACGACGCACGACCTGGGCAGGATTGAGTGAGGCGTCTCCTCCGATTCCACGGGAGTGAACTGCCTAGAGAGGGCGTCAGGCAGGCCGTTCTTAGAGCCAGGCCTGAAGGTGATAGAAAATTGGAACCTGGCGAAGAACAGAGACCAGCGCGCCTGGCGGGCATTCAGGCGCTTGGCAGACCGTAAATACTCCAAGTTCTTGTGGTCCGTAAGGACCACAAACGGCAGGTTCGCCCCCTCTAGCCAGTGGCGCCACTCCTGCAGGGCGAGCTTGATGGCCAAGAGCTCTCTGTCCCCCACATCGTAGTTCCTCTCCGCCGGGGACAAGCGCCGGGAGAAGAAGGCGCACGGTCGTTTGGCGCCATCGTCCGGTGACCGCTGGGACAGCACTGCCCCCACTCCCGTGTCCGAAGCGTCTACCTCGACGATGCACTGCAGCGCGGGGTCGACCTGGCGAAGGACCCGGGAGGAGGAGAATTCCGCCTTCAGTGCCTCAAAGGCGGCAGCGACCTCTTCGGTCCACTGGAACGGGACCTTCGGGGACGTGAGGCGGGTCAGTGGTCCAACGATGGTACTGAAGTTGGGGACAAAGCGGCGGTAGAAATTGGCGAAGCCAACAAATTGCTGCACCTGCTTCCGGGATGCAGGTGTAGGCCATTCCACCACCGCCTTTACCTTCTCTGGGTCAGGGAGCACCTTATCGTGGGCGATGATGAACCCCAGGAAGGACGTACTCCTGGCGTAAAATTCACACTTTTCTGCCTTTACGTACAGACGATTCTCCAGCAGCCTTTGGAGGACCCGCCTCACGTGGACCTGGTGCTCATCCCTGGACTTGGAGAAGATGAGGATATCGTCCAGGTAGACGAACACGAAAAGGCCAATGAAATCCCGGAGGACGTCATTAATGAGGCGCTGGAAGACTGCAGGAGCGTTGGTCAACCCGAACGGCATCACCAGGTATTCAAAGTGGCCGTTCGGGGTACGGAAGGCCGTTTTCCACTCATCTCCCTCCCGGATCCGGACGAGGTGGTAAGCGCTGCGTAGGTCCAGCTTGGTGAACCAGGTCGCCCCCTGGAGGGAGTGGAAAGCAGTGTCCATGAGAGGCAGGGTGTAACGGTCCTTCTCCGTGATATTATTGAGGGCCCGGTAGTCGATACAAGGGCGGAGGGACCCATCCTTTTTTCCCACGAAGAAGAACCCCGCCCCCACGGGTGACGATGATGGGCGGATTATCCCGGCGTTTAATGACTCCTTCAGATATGTGTTCATCGTCTCCTTCTCCGGCGCAGACAGGCTGTAGAGCCGACCAGAAGGTAACGGCGCCCCCTGGCGGAGGTTGATGGCACAGTCGTAGGGCCGATGAGGGGGAAGAGACATAGCTTTCGCTTTACTGAACACCATACCCAGGTCGTGAAACTCCGGAGGCACCAGGGACAGGTCCGGGGGTGCAGCGTCCGTTGCTGGAGGAGGAGCGGACGGCGAGCAGGCAGCGGACTGGAGGCAGGTGCCCAGGCAAAATGTACTCCAAGCCGATACCCCAGCTGATCTCCAATCCAGGACCGGATTGTGAAGGCGGAGCCAGGGATACCCCAGGATGACGGGCGACACAGAGTTGGGAAGGACATAAAAGGTCATCTCCTCCCGGTGGTTTCCTGAGATGATGACCGGTAGGGGGACAGTTTGATGTGTCACTCTCCCAAGGGTGGCACGGGAGAGATGGACTAGGGAGATGGGAGTGTTGAGTGCCTGGCAGCGGATGCCCAATCGGGTTGCCAGGCTTTGTGAAATGAAGCTGCCTTCTGCGCCCAAATCCACCAGTGCGTGGGTGAGGTGCCCAGTGGGGTTAGGGCAGAAACGGATGGGCAGCTTCAATTGAGTAAGTGATCCTAACCGATTGATGTCCGCGAGACTTCCAACAGTGACTCGCGGACCCCACCGACTGGCCTTCCGTGGACAACGCTCCACGGTGTGTTGGTCGCCTCCGCAATACATGCAGAGGCCCAACTCACGACGGCGTTGTTTCTCCACAGGGGAAAGTTTAGTCCAGCCCGTCACCATCGGCTCCGACTCCTCGGGGCGCGATGCTGGCGGCGCCGCCAGGGGGCGAGCTTGGAACAGGTACGGCGAGACTCCACGAGGGCGAGAAGAAGAAGACCTCCGCCCCGAGGAGCGCTCGCGCAGCCTGTTATCCAAACTTACCGCTAAGGACGTCAGCTCCGCTAGCGTCCCAGGGATATCCCGACCAGCCAGTTCATCCCTCAGATCACTATTGAGGCAGCGGAGGAACAGGCCACAGAGGGAGCGTTCCTCCCAGCCCAGTTCCTCCGCCGCTACCCGGAAGTCGACCGAGTGGTCCGCTGCCGACCGGCTTCCCTGCTGGAGAGCGAGAAGCCGATCGACCTGGACCGTCTCGGTTTGAGAATGGTCAAAGACCTCCAGAAAGCGCCTCACGAATTGGTCATAGGTGAGGGTGGCATAACTGGGCCTCGCCATTACGGCGTAGGTCCAAGTTAACGCACGCCCCTCCAGAAGATTCCCTATGTAACCAATTCAACTGTGATCCGAGGGAAAATCTCCGGGCACACGGTGGAACACGGACTCACACTGCATAATGAACCCCCGCGCTCCGCCGAGCTTACCGCTAAAGCGGGCGGGGGTCGGAATCGGTGTGAGCCGAACCGGTGCCACTGGAGCCGGCTGGACGGCCGCTGGAACAGCAGGAGCCGCGCCACCCTGGCGAGTCGGGAGGAACGGCTGTTGGGGGTCCAAGCGGTTCAATCGGTTAGTTAATTCTAATAATTGATTGAAAACCACCTGTTGCTGATAAACAATCTGATCCACCCGAGCCTCGAGGATGGTAAACCGGTGTGCGAGCCCGCCGTCTGCCGAGCCGCTCTGCTGAAGCCGTACTGACATAACGTTCGGCTCAGGAGACGCACACACACAGGCTCAGAGTAGTTCAAACTGTTTATTAACAGCAGGGATGTTTGGGTGCGTGTCTGCGGAATGTTAGTGTGTTGGTGGTGGTGTCTGCTTCGGACCCAGAGGCAGGAGACCGTTCAGCCGGCAACCCTATGGGAGAAATCAGACACAGGGTGATGAGCGCACACCAACACAGGAGGAGAATAGGCGAGGGAGAGAAGCTTACTTGTTTGGACAGATGACTGGCGCTTCAAGGATGGAAGCCCGGGAGACAGCCACCTGCAGGGCTCGGTGCAGCAGCGAGGAGAGACGAGGGACGGGGTTGTCCGCCGCCGAGGAATCCACCTGTGCACAGGGGAGCAAACTGGAGAGATGAGGTAAGTGATCTTCTTACCGGTGACGAGGATGCTGAAGAGAATGTGGTAGAAGCCCATGAATGGGCTTCATTCAATGGGCTGCGGAATGTTAATGTGTTGGTGGTGGTGTCTGCTTCGGACCCAGAGGCAGGAGACCGTTCAGCCGGCAACCCTATGGGAGAAATCAGACACAGGGTGATGAGCGCACACCAACACAGGAGGAGAATAGGCGAGGGAGAGGGAGAGGGAGAATGAAGCCCATTCCGCTCTGCGATCCACATGGTGAGGACATCGATGGCCTCATTCACACCTTCACGGGCTACCTCAGCTTCTGTGTGGACAAATCCGTTCCCACCAAGACCATACGGCGTCACTCAAACAACAAACCCTGGATCAACCCTGAGATAAAAACACTTCTGAGAGAGAAGAAGAGGATCTTCAGGTCGGGGAACAGGGAGATGCTGAAGTCCGTACAGAGGGAGCTGAGGAGAAAGATCAGAGAAGGCAAGGACAGCTTCAGGAAGAAGATGGAGGACAAGCTGCAACAGAGCGACATCAGCGGGGTCTGGAGAAACCTCAAAACCATCTCGGGGCTCCAGAATACCTCCCCCCAGGCCACAGGGGGCAGGGAGTGGGCGAACAACCTGAATCTGTTTTTCAATAGATTTGACCAACCGCCCTCCCCCCTGACTGCACAACAACCACTGCTGCCTCTAAAGAAATCAAGTCCTGCTGCCCACTCCCCACTCTACCAACACCCCCCCACTCCCAACACACAGCCCCCCATCCTGACCCTGACCAGGACCCAGGTGAGGACGGAGCTGAGGAAGATCAAGGCGAGGAAGGCGCCGGGACCGGACGGCATCAGCGCAAAGCTCCTCAAGTCCTGTGCAGACCAGCTGTGTGGGATTGTGACGTATATCTTCAACATGAGCCTGAAACTGGGGAGGGTACCACAGCTGTGGAAAACATCTTGTGTGGTACCTGTACCAAAAACTTCCCACCCCAAAGACCTGAACAGCTACAGACCGGTGGCCTTGACGTCCCACTTGATGAAGACCCTGGAGAGACTGCTCCTTGCTCACCTCCGCCCCCTGGTGGAACCAGCGATGGATCCACTCCAGTTCGCCTACCAGCATGGCATTGGGGTGGAGGATGCGGTGATCTTCCTCCTTCACCGTTCTCTGTCCCACCTGGAGAAGCCCGGGAATATGGTGAGGATCATGTTCTTTGACTTCTCCAGTGCTTTCAACACCATCCAACCGATGATCCTGAAGGACAAGCTGCTGCGCGCAGGGGTGGACCAGCACCTGTCATCATGGATCCTGGACTACCTCACGAACCGGCCTCAGTTTGTGAGAACCCGGGACTGTGTGTCCGACACGATCATCAGTAGCACGGGGGCCCCCCAGGGAACGGTGCTGGCTCCCTTCCTGTTCACTCTTTATACTGCGGACTTCTCACACAACACAACACACTGCCATCTACAGAAGTTCTCTGATGACTCTGCGATCGTTGGCCTCATCTCCAATGGAGATGAAGCTGAGTACAGAGGGCTTATCCAGGACTTCGTGGACTGGTGCCATCGGAACTGCCTCCAGATCAACGCGAGGAAAACTAAGGAGCTGGTGGTGGACTGCCGCAGGCATGGGCAGCCCCTCACAGTACCAGTAAATATACAGGGAACAGACATCGAGATGGTGACATCCTATAAGTACCTGGGTATTCATCTGAACAATAAACTAGACTGGTCACACAATACTGATGCACTCTACAAGAAGGGACAGCGCAGGCTGTTCCTGCTGAGGAGACTCAGGTCTTTTGGTGTACAAGGGGCGCTGCTGAAGTCATTCTATGACACGGTGGTGGCATCAGCCATCACTTTTGGAGTGGTCTGCTGGGGCAGTGGCATTACTGCAGCCGATAGGAAGAGACTGAACAAACTGATTAAGAAAGCTAGCTCTGTCCTGGGGCAGCGCCTTGATCCGATGGAGGAGATAGGAGAGAGAAGGACGGTGGCTAAACTGTCATCTCTGCTGGAGTCCGAGTTCCACCCTATGCAGGACATACTGAATGCACTGAGGAGCTCATTTAGCAGCAGACTACATCATCCCAGGTGCACAACCGAGAGGTTTCGTAGGTCCTTCCTACCAACGGCTGTCAGACTGTACAACCTAAGCAGGGCTGCTCGCAGAGATAGCAAAAAGACGTAACAAACTAATAGTTTTTTGAATGCAAAAGATGCAATAGACTTACACAATGGTCCTCTCCGGCATACAACTAGGAACATACCGGTCGCTATGGAGGGTGAGAATATGTATGGGCACATAATCATACCATGTAGGATAACTAAGTAGACGGTTATGCTGTTTCATTCCATCTAGCAACAATGCTCTGCACTGTGTGTGTTTATATATTTGCATATTTATTCCATCTAGCTACAATGCTCCGTACTGTGGGTGTTTATATATTTATATATCTACATATTATTCCATCTAGCTACATTGCTCCGCACTGTGTGTGTTTATATACTTGCATATTTATTCCACCTAGCTGCAATGCTCCGTACTGTGGGTGTTTATATATTTACATATTTATTCCATCTAGCTACAATGCTCTGCACTGTGTGTTCATATATTCATATATTTATTCCATCCAGCTACAATGCTCTGCACTGTGTGTCTGTGTGTGTGTGTATATATATATATTTTATAGTAATACGTACATATGTTTATTAGCTGCTCTTGCTTGCTTGTTTTTTTTCTTGCCTTCTGATTGTTGCTCTGAGTGTTGCTATCCCTGTGCTGTTGCAATCCTGGAATTTCCCCGTTGTGGGACTAATAAAGGCTTATCTTATCTTATCTTATCTGAAAGGGAAATGAAGTCTACGGCTTCAGACCGAAGCTCAGGGCGAGGCAGCCTATATTCCTCGCCGCTGATGACTGACAGGTGTGTGAGCAGGTGGCGCCATTGATGAGCGGCGCGGCGTGACAGAAAAGACCAGTCAACCGAATCGAATGCTTTTTCAGCATCTAATCCCAATATGACTGCATTTAAGTTATATTTTTTTATATGATGAATTATGTGTAAAGTGCGTCGAATGTTGTCTTGTGTCTGTCTTTGTCTTATAAAACCTGTTTGGTCTAAATGAATTAGGTCTGTCAGTATATTTTCTAACCTTTTGGCAAGGATAATGGTAAAAAGCTTATAGTCCTGATTTAGTACACTGATTGGTCTGTAGTTGGAGCACTCTAGTTTATCCTTTTCAGGTTTAGGTATAACTGCAATGACCCCTTCTCTCCAGGAGGGGGGGATTTCCCCTGTGTGGAGGACATAATTAAATGTTTTCAGGAGGAGAGGAGATAGTTGCTGTTTAAAGGTTTTGTACCACTCTGCTGTATAGCCATCAGCTCCTGGGGATTTGTTAGCTTTAAGTTTCATAATTGCTTTTTCCAATTCTTTAGGATGTATTTCTGACAGTAGTGTTTTATTTTGTGACTCCGTAAGTTGGGGAAGGTTTAATGTGTTTAGGAATGCCTCGGATGCGTTTTTATGTTTTTTGTGGGAGTATAAGTTCTTATAGTAATTCTCGAAGTTTTTAAGAATATCCTGAATTCTGAATTTTATTTCCTTTGATACTGGGTCTCTGATTTTGTAGATTGCTCTTTCTGTTTGATGTTTCCTCAATTTATAGGCTAGCAATTTTGCCGATTTACTGCCTGCTTCATAGTATTTTTGTTTCAGAAATATAAGTTTCTTCTGGATTTCTATTGTGTAGATCTCATTTATTTGGTTTTTAATTTCCTTAATCTTGAGCGAGTCAGTAGAATGAGTGTTGCCTTTGTGTTCTTTTTCTAGGTTCCTAAGTTCTGACTCTAATGTGGATAGTTTTTCTTGTCTTAGTTTCTTTTGGGTTGCCAGTTTTGCAATAATCTTTCCTCTTATTACAGCTTTACATGCATCCCACAGTATTAAAGGGGATACTTCTCCATTATCGTTATCTTCCAAATATCTGAGAATATCTGATTCCAATTCATCTTTCAATGGTCCTTTCAGGACATTTGAATTTAACCTCCAAGAAAATGTATTATTTGTGTATTTTTGGATATTTAAGTCCATGTAGATCGGACTGTGGTCGGAGAGATCCATCAGTCCTATTTTACATGTTTTTACTCTTCCAATGTCTCTATTAAACATAAAAAAATAGTCAATCCTTGAGTAAGATGAATGTGGAGTTGAGTAAAATGTATAGTCTTTTACACTGGGGTTGAGTTCCCTCCACACGTCACAGATTCCCAATTCTTTTAGTAGCATCCGAGTCTTCCTGTTTTGGGTGTTATTTTGATGTGGGGAATTACCAGAAGCATCCCAGTATGGATTCAGTCTAAGATTGAAGTCCCCACCACATATCACTAAACCTTGAGCTTTAGTTATCATTAGGTCGAATACATTTTTATAAAATTTCCAGTTAGCCCCTGGGGGAGCATACACATTCAGCAGGGTGATATCTTCTCCCTCTAGCCGCCCAGTTACCAAACTGTATCTCCCTTCTTTATCTTTGTGTTCTGATTTTTTTTCAAATGTAATTTTGGTTGATATCAATGTCGCTACTCCCCTCCTCCTCCCTGATTTATATGAAGATGAAGAGATCATTTTAAACCCTTGTCTACTGAGTTTATTGTGTTCCACGTCTGTTAGGTGGGTTTCTTGTAAAAGTATTATTCCTACTTTGTCTTTTTTCATTTTGCCTAGAATCTTGGATCTTTTAACTGGATTCAGGATTCCTTTTACATTATATGAAATTATTTTGGTTACACCCTGTTTCTCCATTGTGTTGTTTTGTTTAGTATAACTGTGTGGTGGCCCTCTTTTGTGCTACTCAGAAACTGAAAGAACATTAAAAACAAGAAAAACATAAAGAACATAGTGTAAAAAATTTTAAAACAAAAAGCTGTCATAAGAACTTCCTGAGCTGAGGTCTTTTTAAAGACCCTGTAAGAGCCTTGATGGAGTGAAGGCTCTGAGGGAAATTCCTCAAACTCTGTTACGTGTTGAGGGCCCTCTCTTACCACTGAAAGTAGTCCCATGCTTTTAACGTGAGTTTCAGAACCCAATCCAAACTTGTAATGATTTTTTTTTTTCCTTTTATGCCTAAACCCTGTGAAATTGTGTGCACCCTCCCACCCCCATCACATCAAACATTCACGCAAAAACAGTATTTGTTAGTATGAGGAGAACATGTGGATTATTGTCACATTTCTATTTTAACAAGTTTTTTTTTTTTTTTTTATTACAAAGACTTATTTGTTTCAAATAATATGATTGTTCCATGAAATGTTTTACCACATGCTGAATATGCATCTCCTTTAATGTTTGTTACCTTGTATGAGGGGGGTTGGATGTGCGGATTGATTCAAGAGAAAAGAAAAAAAAAAAAAAAAAAGGTCGCTATTCCAACCTGAAAACGGATAGTTTATCCGCGACGCTCTGGTGCTGGGTTTCCCGCTGCTGGTCCGTGGATTTTGAGGGTCTTTGTGTTGTCCATGTTTGCGCTTTGATCTTCTCACTCGGGTCTGCTGCGGGTTTAAATACCGTTACCGGGAGCCCTCTTTTCGCCATGTCAGCTGTTGCTTCTTCCGCCGAATTATAGAGACACGTTTCATCGCCGTAGAAGACCCTTAACTTCGCAGGAAATGGTGTCTGAAAGCGCAATTTCTTCTCTCTTAACACCTTTTTCGCTTCATTGTATTCCCTGCGCTTTTTAAGGACCTCCGGGGCGTAATCGTGTTCCACGTAGACTTTTCTCTCCTGGTGCATAAATCCTTTTTTCTGCCAGGCCAGTCTTACAACCTCTTGTTTTATTTTTAAATTGGAAAATCTTACCAACACCGAACGTGGGGGCGCTTCCGCCGCCGGCCTAGCGGCTAATGAACGATGTGCCTTTTCTATCTTCAAGTCGGTGGTTTGTGGAATATCCAATTTCTCTCTTAGTAAGGATTCCACGCATTCTGCCATTGAGTTAAAACCATTTTCGGTTCCTTCTATCAGACCATGAATTCTTATGTTGTCTCTTCTTTGTTTTCCTTCTTGGTCGGTTAGCTTAGCCTCTATAGCTGCTTGTCTTTTGCATAGGTCTAGCACAGAATCTTCGAGCACTTTTATTCGATCCTCTGTTTCCAAGATTCTGTTCTCGGCCTGGTCCACTCTGCTGTTTGTCCTTTTCAATTCTTCTCTGAATTCCCGAAATTCGGCCGTAACATCTCGGCGAAATCGTCGTAGCTCCTCAAATAGTGATTTCAGGCTAACCCTTTTGTTAGCTATCACCAGTTCCTCGTCTTCTGAACGGAGATCTTCCAGTTCAGATTCTCCGGCCGATACGTGTCCTGGCCTGGAGAATTTCAGTTTCTTCTGTTTTCCTTTAGACATGATGATTTTGTCTTTTGATTTTCACTCCTCCAAAAATCCGTTAAGTTTGATTTTCAAGGTGTTATCCTGGATTGGGTCTGAGAGCTTCAGTGTTAAGCTGCAGTCGCCATGGCGTCCAGCACAAATTTCAGGCCCCTTTTTATTTAAAAGATCTGATATTACCCTATTATCCTAACAGAGCACTACACTCTCAAAATGCTGGATTACTTGTAATACCTTGAATCTCCAAAAGCACAATGGGAGGCAGAGCCTTCAGTTATCAAGCTCCTCTCCTGTGGAACCAGCAGCCAATCTGGATTCGGGAGTCAGACTCAATCTCTTTTTTTAAGAATAGGGTTAAAACCTTCCTTTTTGATATAGCCTATAATTAGGGAGGGATCATGTGTCTCTGAACCCTCCCTTAGTTAAGCTGCTAATAGGTTTAGACAGCCGGGAGACCGCCAATAATGCACTGGGGTTCACTCCTTTCTTCACTCTTAATGAATTTTTTTTTTTTTACTGATCATTAACATCTGTTTGTTCTCTCCCATAGATTGAGTCCCTGTCGTGCTGTTTGCTCTCTACATGTCTGTTCTTTTCATCTTCTCTATCCCCTCACCCCCCAGCCAGTCGTAGCAGATGACTGCCCCTCCCTGAGCCTGGTTCTGCTGGAGGTTTCTTCCTGCTAAAAGGGAGTTTTTCCTCTCCATCATCGCCAAGTGCTTGCTCACAGGGGATCGCCTGTTGCTGGGGTTTTTCTGCAACTGTGGGGGTTTCCCCTACAGCTGAAAGTGCTATGAGATGACTGTTGTTGTGAAATGGCGCTATATAAAAAAAGTTGAATTGAAATTGAATTATATGAGTCACAAATTTACGATTTAAAAAGTCAACAATATATGACAAAAGCTGTAAATGTCAAAGAAAAGCCTCAAATATGCAAGACAAAATATCAAATTCTTGACAGATTTAAGACTCAAAAGTTGCAAAATTATAAAGTCTTAGATTTATGAATTTAAAAACCTCACAATGAAAAAGTCTTGCATTATTGAGAAAAGATTTTTAAAAATTAAAGAAGAAAAACCTAACAAATAAGATAAGATAAGCCTTTATTAGTCCCACAATGGGGAAATTCCAGGATTGCAACAGCACAGGGATAGCAACACTCAGAGCAACAATCAGAAGGCAAGAGAAAAAAAAAACAAGAGCAGCAAATATACATATGTACATATAAATATAAATATATATATAGACACACAGTGCGGAGCATTGTAGCTAGATGGAATAAATATGTAGATATATAAACACACCCAGTGCGGAGCATTGTAGCTAGATGGGATGAAACGGCACAACCGTCTACTTAGTTATCCTACATGGTATGATTAAATATGCAATATTTATAATTTTTATAGAATTGTTTTAGATTTACAAGATGAAAATCTCACATTTGTGAGTTAAAAGATGCACATTCATGAGAAAAATGATAAATATTTACAAGGAAAATGGCAAATTTATAAGAAAATCTTGCTAATATACTGTAGAAGTTAAATGTCAAAAAAATTCAGAGGTAAAGAGTTGCAAATTGAGAGGAAAATCACAAGTGTGTGTTAAAAGTTTTAAATTTATGAGAAAAGCTAAAATTTAAGGGGGGATTTCAGATTTGCTATTTTTGTAAAATTTTATAGCAAATTTATTAGTGAAACTGACAGAGAAAAATGTGGAAGTTTGCAAGAATAAAGCTCACATTTGAAAAAGTTTACAAATGTTGAGTATGAACTCACAATTCTTGAGTGAAAGGTTGGAAATTTACATGAAAAAGTTGCTATTTTTTGAATAATAATAATAAAAAATCCCTCTTTACTCTTTAGAAGAGTTTTCCAGGATCACCAAAAGCCCCTTTGAGAAAAATTATCTGTAAACAGTGAGATTTGCCTTCATACTAAACCATCACCATTGTGCCCAATACCTTTATCGAGATTTTTATATTTGGAGCTGACTATATGGAAAAGGCTGACTGCAACAAAACTCAGGAAGCTGCTAAGAATAGAGCCAAACAGACCATAACCCCTGTACCGTGGTGTTTTCACCAAAAAGTCGCCCGCTTCCTGTTCTCATTTATCTGAAAGGAAACAATAAAACGAAGCTGGAACAAACCACACCTCATTATTCTGTAACAGGTGCCCGAAACCACCGTCATTAAAAGAGCTATTTTGAGCAGATTTTGACCCTCCAAAAATCTGCATGGAGCCACAAAACAAAGTGAAAGTGAAGAGGAGAGATTTTTTGACTCTGAAAAATACAACTTTTCCCTCCAGATTTTGTTTGGTACCACTTTACAATAAAAATACATTGATAAATAATTTATATTCATAAGTAAGCTATTAATTAGCTTACTAATGCTTCTTAAACATTGAATAAGCAATTATACAGTTATAAGTAGGAATGATTTTTTTTCTGATACCCAATATGCCAGTATTTTAAAAACTAGTTTTTGCTGATGCTGACATATGTCGGGTTCTGAGCATGGTTGGGGGACCATGGTTATGCTTTACTTAACTGCTCAGTTTGGTTATTGTGATTATTTTCTCTATCATATCCCTATTTATGTTCCTTTGAATTTGCCATTTATTTCTGTTTGCCATGATTATCTTATTAGTTCAGTCTTATCATTCTCCTTACCTTAGTCTTAGTTTAGTTCTTCATTGTTCTGTTTATTTGTATTATATTATCATGGTTACGGTTATGCATGGGTTTGATGATTATTGTTCTCATGGTTATGTTATCATATTTATTCCTGTCATGATTTAGGTTTGGGCTTTTGTTTTGACAGCGCCTTTTGTTTGCTTCTGGTTTTACGTTCTGAGTTTTTGCCTTTGTTAATTATTCACAGCTGCTTTTGATTTTTCTTGATTATTGATTGTTCATGGGTGTTCTTGATTTTGTTCACTTATTTATAGAGGTTGTGCACTGCCTTCAGCATGGCGACCTTCATATTATCACGTTATCTTGTCATCATACTATTACGTTTTCATGGAATCTTGCTAAGCTTGCTCTTACATCTGGTTTCGTTTATGTTTGGAATTTAGTTTTGTCAATAAATCATGCCAAGAAACCATATTGCACAGGGGTCCAATCCTTTGCCCCAGAGGGGCAAACATGACAATATGTGACCCGTTGTCATGCGCTGGCCCTCGCGAGCCAGCTAGAGACGCACAGAGTCACCAGTGAGTTTACAGTGAGTTTTATTACAGTGAAAAGTGAACAACACAAGATGCAGGGGCAATGACACATAAGTCAACACACTTCCGGAGGCGTAAGGCTAGACAGCTCACTTACGAGTCCAAAGGAGGAGACGGTCATACACAGGCAAAGGTTGTTTAGATAATTGGCTACACAGGGCTGCTGAAGCAAAGACACACAAAGGTCTATTTTCACCGGAAGGGGTAAGGCTAAAAGCTCACTTACTGGTGCTGGAGAAATGACGGTCAACCACAAGCAGACAAGGTAGGTGATAGTCCAAGTCATCCGTAACTCAGACGTATAACGACTGACACTGCTGCGTCATACCGTCGCCAGTGCTGGGCTTATATGGCGAAACGCTAACGACGGTAATGATGCTCAGCTGACCGACCGTTGACAGGCGGAAACCCCACCGAGCACCTTCACAATAAGAGCCCGGTGAGGCCAGAATACAGCCCGCAGCTGTCAAGGCCGGCAGCGAGAAATAACTTTAACCCGAGCGCGATCAGAACCGGCGCTCGGGTCATAACACCCGTGCTGGCAAAATGAGTCGGAATGCGCACCGTGTCATTACTAGCTGCAGGCAGGAGAAGTCATAAATCATGACTCTTTCTTTGTTTGCTAGCGGCAAGTCCTACGAAAAAACCCATGAGTACCTGGTATCATTGGAAAGCTTAGAAAACGTACTTTCTAAAAATACATATGTTTTTGCAGAAGATGTAACTCATGACCGATCGAACACGAGTTTTAAACCTAGCCAAATTATAAACAAATCGTCTTTTTCCGGTGTCCGTTTTTGCGCACTTCCTACAAATTAAATATCATTTGGAAGATCTTTCAATGTAGAATATGGAAAAAGCGTTACCTCAGTTTTGATAATTTCCTCAAAGTGACTCATTTTGCCAGCACGGGTCACATATATGCACATATATTTCCCATTTACCTATAGATTTGTAGCTTTTTCTTGCAAATGGGTTTGTTTTATTTAGATGTATCACCTTTTTTCTTTTAGAGTTGAGATGTTTTTTCTCATAAATTTGCACCTTTTACTCAAACTTACATTTTTAAAATTTTACATTTATTATCTTTATCTTAAAAAAAAAAGACTAAATTTGGAGTATTTTTCATAAAATTGTTAGATTTTTCTCATAAACTATGTTTTTTCGGCCTTTGTCAAATTAACATGGAGCAGATATAACAGTTGTAGGCAGAGGAGCCACATGTGACTCCGGAGCTGCATGTTGCAGACCCCTTGTTATGATCAGTGGGCAGAGAGAGAGCCCATGTTGCAGGCAGTGAAGCAGGATTTATTAATTGAACAAGCAAACTTAAATACTAGAAAGACTGGAAAACAAAGCACAGCACCAGGGCTGAAAATGTACTAAACTAACTAAACATGAATGAATGAATGAATGAATGAATCTTTATTTCGGATAGATTAAAAGTAAAGATTAAAAAAGAAACAGAATAATATAACAAAGGGGAAAAAAATCCAACAAGGTCAATTTAACAATAACTCCTCTGATTATACAGTTCAACATAAGTTATCCGAAATAGGTGATGGCTGAAGCCGCAGCTTATACTGCCCACCCATATTCCATCCAAGAATTCAAAAGAAAAACAAAACAAGAGCGATTACAATTCGGAACAAAGCTAAGACAAAATGTGACAAAAAAAACTAAGCAACAACGCAACACAGACTGGATATGACAATCCTTATATGATTTTACATGTCATCTTGTATATATGTTTGGAGTATTTCTTCCTTTAGTTTTTGTTTAAATTGTTCAAGCGTTGTACACGATTTTAATTCAGGTCCAAAATCATTCCATAATCTGACTCCTTGCACTGAAACACAGTGTTGCTTGGTGGTAGTTCTCACTGAAGGTTTTTGAAATATACATGTTCCTCTGAAATGATATTGTTTCTCCCTTATTTGGAACAGCTTTTGGATATTTGCGGGCAGTGAGAGATTCTTCACTTTAAACATTATTACTGCAGTTTTAAAGTCAACCAGATCTTTCAACTTGAGAGCTTGTAATTTAAGAAAAAGTGGGTTTGTTTGTTCCCTGTAAGCGGCTTTGTTTATTATTCTAATAGCTCTCTTCTGAAGCATAAAGACTGGATATATATTTGTTTTATATGTACAGTGGTACCTCTACTTACGAAATTAATTCGTTCCGGAAGTATTTTCGTAACGTGAAAATTCCGTAAGTAGAGACGCGTTTTACATGTAAATGCCCTAATCTGTTCCAAGGCCCCCAAAATTCGGACATAAATTTTTTATAAATCATAAAAATGCATCAAAACATGTAACAAATACATGTTACAATTAGATTACTGCACAATAAACATAAAATGAGAGTTGTACATAATTTAAAAAAACAAAGAATAAAGAATAATAAAAATTATGTTCATTTACCGTTTAACTGCTATCGTCGTCGTCGTCACCTTTTGCCTTCTTTGGTTCATGTTCTCTCTCATCAGTGGTTTTTGCCTGACGTTTTGTGAAGAACTGATCCAAGGACGTTTGCTTTTGTCGGCTTTTAACAATCCTTCGGCTTCCTTTTGTTTTAATACCGTGCTGATCGTAGATGTATTACGGCCATATTCTTTGGCGAGATCAACCAAACGCATCCCTTTTTCATACCTTTCTATTATCTCTTGCTTTGTTTGTATGGACAAAAAAACTCTCTTCTTCTTTTCTCCTTTTCCACTTATTCCCATCACTTTCTTGGGGCCCATAGTGAATAAAAGTTAATACTGTACTGTACACACACGTAAAACTGCCCGAACTTCCCGAACACTTCGTGGCCAATGGGATACCAGGAAGATTCTAGGCGATAGCCAATGGCAGAGCAGCTACAAGTATGTTTACGTTCGGTAAACTACGGGAGCTGCGAGGAGCGCGTACTTTTTTGCCTTTCGTATCCTGAAATTTCTTTCGTAACAAGAGGCAATATTTTCCCGTTGAGGCATGTCGTAACCTGAAAATTCCGTATGTAGAGACGTTTGTAAGTAGAGGTACCACTGTATTTCCCCATACTTCACTACAATATGTCATGTATGGGAGTATTAATGAATGATACAAAGTATATAATGTGGGTTGATTCAGCAAATATTTCGCTCTCTGTAGTATTGCGATCGATTTAGATATTTTACCTTTAATGTAATTAATATGTGACTTCCAACACAGTTTATTATCAATTATTACTCCTAGAAATTTAGTTTCAGATACCCTTTAAATCTCTACACCATTTACTGTACACTGAGTTTAGATACCAAGTTGTTGTGATGGTTGTTAACCTTGACGCCTGAATTTATTTCCAATTATGAAAAAAAAAATTTCACTTGTGTTTTTGCTTTCAAGTAGATGCTAAATTAAGTTGAGAAAGTTAATTTGACTATAGCACATAAAATAGATATAATTTTAGGTATGATGCAAATTAGCGACAACAGGCATCTACGATAAAAAATGGTTAAAAAAAACCACCTGTTCCCATCTCAAGTATGAAGAGTCTTTTATTTATGCAACAAAGTTATTTTCAGTATTTTCAACTCTCATGACTGCCAAACTATCATAAACCACTACAATGAACTATAAAAAAACACATTATAAACACAAAACACAAGCAATGAACAAGAACAAAAACCTGCTGAAAACACCTCTTTCCTCCCACTCAGTTTGACTGTCCTTTCAACGCGAAGAGTGTGCATTGCTTCAGTTTATTTGTGGAATTCCCGAAAGCAGTTGTGGTTTTTGTTGAGGCACAGATGAATGTTGCACTTTGCGCATTTGTACACACTCTGGTCCTTGCATTGTGGAAGTTTGCAGCGTTGCCGCCCATTTTCCACCTCTGGCCAGTGTCCCACAGCATCTGTGCGGACTTCCTGTGCAGGAATGGCCTTGGCTGGACCTCGACGTTTCTTCCTCTCAAACTGCCGTTCAATGTCAGATGAAGGCCGCCCCCTTTTCTTCTCTGTCAGGTCCTTCCCTTCCATGCAGAGGGCCTGTGCGATGGACGATCTGAATTCCAGCAAATCCTTCTGCTTCTTTCTGAGTACACCTAGTGACTCACATTTCAAATGAATGAAATGTTTGATTTCTTCCCATCTGTCTCGGGACATTACGTCTGCCACCTGCTGTACTCAACATGCACTTGACCAGTACATCCTTGACCGAGGTAAATGAAAAATGCTCATGTACACCACAGTGCCAATAAACTCCTCCAGTTCAGTCCGATCTAATTTGAGGGCATGGTTTGGATTTTGCTGTGTGCAGTACATGTTGCTTTGTGCCACAATCTTGTCCAAAAGTTCAGCATCAAAAAAGTATCTGAAATAATGAATGGGCAATCTTACTGATTCCCCTTCAGGAAGAACATCTTGCCAAACTGGAACCTCTTTTGCCGAGTTCTGCTGCTTTACAGTCTTCCAGACTACCTTCTGCCTTTTTCTTTTCGGAGGAGCAGCTGGCTTCCCTCTTGCAGCTGCAGCACTGGTGCTCTGAGGTGCATGATGAGTCCCATCAGCGTCTTCATCACGGCTGCTGCTCCCATCACCAGTCCACTCACTGCTGCTGTCATTTTCATCACCTGGTGTAGAAAAAAAAATCACTTTAGAAAAGAGCAGACTTTTTTTATCTATTCAATGTGTATACAGAGTTACATCCATAAATATCACAAACAGGCTGAAAATCTGCACAACATGATTTTGTAATCACCTGGTTCAGGAGTGTATTCCTCATCACTGTCCCCACTTTCACTGAGACAGCTGTCGTCACTGTCCACAGGTGGAGCCCTGGGCCGAGGTCCACCTGCTGGCTTTCCATAGAATGATGCTGCGTTCATTTTTAGATCTACAGATATAAAGAAAAATAATGGACAGAAATTACATTTATATCCCACCACATTATTTCTGTTATGATTATAGATATGAGGTAGAATGGCAGTTTCTTTTTTTTCCCCTGTCCTGTTTAGGCAGGTAGTATGAAAATCTGGATACCTAGCACTGTTACAACAGTTTTGCTCTACAACGGGGTGATGAGGAAAAAGCTACCACTGTGAAGTCAGCTCCAGCTCTCCTCTCTCACATCCAGCATGCTATGTTATTTATTGTTTACGTGAACTATGGTGTAGAGTTTTAGAATGGCAGTTTCTAAAGAAAATGTGTGTGAGTGTTGAACACTATCTAAATACGGCACCTTATTTGCGGCTGTTGTGGCCAACGGAGGTTATCCATTGTGGCTGAATGTAGCGAATTAGCATCACACCGAAATCGTCTAATATCTTCAAAAATATTCGTCATAGGTACTCCACTCCTTCGTGGTAGTGATAAAAGTACACAATAAGCCTGTACATATTTTTATCTTAGTACAACTTACCTGAGATTGGACAGTTTTTCCACGATTGTCTTCGGAAAATGCAGACATGGCACGAGGCAAGCGTAGCAATCAGGAAATGGATGGTGCTCCGTTTCTGACCGTTCCTACGAGAAACTAATGCTTGCAAAAGGTTCCTAGGTATGTGTTGGAAGTGCATCAACCAGTAGTAGAGGAATATGGACGGTATTTTGGTTGCATTTGGAGCGGAAGTGAATTGATGCGAATTTGCGACAATCAACGTCAAGGGGTTAAAAACTATAAATTTTGTCTTACTTAAATTGAGTGTTAATTTGTTTGAATCAAACCACAGTTTAAGCTTTTCTAATTCCTTTCCGAGTGTATCCAAAAGTTGTTCCAAATTGCTTCCACTGCATAATAGATTAGTGTCATCGGCAAACAATATTAAATCCATTTTTTCCGAGACTTTACATATATCATTTGTATACATATTGAATAACAATGGCCCCAAAACTGAACCCTGTGGGACTCCACAAGTAACCTTTAGTAACTGTGAGTTTTTGTTACTAACACATACAGTACATACTGATATCTATTCTTTAACCCTAGAACACTAACGTAGGGTGCCCCCCTAATACCACAATTTTGTAGTTTCTTTAATAATAAATTATGATCTACTGTATCAAATGCTTTTTTAAGATCCAGGAATACCCCAACTGAATACTCTTTATTTTCAACGGCAGTTGATATTTTTTCTATAAATTCCATTAGAGCAAATGCAGTTGTCCTCTTGTGTCTGAACCCATATTGCTGCTCACACAATAAATTATTCTTCATTATGAAGTTGTCAATTCTCTCACAGAATATTTTTTCAAATATCTTGGAAAATTGCGGCAATAGTGAAATTGGTCTATAGTTTGAAAGTTCCCCTCTGTCACCCGTCTTGTATATTGGAATTACTTTAGCTATTTTCATTGCATTGGGAAATATACCTGTTTGGAGAGACAGGTTACAAATATATGTCAGTGGTTTCACTAAGCATTCAGTAATAGTTTTGACTAAGAGCATGTCAATACCATCACAGTCCGTAGATGTTTTACTTTTAAACGATTTAACAATTTCAATGACCTCTCTCTCGTCTGTGTTCTTTATAAAAATGGAGTCTTTTATAGCAGTGTTTTTGCTTATTGTATCACCCGTAGGTGCCGTAATGGGTATTTCTTGAGCCAAATTAGGACCAATGTTAACAAAAAAGTTATTAAATTCATCTGCAGGTGAAACTGCATTCACTCTGAGTTGTTGTATTATTTTTTGAAAAATTGGTTGGGTAGCTTGTATTTCTGTTTTTATTTCCAAGAATATTGTAAAGTATTGTTTGGTTTTTTTTTAGATTTTTTTTAGATTTAGTATACTTTATTGATCCCCAGAGGGGAAATTGAGGGTCATCCACCACCTGGATGGATGAAGCAGCCACGATACGGCGCTATCCCTTAACCATTCACACACACATTCACACCTAGGGCCATTTTAGAGTCTCCAATTAACCTAACCTGCATGTTTTTGGCATGTGGGAGGAAACCGGAGAAATCCCGGGGTAAACCCACGCATACATGGGGAGAACATGCAAACTCCACACAGATCACTGTTGGTCGGGGGCTGGGATCGAACCCACGATCCCACGATCCCCACGATCCCCCGGCCAAGGGTAAACTGTGCTGCCGCAGTGCTAACCACTGCCCCACCGTGCAGCCCATTGTCCATGTATTTTTAATATTGTCTCTGTTTTTCTCCAGTTCTTTACTGTAATAGTCTCTTTTACTACATCTCATTATATATGTTAACTTATTTTTGTATGTTTTATACTGCTGCTCTGCTTCTTTTGTCCTTTTCTTTAGAAAAGCTTTATATAATAAATTTTTCTTTTTACACGCCTTTTGTAATCCTTTGGTTAACCATGGCTTATCAACAAATTTATGTTTAAGCTTTTTCTTTACTAATGGACAATTTTTTTCATAAAGAGTGGTTACAATGTTCATAAATGTGTCATCGGCTTCATTTACATCTGACACATAGACTTTTGTCCAGTCCTGCTTCAGCAAGTCTTCTTTAAAATAACTGATTGCATTTTGTGATTTGTATCTGAATGATTTTAAAACTTTTTCTGTATTGGCCTCCGTGTGGCCATGGATAAGTGCAAAGGTTGGCAAATAGTCACTTATATCATTTATCAATAATCCACGTTCTATTTTCTTATCAATAATATTAACAAACAGGTTGTCAATAAGTGTAGCAGTGTGAACTGTGATTCTACTGGGATGTGTTATTGTGGGATATAGACTCATACTGTACATAGAATTCATGAACTCTGTAATTACATTTTGTTGATATGGATTTAGTAAATCAGTATTGAATTCTCCACAAATTACTACCATTTTCTTACTAGTAATATTATTGTACAGCTCGACTAATTTATCTCTGAATGCCTCAATGCAAGTTCCCGGCATTATATATATATATATACAGTATATATATATATATATATATATATATATATACAACTTATAATTAGATTTTTTGTTTTATCTTGGTCAATCTCAGCAGTAGCACATTCCAAAATCCCTGGTAGTGCAAAGGACATTCCATTTACAAGTTTACACCTATACAGGTCATCAATATACAGTGCAACACCACCACCCTTTTTTTTTTTTAGATCTGTTAATATGAAACATCTGATATCCCTCTATTGCCATCAGGGGAGCCTGCTCTTCATTAAGCCAAGTTTCAGAGACTGCAATAGCTGTAAATTTTCTGTCTAGCTGTTTTAAATAGTCCTGAATCTGTGGAAAGTTTTTGCTAAGACTTCTGCTGTTGAAGTGTATTATGGATAGTTTACCATCTAGTTGCATTTGACTTTTGAATTGCTTTTCAGTGTAATATTCACAATGATTATGAATATTATTGAAAAAGTGGTTATCAGGATCTATATCATTCTCCATCTCTTGTAGTTTATGTTCAGCATAATGGCATATTTTCAGAGTTTGAATTTCCTCACTCTGTGTCAAATGACTTCCTCCAACTGGGGATAATTGATGTCTACTCAAGTCAGTCATAAGTTTTTTTGTTTGTTTTGTTTAGTTAAGTACATTGACATGGCATGTCAAAAGAACTATTCTTGCCGTGTGTGTGGATATGGATTATCATGAAAGAGAAACTAGATAAAATAGCTAAATGGAAAGCATAACAATACACTAACAAGGGAAACATGGAGAGCACAGGAGAAACCAGAAATCCATAACGTAATGAACAGGAGTCATGAGGCGGGGAAGGCCGAGTCTAAATTTATAGAGCCGGTTTCATGTTCAAGGCTTAAATAAAACCAGGACTATGCTCATCTTGTTTAAATGAATCCACACTAATCCAATGGCTTTCTGAGATATTACTTCGGATTAACTAGTTCCAGACTAAGGTAGTCAAGGACAAGTCAGATCATTTGCTGGAAACTAGATCAGAATAACCATGGGCACCTAGTGCAAAGGGGAGGCTACTCTGAAAACCTGGGGTGGACTACTTCCATATAAGCTTTACCTCTAACTTTTTGCAGTTGATTCACTTGCACCACACAAATCTGATATTTCAAAATGGAAGGTTCCACATGCCAAAAATTTCATCGTGATAAGTACTTGTAAGGAAGGAGGTATAGGGGTTCCCCTCACTAAATCACATGAAAGCTTTATCTGAAGCAAAGCAAAGAATTTCAGCTGCACTGTCTTTGTATAGGCTGAAATGATCACAAAAATCTATGTTGTCAAATTAATTCAGCTGGTCACTTCATTCTCTGAGCAATCTTGTCTCTGGTCTTGGTGGTGTTGGTCTTTCAGCTGCATTGATGTACTCAGTCTTTAATCTGAAGTTAAACCTGCCTCTGGCCAGGTTTAATTTAAGTCCTTATTTGGACCTAGATTAGCCCTTGTCTTCCTTCAAGAAATCACATTATTTAACTCAAGACTAGGACAAGTCTTAGGCTATTTTAATCCATGTCTGAGAAATCCATTTCAATAAATCCTGGTATAAAATGTGCTTTAATCTAAAACTAGGGCTTAATCCCTGCATGGGAAACTGGCCCAAGAAACACTTTCAGAATAAAAATAATAACACTGGAAATTAACTAGGCAAGATTTAACACATGAGACAAAACTAAGACAAAGGAGGCTGACTAGACAAGGATAACACAAGGAAAGTTCAACAAAAATTTTAGACAAGACTAAATGATAATGAGTCCAACAGAATGCAAAAACATTACATTACACCCTGATCTATAATAATACATACAGTAGTTAGTGGGGCATTTACCATAACATGGAGAAAAAAGTGTTTTGAATAAGAAATTCTCTCAGGATCATGGATAAATGCTGTTTCTGTGCAGATTTATTACCAGTCGTTTTTACTGTGTGTTAGACATTCTGCTTACTCTGTCCATTTTTATTCTCCCTGCAGCGATTCCATTTGCTGTCCACTTTATCTAATAAGGAAAGCTAAATACGCCGTTTTATTTCAGTCCCTGATCCCAGTACCAATAATCACTGAGAATCTGAACAGGCTCAGAGGCTCCATAGACCCTTTGTGATTGGTTTGAGACTGTTAGCCTTTACTAGGGTCCCCCTGATGACACCCATGGACTCCAGTGTCCATATCACTTCTTTACCATGCTAATCTCCTGTTGTTCCACTCATCACACCTTCAACATGCTCTCTCTCCTTTCAAGCCTTCTGCTTTTGCGATATTAAATCACAGAATGCCCTGCCTCTCCTCCTCCTCCTCTTCCTTTTCCTTTTCCATCACCATAAGTGCCTCCGTCTTTACCAGACGGCCCTACCCGACCCACCCCACCACCGCCCACTTCTCCTGATCATCTTTTTTCTTCTCGACACTGTGAATGGGAGATCCTGCAGCATCCAAGGAAAGACAGAAGGGACAGGATTGAGGACGGAGGGATGCTAAATCAGATATGACTTCAGGGGGGGATTCTAAAGAGTGTAAAAACTCTAGGGAGATGCACCTTTTCTTGACCTGATGTGTGAATTTGAGTTTTGGACCTTGGCGTTTTGAAGGACAGGCTGGAGTGGGAGGGGGAACCAAGGAGACAGAGGGTACGGCGAAGGACGTGAGGAGGTTTTTAGGAGAGAATGGGCGGTCTGGGTTGGTGTCTGGCTGCTTTCTTCAGTTGGATGAAATATTTCTTCTTCTGCTTCTTTCCCTTTTGGAGGAAAAGCAAAGGCAAGGTAGGGCTGGGTGTTTGGATTCAGGTAACTTTGAGTTAAAAATGGGAACAGTCTGAACCTGGTGGTTAACACCTTGTCTTTGTTTGGTCCTTTCAGCAGGTTGGTGATGCTTATCTTTGTTGTATGGATTTGTCTTTATTATAATTAGTAGTTTATACAATATTATTACATACATGTCTGTATATTCCAAATATTTTATTTATTTATTTATTTATGGTTGTCTTTTTAATTTGTTTATCCGTATTTTTTCTTGCATTTTGCCCTGCCTTCTTGGCTTATTAATTGATGGCAAAGCATTATGAGCTGCACATTACAGGTGCTATACAAATATTAGATTAATTTGACAAACTGATTGAAGACTTGTTCCACTAGTGGTTTCACGAAGGTCTAAATTAATGTCTATTAATGTCTCTCCTTGAGCACAGCCCTACTATCAGGACTAATTTTGTAATATCCCGATCTCCTTATCTCCCGGCCCCTCATACAAATATTACATTTCTTTTGTCATTTACAGACAAAATGTCATGAAGGTCACAAAGGTCTGAATTAATGGTTTTGGAGAGCCTTGACACTTCCTTTTTAACCTCGTTAAAGGATTTGAGTTAAATGTCATCATGTTGATGGATTGTGATTAAAATCGGTATGTTTATCTCAGGAACTTCATGTCAGGTCAGGCACTAGTTTGCTTGCTACCGGATAACCATGAAAACCGGTACTACCTGTCTCATGGGTTGGGCCGTCGGTGACTCAACCGGCAACTCCGCCCTTCCGAGGGCGTGGAGGGTGAAATTGGGCATCCTGGCAGAACTAAAAGCAATATCTGTCACAGGTCTGTGGTGGACCACTCTCAGTTACACGGGGGTGAGACTGGACATCCTGGCAGATAAGCACATCTGTCGCAAGGTCTGTGGTGGACTTTTGCCAGTCAGTGCACCGTGACATGCACTACACAAAGAGCAGAGATAAACAAACCTATCATCTGGTCAGTCACTGCAACAGCTACTGGAGTCAGTTTGTCTTAGCCTGTCCTTGCCACTGATAATACCTCTATCTACTAAGCATGTGCTGCTAGTCCATCAAAAGCTAGCAGTACTCAAATACTTTGCAAGCAGTTTCATGAAATGGTCAGTCAGAAAGTAACTCATACCGGCTTGGACGTCGCCCGGGTCAACAAGGTCAGGAGTTCCTGGCAGTGGAAGGCGAAGGACAGAGCTGCGTGGAGGAATCTGATCAGACCTAAATGAAACGGTCATTGTCACCCCTGACAGACTGCTGTGATGATGATGATGATGATCTCAGGAAAGAGAAACTTGCAACATGTCATGCTCTTACAGCTGTTCGAGTGGTTAGCATCACAGTATGTTACAAACAAATGCTAACAGAAGTTTGTTTGCTGAATAAAAATGGTAAATTTCACCCTTTAAATTAATATTTGAAATATATACTATAAAATAGTGACATCTGTAGCTTAGAAATGAGCAGCTTTTTGGATATTACCATTCCAGAATAACAATAAAGATATTAATTATCAGTTTGTTACAAAATATGCTAAAGCAATGTGGGTTATAAGCTCTTTAGTTTAATTATAAAATGTGTAGCTCAATCTATTTATTGAAATTCTGTCTGTTTTTCTACTAAATGAACTAATTTGTCACAGGTCTAATGTGGTTTTAATCCATCATTGTCACTCAGTGGTTTTAAAATGTCAATTAAGTGATCCACAGATTCTAAGAGAAAATGCATAAAACATCATGATTGTAATCTTTTCTTTTTCCAGATGTTTGAACATTTCCTTCTTCAATCTGTAAATGACAAAAGAAATGTAATATTTGTATGAGGGGCTGGGAGATAAGGACATCAGGATATTACAGAATTAGTCCTGACAGTAGGGCTGTGCTCAAGGAGAGACATTAATCTCCTAAATGCCCCCACTGCTCGATGTGAACACAATAGTAACGCACCTTAATAAAAGTATTTTTTGCTTTCTAACCGCAAACACACTGAGGGTCTTAAATATCCTATATTGTGCATTTTTAAGGGATTCATTTCAAGGACATGTATTGTATAGTTTTAAAGGCCAACAGCAATTTCTGTGTTGTTTTACAGCTCATCAATCAGAATCTCCATGCAAGGTTTTCAGCCTGTTCAAAGGCAATCACCAGTATGAGCAACTGCTAAGTTAATGCTAACTGCTAACTGCAAACCCCAACTTCTGAATTAGATTTTAATATCCAGTCTCACCACAGCCAACAGTTGTACAAACAACAGGACAGCAGCAGTTCCAAAAGTATCTATGGTTCTGCCAGAACTGTACAAAAACTGATGGCAAACAAACACATCTTCTTTTTATTAGTAAGTTTTTGATCATGCTAGGCTAACAGCAGCCTTAGCAGCCACAACCACAAAGTACACAGCCTTGTTTATAAAATGTTTAAGTTATGGGTTGTGGGTCTGAAGCAGCGTGAAGACTGAAGTGACCCTTAGAAGTTGCTCGTCAGTGGAGTCAAAACTTTGTTGTGGTCAAGCCACTTGTCCAAACATTAGTTCTGATGCTAGTGGGCCAAATGGATCCATGCTAGGGTTGCCACCCATCCTGTAAAATACAGTGTTGTCCTGTTTTTTTACACTAAAATAATGCATCCTGTATTGAATCAATAAAGGACGTGGTTTGTCCTGTATTTATAGGGGCCTTTAATGCAGCATCATCTCATCCGAATTCTGCATGTTAATAATGCATCAGATTTATATAGCGCTTTTCATAGATGCTCAAAGACGTTTTACAATGATGGAAACGTGGCTGCCAGTCCATGCCAACAGCCTCTTTTGAACATTTATACACATTCATGCCCAGTGTCATGGACACTGGAGACAAGGTGGGTAAAGTGTCTTGCCCAGGGACACAACGGCAGGATGGCTGAGGAGAGCAGGATTCGCACCACCACCCCTCCGGTTATTAGATGGCCCGCTCTACCTCCTGAGCCACTGCTGCCCACATTTCCATTCTCTGTTCCATTTTTGCTAAGCACCAAGCTGGATGGCAGGAAGTTCCATTTTTATATGGTCTTTGGCATGACCTGGCCGGGACTTGATCCCTGACCTCCCGGTTGTGAGGCGGATGCTCTACCTCTAAGCCACTACTCCAGTATAAGTCACTGTTGCCCTCCTCCTCTGTAGTTGTTGGTTGATTTGTTTACTTTTACACACCGCATGTGAAGTCATCGCTTGAGAGTAATTGGATGAGAGGTAGCCGGGTGGGCTCAGCAGTAGCTGCAGTGGCTTGCCGGCTTCTCACAGACCCACATGTCTAGGGTAGCACCATATCCTGATAGGCCCCCCTGTGCATCAGTGAAATGTAAAAGTTTGCAAAAGTACCAACATGAGTGGGAAGAACTCAATGATTGGCCTGACAGCATCAAAGACAGTGAGTACAAGGCAAACTACAATGTTGTACTCTACACAAATAGAAAAAAAATGTTGGTAAACAAGTTGTGCAGTTCTAATGTTAGATAAATTGTTATTTGCACATCCAGATATTTTAAGATAAGATAAGATAAGCCTTTATTAGTCCCACAATGGGGAAATTCCAGGATTGCAACAGCACAGGGATAGCAACACTCAGAGCAATAATCAGAAGGCAAGAAAAAACATCTACTAAACATATGTCCATATTACTATAAATATATATATATAGACACACAGTGCAGAGCATTATGGTTGGTTGGTGAATGTGCAGCAGAAAGTCTAAGCTCTCTCTCTGTGGATGCAGCGGGCCAGCTGGAAGTCTTTGGGCATGATGGTGACCCCCTTAGCGAAGAAGAGACCACCAGGTGGGCCTCGCTGGTCTCCTGCAGAGCCATGATGGCGAAGCTCAGGAAACGCGGGACGGTCTTGAAGTCCTGAGCGATCTCCCTCACCTCCCCCCCCTTTTGAGGGTTTTTTTTCATTTGTAGTAGAAAGGAACATTTTGACTTTTGAACTTGAAAGTTATAAACATTGTCAAAGAAGTACTTCAAATTTTGGCCTAAGAATATTATGTTAATACTTTAGGGTGCTTTCACACCTGCAGGCTTTAGTTCGTTTCAATTGAACTCAAGTTTGTTATTTCTGTTAATGCGGTTTGTTTTGTCTGATGAGAACATGGTAATCGCAGTCAGGTGTGCACCAAACCAATCAACCAAGACCTCCTGAAAGAGGTGGCCTTGATTCAAATCAATTTGCGAACTCTGGTGCAGTCCTGCAGGTGGAAAAAGGGACTGTACTAAAGCAGGACCAGCGGCAAACGGTAAACCATCTTAGGCCACTGTACATACCTGATGGATCTTCGAAAATATCTGTGGCTGAGCATGTCACGGTTCTGGAGGATTAATGAACGTTAAAATGTTATTTTCCATCCATAGCTGCGCTTCATTTTCAAACTGTACGATTTACCAAAAGTGGTATATGCACGTAATGTAATCAATGATAACCAGGGTGATGAATTCCTCCTATAGATTACGCTACGATTTGTAGTATTTTCTCCCCAGAAATGCACAGTAGTCATTCTACTTCCTGTATTTACATTTCCTGTTCTTGTGACAAAAAAGCTGACCAATAAGAACAGAGAACGTTCTGATGTAAGTCTCGTGGTATTTATTGTGGCACAGTTTGGTCTGCTTGAATTTTTGCCTGTGTGAAAGGGAACTGGACCAAGGAGAAAATGATACAAAATAACAAACTTATCAACTGATTCAGACCAAAGTAAATGGTGTGGTAGCGCCCTTATTTAAACAATGAGTAAGTTACGATAAACCACACCTAGCATCCCACATATCACCTTGGGGGTGGGGGGTGGGGGGCGTGTCCTTTATTTTCTGCATTGAAAGTGTTAACCCTAGTCCACCCAGGGGTACTCAGGTGGTTGTTAGCACACATTTAGGGGGAACAAGTGCATGAGCCTGGCTCTTAGTCAGAGTTGCCAGCTTTTCAGAAAAGCCTGGAGTGACATTTAGAGGGAATTCTGCACAGGGGAAACTGGGGGTAGGAGTGGAATGAGCGTGGATGTGCACAATACACAGAAATGGTTATTTTTTCAATGCTTACACTTCTCTGCCTCAGAATACGTTTTAGAACACGCTCAGCCTGCTTTACTTAAAGTAGAACTGAACTGAACGGCATTGAACGGCACTGGGTGATAGTACATACAGTTATAAAGATAATTTATCATTGGCACCCCCACCACAAATCCCGGAATCTTGGAGAAAATCGCGATTTTGAATTTCCCGCCCTGAAAAATCAGACAAATCCGCCGATTAACTGGAAGTGCAGCCGGAGTTCCGCGTGACGTCACGAGTGTGACACAGTCCTCCATGTTTACCATTGCGAGCACGTCGACACTGGTTGTTTTTGGTGCATTTTGTCGTGATAGTCGACTACAAAACACTTCCAATACCTGGGAAGATCTGTTCAGTGACCAAGGAAAGCTGTCATGGCGACGAAAGAAAAGAAAGGGGGAGGAAAAGCGACCGGGAAGCGATGCGTTTCTAGATATAGATATTACAGTGATCCCTCGCTACTTCGCGTTTCACCTTTCGCGCCCTCAGTGCATCGCGGATTTTTCAAAAATATTCATCAAAAATTCAAAATTGAGAAAAAATGGCACGAAAGTTGCCCGGGCGCTAGCAGAAGGCAGGGAGAGTACATTAGAACATCAGGTATCAACACGGAGAGCCCGCACAACTCAAAATGCACCTCTCTGACCACCGCTCCACTCCTCTCCGCCCACCTCTTCACCGCTCGGGAATCTCGCAAGCTGATTGGCCGAGACGTTTTACCTCGCAAGCTGATTGGCCGAGACGTTTTACCCAGCTTCTCTCCCTGCAGAGCGCACATACCCAACGAAGGAAGACCGCATTCATTGTTCTTTATCGCTCGTGTTGCTTAGTGGCACTTTTCGCTGTTCTCTTGTGCCTTTTTGTGCAAAATAGTGCTTGTGACGCCCTTGGGGGGGGTGACGCTACTTCGCTGTTTTTCACTTTTCGCGGTCGGTTCTGGTCCCCATTAAACGCGATAAGTGAGGGATCACTGTATTTATAAATAGCACAGTCAAATGCAGAGGCCAGTTCTGTTCATGTGTATTGCCACTATAGTCTGTAGAAGTATTGTAATACATAGCCCAATTTTTTGAATGAATGAATGAATTTATTTATTTCGGATAGTACAGTACAGGTTGAAAGAAACTGAATGATATAACAACAAGGTCAAATTGAACAATGACTCATCTGATTATACAATTCAACGTAAGTTATCCGAAATGGGTGATGGCTGAAGCCGCAGCTTATATTGCCCACCCATATTCCATCCAAGAATTCAAAAGAGAAAACAGGCAAGAGCGATTAAATTAAATTAAATCACCCTTTATTGTCATTCAACTGTACAACCAATCATGTACAGTAGAACGAGATTGTGCTTTACCTACCTACTGTGTTAATCACACACACCCCAAGTGTAGAATCAGAGGGCCGCTGCCATGCAAGGCGCCGCCACAAATTTCCCTCCTCCATTCCATTTTTGCTGAGCACCAAGCTAGATGGCAGGAAGTTCCACTTTTATATGGTCTTCGGCATGACCCGGCCGGGATTTGAACCCCTGCCTCCCGGGTGTGGGGCGGATGCTCTACCAACTGAGCCACCACTCCGGTGGTGATTACAATTCAAAACAAAACTAAGACAAAATGTGACAGAGAAAAAAGAAAACTAAGCTACAACACAACACAGGCTGGATATGTTACAACTCGCCGCTCATTAGCGGCGCCAGCTGCACGCACACTTGCGCCTCGTCAGCAGCGCAGCAGTCCCCATCCAGGGACAAGAGTTGCAAATTAGCTAATTAGCTATACACTCTATGTGCAACACATCAGATTGATTGTCTTTGATTAATTGTCTATGTTTATTGCACTGTCCCTGTCAAATAAACTAATCTACTACTACTACAGCGTGGGATATAAGCCACTCTGCCCTGGGCTTCGGCATGAAGCCGTCTGATTCCTTCAGCCCTCTTGCTGCAGAGGAACCCCCTCATCTCCCAGCAAGATCTACAGCGTAAGCATACCTACCTTTGCCTTTCCAGTCTCTCCCCTGTGCACAGGTGTATTCCTCGGCGGCGGACCTCGCCTCTGCATCGCCGTCTGCCAGCTGCTGTCACAGGTGCATTAGGTCTCCCGGGCTTGCCCTTGTGCACGCCTGCCACCTGCCACACTCCTGCATCCTCCTCTGTCTCGTCACCGATCCTGAATGCCTCTTCACTCTGAAAACTCTGGTGTTCTTGACTGCTGGAACTGCTATCATCTGCCATTGTTGTTTTGTTTAGGGATCACACTCGTGACGTCACGCAGCGTCGTCTGCACTACTTCCGGTTTGTTTGGCACTGCCAGCCAGAGGCAAAAGTTTATCGGCTTATAGCTTGGCCATTGCATGGCCTAAAAATTTCTTTTATGTGTTGAAAAATACAATAGGTAATAAGGAATTAATCTGCTATTCTACTTTTTGCGCCAAAAGGTGGGTTCAGTTCTACTTTAATGGTTGTGCTGAATGAATTCGTAAGCAGGACTTGACATTAACACCCGCCAACCCGCCAATGGCAGGTAGATTTCAGCAGTGGCCGGTAAGGCAGCTACTCCCACTAGCCACTCTGGCAGGTTGTAGTGTTCTCAAACTGCATCTAAAATAATAAACTCGGATCTGAATGCGCAAGAGGTGGTGGAGGAGGAGAAATGATCATAGACAGCTCTATGCATTCAAGCTGAAATTATTATTATTATTATTGTTATTATTATTGCACCTTCCCTCCCCAGGAGGAGCAATGTGGTTTTCGTTCTGGCCGTGGCACATCGGACCAGGTTTTTACCCTCTCGAGAATCCTCAAGGGTTTGTGGGAGTTTGCCCAACCAGTTTACATGTGTTTTGTGGACTTGGAGAAGGCATTCGACCGCGTCCCTCGTGGTTTTTTATGGGGGGTGCTTCGGGAGTATGGGGTATCGGGCTTGTTGTTACGAGCTATCCGATCTCTATACGACCGTTGTGAGAGTTTGTTTCGTATTGCCAACACTCAGTCGGACTCATTCCCAGTGAGAGTTGGGCTCCGCCAGGGCTGCCCTTTGTCACAATCCTGTTCACAGTTTTTATGGACAGGATTTCTAGGTGCAGCCATGGAACGGAGGGTGTCATGCTTGGTGACCACAGGATCTCATCTCTGTTGTTTGCAGATGATGTTGTCCTGTTGGCTTCATCCAGTAATGACCTACAGGTCTTACTGGGATGATTTGCCGCTGAGTGTGAAGCGGCTGGGATGAGAATCAGCACCTCCAAGTCCGAGTCCATGGTCCTCAGCCCGGGAAAAGGTGGATTGTCCTCTCCGGGTTGGGGACAAGCTCTTGCCCCAAGTGGAGGAGTTTAATTATCTTGGGGTTTTATTCATGAGTGAGGGGAGAATGGAGCGAGAGATTTACAGACGGATCGGAGCAGCATCTGCAGTGATGCGGATGTTGTACCAGTCTGCTGTGGTGAAGAGGGAGCTAAGCTCTAAGACAAAGCTGTTGATTTAACGGTCAGTCTACGTTCCTACCCTCACCTATGGTCATGAGCTTTGGGTAATGACCGAAAGAATGAGATCGCGGATACAAGCGGCTGAAATGAGCTTTCTTTGTAGGATTGCTGGACTCACCCTTAGAGATAGGGTGAAGAGCTCAGTCATTCAGGAGAGGCTCAGAGTAGAACCGCTGCTCCTCCACATTGAAAGGAGCCAGCTGAGGTGGTATGGGCATCTGATCAGGATGCCTCCTGGACGCCTCCCACTTGAGGCGTTTCGGGCAGGTCCCATTGGGAGGAGACCCCGGGGCAGACCCAGGGCTCCCTGGAGAGACTATATCTCCCAGTTGGTCTGGGAACGCCTTGGTATCCTCTCTGAAGAGCTGGAGCAGGTGGCGGGGTTGAGGGAAGTCTGGCTTCTCTGCTTGAACTGCTGCCTCCGCGAACCAGACCTCCAGAAAAACGGTAGAAGATGGATGGATGGATTATTATTATTATTATCCTATTATTAACTATTTGCAAGCCCATGTGATTACACTTTGCTGTGCGCTCACTTCATCCTAACTATAATTTTATAGTTACCATTATCGTGTTTGGTGTGGATAGCTCTTTACCCTCAAAATGTGTATTTTTAATGGGCTGGTCCAGGTGTGTCAAACATTCAATTCAATTCAATTCAACTTTATTTATATAGCGCCATTTCACAACACCAGTCATCTCATAGCACTTTCAACTGTAGGGGAAACCCCCACAATTGCAGAAAGACCCCAGCAATCAGGCGATCGCCTATGGGCAAGCGCTTGGCGACGGTGGAGAGGAAAAACTCCCTTTTAACAGGAAGAAACCTCCAACAGAACCAGGCTCAGGGAGGAGCAATCATCTGCTGTGACTGGCTGGGGGGTGAGGGGATAGAGAAGATGAAAAGAACAGACATGTAGAGAGCAAACAGCACGATGGGGACTCAATCTATGGGAGAGAACAAACAGATGTTAATGACCAGCAAAAAAAAAAATAAAATATATATTTAATTGAGAGTGAAGAAAGGAGTGAAGCCCAGTGCCATTATTGGAGGTCCCCCGGCTGTCTAAACCTAGTAGCAGCATAACTAAGGGATGGTTCAGAAACACATGATCCCTCCCTAATTATAGGCTATATCAAAAAGGAAGGTTTTAACCCTATTCTTAAAAACAGAGATCGAGTCTGACTCCCGAATCCAGATTGGCAGCTGGTTCTACAAGAGAGGAGCTTGATAACTGAAGGCTCTGCCTCTCATTGTACTTTTGGAGATTCTAGGTATTACAAGTAATCCAGCATTTTGGGAGTGTAGTGCTCTGTTAGGATAATAAGGTAATTTCAGATCTTTTAAATAAAAAGTGGCCTGATTGTTTAGAACTTTAAAAGGGAGAAGACGGATTTTAAACTTAACTCTAAACTGTATGGGAAGCCAATGAAGGGAGGCCAGAACCAGAGAAATATGATCTCTCTTTCTAGTACCTGTTAAAACTCTTGCAGCAGCATTTTGGATCAAATGAAGACTTTTTAGAGATGTTTTAAGACAACCTGGTAATAAAGAGTTACAATAATCTAATCTAGAGCTAACACAAGTGTGGATCAGTTTCTCAGCATCACTGTGAGACAAGATGCTCCTAATCTTGGCAATATTACAGAAATGATAGAAGGCAGTCTTAGAAACAAATTTAATATGTGAATTGAAAAACAGATCTTGATCAAAAATAACTCCAAGGTTCCTCACAGAGCTATTAAGAGAAAGAGTAACTGCATCCAAACTAAAAGTTTGATTCGGAAAGGTATTTCTAAGGTTTTTTGGACCAACAAGAATGACTTCAGTCTTATCTGAATTTAATAGCAGGAAATTACAAGTCATCCAAGCTTTGATTTCCTTAAGACAGGCTTCTAACTTGGCTAATTGATTACTATCATCTGGCTTCATTGACACGTATAATTGTGTGTCATCTGCATAACAATGAAAATGTATACAGTGCTTCCTAATAATGTTGCCTAACAGAAGCATATATAAACTAAAAAGAGTAGGGCCTAACAGATCCCTGTGGATTTCCATGACTGAGCTTTGAGTTGAAAGAAAACTCATTATTGACATGAACAAACTGGAACCTATCAGATAAATAAGATCTAAACCACTGCAACGAAGTTCCATTAAGTCCAACATAGTGTTCTAATCCATCAAGTAGAATATTATGATCAATAGTATCAAAAGGTGCACTAAGGTCTAAAAGGACAAGTACAGAAACAAGTCCATTATCAGATGCGATGAGGAGGTCATTAGTGACCTTCACTAAGGCTGTTTCAGTACTACGATGGATTCTAAACCCAGATTGAAACTCTTCAAGTAAACCATTTCCCTGCAAGTGGTCAAATAATTGCGTAGCAACAACTTTTTCTAAGATTTTTGAAATGAAGGGGAGATTAGAGATTGGTCTGTAGTTAGTTAAAACTCCTGGAGCCAGCGCTGGCTTTTTGAGTAAGGGTTTAATTACAGCCGTTTTAAAAGCCTGCGGTGCATGGCCTAATGTTAATGAAGAATTGATTATTTGAAGAATAAAGCTACCAATAAATGGGAAGACTTCTTTAAATAGCCTGGTAGGAATAGGGTCTAAAAGACATGTTGAAGGCTTGGATGAGGAAACTATTTTGTCTAACTCTAAAAGGTCAATTGGAGTAAACTGATCCAAACAGATGTCAGTTGAAGGAGTTGTAGTAGTTAGTGTATTTAAGTTAATGGTGGGAAGAATCTGACTGATTTTATCTCTGATAGATGAAATTTTATTATTGAAAAAGTTCATAAAGTCCTGACTAGTAAGCTCTAAGGGAATGCTAGGATTGACAGAGTCCTGACTCTTTGTCAGCCTGGCTACAGTGCTGAAAAGAAACCTGGGATTATTCTTGTTCTCTTCTATTAATGCAGAATAATAACTCATTCTTGCTTTTCTCAGAGATTTTCTATAAATTAAAAGATGATTTCCCCAAGCTAAATAGATTTTATCTAAATTAGTAGAGCGCCATTTTCTTTCTAATTGACGAGTCTTCTGTTTTAAGCTACGAGTTTCTGTGTTGAACCAAGGAGTTAGAAATCTCTGATTAGACTTTTTCTTTTTTAAAGGGGCTACCATGTCTAGAGTCTGGTGCAGAGAAGCTGTAACACTATCTACCATGCTATCAATTACAGAAGGAGTAAGCTATCTATAGCTTATTTCCGTTGTGTTGACACATGGCATAGAGGAAACAATCTGCATAAATTTGGTAACAACATCATCTGAGAGGCATCTACTGTAGTAATATTTTTCCTTAGGAGCCAAATAGTCAGAAATAGTAAAACCAAAGGTTAACAGACAATGGTCTGACAGTACAGGGTTATGAGGAGACACTACCAGATTTTCTACTTCTATGCCATATGTCAGAACAAGGTCCAGTGTACGGTGGAGATAATGGGTAGAATTTCTTACTTTATGAGAAAACCCCATTGTGTCTAATATTGAATTAAATGCCATGTTAAGGCAATCACTATCTACATCTACATGTATATTAAAGTCCCCTACTATAATTATTCTATCTGATTTCAGCACTAAATCAGCTAAGAATTTGGCAAATTCAGATAAAAACTCTGAGTAGTTTGATGGGGGACAATAAACTATGGCAAATAAAATTGGGTTTAGCCTAAAATTGCTAAAATGCCCAATACTGAGGACCAGGTCCTCAAAGGAATTATAATGTGTTTTTTGCTTTACATTAACTAGTAATTTGGAATGGTAAATTGTTGCTACTCCTCCTTCACGACCAGAACTTCTGGGATTTTGACAGTTTAAATAACCAAAGGGAGTTGATTCATTTAAACCAACATAATCCTCTTGTCCTAACCAAGTCTCTGTAAGGGATATTAAATCAATCTGATGATCAATTAACAGATCATGGACTAGCAGAGACTTGGGAGTTAGAGACCTAATATTTAACAAACCACATTTAATTTTTAAATTATGAGGAGGAAGAGAGGCCAAATCATTCAATTTAGAGGCTTCATGTTTAATTTGAGTTTTACCAACTTTTTGTTTAATCACTTTGGGATTCTTATACATTATATTTTTATTTGCTTTGGAGGGAGCAGACGATGATTCTCTGATGGGGAAGACAGGGGCTAAGTTGAGGGGTGGTGGATGAAGAAGAGCTGCAGAGAGGCATGTAAGACTGCGACTCTGCTTCCTGGTCCCAACTCTGAGTTGTCAAGGTTTTGGAAATTTAGATAAAAATGATGCCAGATTGTTAGATAAAAGAGATGCACCATCCAAAGTGGGATGGATGCCATCTCGTCTAATAAGACCAGGTTTTCCCCAAAATGAGCTCCAATTGTCTATGTAGCCCACATTGTTTGCAGGACACCACACAGTTGAAGGATGACAAGCGGCTAAACATGTCATCACTGGTCAGATTGGGGAGGGGACCAGAGAATACTACAGAGGCAGACATTGTTTTGGCAAAGTCACAGACCGATTCCACATTAAGTTTTGTGACTTTCGACTGCCGGAGTCGGACGTCATTAATGCCGGTGTGGATAACAATAGACAGCATTTTCAAATTTGACTCGATGTCGCCTGCTCTGGCCCCAGGAATGCATTTGACTTTGGCCGCTGGAGTCTCTAGGTTCACGTTTCTGACTACAGAGTCGCCAGTGATCAGAGTTTTTTCCTCAGCGGGTGTGTCGCTGAGCGGGGAAAAACGATTAGAAACATGAACAGGTTGGTGGTTAACTGGGGCCTTGTGACTAGGCTTCCTTCTCACCGTCACCCACCCAGTCTCCTCTCTGCTGAGGAGGACCGGAGAACCGTTAACATGCCCTATGCTAGGGAGCTCTGCTGCAGCTAGGGGACGTCTGTCAAGATTAACTGGCGCAGACGGTGTTTCAATGCAGCGGAGCTGGGATTCCAAATCAGACAACCACGCCTCGAGCGCCTCAAAAAGACAACATTTATTACATTTACCATTATCACTAAAAGAGGCAGAGGTTTAGCTAAACATCTGACAGAGAGAGCACACCAGAGGAGGAGAGGAAGGAGAGCTAGTAGCCATAGCTAGTGGCTAACCTGAAGCTTACAAAAACACAGATGAAAGGTGAACAGAAGGATAAAGAGGGTGATTAGATGACACTGAGTGCGCACACAGGTGCAAGAGGCTTGATAAACAGAAGTGAGAACGGTAGATGGAAAAAAGTGATTAAAATACAATTAAAGGCAAAATCCTCGGGAGAACGAGGAGAGCAAACCACAGATAGTCAGCGACGATACGTTACCACAGGAAGGTCCCACCATATGGCCCAAACATATGGCCCGCGGGCCAAAAACTGCATCCCCAAAACCAGGGCATCCCAAAAAAAATTTCTGTGAATTTACAGCTGTCTTTCTAGTAAATTTCTGACTTTTTCTACTGATTAGAATTGTTAATGCAAATTTGAGACATTTTTCTCCTTAAGATGAGACTTTCTTCCTCATCAGTTTTCTGTTGTCTTTTTTTCCTGGTGAAAACATTTAGTGCCCATTTAGGTTAAATCCATCAGCAAGTAATGACGTAGTGCAGCCTGAAGGGGTGTCCCAATTCATAGGGGTAATTTTTCAGCCCTCGAGGGCCATGGGATAGGGGAAGTGGAAGAAGTAGGGGTACAAATGAGAACTGGGGTGGACCCAAAATCCACCTGTACCTCACTGTCACATTGCAAATATTTTTCTCTACTCTTTACAGTATTTACTGCTGTTCATAAATAATTCAGCTGTGTTTCTCTTCCTATTTTTTTATGTATGTATAAGGGTCATTTACATTTAAAAAGGTTGTAAGTTTAGTTCAAGTAAATTTTAGCATGCAGTAGTCAAATTTGATCATATTAAACAGAATTTCCCAACCACAAAATTGTGGCTAGTGAAAAGGCTGAGTGGCTTGTAACCTTGGAAAATCACTAGCCACAGTGGCTGGTGAGCAAAAAAAGTTTATGTCAAGCCCTGTTGGTAAGGTAAGTTAATCTTTTGAATAAGACAAGTTTACCTAACATTCCTTACTGTAAACTATGTCAAACAGAAGTACACACAAGCCTCTGGTTGCCATCTATGATCATGAGATCTAATGAAGCGATGCTGTAAAAACTGTTACATGCACATGTTGTTTTCATTTGCTAAGCCTTGGCATTTAGCTCTGACCATTCCTAGACAGTCCAGCGCTGCCTTGAAAGCTCTTACTGTGTAAAAATCCAATGAACGTCAACACAATATTGGCAGCAAAACTGTGAAACTCACTCTCAAAGAGTGAAAGTTGGCAGCACTGCTCTTACTCCAGCTTCTGCCTGCTAACATCACAACTTAGAAGTAAAACTAAAGATTTCTCTTTAGGGATAAGGACCTGTACTTACAGTGTGGCAAAAAAGTATTTAGTCAGCCACCAATTGTGCAAGTTCTCCCACTTAAAAGATGAGAGAGGTCTCCAATTTTCATCATAGGTATACCTCAACTATGAGAGACAAAATGAGAAAAAAAAAATCCAGAAAATCACATTGAAGCATTTTTAATGAATTAATTGGTAAATTCCTCAGTAAAATAAGTATTTGGTCACCTACAAACAAGCAAGATTTCTGGCTCTCACAGACCTGTAACCTCTTCTTTAAGAGGCTCCTCTGTCCTCCACTCGTTACCTGTATTAATGGCACCTGTTTGAACTCGTTATCAGTATAAAAGATACCTGTCCACAACCTCAAACAGTCAGACTCCAAACTCCACTATGGCCAAGACCAAAGAGCTGTCAAAGGACACCAGAAACAAAATTGTAGACCTGCACCAGGCTGGGAAGACTGAATCTGCAATAGGTAAGCAGCTTGGTGTGAAGAAATCAACTGTGGGAGCAATTATTAGAAAATGGAAGACATACAAGACCACTGATAATCTCCCTCGATCTGGGGCTCCACGCAAGATGTCACCCCGTGGGGTCAAAATGATCACGAGAACGATGAGCAAAAATCCCAGAACCACATGGGGGGACCTAGTGAATAACCTGCAGAGAGCTGGGACTAAAGTAACAAAGGCTACATCAGAAACACACTATGTCGCCAAGGACTCAAATCCTGCAGTGCCAGACGTGTCCCCCTGCTTAAGCTAGTACATGTCCAGGCCCATCTGAAGTTTGCTAGAGAGCATTTGGATGATCCAGAAGAGGATTGGGAGAATGTCATATGGTCAGATGAAACCAAAATAGAACTTTTTGGTAAAAAAAAGTTGTCATGTTTGGAGGAGAAAGAACACCATACCTACTATGAAGCATGGGGGTGGAAACATCATACTTTGGGGCTGTTTTTCTGCAAAATGACCAGGACGATTGATCCGTGTAAAGGAAAGAATGAATGGGGCCATGTATCGTGAGATTTTGAGTGAAAACCTCCTTCCACCAGCAAGGGCATTGAAGATGAAACGTGGCTGGGTCTTTCAGCATGACAATGATCCCAAACACACCGCCCAGGCAACGAAGGAGTGGCTTCGTAAGAAGCATTTCAAGGTACCTCGAGTGGCCTAGCCAGTCTCCAGATCTCAACCCCATAGAAAATCTTTGGAGGGAGTTGAAAGTCTGTGTTGCCCAGCGACAGCCCCAAAACATCACTGCTCTAGAGGAGATCTGCATGGAGGAATGGGCGAAAATACCAGCAACAGTGTGTGAAAACCTTGTGAAAACTTACAGAAAATGTTTGACCTCTGTCATTGCCAACAAAGGGTATATAACAAAGTATTGAGATGAACTTTTGTTATTGACCAAATACTTATTTTACCAAGGAATTTACCAATTAATTCATTAAAAATCCTTCAATGTGATTTTCTGGATTTTTTTTTTCTTATTTTGTCTCTCATAGTTGAGGTATACCTATGATGAAAATTGGAGACCTCTTTCATCTTTTAAGTGGGAGAACTTGCACAATTGGTGGCTGACTAAATACTTTTTTACCCAACTGTATATAGCACTTTCTCTAGTCTTAAACACCACTGAAAGAGCTATATTTATTCTAAGGGCCAGGGGTTGTCACTGTAGTGTGATGTTTGTGTCTATCCATGTTAACACAGTATCATTATTTTCAACTAGCCGCAGCACTTTAGAGGTCCAGGCAACATTAAAAAAAGCCTTTTCTGTCCTTTACAACTAATGTTAATATATTTCTTCCCATTAAAAAGAAGTTCTTCCTCCCCACTGTTACCAAATACTTGCTCATAGGGGATTCTTGTTTGCTGGGGTACTCTCAGGGGCTCCCTGAGTCTCCTCTTCCTCCTCATAGTCCAAAAGTTCAGTATCAACATCGTTCTCAGCCATCTTGTTGTGGTCTATTAAATTCTGCCGTAGATAACGATGGTGTCGTGCAGCAAAGCAAACGCAATCAACTTGAATTTTGTGGTTCCGTTTTTTAAATCATCAGGTTGTACCTTGAATTGAAATGCCTTGATTTAGCTGATGTTGTGAATATGTCCATGATAAACAAATTTAATTAAACTGAACTACAGTAAGCTGCTTACTTAAGCTGAATTTATCTTTGTCTAATATTTAAATTTGTTTGATGATCTGAAACATTTAAGTGTGACAAACATACAAAAAAATGAGAAATCAGGAAGGGGGCAAACACTTTTTCACACCACTGTATAATCACTAGAATAGGACCTACCATTTTCCCAACTGTCTATCAAGTTTAATATTTTTTTTAGTCTAGAATTCTTACTCCGCCTGATTGTAAATGAAATGATCATGGTCTGGTCTCTCATTTATTGGGATTAAATTGATTAAATTAAGGCTAAAAATCTGTTTGAATATTTAAAAGTTTTTTTTTCTTTGAAAGCAAAATGTGAGGATTAATTGATGTATTTCTTTAAAGCTCAGATTAGTTGCGTTAGGCTGAGGGTTTGCAGGTTGCAGCTCTGGGCCCACATGAGGCTCTTTTGCCTTTTACCTTTGGCTTTGATAAAACATGAAAAAAGTTACAGATTTATCAAAAAAAGGTAAATTTATGCAGAAAGTTGCACACTGAATAAAAAAATATAAATTTGGAAGAAAATAAGCTGGAAATTTACTGTAAAAAGTTTTAAATTGGTTTTATCCTCACTGTAAGGCTTCTTGAAAAGTTGCTGAACTCTGCTTTCACCTTTAGAACCAACTGAATATTGCAGCTGGAGGTGTAGTATTATGTGTATTTAAATGGTTATCTCCATGGGGATGTGACAAGAAATCCTCCAAAATATGAAAACGTGAAACTCCCAGGCCGTCAGCGATTGTTTTTTTGGATAACAGCTCTTCAAAGGGTCAACCTGAGCAACCCACAAAGTTTCACCCCATGCTCGGCAGCCACGTTATTGTTTGGCTCGCTGGGGTCAGCGTGTTCTGGCGCTTGGCGGACGGCCCTTCCTCTCCATGTTACAGAGCGGAGAGAACAGAGGGAAAAAAACATGCGTACACATGTGAGCGCTCTCAAAGGGAGGCCGCCTGGTCTGTATTGTTCCCAACAGATGGGAGGGAAAGGGTGTGTGAGTGTGTGATTGTGGGTATGTGTGTGTGTGTTCTTCCCCCGTCTGTCAACAAGTGAACCCCCCCCCCCCCAACCTAACGCGTTCTAGGACGTCAGCCAAGAAGCTGGGACACACCCCTCTGCTGTTTACACATTTGCTGTCTCTTTATCTATGAGCTTATCAACCATCTATCTGCTCATTGACTAAACGCCCCACTTATCTGTATCTGTCTTTTTTCAGTCACCCTTTCTCTTCCTTTATCTGCTCCATCTTTTTTCTGCTGAACCCCATTGTGACAAGCTGTGCGGCTTTGATCCCTCTCTGCTGTTTATTCATCTTTTCTTAGCTCAAGGACAGCGACCCGACATTGGTTAATCTCCCCAATTGTCTCTCTCGGCTCAGCTCCGCTCCACACAAAAAAGTCAGAAATGGTCAAGGTTAAAGAGCTGCTAAAGCTCCCACCAGTGTGATTAGCCTTCTTTTTTATACTACACACATACACACACACGCAGACACACACACTTGCTCAATCTCTGCAACTGACTCATGTATTAAATGACAGGGCTATAAACAACTGTGTGATTACGGAAAGTGGATGCAGCGTGTTGTGCGGCCACTAGTGGGGGATGTTGAACTGAACAGCTTTACGCAGAGCTCCTACTCCTCTTGACAGCTTAAGTATGTGCTGGCTGTAGCTCCACACAGGTGCTGTAAATAGTGCTCTGTTATCTCACTGTTACATGAGTGTTCTGATAGAGAATTTAAGAAATGATTCAAAGCAAGAACAGAACATAGTGTTCACCGCTGTCGTTTGAGTACCGTTAAGCTCTGCTGGACAGCAACCCCACTGCACATTGATACAGGGTCAGCGTCATGTGTTAACCTGCCCTCGAAGGTGGGGTTATAGATGGGAGTGAAGTGGGGCAACTGGGAGAGAATTCTATGAAGTGGACTTTTGCTGCTGCTTGTGCAAAAATCATGTTACAGAATATTACACAAGAAGGAATGCAGTATCAATGAATATAGTACTATGGTGAATCTGTCATAGGCCCAGTGAACACTGGAAGGCTGAAGTCATCACAGCGGACCTAAATTCACGATACCACACAACCTCGAGTATAATATTGTTGTTATACAACAGTTCTACAAATGTAATTTAAAGCGAGGTAGTCGGATACCCAAAAGCCGATGGTGTATAGAACACGTATATTAGGATTTGTATGTGAAATTTCGGCATCGAAACTGCTCCCGTTTAGCTGTAATTAATATTCAAAAATGATATTTTCGGGACGAAAGAATTCAAGCGTCCCTGCATTTGTTTACTTCTCGGGGCTGCCGCCGGAGAGCAAGCCGTGTGCAAAATGCTAATTTTGTGACCATTCGAGTGCGCCGCACTTCAGTGACTGTATGGTTTGGGTGTCAATCACACAAACAATATGGCGCGTGGAAGGAAAACATCATTGTCGGAGTCAGCTAGAAAAAGACGGAAAGTAGAGCAGGATAATCTTCGAAACAAAAGTTGTGTAGCATTAAAAAGTGAGAAGGATCGCTGGGAAGCTTTCAAGAACAGGCATCAGTTGAAGGATGATGAAGAAGTCGCCAAAATTCTCTTGGATACGTAAGTAAACGTATCGGATTTGTGCAGCGTGTTTTCATAGATATTCTGCAAAGCCAGGGGCCATACAGTGTAACTTCGAATGTTGTGAAATAACATCGTAGTTTAGTTTGTGATATGCATCTCATTCGATCGTGTTGTTAATATAGCACATTTTTTGTGGAAATGTTACTATTATTAGTTGTGAAATGTGTTATAAAATGATTAGACGATGATACTATGGCTCTTCCTGCTGTTCCCGTTTCACTGGGTTTTTTTTGTTGGGGGAATAGGCCAGAAATAGGCCACAGGAGTTATACGATGTTTATCCACAATATGCCTGGCACTGATCACCCGGATGTAAAATACGGGATTCCTACGGCCCATTGGCGCACAAAGTATCCTGGCCAATATGGCGATGTAAACAGCTACGGACCAAAAAACGTACATTTGCTTGTGGAACAGGTCATTCACACTCAGACAATCGTGCTATATGTGTCTATAATGACTATAGATAAGATTTTCTTTCCATGCACGCAAAAAAAAAAATTTTTTTACCGGATCCGACTGTCTCGCTTTAAAGGTGACAGACAGTAATAAACAACAACATATGATTTGTTTGTTTATTTAATATAATGTGGTGTTCTGCTAAGACTAGCATTACTTCATGAATACAAGTGGTCAACTGCTAGCCTTGAATGTTGCTAACAAACACAAATGCTGAACATTATTAATTGGCGCCCTTACTCACTGTGTTACAGTATCAGCTGTACTGTTGTTCCTAAAGTTACAGCACTTCGGAATGTGACATCACTACATATTGTGTTCAGCTGCACTGGGATGTGAGCAGACGTGAGTTTAGCTTGTCACACCACAACAGGAGAGCAGTGTTTCCCCTAGGTTTACAGCCTTGGGGGGGGGGGGGGGCAGCATGAAGATTGACAATGACAAACTCTTTAAAGGAATCACGGTGTTCTGGCACTATACAGAAAAATAAATATAGAAAAATTACAGAATACCTAATTATTGAAAACGAATGGGACATCCAATATTATTGTTTATTTAGATGTACTTTATTGATCCCAAACTGGGAAATAACAGAATTTGTTTGTCAGATCACTTATTTATGTGATGTTTTATGACTTATATTCATAATAGTGTATGTTGCACTTTGGGGAATGGATCCTAGCATTTTTAGCATTTTTCCTTATGAGGACCAGGCCAAATGTCCCCACAAGGAAAAATATCCTCGCTAAAAAGGTGGTTTGTCAAGGGGTGGCCCACACAAGAATAGAAAGACAGGAGCGCACGCGCGCACACACACAGACAGGCACACACACGCTGGTTTTCATGTTTGATGGTGACCAATTTTCTGATCATCACTTGTGGGGACTACCCTTTCTACAGAGACAGATTCCTTGCATTTAGATAGATAGATTAACTTGACACTCTGGGGGGTCGGGGGGGTCTTCCAATATAATAGTAGGGAAAACACTGGGAGAGATGTCTGTATGCTGCTGACATGTTCTGTTCTATGAAACGTTCAGTAAATATGCTTGATAGCTAAAGAGAGAACAGAATCAAGCTGTGCTCATCTTCTTCACGTCAGAAGAAGACAACATGACTCATCTTATAAATAATATAGAATATAATAGCTTAATTGTTGTTATTGTCAATTAGTCAATGTTTAAATATGCACACATCCAGAGTCCGCTGGTCTTGTCTCTTTAATCAAGTTACCTGCTAACTAGCTAATTAGTGTTGTAGTACTTGAAACTGGTCTTGGTCTCATCTCAGAATCTGAGTCAGTTTTACTCCATCTTGTCTCAGTCTCAGAAAAAATTGAATCGGGATTTTAAATCAAGACTAGATTTGTAGGTTGAATTTTAGGTCACCGCTAACGATCCCAACCCTGCCCCATTTACATAAGTGGGAGAAGATGAGAGGACACAGATGGGAGGGGAGAGTTGTAATTAAACTCTTATTTCAACATTTTTCTGTTGATGGGACTTTTGAGAGCATGTGGACATTTCATGTTTGTGTTAATTATAGATGGTTGAGGATGTCTGAGGCAAATAAAAATGGTTGTTTTGATTTCAACACCCTTGTATTTACTCAGAAAAACAACTAGTAGTATATAATATATGGTATGGTATATGGCCTTGGTCTCGATTCAGTCTTGATCACTTATGGTGTTTGTCTTGACTTGGTCTCAAAATCTTTAAATCTTGTTCTTGTCTTGGTGTTGGCACACTCCGGTCTTGGTCATGTCCTGGTTTAGGATAGTGTGGTCTTGACTATAGCGCTATAGCTAATGCAGGATTGGTATCTCCGCTTTTGTTTATGCTCTCTTCTTATAAGCATCTTCAGATGAGATAGGGAGTCAGAAGCGTTTGTTATGTTGTGACGCTTCAGCGGACACCACACACTGAGTTTTTAATATAAACTTTGTGGGAACTAATTGTAAAATTTAGCTAGCCTCAGCTAACCAGGCTAATTATTAGCATGAAATCAAAACAGCAATTTTCACACACACGATTTTGGGTTGTGAAAAACTGAGGTTCACATGATAGTTTTCACATTACAAGAAGCCACCAACAGTTACTGTGATTAAAAACTGTTCGAACACTGAAACAGTAATGATACAAGCCTCTTAGATTGACATTTAAACTGATGATGTGTCCTGTTTGTCATTTTGAGTGAACCATGTTCTTATGAATACATAACTTTGCAGTCATAGACTAACAGAAAAATGTACAGTATATGGATACAGAATATCTTGTTTTCATCACTGAGTGGTATTTGGCTTAAATTCTTTTCTGCACAACTTTTTTCTCCTTTAGATAAAATGTCCTTGTAGGGGTGGCCTTCAGGAAATACCGGGGGATTAATCCTGAGTGCCACTGGCTGAGTGTGTTTGTATGTTTTCTCTGTGCGGGTGGGTTTGTGTGTGAGAAATGTGATGATTTGTGTGACAGACCAGGGGAGGAATAGGCGATCTGCTCAGTGGATGTTTGTGTATATGCCTGTGGTGGGTTTTGAGAGGTTGAGTTTCACATGTTTATGTTTTTGGGAAGTGGTGGGCATGGATTTTGAAAGTATTTGTGTATGCATATGTTAGAAAATGACAGTCCATCGTTGCCTGTAGGTGTATGGAGCTCAAGGAGGGGTGTGGTAGGATGAAGATTTACTGGAGGAAGGGGGATGAAGACTCACTCATGGGGCTAACGGGGTTACTGATGAGCAGTGAGAACTTAACAAAGCAGATTTTACTTCCTGCCCCCTCTGCGGTAGTTTGGCCGAGGATGGACATCTGGAGTGGGAAATTTTGAAGCAATTAATATTGCCAGTATGGCTTTATGTACAGGTAGTGTTTCATCTGTTTAAAATACATAAACATTTATAAATTCCAAATTTAATCTGGCTTTTTAATGATGCTAACCCCCCCCCCCCACAAGTAGAACATATATTCTGTCCTTTCATTCTCTTAAAAAGCTGTAGTCTCCAGGGCTGTTAACATAGCCAATATGGAAGTACAAACATTCTTCTAATCACTAAAGATACTTGTCATGAAGGGGTTGAATAATTTTGAAACTGCAGTAGTGTGTTGAATCTGGAGAGCTTGTAATATTAGTTGTTGTCACGCCGCGCCATTCATCAGCGGCGCCACCTGCCCACGCACCTGCTACTCGTCAGCGGCGAAGGATAAAAGCCGCCTCGCCCTGAGCGTCGGCCTGAAGCCGTAGACTTCATTTTCCTTGCATGGACTTCCACCACATTCTCTTCAGCATCCTCTTTACCGGTAAGAAGATCACTTACCTCATCTCTCCAGTTTGCTCCCCTGTGCACAGGTGGATCCCTCGGCGGCGGACAATCCCGTCCCTCGTCTCTCCTCGCTGCTGCACCGAGCCCTGCAGGTGGCTGTCTCCCGGGCTTCCATCCTTGAAGCGCCAGTCATCTGTCCAAACAAGTAAGCTTCTCTCCCTCGCCTATTCTCCTCCTGTGTTGGTGTGCGCTCATCACCCTGTGTCTGATTTCTCCCATAGGGTTGCCGGCTGAACGGTCTCCTGCCGCTTGGACCCCCAACAGCCGTTCCTCCCGACTCGCCAGGGTGGCGCGGCTCCTGCTGTTCCAGCGGCCGTCCAGCCGGCTCCAGTGGCACCGGTTCGGCTCACGCCGATTCCGACCCCCGCCCGCTTTAGCGGTAAGCTCGGTGGAGCGCGGGGGTTTATTATGCAGTGTGAGTCCGTGTTCCACCGTGTGCCCGGAGATTTTCCCTCGGATCACAGCCGAATTGGTTACATAGGGAATCTTCTGGAGGGGCGTGCGTTAACCTGGACCTACGCCGTAATGGCGAGGCCCAGTTATGCCACCCTCACCTATGACCAATTCGTGAGGCGCTTTCTGGAGGTCTTTGACCACTCACAAACCGAAACGGTCCAGGTCGATCGGCTTCTCGCTCTCCAGCAGGGAAGCCGGTCGGCAGCGGACCACTCGGTCGACTTCCGGGTAGCGGCGGAGGAATTGGGCTGGGAGGAACGCTCCCTCTGTGGCCTGTTCCTCCGCAGCCTCAATAGTGATCTGAGGGATGAACTGGCTGGTCGGGATATCCCTGGGACGCTAGCGGAGCTGACATCCTTAGCGATAAGTTTGGATAACAGGCTGCGCGAGCGCTCCTCGGGGCGGAGGTCTTCTTCTTCTCGCCCTCGTGGAGCCTCGCCGCACCTGTTCCAAGCTCGCCCCCTGGCGGCGCCGCCAGCATCGCGCCCCGAGGAGTCGGAGCCGATGGTGACGGGCTGGACTAAACTTTCCCCTGTGGAGAAACAACGCCGCCGTGAGTTGGGCCTCTGCATGTATTGCGGAGGCGACCAACACACCGTGGAGCGTTGTCCACGGAAAGCCAGTCGGTGGGGTCCGCGAGTCACTGTTGGAAGCCTCGCGGATGTCAATCGGTTAGGATCACTTACTCAGTTGAAGCTGCCCATCCGTTTCTGCCATAACCCTACTGGGCACCTCACCCACGCACTGGTGGATTCGGGCGCAGAAGGCAGCTTCATTTCACAAAGCCTGGCAACCCGATTGGGCATCCGCTGCCAGGCACTCAACACTCCCATCTCCCTAATCCACCTCTCCCGTGCCACCCTCGGGAGAGTGACACATCAAACTGTTCCCCTACCGGTCATCATCTCGGGAAACCACCGGGAGGAAATGACCTTTTACGTCCTTCCCAACTCTGTGTCGCCCGTCATCCTGGGGTATCCCTGGCTCCGCCTTCACAATCCGGTCCTGGATTGGAAATCAGCTGGGATCTCGGCATGGAGTACGTTCTGTATGGGCACCTGCCTTCAGTCCGCTGCCTGCTCTCCGTCCGCTCCTCCCCCTGCGACGGACGCTGCACCCCCGGACCTGTCTCTGGTGCCCCCAGAATTTCACGACCTGGGTATGGTGTTCAGCAAAGCGAAAGCTATGTCTCTTCCCCCTCATCGGCCCTATGACTGCGCCATCAACCTCCGCCAGGGGGCTCCCTTACCTTCTGGTCGCCTTTACAGCCTGTCTGCGCCGGAGAAGGAGACGATGAACGCCTACCTGAAGGAATCATTAAGTGCTGGGATTATCCGCCCATCATCGTCACCCATGGGGGCAGGGTTCTTCTTCGTGGGGAAAAAGGATGGGTCCCTCCGCCCTTGTATCGACTACCGGGCCCTCAATAATATCACGGAGAAGGACCGTTACACCCTGCCTCTCATGGACACTGCTTTCCACTCCCTCCAGGGGGCGACCTGGTTCACCAAGCTGGACCTACGCAGCGCTTACCACCTCGTCCGGATCCGGGAGGGAGATGAGTGGAAAACGGCCTTCCGTACCCCGAACGGCCACTTTGAATATCTGGTGATGCCGTTCGGGTTGACCAACGCTCCTGCAGTCTTCCAGCGCCTCATTAATGACGTCCTCCGGGACTTCATTGGCCTTTTCGTGTTCGTCTACCTGGACGATATCCTCATCTTCTCCAAGTCCAGGGATGAGCACCAGGTCCACGTGAGGCGGGTCCTCCAAAGGCTGCTGGAGAACCGTCTGTACGTTAAGGCAGAAAAGTGTGAATTTTACGCCAGGAGTACGTCCTTCCTGGGGTTCATCATCGCCCACGATAAGGTGCTCCCCGACCCAGAGAAGGTAAAGGCGGTGGTGGAATGGCCTACACCTGCATCCCGGAAGCAGGTGCAGCAATTTGTTGGCTTCGCCAATTTTTACCGCCGCTTTGTTCCCAACTTCAGTGCCATCGTTGGACCACTGACCCGCCTCACGTCCCCGAAGGTCCCGTTCCGGTGGACCGAAGAGGTCGCTGCCGCCTTTGAGGCGCTGAAGGCGGAATTCTCCTCCTCCCGGGTCCTTCGCCAGGTCGACCCCGCGTTGCAGTGCATTGTAGAGGTAGACGCCTCGGACACGGGAGTGGGAGCAGTGCTGTCCCAGCGGTCACCGGACGATGGCGCCAAGCGACCGTGCGCCTTCTTCTCCCGGCGCTTGTCCCCGGCGGAGAGAAACTACGATGTGGGGGACAGAGAGCTCTTGGCCATCAAGCTCGCCCTGCAGGAGTGGCGCCACTGGTTGGAGGGGGCAAGCCTGCCGTTTGTGGTCCTCACGGACCACAAGAACTTGGAATACTTACGATCTGCCAAGCGCCTGAACGCCCGCCAGGCGCGCTGGTCCCTGTTCTTCGCCAGGTTCCAATTTTCCATCACCTTCAGGCCTGGCTCTAGGAACGTCCTGCCTGACGCCCTCTCCAGGCAGTTCGCCCCCGTGGAGTCGGAGGAGGCGCCCCACTCCATCCTGCCCAGGTCGTGCGTCGTGGGAGCCATCTCGTGGGACATTGAGAGCAAGATCCGGAAGGCACAGGAGGTGGAACCTGACCCTGGCGGCGGACCGGAGGGGAGGCTGTTCGTGCCATCCGCGGTCCGAGGAGAGGTCATCCACTGGCTCCACACCTCCAAGCTCACCTGTCACCCTGGCACCTCCCGGATGATAGATCTCCTCCAACGGTCCTTTTGGTGGCCAGGCCTGCGGAGGGATGCAGCCCGCTACGCCCGGGCTTGCCCAATCTGTGCCACCTGCAAGTCGGGAAATGCCCCTCCAGCGGGTCTGCTCCAGCCCCTGCCCGTCCCTGGCAGGCCCTGGTCGCACATCGCTCTGGATTTCGTCACCGGACTCCCCATCTCCAACTCCTATGACACCATCCTGACCATCGTGGACCGCTTCTCCAAGGCCGTGCACTTCGTCCCCCTGCGAGGCCTCCCTACTGCCCTGGAGACGGCGGACCTCCTCGTCCAACACGTGGTCAGGCTGCATGGGATTCCGGTGGACGTGGTCTCGGACCGGGGCCCCCAGTTTTCATCTGAGGTTTGGAGGTCTTTCTGCAACGCCATCGGAGCCAAGGTGAGCCTCTCCTCTGGCCATCACCCCCAATCCAACGGGCAGTGTGAGAGGACCAACCAGGAGCTGGAGGCTGCGCTCCGCTGTGTGTCCAGATCCAAACCCGCGTCCTGGAGCAACCATCTTGCCTGGGTTGAATATGCCCACAACACCGCTCGCTCTTCTGCTACAGGGATGTCCCCCTTCAAAGCGTCCCTGGGTTACGACCCCCCGCTGTTTCCGGAGCAGGAGAGTGAAGTAACTGTCCCGTCAATTAGGGCCCATCTCAGGCAGTTCCGCTCCACCTGGGCTGCCGCGCGCCATGCGCTATTGCGCACAGCGGAGCGCAACAGGACTGTGGCGGACCGGCGTAGGAGACCTGCCCCGGCGTACAGAGTTGGGCAGCTTGTTTACATTTCCACCCAGGACGTCACTCTAAAAGGCGAGAGGAGGAAGCTGGCACAGCGCTTCATGGGTCCCTACCCCATCACCCGGATCATCAACCCGGTGGCTGTGCGCGTGGCTATTCCCCCCTCCCTCCGCATTCATCCTACTTTCCACGTGTCGAAGGTGAAACTGGCGGTTACTGACCCCCTTTGCCCTCCTCCTGCAGCGCAACCCGCGCCCCGGATGATTGGCGGCCATCCGGCCTGGTCCGCCTCCTCCATCCTGGACTCCCGGCGCCGGGGTCGTGGGTTGCAATACTTGGTGGACTGGGAGGGCTATGGGCCCGAGCATCGACAGTGGGTGCCCCCGTCGTTTGTGTTGGACCCATCGCTCATCGCGGACTTCCACCGAGCGCACCCGGATAAGCCATCGCCAGGAGGCGCTGCTAGAGGGGGGAGTACTGTCACGCCGCGCCATTCATCAGCGGCGCCACCTGCCCACGCACCTGCTACTCGTCAGCGGCGAAGGATAAAAGCCGCCTCGCCCTGAGCGTCGGCCTGAAGCCGTAGACTTCATTTTCCTTGCATGGACTTCCACCACATTCTCTTCAGCATCCTCTTTACCGGTAAGAAGATCACTTACCTCATCTCTCCAGTTTGCTCCCCTGTGCACAGGTGGATCCCTCGGCGGCGGACAATCCCGTCCCTCGTCTCTCCTCGCTGCTGCACCGAGCCCTGCAGGTGGCTGTCTCCCGGGCTTCCATCCTTGAAGCGCCAGTCATCTGCCCAAACAAGTAAGCTTCTCTCCCTCGCCTATTCTCCTCCTGTGTTGGTGTGTGCTCATCACCCTGTGTCCAATTTCTCCCATAGGGTTGCCGGCTGAACGGTCTCCTGCCTCTGGGTCCGAAGCAGACGCCACCACCAACACATTAACATTCCGCAGACACGCACCCAAACATCCCTGTTGTTAATAAACAGTTTGAACTACTCTGAGCCTGTGTGTGTGCGTCTCCTGAGCCGAACGTTATGTCAGTTGTGTTGAGCTATATTAATTATTCTGGTTTGATCTGTTTATTGCAATCAGCTACTAGTTTGTACATTTTGCCAATAATTCTAATTTGCAGTGGGAGTTGAATGATTTTGACTACAAGTTTATACACCATATATTGAATACCTACAGTGCTGTGAAAAAGTATTTGCCCCCTTCCTGATTTCTTATATTTTTGCATATTTGTCACACTTCAGTGTTCCAGATCATCAAACAAATTTTAATATCAGACAGAGATAACCTGAATAAATGCAAAATGCAGTTTTCAAATGATGATTTCATTTATTAAAGGAAAAAAAACTATCCAAACCTACCTGGCCCTATGTGAAAAAGTAATTGCCCCCATGTTATATCATGAATTATAAGCCATCTTTATTGTCATTCAAATCCATACAGCCAATCATGTACTGTAGAACGAAATTATGTTTCTCTCATTTACAGTGTTAATCACACACATATATAGAATCAGAGGAGTCGCTGCCATGCAAGGCGCCGCCACAAATTTCCCTTCTCCATTCCATTATTGCTGAGCACCAAGCTGGATGGCAGGAAGTTCCAATTTTATATGGTCTTTGGTATGACCCGGCCGGGATTTGAACCCCGGCCTCCCGGGTGTGGGGCGGATGCTCTACCAATGGAGCCACCACTCTGGTTAACTGTGATTAACTACATTTTTTGGAAAGCTGAGTTCAATTTCAGTAGCTACACCCAAGCCTGATTACTGCCAGACTTGTTGAATGAAGAAATCACTTGAATAGAACCTGTCTGACAACCTGAAGTAGGCTAAAAGATCTCAAAAAGCAACACATCCCACTGTGATCTAAAGAAATTCAAGAACAGATGAGAAACAAAAACCCAGAACAACATCTAGGCCTCACTTGCCTCAGTTTGGACACTGGTCCACGATGGAACAATAAGAAAGAGACAGAGCAAAAATGGCATCCATGGGAAAGTTCCAAGACAAAAAATGCTGCTGGGCAAAAAGAACACAAAGTCTTGTCTCACATTTGCCAGAAAACATCTAGATGATCCTCAAGACTTTTGGGAAAATATTCTGGGGACTGATGAAACAAAAGTTGCACTTTTTGGAAGACATGTGTCCTGTTTTATCTGGCATAAAACTAACACAGAATTTCATAAAAAGAACGTCGTATCATCAGTCAGACATGGTGGTGGTAGTGTCATGGTCTGGGGCTGCTTTGCTGCTTCAGCACCAGGGCAGCGTGCCCTAATTGACAGAACCATGAATTCTGCTCTCTACCAAAAAATCCTGATGGAGAATGTCCGGCCATCAGTTCATGAAGCCTTCCAATGTGACTGAATTTAACCAATTATGCACAGAAGAGTGGGTCAAAATTCCTCAACAGCCATGTAAAAGACTCATTGCCAGTTGTTGGCACCAATGGTGGCACAACCAGTTATTAGGTTTAGGGGGGGCAGTTAGGGCGCAATTACTTTTTCACATAGGGCCAGGTAGGTTTGGATAGCTTTTTTCCCTTAATAAACGAAATCATCATCTAAAAAATGCATTTTGTATTTACTCAGGTTATCTTTGTCTAATATTAAAATTTGTTTGATGATCTGAAACATTTACAGTTGGTGTAACAAATATGCAAAAATATAAGAAATCAGAAAGGGGGCAAATACTTTTTCACAGCACTGTACAATAGTTCCTTCTCTGAGTAAATACAAGGGTGCTACAATCAACATAATCTTTAATTGACTCAGACATCCTCAACCATCTGTAATTAACACAAACATGAGATGTCCACATGTTCTCAAAAATCTCATCAAGAGAAAAAAATGTTTAAACAAGAGTTTGTTTGTGACTCTCCCCTCTCCTTTGTTTCTTCTTTTCTTCTCCCACTTCTGTACAGGGGCCGGGGTTGCGACCGTTTGCGGTGGCTTCAAATTAAATAAGCAAATGACTTTATTGTTACATTTAAGGGAATATTTCTTTGCAGTCATACTAATTATGTGGACAAACAAGTAAGTCCTGGTCTTGAAGGGTCTTCATTTAAAATCCTGAGTCCATTTTTCCCACGGCCTTGACAAGACTGAGGAAAGTGACTGAGATTAGACTGAGAGTTTGAAAATGTGGTCAAGACTGATTTTGAGTACTACAACATTAAGAGTGCTTTCACATCTGAAATTGCTATTTTAATGTTTGCATTAATTATTTAGCAGAAGAAGTAATAAGGTGGCAGATTGTGAGGGGTCACAGATTTCTGTGCAACACTAGGCACTACATTTTAGACTTTATCCTCCTCACAGAGCTTTTAAAAGTTGTTGCAGTTTTGAGCAGCTGATTTCTGAATTTTCTTCCGTTTCCTAATGAGTGCTTTGCTGTATTTTTTTTTTTTTTTGTATTTTGGATAGAGGAGTGTATATGTGATCATCCGACCAGTCTGCACCTCTTCACAACTCCAAGTTTGTGCATGACTCATCCTGTTGCATGTTTTAGGTGTTTGAAAGAAATAAAGTAAAATCTGCTCATCATATAACACCCTCAAATCATGCTTTTACTAGCGTTTGGTTTGGTTTCAGTTCAGTATGCTTTCTCACCTGGAGGACCGCACCAGAGTTTGTGTTCTCACCAGACAAAACAAACCACACTAACAGAGAAAACAAACTCAAGTTTGATTGAAACAAACTAAAGCTTGTGGCACACCTAAATTCATTTAATTTGCCTGAATCAGTTGACAAGTTTGTTACTTTGTATCATTTTCTCCTTGGTTCGGTCCCCCTTCACCCAGGCAAAAATTCAAGCAGACCAAACTGTGTCACGTTAAATCCTACGAGACTTACGTCAGAACATTCTCTGTTGTTATTGGTTAGATTTTTTTTGCCGTGAGAAGAAGAAAGGTAAATACAGGAAGTAGGATGACTACTGTGTATGTATGCATTTCTGGGGAAAACATACAGTAATACAAAAGTAGCGTAATCTACAAGGGGTTTTCATCGCCCTGGTTATTGTTTATTACATACATGCATATACCACTTTTGGCAAATTGTACAGTTTGAAAATGAAGCGCTGCTACGGATGGGAAATAACATGTTAATGTTCATTAATCCTCCAGAACTGTGATGTGCTCAGCCACAGATATTTTCAAAGATCTATCAGGTATGTACAGCAACATAAAATGTTTTACTGTTTGCCACTGGTCCTGTTTTAGTGCGGTCGCTTTCTCACCTGCAGGACCACACCAGAGTTTGCCATTTGATTCAAACCGAGACCACCTCTTTCGGGAGATGTTAGTACGGTTGTTTTGGTGCGCACTTGAGTGCGTTTACTGTGTTCTCACCAGACAAAACGAACCGCACTAACGGAGAAAACGAACTTGAGTTCGATTGAAATGAACTAAATCCTATAGATGTGAAAGCACCCTAAGTTGTAATGCCTTTCCCTGAAATTGAACCCCCCCAACCTTCAACTATGTAGATTTAGTGCCTGACTTACCTTAAAAAAGTGTATTTATGGGCTAAAGAAACGAGTAAAACTGAAGACATCTGGAACAATGGGACATGAACTGGGTTTGCCTGCATGGAAGACTCCTGTTTTATACATTCTCCAAACCCAATCAACCTCATTAGGTTGATTTTTCATCTTTTGAAATGATTTGATGTTGCCTGTAAGATACAGGGGTCCGACAGAAAAGGGCACAGTTTACGTAAGCCATCAACTTATGACTGGCTAGTTGGTATGCCTTCAGAATGAGAAAGGCTTGTTAACCCAGTCTGAAAACAGGGTTACTGCTGACTTTTATCTTTTTCTAACCCTAACCACATTGCTTTAGTGTCTAAACCAAATGAAATGTTATCAGAAAGTCTCTGACATGAGACACTGCTGATATATGCTGCCACCCATCCGTGTAAGCCCATCACAGGTCTTACGCGGATGGGCATGTGTCGCCTATGGCTCTGACCAAACAGCATTATATTACACTGCTGGTTGGTATGTCACAGTTCAGCCAAAGGACACCATAGTAGTAGCTGTAAAGGAGAAACAAACTTGGGAAAGAAGAACAGGCTTGAAGAATCCTATTAGTTATGCCCCTTTCACACTGGCCTGCCAACCCAGGAAAATCCTTGAAGATCTGGGTTGTGTCTGTTGAGGGAAAACATCTACCCGAGATTCAATTCCTGGTAGGTTTGGGAATCTCCAGAGGTTCCATGATTCGATATTATCGCGATACTTGGACCACAATAAATTATCAGAATCAGTCATATCAGACTATCTTTGCCTTGTCCATCTCTTGGCTGGATCTGTAACTCCTTTGCTGTTCTGACCTCACTAGACATGAGACATGAGATGGTTCTTCTTCTTCTTTCAGCTGCTCCCTTTAGGGGTCTCCACAGTGGATCATCTGTTCCATCTCACCCTATCCCTTGCATCTTCCTCTGTAACACCAACTCTCTCCATGTCCTCCTTCGCTACATCCATGAATCTTCTCTGTGAAGATTCTTTTCCTCCTGCCTGGCAGCTCCGTCTTCAACATCCTTTGTCCAATATATCCACTATCCCTCCTCTGCACATATCCAAACCATCTCAGCCTTGGCTCTCTTACTTTGTCTCCAAGCTGCTTTATCAGATTTTCTCACTATGATGTTGATGACCTCACTTCGTATCGGCAGTCATGTGAACATCGAAGGTGCGAAAGAGTAGATGTCATAATGGCATATGTTTGCCTCGGATTTCATCTGTCTTTGTGTCCTCCTCACTTGAGCATCATTCAGTCTGCACTGTGCACATGGCTTGTAAAAATGTGGGTGCCCCCTGTCTTGCTTGCTTCCTTGCCACTTTGTTTTTTTCTAAAGACAGTCAGCTGGTACATTCCTGCATCAGCCGCAACATGATGATATCAAACTTGACACTTCAAAGAAACACAAGCTCATCTGCAGGGGATCAGACTCTGCTCTGCTGGCATTGGGTAGGAGCCAGAAGGGTTGCTTAGTTATTAATTTATGCAACCTGTGATAAAACTAGCCAATTCTGGTGTGAAAGCAGCTGTAGGGCCCACTCACAATTACAAATTTAAGCAGGTTAATTGCCCTTTTCCTCATATGAATGAGTGTATTTTAGGCATTTTATGATACTTTTCACATAAAAGGGATATTCACTTCAGTGTGATAAAAATAATTTTCCAACAAAATGTACTGTATCATGATAATACTGTTAATGACAATTATTTTGTCCTTAATAATCACAAGATGAAACTTTAATATCATCCTGTTGCTCGTTTGTCCCAAGTCTAAGCAAAAGTCTGCCTCGTTTGGACAGTGTGATTGCTCCACGCTGCCCTTCACCATGGTCAGTTTGCTCAGCTTTGACCGGCATAGAGAGGTTGGATTCAGAGCAGCACAGTTTCTCATGTATAAGCAGACACCCAGGGTTATGCTATGCATCTAAAAGAGGTAGAGGTACAGGATGGCTGGGGATGTGGGAGGAGTGACCGTTGCCTTCAGCAAATCACGGAGCAACTGGCACCAGTGAGAGTGTGCCCTCCTGTCCCCTTTACACATTGGTGGAGGTTGTTGAGAGACTGAGTGATGAAAAAAATGGCCAGATGTCTTAACAATCTTTCAGTGACCTCACAGCAACCACAAAGATCCCTCAGTGATCTTCAGTCATCTCCACGGTTGCCAAGGTTTTGATTCAGTCCAGAACAATCTCTCAATGATCACCAAAGGGAAGTGATCTCTCAACAGTCTCTCAACAAGCATTCAACGATCTCATCAATCTCCCAATGATCTCTCAGCAATCTTTCAATGAACACCAAATTTTTCCAACCCAAAGGTAGGGATTGCTGAGCATTTGATGAAAGACCAATAGAGTTAATTGAAAGATCACTGGGACATCACTGCGAGATGGATGAGATCATTGAGCTCTCAATAGATCCCTTCACTTTGGTGATCGTAGAGAGATTGTTGTGGACTGAGTCCAAACTTGAGGAGACCATGGCAACCATGGAGATCACTGGAATGTCATTGAGGGATCCTTGAGAGAGCTCTGCAATCACTGAGAGATCATTGAAAGGTCATTGACAGATCTGGCCATTTTTTCATCTTTCAACAATCTCAGTGATCTCCACACATGTGTAAAGGGGGTAGAAGAGCACTAGGACACTGTCAAATATATATGTTTCTTTTGCTGGCCAAAGAAGGTAATGCAAATGTGCACAATTAGTATTTTTGGGGAAAAAAGTCTGTCGGTGTTGGTGTAAATAGCAGCTGTCCTTTTGTTGACATTCAGAGTGATTGAGTATTGCATTTTCCCATGTCAGTAGAAATGCTGGTGGACATCCCTTCTCAGTATGGGCAGGGACGTAGGGAGCTGATGAAATATTAAAACGGAGCTTGATACAGAAATACACGGGAAAGACTCCTGGATGAAAAGAAAGATGGAAGGAGGAGGAGGAGGGGAGAAGGAGCAGGGATGCTGCGGGGGACGAGCTGGGATGGAGGCGGGGTGGGATCAAGGAATGAATGAAATTAAAAGTGGTGAGACTTAGAGGGCTAAGGAGGAAGGGAGGGAGGGAGGGGATGAGAGGAGGCGCAAAAGAGATGGATAATAAGTGGACTTAAACCCCCCTCCCCCTTTGCTCCCGTGGAGAGGTAGGGGCAGCCTGACCCCCCCCATTTAAGAAAAAAAACCTTTGTGAAACTTCCCCTGGATAGAGGGAAAGAGGGAGTCAGACCAAGTGCTGAGGAGCAAAGCAGTCAGGATCCAATTTATCAGAGAGGCACGGGAGGAAAAAAGCCAGACGGAGAGGAGAAGTTTGAGCCTGGGGTAGTCATGGCTTCACAGGACTGGACGACTCTTCGTTCTCTGGTTGGAATAAAGTTAAGGCAGCCCACTGGTGTGTAGCAGCAGCATCAGTGTCAACTGTCACCATCATGCCGTCCGTCTCCCTCAGCCTGCCGACAGCTCTGGCCGGACCTGCACGCACCTGGGTCTGCTTGTCCTGCATGTTCTGGGTGAGGAAAAAAACTTCTCCACTCAACACCACAAAAATCTTTTAGGGCAAACTGAGCACCTTTAAAATACCGATCAAGAGTGCAGTCTCGCAATGCAATAGGCTGCAGATTTTTTACTCACAAGAGACTCTGGTCAAATCGAGCTGGTCGGATCTGTTGGGTGGTCTGCTTGTGTCGGGGGTTGGGTGGAGGGCTGAGACCCCGTCTGTGGGGGGCCTCAGCATGGCGACGCTCCTGAATGAATGGAGATAGTATGGAGAGGGAGACAAAACTGTGCATTGTCCTTTTTTTGCACTTCAGAAACACATTTTACACTTTATTCCCCTGCAGACGCAAAACTTTTCTCCTTCTCACCCTTTTCTCAGTCTGTCGCTCCCACCACCCCCCTCGGTGCCCCACTCAGTTTCGCCATAGGTGGTTGGGACACACCGCTATTTCTTTTTTTCCTCCCCCGCTTCTCTTGCATAATTCAGTCAGCCGCGCATTCTCGGTCACAGCGAGGGCTTGTCGGTGCAGCAATGTACTCGCTTCAGTTTTGACGTCTCGTCTGTGAGTGCCCATCCTAATTTGAGAACTTTCCCGTAGACTTCCAGCAGAAGAGAAGATGAAAGAGTGGAGCGGCTGAATAGACCATTGAGATCCATCCCTCCCTATTCTGCGCTGCTCCTCTGGGACATGACTGCACACCGCTGGCAGAGCCGCGGTCCTTGGCGAGGAGACTGGATAATCTTGTAGAGCTCTTCATCAGTTAATTACCATTCTTTCTTTAGAGGAGCAGGAGGGCGAGGTGAAGGGGAGGTGGGGGTCATAAAAGAAGCTCAATGCCCCCCCCCCCACCACCCCACAGCTAAGCCCCGGGTCACTGATTGACTGCATTAGAGCAGTGTACGACAAAGCAAGCTCACTTAAGGGGGCGGAGTTCAATATGAGGTGCAGATCTTTGTTTGGCGCGAGAGCTGCTTTAATTTGGGTACACCTTACTCCACCAGACTTGTTTGGGGGATTATGGGGGCTGTATAATCTGCCAAAATTGTTTCCCGGGCAGTCATATCTTTTTCAGAAAACTCGGAAACTCAGTCCTACTGCTCCTTTCTAGTGTTCATTAAAAAGCGGGCCAGTATCCAGTTATTTTACGTAACTTTCTCAAACTGCCCAAACCATGTCGGATCTCATTTTAATGTCCTTTTATTCAACTATTTATGGTACTTTTTATGCTAACATGTGAAACATAATATCTGCTTCGGAGACAACTTGGGTACATGTTGCACTTGATTTTCTAGAATTTCTGATCCTTACTTTTGGTGAGTTTGTAAAGAGTTCGAACACTTTACTTTTCTTACATGATTGACAGACATTTCCTACACAATAAAATTTTGAGTGCTCATAACTGGGACTGAAGGTTTATACTAAGTGATGAATGGCAGTGTGTGAGGAAATGGAACAACTGTCCAGTTTCAGGGAGATTTCTTCAGGGGTCCCACAAGGCTCAGTTTTTGCCGCTGTTTTGTTTTCTGCCTTTAACAGTGACATTGGAAAGACCAGTCAACAGCAAAGGTACACCTTTACGCAGATGATACAGTAATTTATACAGTTGTGCCAGCTTTACAACAAACCGCTGAGGAGCTGCAGACAGACTTTGAACAGCTGCAGGCTTGTTAAAGTAATCTAAAACATTCTCAGAGCTTGGTTGCAGGACTCTTGACATGTCCATCTTCACTGTAGGGAGGGATTCAATTGAACAGATATCCTTCTACAAGTACCTGGGAATCTGGGTGGATGATATGCTGTCATTTAAAATACATATTGAAAAACTGGTGAAGAAACTTAAGGTTAGGTTGGGTTTTTATTACCAGAATAAAGCGTGCTTTAATTTTGATGCTAAGAAAATCCTGGTACGGACTACTTTTTTACGTGTTTTCCATTATGGGGACGTTATATATGTGCATGTGGCTGCCTGTGTCTTGCACTGTGTGGACTCTGTGCCACAATGCCTTACAGTTCATAACCAACTCAGTGTCTCGAACACATTATTGTCTTCATTATAATCTAGTCTCCTGGCCTTCTCTCAACATAAGGAGAAACAGCTCGGGTTTATTTTTATCTACAAAGCCATACTGGGCAAATTACCATCATGTCTTTGTAATCATTAACCCCTATAAACAACTGTTATAATTCTCATTCCTCTAAGTGGATGTTGTATTCCTCGAGTCATCAGTGAACTTGGGAAAACAGCGTTGGTCTTAGAATCTTCTGAAAAGACTACAATTACACAAACTGGTTGAACTTAATGAATACAAAACCTTGATAAGGAGACATGCTACAGTAACTGCTTTCTTGAGCTGGATTTTTGAATCGGGTAATGTTTCTTATTGTTTTAGATATGCTGACCTTTGCTGTCGTGTTATTCTAAGTACTGGTGTGCTGTCTTGGCTTGTCTTCCCTCGAAAAAGAGATGACAATCTCAAGGGACTTCCTGGTTAAATAAAGGCAATTATAAAAATCAAGCACATTAACTTAAAACAAGCTTAACATATCAAGTCAGTTTTGCCTATGTAAGAACTGGTAAAGGATCCTAGTTTTGAAACATGTTTGATCTTTAAAGCAAATTCCCTCTATCTTGAAAAGTGCAGGATGCTGATGCATCCAGTTAAAAGGTTTTTCTTTTGCTTGCATTCATACATTATCATGAGTGTCACTGCTTTGAGTGACTGGCAGGCATCCCCTCTCCCAATTTAAGGTGCTGAAATTAACATTTTTTACCTTTTTGAAAATCTTCAAAGCAGTTTCCTGCCAAAGGCTAGGGTTTACTGCCTGATTAATTACACTGGTCAACACCAAATTTATTTTATTGTCTAAGTTTTTTTTTAGCTGATTTAGGACAATTTTGATGTGCTGAATCCAAAAATCACATTGAATTTGCTCAATCAGGTCAGCTTTTTGAATTATGGCCACATGTTGTTTTATGCGTTTTTGTCTACTGTAGGGGTATTTTCGCTTTATATGGTAAATGGTAAATGGTAAATGGCACTCACTTATATAGCGCTTTTATTCTCATCTCTTGATGACCAAAGCGCTTTACAGATGCTGCTATTCACCCATTCACACACACATTCACACACTGATGGTGGCATGCTGCCTAACATGGCGCTTCCAGACCCACCAGGAGCAATTGGGGTGAAGTGTCTTGCCCAGGGACACAACGGCAGGATATCTGGGGAGAGCGGGATTCGAACCGCCAACCATGTGGTTACTGGACGACCTACTCTACCTCCTGAGCCACTGCCACTGCCACTGCCAATTTTGCATATGATGCAAAATTCTTTTTTATTTCTTGAAATTCTCTGAATTTTGAACAATGATGACGTAACATTCAATTTACATGTACTTACCTTTATATAAAGGTAAGTATATGCACAGTACTAAGTGAGTACAGGTTTTTGCTTAGCACCTGATCAAGAGAAACGGATGTCATTTTCAGATTCAGCAGTGCAAAATTGTCTTAAATCATTTGAAAAAACACACAACTTACAAAAAAAATATTTTTGTAACCCTGTGTTAGTTTAACAACTCGTCTAAGAGTCTTGTGCTGTAGTTTTGATGACTGAATGTCTGGGATTGATCTAGTCTAGCTCATGATGTAGCACTAATATGTCTTGGCCTAAAATGATCAACTATGGTAATGGGTAGAATGCTAGATTTACAGTAAGCACCAAAACAGCATTAAATATGGATGTTGCAACTATGATGTCTGCAAAACCTTTCTAAACTCTTTAACTTTTTACTGAGAAAGTTATCTTCTGTACACCAACAATTCAATATTATTAAATACTGTACTTAAAATGCTCCAAGTGATATTTGGGTGATCTGATCTGTGTCGTATTGTCTGTAAGCAGATGGGAAAGTGAGCACAGCTGGAAATGATGTTATGAATAGACTTTGCAGTGAGAGAGAAAGGTAAAAGAAGGAAGAATAATGATGTGGGAGTGAGTCAGTAACCACAGCTTCAGGAAAAGAACCATCTTCACAAATCTGTCCCTGAGTCTAGCTCCAAATGGGGAGGGCTTGTCACTGGGCTAAAGGCAGATTTAAGGGGAAGCAGCTGAGAGAGAGAGAGAATGCTCAGGGAAAGATGGGAAATAGCAGAAGCAGCTTGAAGGACGGAGGAAATGAAGAGAAGACGCTTGGGGCAAAAATGGAGGGCAAAGTAAATCTGTCTGGAGCAAGAAACCCTGAAAGAAGACCTTCGGAAAAGTGCTGCCAATCCACCCAAGGCTGTGAATAATTAATGAATGCCAAAAAGGTTTTTAGGGATATTTTTTAAATCAGGTTTCTCTAAAAGGGGAAGGTAGCCAATCAGATACCCTTTAAGCAGCCCATGGCATCGAGAAAGTTTAATGGTCACGAAAATCCTGTGGACATCCAACAACAGCAGATTATTAAATCATGTTTTTGTTTTGATGTTAACACCTAAACGGATGTTTTTCATACTACATGAATCGGGTTTCTCCAATCTCAACCTCAGACCTCAACCACAGAGCTGTGTTGATGCAAATATTGATGCCTCAGAACTGTCAGGGTTCAAAGAATTCACCAGGATAATCGATATCCATTAATGCCCACGCACTCCTGGTTCAGCATTGGGTCTCATAAGGGTCACTCTGGGAAACTGTATCATCTAGCAAATGTTTGGTTGTTAAATCAATATAAGCCAACTGCAAACCTGTTGCTGCTGTTTCAACCAGAGTTCAACATGTTTCTACATGAAAGAACAAAATTACGATCCCCAGGGTTGATAGTGAAGTGAAATTAGTTGGGGGAAAAAAGACACCAAATAAAAAGCACCCAATGTAGTATTACTAATAAAATATTAAGTAAAGATAAAAATAGTAAAATAATAATAACATAGAAGCAGTTGTGAATATATACATAATGTAACAGATTATTGCACTATTTAATGCAATTAGAACATATTACACATAATGTCTGGACAGCAAACAGTACCTACTTAGACTGTTGTTCTAATTGAGACCACAGTTGAACAGTCTTATTGCATCAGGGTAGCAGCCCTTACTGAGCCTGGTAGTTCTGGCTCTGATGCCGTACAGCCTCCTGCCTGATGGGGAGGTGGACAGACAAACCGTGTGCAGTGTAGGCATGGTCCTTCATGATGCAGGAGGCCCTTTTCCTGATCCTGCTGCTGTAATTGTCACTCACTGTGGGCAGGCTGTTGCTTTTGCACAGACTTCACTACTCTCTGCAGAGCCTTTCCAGCTCAGCAGTTGCTGTACCACACAGTGATGTGGGACGTGGGGACATTTTCCACCATGGAAAAGAAGCCCATAGAAGGCTGTTAGGACTGACTTGTTTAGCCCGCTTCAGCCTACTAAGAAGGAAGAGGCATTAGTGGGCCTTCTTCACTAGATTGGGTTAGAAGGGTTCTGATTATTCTAACTCGAGTTCAAATTCAGGTTTCAGCGGCAGCTTGTGGTTGCTAAGCAAACCGCATTCCCATTCTCTCAATTTATTTCTGCGAAGTACTGTAGGTCAGAATTATAATATTTTGTTCTTAATTGAGATTATGGCTTGAAGTTGTTTAGTACATTACAAACCATATACAGTATATGTATACACCAAAATATATACATTTATAGATATTTTCTGTAATATATACAGTATGTTCAAACAACCTAAAGCAGAAAACCCAAGTTTATTTACTGTTTATTTGTATCGGGACAAATATGTAGCATAAATTATTACTACAGACCAAAGCATTTGTAGCCTAGGCTAATTTGCAGTGCCAGTCCCAAGCTGGGCTTTTAAAAAGCACAAAACACAATATACAGCTACACAAAATGTATACACAGTCCCAACAGTACACAACACAAACCAATAAGACAAGACACAACAAAACTAACAGCAAGTTATTCATGACAGCATGACTGCTCCCTCTTTAAGAACTGTTTCAAGTTCAATTTAAAATGATTCCAGTCTGTATTCAGTTTGAGTTCTGAAGGCAAAACATTCCACATCTTAATTCCACAAATGGAGAAGGTGGTTTGTCCAAATGAGGATTTATGTAAAGGGACCTTACAGTTCCCACTGGATGCTCCTCGTGTTACTGAGCCTACATCTCTAAGAGGAACCATGAGATCACTAAGGACCTGAGGAGCCTGATTATGAAGACATTTACAAATGAGTTTTAAATTCGCAAATTTAATGAAGTGTTCAAAACTTAACATGTTTAACTTCTTTAAAACATGACAGTGATTCCTGGCTCCCTGTCTAGAATGTTAATTGCCCAATTGTATATCACCATAAGAAGCTTAATTGTTGTTAATGTTGCTTGTGACCAAGAAGTGACACAGTAACTTAAACGTGAAAGTATCATAGCATGGATCAAACTGTGTGCAGCATAAAATGGTAGACAATCTCTAATAAGTCTAAAGGTGTGCAAGTTTGCTTTTGCCACTCTGCTTATCATTTTAACATGCTTTTCAAATTTTAGATTAGAATTCAGTATGAGGCCAAGATATTTTACTTCTTAAACCTGTTTAATACATTGTCCATTAATTTTTAAATTTAACTCACTAGCCTCTATTGCAGACTGAGCTCTGGAGGAAAAGCAAACAGTTTTATTAACACTGAGTGTAAGACATGATTTTTCAACCCATGTTGTTACAGACTGTAAATAACATGACATCTGAGTAGAGACTGATAGGATGTTTTTGCCTGACACATAAATAACAGTGTTTTCTGCATACTGTACATCTGAAAACCTGCCCCAGAACATGACTGTGGTAGGTTATTCATATATAAACTAAAAAGAAGTGGACAGAGAACTGAGCCCTGTGGGACTCCTGTTGTGGTCTCAAGAAATGTAGATTTGTCATTATTGATAACAACACATTGCTCACGGTTAGAAAGGTAAGATTTAAACCACTGTAACTTTATATCAGAAAAATTAAATTTGGAAAGTTTAGAAATTGAGATATAATGATTTAATGTATCAAATGCTTTCTTAAGGTCCAAGGAAACAGCCCCAACTATTTCACCTTTATCAAGTGATGATTTTAAGGATTCTATAAAAAACAATTTGCTGCCTCTGTTGAATAATGTGAATGAAAATCAAATTGTAACGAGTGTAGATAATTGTTTGATTCAACATACTTAAGCAGTTGATGTGCCACAACTTTTTCTAGGACCTTAGAAAATGGTGACAGAATGAATTGGGCTATAGTTGAATGCCTGATCAGCTGCTCCTGACTTAAATATTGGAATGACTCATGCTTGTTTCCATTTACTAGGAAAAAGTTAGTAAAAATGTTTCTAACCACCACTGTGATAGTAACTATCTTTGATTCTGGTCTGAGGTTTCATTGAACCCGCTAAGTCAGAGACTCCCTGACCACGTTGAATGTGGTTTGAAGTGTACCCTCTGGTTTGAGTCTTTTTAAAAATCTTTTAAGTTCATAATTCTTCTTTAAGTCTCCACTCATTTCTCCTTTTCTCCATTTGTTGGTGATTATGTGGATTCTCCCCCAATCCCAGTTCCTCAGATTAGCGCTGATTGGAGAAAAGTGTTCCACATGTGGGGGCCTCTTTGAAATCCTCCAACATTCCTCTAATCGTAACATCTGGATTTACATTTCCTTTCAGTGCTTCGCTGCCGTAATGGATTTGTTGCTCACTCCCTTCTCGGGTAGCTTTCCTGTCGTCTTCGTCCTTGTGACAGTGACTTAAGGAGAAAAAAAATCTTGAACAACAAAAAGGGGAAGTTTAACCTTTGCTCGGTTGATTTATGAGTTGTTGAGCTTTGTGTGATACCCCCACCCACCCCTTTTGGTTCTAAGGAGACCCCCAACAGCTTTGTCCACGCTTCACTGGCCACATTGGACTTAAACCGCCTATGGTATTCTGGCTTTCCATGGAGAGTGTTTAGGAATTCATAATTTCAGCTGGATTTCCTCATTTTGCTCTGATTGATCCATGGTTATATTCTTCTACAGCACAAGTTGGTTTAGCTATGTATTTTAGTGCTTGATATACTAGATGTTTCTCTTTAGCCTTGTAAAGTCAGTCTAAAGTTTTGTAGTGAATTATGTCCATTTCAGTGCAGTATTACTTTAAAAGTCTCCTGAAGGGCTTTAACCCACTTGGCCTGTCAGAAATTGAAGTACTTGTCGTTTTGGCCTCAAGTTATGCCGAGTGTCATGTCCATCACATGCTTTAGTTGTGTCGGAGGTGGGGGTGTGATTGGATTTTGTTGCATTCCTCTGAAACTTGTGCTTAACCCCAATGTCCAACACTACACACACACGCATGCACACACACACATGCATGCACGCATGCACGTCCACACAAAAATATTTTATATTTAACTACCACCCACACTGACAGGATTAGCCATGCAAACAATTAGTGCACACAAAGCTTTGTCAGTATATTCTACGGTGGCCCAGCCAGCTCAACACAATGCAGCTTCACGAAGTAGTGGCAAATAGATGAAACAAAACCAAATTAAGAAAACCTCTTCACACGGGTGCTGCAAAAAGACCACAACAGTTGCAAATAAATGAGCTGAGAGTGAATCCAGAAATGCACTGCAAAAAAATCAAAACACAATGGAAGTGACTTTGGGGACGCAATAAAGTGTTGGACCACAAATGGCCCATCACTTCCCAGGAGACTCAAACATGTGGAGGAACAAACTGAGACTGACTTGTAGATAGCTGAGTGAAAAGAGGAAGAGTAAGTGTTTTCGATGTTTTGAATTTTTGGCAGAGCGAACCTTTGTAGTCCGTCACAATATTGTGTCCCTGGAGTCACTTCCTTTGTGTTGTGAACATTTGCAGCACATTTCTGTATTTAGAATAGAATAGGCTTTATTGTGACTTTTTGTAGAACGTGTGTTTTCGTGTTAAGATCTTTTCTTAATTTGATTTTGTTGTATTTGCAGTTGATTCCTTAAGGTGCAGTGTGTTGAGCTCTCTCTGCCTCCACAGCATTCATTAATTCAGCTTTCTCAAATCCAAAAAACTCTGTAACAATTTATTGTATAAAAGTTTTGAGTAACATTACCTTTAAAAGTGAGGGTAGTATCTCATGGAGTGGCGGATACTGACCAATGTGGCGATTTTTGGATCTAGATAGATACGTAGATGTACTTTATTGATCCCAGACTGGGAAATTAGGGATCTGCCAACTTTTGTGAAGTATCAGCGTTTGTCTCTGTCATTAGCAAGGTTTAGCAACTGTTAGCAAATGTAAGCGACGGTGTTCGCATGATTAGCAGCTATTTTCCACTCTTTTGCCGCTGTTTGGGAGTGTTTGGGATCGTTTGCCAACTCCAGGTAAAATGCCAGGCAAATGTCAGGCAAATCTTTGACTCAACCCTATGAAAGTCTGGGTAAACTCTCCCCATTCAGATTCCATGGGTTTGCAAGCTAACATCAAGCTGTCAGCCTGTCAGCTCTAATGTGATTAGCCAGAGTGACTCCAACCACCTGGCCAAGCTAATGCTATCAGTTCACTGTACCATCACAGTGAAAATATAGCAAAATAAGCCAGAATGACACGAGATATATTATCGACTGTGGCTAGCATTCGCTACATGGTGAACCAAGAAGAACCATTTGCAGGAAAACAAAAACATTTGCAAAAAAAATTTGAATATTTGAACATGTTCAAATTTTTTTGGTGACACGGAAAGTTGTTTGCAACTTTAAAGACTGTTTACAAACTGTTTGGCAACCTTTTATGAACCCTGATGACACCTGACAAACCCTGTTGAAACTCAAAAATCGCCACATTTGTCAGCAGTTGCTGCTCCATTAGATATGGGGGTAACTCAACAAGATATTATAAAATAATACTTTACGTTACTATGTTGTCTACTAAGAAAAGTAAATGTGATTAGCTGTGTTATTCACTGGAGCATAAGCTGTTATTTACTGGAGCATATGAAACCTAAACCTGCATGTCCCTCTAAATGTGTTGAATTTTTCTTATTACATAGTTAATGTTGGCAGCATTCCATTCAACATGCAATAATCAACAAGCTTGTTGATTTCTCTCAGAGTGACACTGTAACCAAATTAAAAGCTAACTTTTGTAGTGTTGCAGCTGCAGCAATGATATAATGATCTGTTTCAAAGAATGGTTGACTAACTTGTTGCATGTGAGGTAAATAAAATAAGTTAGTGCTTTTGGAGGAAATGTGGTACAGTCAAATTTCTGTTGGGCTGGAAAATGTTAGAAGACTGAAGTACTGCACTGTATGGTAAAATCTTGAATTGTGTTCTATTCAATCTTGAAATGACATCTACAGTTAGTGTATTTTCTCCGCTAGACCTACTTTAATATGTGTAAAGATGACATATCAAATACATTTCTTTATACTGGCTGATTTTTTTCATTCTTTTCAAATAGTCCCTTTGAATTTTGTGCAGAAGTTATTTTCAGACTAACTTATTCCATTTACAATATTCTCTTTTAATGTAATCAGTTAGTGGTAACTTTGATTTCATCCTCTTGTAGCTCATTCATTCATTCATTCATCTTCTTCCGCTTAATCCTTTTCGGGTTGTGGGGGGGGCTGGAGCCTATCCCAGCATCCTTGGGCGAGAGGCAGGGTACACCCCAATTCATTTCTACCCAAAATGTCATTTATTTAAGTTGTTCACAAACATATTCTCTATTTTGGGCCACTTCTGTGGGTTGGTTGCAGTGTTGAGGAATCACCGAGCACAGATGACCGTACTCAAGGAAATGCTGGTGACTCTTGGAGACAAAGAGGGTCGAAGGTCAGCATGTGAGAAGCGGAACAACTCTGTGGACCAACTAGAGACTCCTCACATGAGTGTTAAGGCTGGAACCTGGAAATGATTAGGACTGGCAAACTAATAGGAATCTCACTGTGAAGCTGGACCCCCCCCCCCCCCCCCACCCCAAACACTGGGGCTGCAGTTTTTTTTTAGCAGTCACCAGTGTTGTTGGTAATACCTCAATTTTGGCAATTCTATTCTGGGAAACTTGTATTAGTATTGGGTTTCAATTATAATGAACTGATTGGCCTGTTTTGACTATAGCTTTATCTTTTTATCAAGCAACTCTAAAAAAAGTTCATGTGCTATTAGGTTTGATTGAATCAATATGCAGCAGTAGTTGTCAGCGTTTGATTTTTGAGGTTTATGCTTTTCTGCATACATTTTCAGCAGACTAAATAACTCATAAAACACATATGTCAAATAGCACTACAAGATCCTCCCTTTTTGTTATTTTGAGGTGGAGTTCATTGCAAGTTGTAAAGAGATTCTAAAAACTGTTGCAATGTAATGGCTGTACATGAATATAGGACTACTGAGATATTGCTTTACGTATATGTAAGTAGTGTGTGTGTGTGTGTTTAAGGAGAGAATGTGAATGTGTTCCTGTGTATGTATGCATGCATGCACGCAAGTGTGATCCAGGGTGATCAGCAAGAGCAGTGGTCAATTATAATCTTTTGGAGTTTAAGTTCGAAAGTGGTAAGAGATGTCAAAGTTGTGGGTTTGAGGGTATTTTGTAAATTGTTGCAGTCATTTGCTCCTGCAAAGCAAAAGGAGTTGCGGCCAAAAATAGTAGCAGTACTGGGGATGATGAATTTGACATATTCACTTGCCCTAGTATGATATTTATTATGGGTGACGTGAAGAAGAGATGACAGATCGGTTGGTGTCTTGCCCAGGATTGTCTTATACACAAAGTGAAACCAGTGATTGTGGGCTGGAGGCATCATCTTTCTGATCAAAGATGGTGCATTTGTTCTTATTTGGATGACATCATATGCCACCTGAAATCCACTACCTGCTGCCTTGATACACTCCCAACAGGGTTTTTTTTAAAAACGTTTCATATTGTATGGCCTCAGATTGGCTACAGATCATAAATATATCTCTGCATTCAGGTGTCTTCCCTCAGTGCTTAAAAACAGCCGTTATCAAGCCACTTATAAAAAAGAATAACCTAGACACCTCACTCATGAACAGCTACTGTATAGACCTATATCAGACCTCCCCTTTCTTAATAAAATAATAGAAAAAGCTGTTTTTCAACAATTGTACAACTTCCTGACATTAAATTACTGTCTTGATGTCTTCCAGTCAAGTTTTTGGCCACACCACAGCACTGAGACAGCTCTAGTTAATGACATCTGCTCCAATACAGATAATTACAACATTTCAGTCTTGGTTTTATTGGTCCTCAGTGCAGCATTCGACACAGTCAACCATAACATTTTACTAGATGGACTGAAAAACTGGGTGAGACTTTCTGGTACAGCACTTAGCTGGTTTGAGTCCTATTTAAAAGAATGGGACTATTTTGTGTCAATAGGTAACTACAGATCTGAGCGAACAAAAGTAATCTGGAGTTCCCCAAGGTTCAATTTTGGGACCTTTGCTTTTCAACATCTATATGCTCCCACTAGCTAAAATCATAAAAAACAACAAAATATATTACCATAATTATGCAGATGATACACAACTCTACATAATCAGGAGACTATGGTCATTTAAAACCCTGATCAAATACACTGGTCAAATTAAAGAGTGGATGTGCCCAGATTTTCTTCAGTTAAATGAAGAAATATAAATGATAGTTTTCGGAGCCAAAGAAGAAAGACTCAGAGTTGGTATTCAGTTTCAGTCAGTGATGCAAAAAACCAACAGCCAAGCCAGAAATCTGGGTGTGGTTCTGGACTCAGACCTGAATTTTAACAGCAACATTAAGACAGTAGTAAAGTCAGCCTATTATCACTTAAGGAGCATAGCGAGGATTAAAGGTCTGATATCTCAGCAGGATCTAGAAAAACTTGTCCATCCATTTATCTTCAGTAAACTGGACTACTGTAATGCTGTCCTCACAGGTCTCTCTAAAAAGTACATCGGACAGCTGCAGTTGGTTCAGAACGCTGCAGCTCGAGTCCTAACTAAGACCAAGAAAGTGAATCATTAAACTCCAGTCCTCAGATCTTTACACTGGCTTCCTGTCTGTCAGAGAATAGATTTCAAAATACTGCTATTGGTTTATAAAGCTGTAAGTGATTTAGGGCCAAAATACATCTGAGATCTGCAAGTCCAATATGAACCACCCAGAGCCATCAGGCCATCGGGGTCAGGCCTACTGTCTTTGCCCAGAGTTAGAACCAAACATGGTGAAGCAGCGTTCAGTTTTTATGCTCCTCACATATGAAACAAACTCCCAGAAGGCATCAGGGCTGCTGAAACTCTCAGCTGCTTTAAATCCATGTCAGAAACTTTCCTGTTTGCCGCAGCCTTTCAGTAGAACAATTGTTAATGTTCCACAGTATGTTCCGCAATTTTATGTGTCACAGTTTACAGACCACCCAAATACTGCCCTGTTTTTATTAATGAGTTCTCTGAGTTTTTATCAATAATCCACTCCTCATATAATTTTATTCTCATTTCCAGTGATTTTAATCTACACATTGATAAGCAGGGCGACCATATGTCAGAAGATTTTAATGACCTACTCACGTCCATGAATTTTACTCAACATGTCATGCAGCTGACTCGCAACAGGGGATGCACTCTGGATCTTGTCATTAGCCATGGCCTGCCCATGAGTGTGTCCTCTGTTGTTGACTTGGCTGTATCTGACCATTACTGTGTGTTTTTTAACATCACTGGTTTTATGCAACGGGAGACCTTGGTGCGAACTGTGAGGAAGCGCCATCGGACACCTGAAGTGGTTGCTGATTTTATCAAACTCTTACGCAACACTCCCCCAGTTATTTCACCTGCATCGTGTGATTTTATTGTTGATAATTTTAACAGTAAATTAAGATCAACTATTAACAGAGTTGCCCCAATAATCACAAGGACAGTTAGGAATAAACCAAAGCCTCCATGGAGAAATAACCAAATCCAAAAACTGAAAAGAGAGTGCAGGATGGCTGAGAGGAAATGGAGGAAAAACAAATTAACTATCAATTACCAAGTACTACAGAATAAATTGAAAATATACAATAATGCGGTCAGTATATCGAGAGCTGAGTATTTTTCCAACATAATCTCAACCATAACAATAACCCTAAAGTCCTTTTTGCAACCACTGATCAGTTAATCAACCCAGATTTTAATAAAAACGCAAACCTGCCATCAGACTCTCTCTGCGAGAGTTTTGCAGACCACTTCAGGTGCAAGGTTGATTCGATTAGAGCCAACATTTTATCTGACCAGAAGACTGCTTTTAATGGAATCTTGGACTCACCTTTAGCTGAGGAAATGCTGGACTGTTTTGCCCTGGTTGATGCTAAGATGCTTGGTAGAGTTTTCTTCCAGGTAAACTTGACCTCCTGCCTTTTAGATCAGATTCCCACATCACTTTTTAAAACATTTTATGGATTCTTTCAACATGAGATTTTAAACACTGTAAATTGCTCTCTTCAGACTGGTGTTTTCCCCGCTGCCTTTAAAACGGCTGTGGTGAAGCCCCTTTTGAAGAAGAATAATTTAAATTCTGATATCCTCAGTAACTATCGACCTGTATCCAACTTTCCGTTTTTAAGTAAAGTTTTAGAAAAAGTTTTTTGTCCAGTTAAATAATTTTCTTATGGACCACAACATTCTTGAGAAATTTCAGTCTGGTTTTAGGACAAACCACAGTACCGAGGCATCCATCCATCCAGCCATCCATCCATCCATCCATCCAGCCATCCATCTTCTACCGCTTTTCCGGAGGTCCAGGTCACGGAGGCAGCAGTTCAAGCAGAGAAGCCCAGACTTCCCTCTCCCCAGCCACCTGCTCCAGCTCTTCAGAGAGGATACCAAGGCATTCCCAGACCAGCTGGGAGACATTCCTGGGTCTGCCCCGGGGTCTCCTCCCAGTGGGACATGTCCGAAACACCTCAAGTGGGAGGCGTTCAGGAGGCATCCTGATCAGATGCCCATACCACCTCAACTGGCTCCTTTCAATGTGGAGGAGCAGCGGTTCTACTCTGAGCCTCTCCCGGATGACTGAGCTCCTCACCCTATCTCTGAGGGTGAGTCCAGCAATCCTACGGAGAAAGCTCATTTCAGCTGCTTGTATCCGCGATCTCGTTCTTTCGGTCATTACCCAAAGCTCGTGACCACAGGTGAGAGTAGGAACGTAAAGGAACGTAAAGTAGGAACGTAAAATCCACCCCTCAACTTAGCCCCTGACTTCCCCATCAGAGAATCGTTGTCTGCTCCCTCCAAAGTAAATAAAAATATAATGTATAAGCATCCCAAAGTGATAAAGCAAAATATTGGTAAAACTCAAATTAAACATAAAGCCTCTAAATTGAATGAGTTGGCCTCTGTTCCTCCTCATAATTTAAAAATTAAATGTGGTTTATTAAATATTAGGTCTCTAACTCCCAAGTCTCTGTTAGTCCATGATCTGTTAATTGATCATCAGATTGATTTAATTTCCCTTACAGAGACTTGGTTAGGACAAGAGGATTATGTTGGTTTAAATGAATCAACTCCCTCTGGTTATTTAAACTGTCAAAATCCCAGAAGTTCTGGTCGTGGAGGAGGAGTAGCAACAATTTACCATTCCAAATTACTAGTGAATGTAAAGCAAAAAACATGTTATAATTCCTTTGAGGGCCTGGTCCTCAGTATTGGGCACTTTAGCAATTTCAGGTTAAACCCAATTTTATTTGCCATAGTTTATCGTCCCCCATCAACCTATTCAGAATTTTTATCCGAATTTCCTGATTTCTTAGCTGATTTAGTGCTGAAATCTGATAGAATAATTATAGTAGGGGACTTTAATATACATGTGGATGTAGATAGTGACTGCCTTAATGTGGCTTTTAATTCAATATTAGACTCGATTGGGTTTTCTCAGAAAGTAGGAAATTCTACTCATTACCTCCACCATACATTGGACCTTGTTCTGACATATGGCATAGAAATAGAAAATCTTGTAGTGTCTCCTCATAACCCTGTACTGTCAGACCATTGTCTGTTAACCTTTGATTTTACTATTTCTGACTATTTGGCTCCTAAAGAAAAATATTATCACAGTAGATGCCTCTCAGATGATGCTGTTTCCAAATTTATGCAGATTGTTTCCTCTATGCCATGTGTCAACACAACGGAAATAAGCTATAGACAGCTTGCTCCTTCTGTAATTGATAACATGGTGGATAGTGTTTCAGCTTCTCTGCATCAGGCTCTAGACTTGGTGGCCCCCTTAAAAAAGAAAAAGTCTAATCAGAGATTTTTAACTCCTTGGTTCAACACAGAAACTCGTAGCTTAAAACAGAAGACTCGTCAATTAGAAAGAAAATGGCGCTCTACTAATTTAGATGAAATCTATTTAGCTTGGAGAAATCATCTTTTAATTTATAAAAAATCTCTTAGAAAAGCTAGAACGAGTTATTACTCTGCATTAATAGAAGAGAACAAGAATAATCCCAGGTTTCTTTTCAGTACTGTAGCCAGGTTGACAAAGAGTCAGGACTCTGTCAATCCTAGCATCCCCTTAGAGCTTACTAGTCAGGACTTTATGAACTTTTTCAATAATAAAATTTCATCCATCAGAGATAAAATCAATCAGATTCTTCCCACAGTTAACTTAAATACTGTAACTACTACAACTCCTTCTATTGATGTCTGTCTTGATGAGTTTACTCCAATCGACCTTTGTGAGTTAGACAAAATAGTTTCCTCATCCAAACCTTCAACTTGTCTTTTAGACCCTATTCCTACCAGGTTATTTAAAGAAGTCTTCCCACTTATTGGTAGCTTTATTCTTCATATAATCAATTCTTCATTAACTTTAGGCCATGTACCGCAGGCTTTTAAAACGGCTGTAATTAAACCCTTACTCAAAAAGCCAACGCTAGATCCAGGAGCTTTAGCTAACTATAGACCAATCTCTAATCTCCCTTTCATTTCAAAAATCTTAGAAAGAGTTGTTGCTACGCAATTATTTGACCACCTGCAGGGAAATGGTTTATTTGAGGAGTTTCAATCTGGGTTTAGAATCCATCATAGCACTGAAACAGCCTTAGTGAAGGTCACTAACGACCTCCTCATTGCATCTGATAATGGACTAGTTTCTGTACTTGTCCTTTTAGATCTTAGTGCAGCTTTTGATACTATTGATCATAATATTCTACTTGATAGATTAGAACACTATGTTGGACTTAATGGAACTTCGTTGCAGTGGTTTAGATCTTATTTATCTGATAGGTTCCAGTTTGTTCATGTAAATGATGAGTTTTCTCTCAGCTCAAAGCTTAGTCATGGAGTTCCACAGGGATCTGTGCTTGGCCCTACTCTTTTTAGTTTATATATGCTTCCGTTAGGCAACATTATTAGAAAGCACTGTATACATTTTCACTGTTATGCAGATGACACACAATTATACCTGTCAATGAAGCCAGATGATACTAATCAATTAGCCAAGTTAGAAGCCTGTCTTAAGGAAATCAAAGTTTGGATGACTTGTAATTTCCTGCTATTAAATTCAGATAAGACTGAAGTCATTCTTGTTGGTCCAAAAAACCTTAGAAATTCCTTTCCAAATCAAACTTTCAGTTTGGATGCAGTTACTCTTTCTCTTAATAGCTCTGTGAGGAACCTTGGAGTTATTTTTGATCAGGATTTGTCCTTCAATTCACATATTAAATTTGTTTCTAAGACTGCCTTCTATCATTTGCGTAATATTGCCAAGATTAGGAGCATCTTGTCTCAGAGTGATGCTGAGAAGCTGATCCACGCTTTTGTTAGCTCGAGATTAGATTATTGTAATTCTTTATTATCAGGCTGTCCTAAAACATCTTTAAAAAGTCTTCAGCTGATCCAAAATGCTGCAGCAAGAGTTTTAACAGGTACTAGAATGAGAGATCATATCTCTCCGGTTCTGGCCTCCCTTCATTGGCTTCCCATAGAGTTTAGAATTAAGTTTAAAATCCTTCTTCTTACTTACAAAGCTCTAAACAATCAGGCTCCTTTTTATTTAAAAGATCTGATACTACCGTATCATCCTAACAGAGCACTACGCTCCCAAAATGCAGGTTTACTTGTAATACCTAGAATCTCCAAAAGTACAATGGGAGGCAGAGCCTTCAGTTATCAAGCTCCTCTCCTGTGGAATCAGCTGCCAATCTGGATTCGGGAGTCAGACTCGATCTCTGTTTTTAAGAATAGGGCTAAAACCTACCTTTTTGATATAGCCTACAATTAGGGAGGGATCATGTGTTTCTGAACCCTCCCTTAGTTATGCTGCTAATAGGTTTAGTCAGCCGGGGGACCTCCAGTAATGCACTGGGCCTCACTCCTTTCCTCACTCTCTATGAAATATTTTTTTTTTGCTGGTCATTAACATTTGTTTGTTCTCTCCCATAGATTGAGTCCCCATCGTGCTGTTTGCTCTCTACATGTCTGTTCTTTTCTTCTTCTCTGTCCCCTCACCCCCCAGCCAGTCGCAGCAGATGACTGCCCCTCCCTGAGCCTGGTTCTGCTGGAGGTTTCTTCCTGTTAAAAGGGAGTTTTTCCTCTCCACCGTCGCCAAGTGCTTGCTCACAGGGGATCGCCTGATTGCTGGGGTCTTTCTGCAACTGTGGGGGTCCTCCCTACAGTTGATAGTGCTATGAGATGACTGTTGTTGTGAAATGGCGCTATATAAATAAAGTTGAATTGAATTGAATTGAATTGAATTGAAATTGACTGATAGCGGTGCGGTGGAACAGTGGTTAGCACTGCGGCAGCACAGCAACTTACCCTTGGCCATGGGATCCCTGGTTCGATCCCAGCCCCTGACCAACAGTGATCTGTGTGGAGTTTGCATGTTCTCCCCGTGTCTTCGTGGGTTTACTCCGGGAGTTCTCCAGTTTCCTCCCACAGGCCAAAAACATGCAGGTTAGGTTAATTGGAGGCTCTAAAAGTGGCCCTAGGTGTGAATGTGTGTGTGAATGGTAAAGGGATAGTGCCGTACCGTGGCTGCTCCATCCATCCAGGTGGATGCCCTCAATTTCCCCTCTTGGGATCAATAAAGTATACAAAATCAAAATGAAAAAAAAAATCAAAAATCAAATCGATAGCTTTGCCTTAGAACTCAGCTCCTTCTTCACCACAACAGACCGGTACAACATCTGCATCACTGCAGATGATGCTCCGATCCGTCTGTCAATCTCTCACTCCATTCTTCCCTCACTTGTGAGTAAGATCCCAAGATACTTAAAGTCCTCCACTTGGGGCAGGAGCTTGTCCCCAACCCGGAGAGGACAATCCACCTTTTTCCGGCTGAGGACCATGGACTCGGACTTGGAGGTGCTGATTCTCATCCCAGCCACTTCACACTCAGTGGCAAACCGTCCCAGCAAGAACTGTGTTCATTACTGGATGAAGCCAACAGGACAACATCATCTGCAAACAACAGAGATGAGATCCTGTGGTTACCAAGCATGACACTCTCCGTTCCCTGGCTGCGCCTAGAAATCCTGTCCATAAAAATTATGAACAGGATCGGTGGCAAAGGGCAGCCCTGGCGGAGTCCAACTCTCACTGGGAATGAGTCCAATTGAGTGTTGGCAATACGAACCAAACTTTCACAACGGTCGTACAGAGACCGAATAGCTCGTAACAACAAGCCTGATACCCAATACTCCCAAAGAACCCCCCACAAAAAACCACAAGGGACGCGGTCGAATGCCTTCTCCAAGTCCACAAAACACATGTAAACTGGTTGGGTAAACTCCCATGAACCCTCAAGAATTCTCGAGAGGGTAAAAAGCTGGTCCAATGTGCCACGGCCAGGACAAAAACCACATTGCTCCTCCTGAATCTGAGGTTCGACCAACGTCCAGACTCTCCTCTCCAGTACCTTGGCATAGACCTTCCCAGGGAGGCTGAGGAGTGTGATCCCTCTAAAGTTGGAGCACACCCTCCGGTCCCCTTTTTTGAAGAGAGGAACCACCGCCCCGGTTTGCCATGGCAAAGGCACTGCCCCCGACCTCCACGCAATGTTGCAGATGTGTGTCTACCATGACAGCCCAACAACATCCAGGGCCTTGAGGTACTCAGGGCGAATCTTGTCCACCCCCGGGGCCCGGCCACCAAGGAGATTTTTAACCACCTTGGCGACCTCAGCCCCTGTGACAGGCGAGTCGTCCCCCTTGTCCACAAGCCCTGCTTCCTCTGTGGAAGGCGTATCAGTGGAATTGAGGAGATCCTCAAAGTATTCCTTCCACCGCCCAACGATATCCCCAGACGAAGTCAACAGTGCCCCATCCGCACCATACGCAGTGTAGACAGAAAGCTGCTTCCCCCTCCTGAGCCACCGGACAGTTTGCCAGAATCTCTTTGAGGCCGACTGAAAGTCTTGTTCCATGGCCTCACCATACTCCTCCCATACCCGAGTTTTTGCTTTAGCAACCACCTGAGCTGCACTCCGCTTGGCTTGCCGGTACACCTCAGATGCTTCGGGAGTCCCACAAGCCAACCAAGCCTGATAGGACTCCTTCTTCAGCTTAATCAGCTTAATGGCCCCCCTCACCACTGGTGTCCACCACTTGGTTTCGGGAGTTGCCACCACGAGATGCCCCGACGACCTTGCGGCCGCAGCTCTGGGCCGCTGCTTCAACAATGGAGGTGGAGAACATGGCCCATTCAGACTCCATGTCTCCAGACTCCCTCGGAATGTGGTTGAAGTTCTTCCGGAGGTGGGAGTTGAAGACCTCTCGGACAGGGGCCTCAGCCAGATGTTCCCAGCACCCCCTCACTATGCGTTTGGGTCTACCAGGTCTGAATGGCGTCCTCCCCTGCCATCGGATCCAACTCACCACCAGGTGGTGTTTAGTTGACTGCACCTCTCTTTACCCGAGTGCCCAAGACATACGGTCGCAGGTCTGATGACATGATAACAAAATCAATCATCGACCTGCAACCTAGGGTGTCCTGGTGCCAGGTGCACATATGGACACCCTTATGTTTGAACATGGTGTTCGTTATGGACAAACTGTGGTTAGCACAGAAGTCCAATAACTGAACACCACTCGGGTTCAGATCAGGAAGGCCGTTCCTCCCAATTACCCCCTTCCAGGTTTCACTGTCGTTGCCCAAGTGCACATTGAAGTCCCCCAGTAGGACAATGGAGTCTCCAAGAGGAACACTCTTCAGCACCCCAGACAGAGACTCCAAAAAGGGTGGGTACTCTGAAACATCATTTGGTGCATAGGCACAAGTGATGGTCAGGACCGGTTTCCCAACCCGAAGGCGCAGGGAAACAACCCTTTCGTCCACCGGGAAAAACTCCAATATAGAGGCAGCAAGGTGGGGGGATACAAGAATACCCACCCCTGCTCATCGCCTCTCGCCCGGGGCAACTCCAGAGAAGGCCAAGCTCCAGCCCCTCTCCAGGAGACTGGTTCCGGAACCGTTGCTGTGTGTTGAGGTGAGGCCGACTATATCTAGCCGGTATCTCTCAACCTCATGCACCAGCTCAGGCTCCTTCCCCACCAGAGAGGTGACATACCACGTACCAAAAGCCAGTTTAGAAAGCTTGCGATCAGTCCGCCAAGGTCTCCGCCTTTGACCGCCACCTGATCCACATAGCACTGGACCCCCATGGTCCCTCCTGCAGGTGGTGAGCCCTGGAGGGCGGACCCATGTAACTTTTTCGGGCTGAGCCCAGCAGGGTCCCATGGGTGGAAACCTGGCCACCAGATGCTAGCCAGTACCGAGACGGCCCTTTTAAAAATCATTAATGATATCAGGTGTAACATGGACTCCCACAAACTGCCAGTCCTGGTGCTGCTGGATCTCAGCGCTGCCTTCGGTACAGTAGATCACCACATTTTATTACGTAGATTTAAACACCTGGTAGGCCTCTCAGGTACTGTTCTGGAATGGTTTCATCCCTATCTCACAGATCGCCGCTATTTTGTAAGTATGGATACATGTTCTTCGGCAATCCATGAAATCAAGTGTGGCGTAACCCAAGGTTCAATTTTAGGGCCAGTACTTTTTAATGTTTATATGTTACCACTTGGGGATGTTATCAGGAGACATGGCTTTAATTTTCATAGCTACGCTGATGATACTCAGCTGTACATCGCCATGTCTTCTGATGACACAAAACCAATTAATGCCCTTTTGAACTGTATTTTAGATATAAAGTCATGGATGGCAGAGAACTTCCTACAGCTCAGCCAGGGGAAAACAGAAGTTTTAATCATTGGTCCTAAGACAAGAGAGAGAAACTTCTACCAAAATTGCTAGGTCTAAAACCTACACATTGTGTCAAGAACCTGGGTGTTCTTTTCGACTCTTACTTTAATTTTATTTCACACATTAAAAATGTAACAAAAATCGGATTTTACCATCTTAGGAATATAGCCAGAGTCCGCCCTTTTCTCTCTCTTGCCAGCACGGAGGTCTTGATGCATGCTTTTATTACTAGTCGTATAGATTATTGTAATGCCTTGCTCTCTGGTCCTCTTCAAAAAAGAATATCACATCTCCAACTGCTCCAAAATTCAGCAGCACGAGTGTTAACAAGGACCAAGGGGCGGGTGCATATTACACCAGTTTTAGAATCGCTGCATTGGCTCCCCGTGTGTTTTAGGATTGATTTTAAGGTTCTCTTAGTAGTTTTTAAATGCCTCAGTGGTCTTGGGCCTTCTTGTCTATCTGAGCTGCTCTTATCTTATGAGCCCTCGCGAACCCCGAGGTCCTCTGGTACTGGCCTTTTAATGGTTCCCAAAGTCAAGACCAAGACCTCTGGTGACGCTTCCGTTCACTGTTATGGTCCTCGTCTGTGGAACAGCGAGCCTCAGGGCCACAGAGTCAATAGATGTTTTTACGAACAGGCTCAAGACCCACCTGTTTATTTTGGCTTTTAATGAACCTGTTTAACTATTACTGAAGTAGTCACTTATGTTCCATTGTTTTATGTTCTTCTTGGCGCCATTTGTTCTTAGATTTTCTCATCTTCTTAATGATGTGTTTAGTTCAGTTTTTAAGTATGGGTTTTTTTAGTTCCTGTTTTTATGTGTTCTTAGTTCTTTTTGTTGGCTTCATCTAACAATGACCTACAGCCCTTGCTGGGATGGTTTGCCGCTGAGTGTGAAGCAGCTGGGATGAGAATCAGCACCTCCAAGTCCGAGTCCATGGTCCTCAGCCGGAAAAAGGTGGATTGTCCTCTCCGGGTTGGGGACAGGCTCCTGCCCCAAGTGGAGGACTTTAAGTATCTTGGGGCCTTCTTCACGAGTGAGGGGAAAATGGAGCGAGAGATTGACAGACGGATCAGAGCAGCATCTGCAGTGATGCGGACGTTGTACCGGTCTGTTGTGGTGAAGAGGGAGCTTAGTTCTAAGGCAATGCTGTCGATTTACCAGTCAATCTACATTCCTACTCTCACCTGTGGTCACGAGCTTTGGGTAATGACCGAAAGAACAAGATCGCGGATACAAGCAGCTGAAATGAGCTTTCTCCGTAGGATTGCTGGACTCACCCTCAGAGATAGGGTGAGGAGCTCAGTCATCCGGGAGAGGCTCAGAGTAGAACCGCTGCTCCTCCACATTGAAAGGAGTCAGTTGAGGTGGTATGGGCATCTGATTAGGATGCCTCCTGGATGCCTCCCACTTGAGGTGTTTCGGGCACGTCCCATTGGGAGGAGACCCCGGGGCAGACCCAGGACTCGGTGGACAGACTATGTCTCCCATCTGGTCTGGGAACGCCTTGGTATCCTCTCTGAAGAGCTGGAGCAGGTGGCGGGCAAGAGAGAAGTCTGGGCTTCTCTGCTTGAACTGCTGCCTCTGCGACCCAGACCTCCGGAAAAGCGGTAGAAGATAGATAGATAGATGGATAGTTCTTTTTGTACCTTTTTAAATTTTTGGCTTTTAACAAACCATTTAACTGTTATTGAAGTAGTCATTTATGTTCCGTTGTTTTTACATTCTTCATAGCTCCATTTGCTTTTAGATTTTCTTATTTTGATGTGTTCTTAGCTCAGTTTCTAAGTATGGGTCTTTAGTTCCCTTTGCTCTTTGTGTTCTTAGTTTTATTTTGTATTTGTGTTTTAGCTCCAGTGTTTCCTCAGGATGGTTGCTCCTTCATGTGGTGCCTCGGTGCCGAGCAATGTCTCCTTTATTTTATGTGTGTGTAAGAGAAGTAGGGGGTGATGTATGTGCCTGTGTGTGCTGTGTTTGTGGGTATGTTTATGGGAGGGTTGGAAGGGGTGGGGCTGTATCATGTAAAATATGTAATTAAATGTGTCTATTGTTTTTATCTATGTAAAGCACTTTGCGCAGCATCTAATGTTTTAAAAGTGCTATACAAATAAAGTTTGAATATACTGTAATTTTTATTTCTTGCACATTTTCTCTTATTCTATTTTAACTTGTTTTTGTTTTTTTTAATTTACTTTTTAGTTTGCTTTTAAATTCTTGTGTATTCGTTTCAAAACTTCCTGTAATGCTTTAATGTTTTTATGTAAAGCACTTTGAATTGTCTTGTACACAAAATGTGCTATGCAAATAAACTTGCCTTGCTTTGCCTTGCCTTATTGTTATTAAGGCAAAGATGGAGGTTGCAAAAGGACTGTTCCACAGAGGTGAGGCTGAGTTGCAGAGTAGATATTGCAGAGTGGAGAGAAGGGCCAACTGAATATTGTATAAAATTGTAAAATTGTATAATCAGAGGAGTTATTGTCTAATTTGACCTTGTTGGATTTTCTTTCCCCTTTGTTATATTATTCAGTTTCTTTTAACCTGTACTATCCGAAATAAAGATTCATTCATTCATTCATATAAAACATTGTCATCATCATACAGATGAATCCTGGAATTGCCAGCAGCTTTGGCTACATCATTACTGTAGATGGAGAATAAGGTTGAGCCCAAGATGGATAATCTTGACTATAATGTTTGCTTTAACATTTAGATTAAAAATTGGCATTCTGATTAGTTTGCCCTATAAGAAGACCAACTGTTATGAAAATGTGGTAAGGTCTTGGTTGGGAGCAAAGGTACTGCCAGTTGTTTTTACCCCTCAGCCTTTAAAAAGTCTGATGGGGTATTGTCGGCATTACACTGAGTGGATGGGTGGCATCAGCACCTACCTTGTAAACACAATAACTAGAGAAAGAAATGATTTAGGCTTTTCAAATCAGCACCATAGATGTTTCTAAGGAAAATCTTGGACGAGTTTGATTTTGGGTGACCTTGAACTCTAGGTGAAGGTCAGATGTTAATTTTTCCTATGGTGGCAATATCTATTTTATAAGTTGAATAACTAGAGACAGAAATGATCTATGTAGGCTTTTCAAATCAACACTATAGTTGTATCTAAGAAAAATCTCAGACCTTTTTGAAATTGGGAGAGAACAGTATTTCTCTAAATCTTGTAGACATGATAAATTGAGAAGGAAATGATGTAGGCTATTCATACTCATACCATAAATATATCTATGAAAAATCGTAGCTGCCTTTAAATTTGAGTGATCTTGACCTCAAGGTTAATGGTCAGTTTTTCCCAAGACATTGGTACCATAGTTCTCTTTGAAAAGACTTCATTACTAAAGCTAATTCAGCCAGCCACTGCTCTTAATGCCAGCAGGCTACTGGATAGCACTGGTGGCTGCCAGTATTTTTGATGCATTTTAGGAGTAAGGCTGAGGATACAGAATTTAAAAAACTTTCTCATTAGGTCTCCAAGACCTAATGTTGTTCTTCTTCTTTGCCAAAAAAGTAGATGGGAAATAAAAACTGTAAAGTAAAGAAATATGAAACCTTACAGCTATTTCAGAAAGTCTTCCCATGATTCAGAGACCCAAAAAGCAAAGTATTGCACCTATAGGTGCCACTGTAAAAATCACTTTTACATTTCTGCTAATATCTCAAGGTCGGCTAGGGCTATACTTAAAATTGTTTCTTCATTCTAATCTTTCAAATCTCCTGCAACTTTGCTCAGTTGGGCTTATGCGCTATCAATGAAATTTTCTGTAGCATCTTTTCAAAAAGTGTTAAAGTGAAATTAAAAAAAAACTCTAAAGTTCTTTGGCCAAACTGCATCAATCACCTGCAGATATTTATAATGAAAAGTCGTTAATGTTATCAACAAATGACAATCCATTTTTACAGGTCAATAGATTTTAAATAAGAGGCAAAAACTGTGTACATATTGTTGTGTTGCCCACACATTACCTTGTATAACCCAGACAGGGTAAACTCCACAGTCTGGCTATACAGTAAATCAACTCTTTTACTCATAGCCTCAAAGTTGAGATACTGCACCTGTAGGTAGGGCTGCAGTGGTAAGCAGAGCAAAATCTTGAAGTGTACAGTTTCTTGATTTTTGTCATTTGTAACCATGCTTTGATCCTGTGGCCCTTCTCTTATTTTAAGTTGGTATGACCATCTGGAAAGAAATGTTACTTACCTGTAGTCTAATATTTGGCTTATTTACCCCACATCTAGTACTGAAAGTCACCTTATATGGTATCGTGTACAAGCCAAAACATTCCTTACGTCTGCACGTAGATCGTCTTCACTGCCAAACAATTGGCAGCAGCCAAGTTCAACATCATTACAAACCAGCAAACATGTCACTCTGTTAAAACTTGTGCCAGAACTTGAGCACGTAGGCATTTGTGATAGAGAATATGAGACGTCTGAGATCATGATGAAGTGTTCTGTGGAGTGAAAACATTCTCCATAACATCAGTGTTTGTTTCTACACTTTGACTGCTGCACTCTGGATTGTTTGGGGTCTTTCGTGATCTTTTCTTGGCACCATTTATCCAGAAGAGAGCCTTTGAATAGAGCCTCGGGATTTCTTAATGTCTTTATGGCCTCCAACTATGGATGTGATCTGAGACCTCCTACGGTTCCACATGCATTCAAGTGTGAGGCCAGACAGCGCTCACTGGAAGTGGCGTTGACAGCAGCACGCTGTGCTGCCTGTGCATTTATCCAAAGAGGAGACTGATTTTATAATTATTTTAATTTACACACAGGAAGTTAACTTGTGTTACGGCATGGCCAGTGCCACAAGTCATTTGTTACACTTGCTTTAATTTTCCTCAATTGTTGTGTTTTAGGCGATGATCCAGAAAAGACTCTTTGGTTAAGAGCTCGAGAGGCTCTCTTCAGGAAATTATAAGATCTAATCATAAGAACAAAATCCCCCAAAACATGTCATCCCTGTCCTTCCTGCTGAGCATTCTGGGGTTGTGGTTTTAGTTTCATCATCTCATTCAAGTGACTTTGCCTCTGCCAACCCAGCACAATATGGAGCACGGACAGTTTTCCCTTGGCACAACCCCTATGATGAACTCTGGCTGTCTCTGATTAAACCCTGTTTCGGATCACGTCTTTTATCCAGAGCTTGTATACATCTATATCCCATGTGTATCATTTATTTTCTTAGCATTCCATATTGTCTTAGTCTGAGGGAGAGGTCAAAGTTGTTTGGTTTAGACACAAAGCTTATCTGAGGCGAATTCGAGATTTTCTCTGCAAACAAAAGAAACAGAAGTTTTATGACCTGCTTAATATGGATTTGTTGTTTTGATATCAAAACACATACCTGACTCCAAGCCAGGAAAATTACTCTGTAATCGTGTTACAACAGAGACAAAGAATTCATTTTATAACTGCTGACTGCAAAAGAAATGAAAAGGAGAACTGATACAACAAAGAAGTAGCAAAACACACCAAGAAAGGGAAAAGGATAGTTTCTAGCATTTATACTTGAGGAATCCAGTTATTTGCATTTTTTTTTTAAGATTTGTGAATGTAAATTGATAATTTGTGCCATTGGTCAAATAGGTGGAACACAATTTCTCAACAGCTGTTGTTCATAAATTATTAGTGGACAGTTCATTAAACTGTAGTACGTAAAGCACAACAATGGATTGCTATCGTCTTCAATAATGTAATTAATCATTTCTGTTTTTTCCCCTTTCTCTTTGTAGTAGTAATAATTATATTTATGGACCATTCAATTTACTGTTTCATAGCTGATAAAAGATAAAAACTATTCATTTGTGACGACACCTGCATTTATCATTTATGAAGGTCCTGTACAGAAGTTTTAGAAACTCATGTTTTAGTGACACCTTGTGGTCACCAAGTGAACTACAGTCCCAATGACTCCATTCAGAGATTCAATCACATTTCCCACCAGAACGCATGAGGGTGCGACCTGTATAAAGCAAGGGAATGGGCGGCAGATCATTTAGTGACCATACAGTGCTAAATACGAATTTCCAGTTCCATACAGTATGATTGTAGTGTAGTACTCCATATCATTCCCTCCAGGATTTAGCAATGTTGTGATTGCTCCAAAAAACGTGAATTCCATCACTCCCCGCGATCTCTGCGTAACGTTGCAACTTTGTCCAATCACTGCACCTTTCCCAGAGTTTTGGCCAATTGTTGCATGGTGCTCTTCCATCCTTACTTCCTTGTTTACATGGAGATGCAGACCCATGATACAAACATCTCTTGTTAAAATCATCGCTAAAGACTGTGTGTGTGTGGGAAAAAAAATCCCCACAAGCTATTGGTTCCCCCATCTCCCCCAACATCTCCGTGCTGACTGTGTGTGCTGAAGTGCCCTGGGGGCTGGCCGCTCCAGTGGGGTGGCCAGGGTACACCGCTCTGGGCACCTACATGGAATGACCCCGAGACCATGAGGCTCTGATCCCGACCCAGAGACATGCACACCCCCCGGCTGACCCTTGAGGAGCCTGACTTCGTGATAAGGCTCAAACTCTTTGGAAAGATTGATTTTGGGTCGACACAAGTGTGTTTCAAGACTCACAAAAAGACTTGAAACTTGAACTTGATTAGGTCTTTACCCATCCTGAAATAGGTCTGCCTGCTCACCATCTAACGCATGAGTTTTGGCAGCTTTCAAGAGATGGCGCCAACCAGAGCAATCTTGAGCTCGAAGTAGGGCATGGGCTGGAGTGAGCCCAAAAAAACCACTCTAGGTCATCCTCGTAGGTCTTTATGAGGTTATTCCTAGGTTGGCCAACACCTCGGTTTTCATGAGTGAGGATCCAGTCTAGCAGTAATCTTGGGTACCTCTCGCTAGGCATTCGCATTATATGACCATAGTACAACATCTAGGAGTATCTGGTGGAAATGGCTAGGCTACAGCTCTCAGAATAAAATAAAATCTCCAACGGCGATGAGTCTGTCTATAGGAGGGAGGTGGCCCGGCTGACGTCTTGGTGCAGCTACAATAACCTGCAGCTGAACGCTCAGAAGACAGTGGAGATGATTGTGGACTTTAGGAAAGTCACAGCCCCTCTACCTCCCCTTGTCCTTACAGATTCTCCTATCACCACTGTGGATTCCTTCCGTTTCCTGGGTACCACCGTCACCTGGGATCTCAAGTGAGAGCCGACCATCAGCTCCCTTATCAAAAAGGCCCAGCAGAGGATGTTCTTTTTGCGGCAACTGAGGAAGCTCAAGATCCCTACCAAGATGCTGGTGCAGTTTTATACGGCCATCATCCAGTCCATCCTCACCACCTCCATCACCGTTTGGTACGCGGGAGCCACTGTCAGGGACAGACTAAGACTGCAGCGCGTTGTGCGCACTGCTGAGAAGGTGATCGACTGTAAGCTTCCATCCCTCCAGGACCTGTACATCTCCAGGACCCGGAGGCATGCAGGTCGGATCACAGCCGACCCTTCACACCCTGGATACACACTGTTTACTCCCCTCCCCTCAGGCAGGAGACTACGGTCCATTCGGACTAAAACTTCTCGTTACATGAACAGTTTTTTCCCCTCTGCAATCAGACTGCTGAACTCTAAATGACTTATTAGACTTTTGTGCACCAGGTACAGCAGCTCAACTGGACTCATGTACAATTATCATTCCTTTTTTCACTGCTGAGCTGTACTACGTGGGACTCCACAATATCTGTTGTTTTTTTAATATATTTAAAAATCATATAGAATAGCATTATTTATTTTTATTCTATTTTTATTGCATGTATAGTTTTCTATTTTTTTATCTCTTGTGTTAATTTATGTCTAATGTTGCAGTATTGCACCGGGACAAATTCCTAGTTTGTGTATTACATGAACAATGGCAATAAATTTTATTCTGAGAATTCTGTGATTCTGAGCTCCCTGCTCTGCTTCTTATCTCACGGTTGGATACACGTTCTTCCTACCAGACCTTTAAGATTTTCCACAGGCATGAGTGATGGAATGCATCAAGGCACTGCTGCTGTCATTGTTTCGAGGCCCAAGTAACACAGCCATTGAGAAGAGGGCGAATAACTCAGCACTTAGAAATTTTGATCTTCGTGCCAAGCAATACTCCTTTGTTGTTCTATAGACGGTTGAGTAAGTTAAATGCACTGGACGCGACACCAATTCTAATATTCATCTCTCTATCGAGAGAGCCATTGCTAGAGATGGTAGAACCAAGGTATCGAAAAAGTTCACTTGCTTTAGAACCTCTCCTTGGTGCATTATATCTAACATTTCTGAGAAATGGTATGGGCACTGATTGTGGAATAGCCCGATAAACATGGTTTTGGTCTTGCCTGCACTGATCTTTAGTTCAGCTTTCCTGCCAGTGTCAGATATCAGGGAGGGGGACTCTTGGAGGCCCAGGGGTGAGCTATTGATGACGGCAATGTTGTCTGCATAATCCAGGTCAGTGATGAAAATAGCAGGGTACCTGGAGCTCTTCCGGTTTCTGAGCAGGAAGCCGCTTGTGACAGATTTTGCTGGAATGGGACAGAAAAAGACAGAGAGGCACAAAGACAGGCAACTTGTAAGAGGTTTGCAGGAGGTCTTTTGTGTGGCTGAATTCATATACAGTGGTGTGAAAAAGTGTTTGCCTCCTTCCTGATTTCTCATTTTTTTGTATGTTTGTCACACTTAAATGTTTCAGATCATCAAACAAATTTAAATATCAGACAAATATAACACAAGTAAGCACAAAGTGCAGTTTTTAATTGAAGGTGTTTATTATTAAGGGTAAAAAAATCCAAACCTACATGGCCCTGTGTGAAAAAGTGATTGCCCCCCTGTTAAAACATAAATTAACTGTGGTTTATCACATCTTTGGAAAGCTGAGTTCAATTTTCTAGCCATTTCTAAAGCTGTGGGACTCCAGCGAACCACAGTGAGAGCCATTATCCACAAATGACAAAAACATGGAACAGTGGTGAACCTTCCCAGGAGTGGCCGGCCAACCAAAATTACCCCCAGAGCACAGCAAAGACTTATCCAAGAGGTCACAAAAGACGCCACAACAACATCCAAAGAACTGCAGGCCTCACTTGCCTCAGTTAAGGTCAGTGTTCATGACTCCACCATAAGAAAGAGACTGGGCAGAAATGGCCTATGCATGGCAGAGTTCCAAGACAAAAACCACTGCTGAGCGAAAAGAACATAAAGGCTCATCTCAGTTTTGCCAGAAAACATCTTGATGATCCCCAAGACTTTTGCGAAAATACTCTGTGAATTGACGAGACAAAAGTTGAACTTTTTGGAGGGTGTGTGTCCCATTACATCTGGCGTAAAAGTAACACAGCATTTCAGAAAAGGACCATCATACCAACAGTAAAATATGGTGGTGGTAGTGTGATGGTCTGGGGCTGTTTTGCTGCTTCAGGACCTGGAAGACTTGCTGTGGTAAATGGAACCATGAATTCTGCCATCTATCAAAAAATCCTGAAGGAGAATGTCCAGCCATCTGTTTGTGACCTCAAGCTGAAGCGCACTTGGATTCTGTAGCAGGACAGTCATCGAAAACAAACCAACAAGTCCAGCTCTGAATAGCTTAAGAAAAACAAAATGAAGACTTTGGAGTGACCTAGTCAAAGTCCTGACCTGAATCTGATTGAAATGCTGTGGCATGATCTTAGGCAGTTCATCCTCGAAAACCCTCCAGTGTGGCTGAATTGCAACAATTCTGCAAAGATAAGTGGGCCAAAATTCCTCCACAGCACTGTAAAAGACCCATTGCCAGTTTTTGCAAACGCTTGATTGCAGTTGTTGCTGCTAAGGGTGGCCCAACCAGTTATTAGGTTTAGGGGGCAATCACTTTTTCACACAGGGCCATGGAGGTTTGGATTTTTTTTCCCCTTAATAATAAACACCTTCATTTAAAAACTGCATTTTGTGTTTACTTCTGTTATCTTTGTCTAATATTTAAATTTGTTTGATGATCTGAAACATTTAAGTGTGGCAGACATACAAAAAAATGAGAAATCAGGAAGGGGGCAAAGCCTTTTTCACACCACTGTATTCATATAATTATTTCATGAGATTGGAGTGTTCCTGGTACAATTTACAGAATGTGGTCTTTTGAATGCAAGGACAATAGTCATAATGGCAAAATCCTTGACTGAATCAATATTGAATTGGAACTGAATCAATTCTGGAAAATATTGATGATTCCCAGGCCTAGTTATTAGAAAAAAAAAAATAGATGACAGCCTATCTTGTGTTTTGGTTGGACAGCAGGCCACCCATTAATCCCATTCTCAAGAAAAGTCACTTCCTGTACTCTTCAGAAAGTTGAATGGGCCCAAGTGGTGCCAACTTGGACAAATTGACAACTGTGTGTTAGTCTAATGATGATGGTCTACTTTTAAAAGAAGGAAGAAGAAAAGAGAGAACTTTTTTCTGTCTCCTTTCATTTCTGGATGACTGAGTAATTTCCTCCCTGGGATCCACCTCGCTGAGATGAAATGCATGTAGAGTCCGAATAAGAGGAGGGGAAGGTTGGAGTGGCTGGAATGCCTGGGGTGCATTCCCCCCAAATGAAAAGCAGGTGACTGTTCATTGTAAGACCATTTGGTGAGTGGGAACCAGGGAGCGGAAGAAAAGGGAGGAAAGAAAGGTGGTAGAGAGGAGGAGGAGGATGGAGGGAGGTGGCCTCTTCATTCTGGTGTTTAACTGAATTGTTGCTTGTTGCACTTGTTCTGTAGAAGGCTGCTTATAGTCAGGGAGTCACAGAGACTTCCCTCTTCAGCTGCTGATTGTGTTGTAACATGACATTCAGAATAACTTTTCACATTGTTGTGAGTTTTCTTCTCCAGAGTTGACCCAGAAGTACCTATTGGGGGGCTATATAATCAGTTCCTTCCTGTAAGTACTGCATGACAGCATTCAGAAATTTGGGTAAACATGTATTTTGTGGGTGAGTGAATAATACTCATAACAAATTAGTTTCGTTGAGGCTCACTAAAAGTCAAGATTGCACAGATACAAACAATGTTTGGACTTGCACACTCGGTGACTAATTGGTATCGGATGTGAAAGGAGGAGAAATGTGAGGATTAGTTTAAAATTGTAGTGTAGGCGTTTGTGTTTTTAGAAAAGGAGGGAAAGCCTCTCTGTGCATCTTTTGTTGTTTAGGCTTGTGTTTCTCACGCTTTACGATCTCGTACACGCTCATGACTCATAGGTGAGAGCCATTTTTGTATTTATGCACATTGATTCAATTAATGTGCAGATTATTTTGGAAACACAACCAAAAAAGATTCTTTGTGTCCAAACAAAAGTCTAAATCCCAAGTTTAAAGAGATGGAAACCAACAAGTAGACTATAAAGTAGGAGTGCTTTGCAAGGACAAGTGATAATGTGCTCCCATAGGTCTTAATGAAATGCTTGTGACATGTTTCGGTCAAATTGATGCTTTCTGCTAAGAATCAATTTGATGAAATTCTCGATTTTTCTTACCCAAACTGGAACACATCTTCTTAAGTAGGCTTTAAGAACAGTTAACCACAAACTACTCCACAGACTCAGATTTGCTAATGGGGAATCTAGCAAATACATATGTAGCTAGTCTCCCCATTCCATTCTCCATCCAAATATGTAAGCTAGAAAACCTTGGCATCTTTAAAAGGACTGTATGGAACTTTTGGAAACTGGTATTTTAGTGACATCTATTGTTCCCAAACTGAATTGCAGCCACTTATCTCGGAAAGAAGAACTAGAGTTGGATTTAGTGCTGGAAGTTAACTTTTATCCCTACCAGGATTCAGAATTCTATCAGTCACTCACATGCCACACCTGTTCTCAATCAAGAAATCACTTGAGTTACCTAACTGGAGGATCGTCACTTCCTGTGGTAACGTATCGTCACTTCCTGTGTTGCTGGCTGTCATGTAGTTGGTCTGTGGTTAGCTCTCCTCAATTTCCTGAGGATTATTGTCTTTAATTTATTTTAATCCCTTTTTTCCATCTACCATTACCTCTCTCTTCTGTTTATCAAGCCTCTTGCACCTGTGTGTGCACTCAGTGTCATCTAATCACCCTCTTTAGCCTTCTGTTCACCTTTCATCAGTGTTTGTGTTAGCTTCAGGTTAGCCACTAGCTATGGCTACTAGCTGTCCTTCCCCTTCTTCTCTGGTGTGCTTTCTGTGTCAGATGTTTAGCAACACCTCTGCCTCTTTTAGTGATAATGATAAATGTAATAATTGTTGTCTTTTTGAGGTGCTCGAGGTGAGGTTGTGTGATTTGGAATCCCAGCTCCGCTGCATTGAAACACCGTCTGTGCCAGTTAATAATAACGGACTCCACTTATCTGCAGCGGAACACCTTAGCATAGGGCGGCCTACTAGCCGTCCCCCGGCTTCCACCTCTCCTGAGCAGCCAGGAGAGAACGGGTGGGTGATGGTGAGAAGGAAGCATAGCCGTAAGCCCCTGATTCACCACCAACCTGTTCATGTTTCTAATCACTTTTCCCCGCTCAGCGACACACCCGCTGAGGAAAAAAACTGATCATTGGCGACTCTGTAGTCAGAAACGTGAACCTAGAGACTCCAGCGGCCATAGTCAAATGCATTCCCGGGGCCAGAGCAGGCAACATCGAGTCAAATTTAAAAATGCTGGCTAAAAGTAACTGTAAATACTCCACAATTATTATCCACGCCGGCATTAATGAGATCCGACTCCGGAAGTCGGAAGTCACAAAACTTAATGTGGAATCGGTGTGTGACTTTGCCAAAACAATGTCTGCCTCTGTAGTATTCTCTGGGCCCTCCCCAATCTGACCAGCGATGACATGTTTAGCCACTTGTCATCCTTCAACTGCTGGCTGTCTGTGTGGTGTCCTGCAAACAATGTGGGCTACATAGACAATTGGAACTCATTTTGGGGAAAACTTGGTCTTATTAGACGAGACAGCATCCGTCCCACTTTGGATGGTGCGTCTCTTTTATCTAACAATCTGGCATCATTTTTATCCAAATTTCCAAAACCTTGACTACTCAGAGTTGGGAACAGGAGGCAGAGTCGCAGTCTTACACGCCTCCCTGCAGCTCCTCTTCATCCGCCACCCCTCAACTTAGCCCCTGTCTTCCCCATCAGAGAATCATTGTCTGCTCCCTCCAAAGTAAATAAAAATATAATATATAAGCATCCCAAAGTGATTAAACAAAAAGTTGGTAAATCTCAAATTAAACATGAAGCCTCTAAATTTGACTTGGCCTCTCTTCCTCCAGATAATTTAAAAATTAAATGTGGTTTGTTAAATATTCGGTCTCTAACTCCCAAGTCTCTGCTAGTCCATGATCTGTTAATTGATCATCAGATTGATTTAATATCCCTTACAGAGACTTGGTTAGGGCAAGAGGATTATGTTGGTTTAAATGAATCAACTCCCTTTGGTTATTTAAACTGTCAAAATCCTAGAAGTTCTGGTCGTGGAGGAGGAGTAGCAGCAATTTACCATTCCAAATTACTAGTGAATGTAAAGCAAAAAACACGTTATAATTCCTTTGAGGGCCTGGTCCTCAGTATTGGGCATTTTTAGGTTAAACCCAATTTTATTTGCCATAGTTTATCGTCCTCCCTCAGCCTACGCAGTCTTTATCCGAATTTGCCAAATTCTTAGCTGATTTAGTGCTGAAATCAGAGAATAATTATAGTAGGGGACTTTAACATACATGTAGATGTAGATAGTGATTGCCTTAATATGGCATTTAATTCAATATTAGACTCAATGAGGTTTTCTCGGAAAGTAGGAAATTCTATCCATTATCTCCACCATACGTTGGACCTTGTTCTGACATATGGCATAGGAAATAGAAGATCTGGTAGTGTCTCCTCATAACCCTGTACTGTCAGACCATTGTCTGTTAACCTTTGATTTGACTATTTCTGACTATTTGGCTCCTAAAGAAAAATATTGCTACAGTAGATGCCTCTCAGATGATGTTACCAAATTTATGCAGATTGTTTCCTCCATGCCATGTGTCAACACAGCGGAAATAAGCTATGGAGAACTTGCTCCTTCTGTAATTGATAGCATGGTAGATAGTGTTACAGCTTCTCTGCCTCAGACTCTAGACTTGGTGGCCCCTTTAAAAAAGAAAAAAGTCTAATCAGAGATTTCTAACTCCTTGGTTCAACACAGAAACTTGTAGCTTAAAACAGGAGACTCATCAATTAGAAAGAAAATGGCTCTCCACTAAATTAGATGAAGTCTGTTTAGCTTGGAGAAATCAGCTTTTAATTTATAAAAAAATCTCTTAGAAAAGCTAGAACAAGTTATTATTCTGCATTAAAGGTCTGATGACATGATTTTGACTTCATCTAATTTTGCAACACATAATTTCAATATGACAAAATAGGTTGGTCTATGCAGTTCTAAGTCAAACAGGCTTTTTTTCACACGAATATCCAGTGTTTTCATGAGTGCCATGTCACAAATTGCGTCAGTGGCTGGAAACCCCCCCCTTCCCCCCGGCCATGTTGTGACGTCAGCGACAGACCACAGCGCTTTGCTGTCTATTGTACACGCAGGATGTAAGCGGTAGAAAACATCGACGATGGTTCCAGCGCATGTAGTCTGGAATTGGTTTGTGTTGTCCAATCTTCAGACGATTATAGTTCAGAAGAATGGGATGACAATGAGAAATCTGGGAGCATCAGACCTTATAGATTTGAGCCGTACCAAGCGGGCATCGTGCCTAGCGAGTCAGACTCAGAGAGTGACGGTGGAGAGGCACACATGCCCGCCGCAGCAGTAGCGACAAACACACAGCAGGGGGACACCGAGTGTTATGCTTTTGTTACAGATATTGCAACAAATTATTTGTTCATAAATATAATTTATTTAAACCCGATTTTTCAATAAAATCATAGCAGTGTATTCTCTTTGGCTCAGGCATCAGGTTTATTATGTATTATATTTTGAGTTCTTGTTGTTTTTATATTTACCTCCGCCAAGGAGGTAATGTTTTTGCCGGGGTTTGTCTGTCTGTCTGTTTGTCTGTTTGTCTGTCTGTTGGTTAGCAAGATAACTCAAAAAGTTTTGGACGGATTTCGATGAAACTTTCAGGCGTTGTTGGAAATGGTACAAGGAAGAACTGATTAAATTTTGGTGGTGATCCGGATCACCGTCCAGAAGAAAACCGCCATTACGGAAAATGCCATTTTCCTGAATAACTACTGAAACACTAATCCTATCATTGTCAATCCAATTGCTAGTCATATGTTTTCATGGTCAAGGAATCTGAAAACATACACACAAACACTGTATGGGGGGGAACTGTGGCCGCCATTACGCAAAATGCCATTTTCCTGAATAACTACTGAACCACTAATCCTATCATTGTCAATCCAATTGCTAGTCATATGTTTTCATGGTCAAGGAATCTGAAAACGTACACACAAACACTGTATGGGGGGAACTGTGGCCCCCATTACGGAAAATGCCATTTTCCTGAATAACTACTGAACCACTAATCCTGTCATTGTCAATCCAATTGCTAGTCATATGTTTTCATGGTCAAGGAATCTGAAAACGTACACACAAACACTGTATGGGGGAACTGTGGCGCTTGGCGGAGGTCTGCGCTCTCCGAGTGCTTTTCAAGTTTATACTGCTTTAATTTATATTGCTTTTCAGCATTTAAACATAACAAATGTTACAAGGCATGAATGCCCATTTTTTTTCTAAGGAAAACATGTTTACAGTCTTATGTTTGATTTTATTATATCTTTTTAAGAGAAGAGGCATTTTTTAATGTCAGAAAAATAAAACTCCTGCATTGATGCTGAAATCCAGTGAAGGCCTGCTTTTTTTTACCCACACGGAAAACTAATCAAGAATTGATAAGGGAATCGATAAAGAATTGGATCAACAAGCAGTATCGACAATGCCATTGATATTGATAAAATCTTATCAATTCTCATCCCTAGTTTGTACATGTGGTTTATGTGCCGTTTTGACCTACTTTCAGGTGGGCACTGTGCAAGATTCGCCGGTCCGACCACGCCCCTGCTCTCTTTGACAGTCAGCTGTTCATGTTTTGTGTGCATCATCTGCCGTGTTGTCTGCCAGCCAATATTGCCAACACTATCACAGTGTGTTAGCCATTCCACACAGCCGTGGTTCTGTTGCACTCCTTGAAGCGATGTCGGCCCTGGGGCGCAACTGTGGTTAACACATCTCCTCTCCATGCGTTTGCTGGGCGATATCAGCCCCTCACCAACTGTAAGTGTTTGTTTATCTTTGTAAGTCTTCACCTTTTTGGGAACTGTTGTCATCAGTCTTCTGTTCAATACCTGTGCTGTGGTGAATCCTGCGTGTAAATCCATTCATCCTTCCCCTCCTCATGCGCTCCTTGTCATGACCCTCCGTGCGCTGCGTAAGAGCGCACGGAGAGGGAGGATGAAATAACGAGGATTTACGTGCAGGGTTCACCACAGCACATTTAATACAGAAAGACAGACAATTTCCAAAAAGGTGAAGACGTACAAAAAACACAAACACACTTACTGATGGCGTTTGGGGGCCGGCACTGCCCAACGAACGAATGAGAGGAGACGTGTTAGCCACAGTTGTGTCCCAGAGCCGACATCGCTTCACGGACACATGAGAACCATGGCGAACATGGAGTGACTATCACGTCATGAGAGTGCTGAAAATACTGGCAGACTAACAGCACAGATGACAATACTATGGACCAGCAGTGCGTGACTGGCAAATGGCCGCTAAGTACATGCACTGCTGGTGATGGTGTGATGAGAAGCACCTGGGCAAGGACCGGGAAAGATGATCAGCAGGAGTTGGAATCAGCTGGTGATAATGAGAGAGAGGATGTGGCTGGACCGGCGAGCGTCAGCATGCGCTCACAGAAAGTAGGTCAAAGCGGCCGTCCAACAGATGCCGGCCAGACAGTGGCTAAAGAGAGGAAAGCACACTGAAATACAAACTATACATACATAAACAGTGGCACCTAAACCCACAGAGAGGTTTGGACCAAGCGGGGGGAAACCAAGCCGGCTCGGCTCCTGATGCTCCTCCTGCATAAAAGCACACAAGGAGACTTATGACAGTTGGCGCTGAAGTGCGTGATGTGGTCTTTCACGGCCTGCTGTTTATCTAAGCCTGCGACACAACGCGAAGGCATAGCTGGAAAATTAAAACAAGAAACCAGAGAAACTGTGAGCTGCAAAGCTGCTGTCATTCCAGTCAACAACACCGGCATCCGTTCTGTCCACCCTTCATTTGGTGGGTGGCACCACAGTCCAGTCAGCGGCTGCGGTTTTTTGATGATAACTAGTTTATGCAGGCGCAGTTGTAAATATTATATTGATCATCGACAATGACTTTTGGGTTTACACAACATGCTAAAAAATGTCAAAATCGTGTCATCAGACCTTTAATAGAAGAGAACAAGAATAATCCCAGGTTTCTTTTCAGCACTGTAGCCAGGCTGACAAAAAGTCAGGACTCTCAATCCGAGCATTCCCTTAGAGTTTACTAGTCAGGATTTTATGAACTTTTTCAATAATAAAATTTCATCTATCAGAGATAAAATCAGTCAGATTCTTCCCACCGTTAACTTAAATACAGTAACTACTACAACTCCTTCAATTGATATCTGTTTGGATGAGTTTACTCCAGTTGACCTTGTAGAATTAGATAAAATAATTTCCTCATCCAAGCCTTCAACTTGTCTTTTGGACCTTATTCCTACCAGGTTGTTTAAAGAAGTCTTCCCATTTATTGGTAGCTCTATTCTTCAAATAATCAATTCTTCATTAACATTAGGCCATGTACCGCAGGCTTTTAACACTGCTGTATTTAAACCTTTACTCAAAAAGCCAATGCTGGATCCAGAAGTTTTAGCTAACTATAGACCAATCTCTAATCTCCCTTTCATTTCAAAAATCTTGGAGTCGTTGCTATGCAATTATTTGACCACTTGCAGGGAAATGATTTATTTGAAGAGTTTCATTCTGGGTTTTGAATCCATCATAGTACTGAAACAGCCTTAGTGAAGGTCACTAATGACCTCCTTATTGCATCTGATAATGGACTTGTTTCTGTACTTGTCCTTTTCGACCTTAGTGCAGCTTTTGATACTATCGATCATAATATTCTACTTGATAGATTAGAATACTATGTTGGACTTAATGGAACTTTGATGCAGTGGTTTAGATCTTATTTATCTGATAGGTTCCAGTTTGTTCATGTCAATAATGAGTTTTCTTTCAACTCAAAGCTCAGTCATGGAGTTCCACAGCGATCTGTGCTAGGCCCTATTCTTTTTAGTTTATATATGCTTCTGTTAGGCATCATTATTAGAAAGCACTGTATACATTTTCAGTTATGCAGATGACACTGTCATAAACTCCCCGTGCGCTTTTCCATAGCGCACGGAGGAGGAGAAGGATTGATGGATTTAAACGCAGGGTTTTCACAAACACACAGGTACCACATCTTGTGTGGTACCTGTACCAAAGACTTCCCACCCCAAAGACCTGAACAGCTACAGACCAGTGGCCTTGACGTCCCACATGATGAAGACCCTGGAGAGACTGCTCCTTGTTCACCTCCGCCCCCTGGTGGGATCAGCGATGGATCCACTCCAGTTTGCCTACCAGCATGGCATTGGGGTGGAGGATGCGGTGATCTTCCTCCTTCACCGTTCTCTGACCCACCTGGAGAAGCCCGGGAATGTGGTGAGGATCATGTTCTTTGACTTCTCCAGTGCTTTCAACACCATCCAACCGATGATCCTGAAGGACAAGCTGCTGTGCGCAGGGGTGGACCAGCACCTGTCATCATGGATCCTGGAATACCTCACTAACCGGCCTCAGTTTGTGAGAACCCGGGACTGTGTGTCCGACACGATCATCGGTAGCACGGGGGCCCCCCAGGGAATGGTTTTGGCTCCCTTCCTGTTCACCCTTTATACTGCGGACTTCTCACACAACACAACACACTGCCATCTACAGAAGTTCTCTGATGACTCTGCGATCGTTGGCTTCATCTCCAATGGAGATGAAGCTGAGTACAGAGGGCTTATCCAGGACTTCGTGGACTGGTGCCATCGGAACTGCCTCCATATCAACGCGAGGAAAACTAAGGAGCTGGTGGTGGACTGCCACAGGCAAGGACAACCCCTCACAGCACCAGTAAATATACAGGGAACAGACATCGAGATGGTGACATCCTATAAGTACCTGGGTGTTCATCTGAACAATAAACTAGACTGGTCACACAATACTGACGCACTCTACAAGAAGGGACAGCGCAGGCTGTTCCTACTGAGGAGACTCAGGTCTTTTGGTGTACAAGGGGCGCTGCTGAAGACATTCTATGACACGGTGGTGGCATCAGCCATCACTTTTGGAGTGGTCTGCTGGGGCAGTGGCATTACGGCAGCCGATAGGAAGAGACTGAACAAACTGATCAAGAAAGCTAGCTCTGTCCTGGGGCAGCGCCTTGACCCAGTGGAGGAGATAGGAGAGAGAAGGACGGTGGCTAAACTGTCATCTCTGCTGGAGTCCGAGTTCCACCCTATGCAGGACATACTGAATGCACTGAGGAGCTCATTTAGCAGCAGACTACATCATCCTAGGTGCACAACCGAGAGGTTTCGCAGGTCCTTCCTACCTACGGCTGTCAGACTGTACAACCTAAGCAGGGCTGCTCGCAGAGATAGCAAAAAGACGTGACAACCTAATAGTTTTGAATGCAAAAGACGCAATAGACTTATACAGTGGTCCCCTCCGACATACAACTAGGAAAATACCGGTCGCTATGGAGGGTGAGAATATGTATGGGTACATAATCATACCATGTAGGATAACTAAGTAGACGGTTGTGCTGTTTCATCCCATCTAGCAACAATGCTCCGCACTGTGTGTGTTTATATATTTACATATTTATTCCATCTAGCTACAATGCTCTGCACTGGGTGTGTTTATATATCTACATATTTATTCCATCTAGCTACAATGCTCTGCACTGTGTGTGTTTATATATCTACATATTTATTCCATCTAGCTACAATGCTCCGTACTGTGTGTGTTTATATATCTACATATTTATTCCATCTAGCTACAATGCTCCTTACTGTGTGTCATATATATATTTATATGTCCATATGTATACTTGCTGCTCTTGTTTTTTGTTTTTTTTTCTCTTGCCTTCTGATTGTTGCTCTGAGTGTTGTTATCCCTGTGCTGTTGCAATCCTGGAATTTCCCCATTGTGGGACTAATAAAGGCTTATCTTATCTTATCTTATTGACAAAACACAGTTCAAAATTAAAGACTTACAGGTATGGAAAGATATACACAAAAGGCTGACGCAGGAGCGAACAGCGGGCAGACCACTGTGTACTGTGTCCACAGGAAAATAATACAAAATAGCACACATGCGCTCGGGAGAGCGAGGAAGACTTTAGGAAGCTCAACTTACTCAGGGAAGCAAACTGGGCAACAGCCTAAGCGTAGCAGTTGAGCTGCAGGGAGAAACGCTACCAGATAAGTGTAACAGCTAACTGCACAGAGAAACGCAAGACAATTTGCTCACAAGCAGGAGCAGTCCAAGAAGTCCAGTTCTCCCATGGAGCACAAATAACAAATCCTTCGAGACTTGACGGTCACACAATGGGAAACGGCCATGTGACTCGTATAATGGTCCAGCGGTGTTTGACTAGCAAAGAGCTGCTTAAGTACAAACACCGCTGGCCTAACAAATTGGGAGCACCTGAGCGAGGCGTGGGAAAGATAATTACTGGGGCAAACAGCTGACTGTCAGAGAGAGGGGGGCGTGGTCGGACCGGCGAATGTTAGACAGCGCCCACTCGAAAGTGGGTCAAACAGCTGCCTAACGATCACCGGCCAGAGCAGCGGCCAAGCACAACAATAAGACACAGGAGAGAAATCAAAACACAACACAGGACCAAGAAAGATCAGAACCGAGCCCGCAGGAGAACACAGGCTCGGTTCATGACAGACACACAATTATACCTGTCAATGAAGCCAGATGATAGTAATCAATTAGCCAAGTTAGAGGCCTGTCTTAAGGAAATCAAAGCTTAGATGACTTGTAATTTCCTGCTATTAAATTCAGATAAGACTGAAGTTATTGTAGTTGGTCCAGAAAACCTTAGAAATACCTTTCCAAATCAAACTTTTAGTTTTGATGCAGTTACTCTTTCTCTTAATAGTTCTGTGAGGAACCTTGGAGTTATTTTTGATCAAGATCTGTTTTTCAATTCACATATTAAACTTGTTTCTAAGACTGTCTTCTATCATTTGCGTAATATTGCCAAGATTAGGAGCATCTTGTCTGAGAGTGATGCTGAGAAACTGATCCACACTTTTGTTAGCTCCAGATTAGATTGTTGTAACTCTTTATTATCAGGTTGTCCTAAAACATCTTTAAAAAGTTTTCAGTTGATCCAAAATGCTGCAGCAAGAGTTTTAACAGGTACTAGAAAGAGAGATCATATCTCTCCGGTTCTGGCCTCCCTTCATAGGCTTCCCATAGAGTTTAGAATTAAGTTTAAAATCCTTCTTCTCACTTACAAAGCTCTAAATAATTAGGCCCCTTTTTATTTAAAAGATCTGATACTACCCTATTATCCTAACAGAGCCCTATGCTACCAAAATGCTGGATTACTTGTAATACCTCGAATCTCCAAAAGTACAATGGGAGGCAGAGCCTTCAGTTATCAAGCTCCTCTCCTGTGGAACCTGCTGCCAATCTGGATTCAGGAGTCAGAATTGATCTCTGTTTTTAAGAACAGGGTTAAAACCTTCCTTTTTGATATAGCCTATAATTAGGGAGGGATCATGTGCCCCTTAACCCTCCCTTAGTTATTCTGCTAATAGGTTTAGACAGCCGGGGGACCTCCAATAATGCACTGGGCTTCACTCCTTTCTTCACTCTCAATGAAATATTTTTGCTGGTCATTACCATCTGTTTGTTCTCTCCCATAGATTGAGTCCCCATCGTGCTGTTTGCTCTCTACATGTCTGTTCTTTTCGTCTTCTCGATCCCCTCACCCCCCAGCCAGTCACAGTAGATGACTGCCCCTCCCTGAGCCTGGTTCTGCTGGAGGTTTCTTCCTGCTAAAAGGGAGTTTTTCCTCTCCACTGTCGCCAAGCGCTTGCTCACAGGGGATCACCTGATTGCTGGGTTTTTTTCTGCAATTGTGGGGGTTTCTCCTACAGTTGAAAGTGCTATGAGATGACTGTTGTTATGAAATGGTGCTATATATAGCTATAATGGTGCTATAATGGTGCTATATATATCTCAGCAGTGCGCGTCGTGCGCACTGCTGAGAAGGTGATCGGCTGCAAGCTCCCATCTCTCCAGGATCTGTACATCTCCAGGACCCGGAGGCGTGCTGGCCGGATCATAGCCGATCCCTCACACCCTGGTCACGTACTGTTTGCCCCCCTCCCCTCTGGTAGAAGACTTCGGTCCATCCAGACTAAAACCTCCCGTCACATGAACAACTTCTTCCCCTCTGCCATTAGACTGCTGAACACTAAGTGACTCTCGTGCACCATGTACAGCAGCTCAACCAGACTCATGTCAATCATCACTGTTTTCTTCCTGCATTACCGACTGCACTATATAGTTCTCCACAGTATCTGCTGCTGGCTAATATATATTTTAACTGTTGACCAGTATCACTTAATCTTATCCTACACTTTATTACATGTATAGTTTATTTCTCTTATCTTATCATGTTTAATGTTGCAGCATTGTACCGAGACAAATTCCTAGTTTGTGTACTACATGAACAATGGCAATAAACCTGATTCTGATTCTGATTCTGATATAAATAAAATTGAATTGAATATTTTTCGTCAGGCACCATTTTGTAACTGAGGTGTAGTTTGTGTGTAGCGTTTTGTTTAATTAAAAATTACCTTTTAACTTTTTGCTCTTGACCTTGGGTTACATCCTCTTGTGAAAGCCCCGTCATCACCTGCTGTCTTCACACCCACAATGTAACACCACATTTTTGTTTTTAAAAAGTTCACAGGCTAGGCTATTTGTCCTCTAGTCGTTGTGATGATGTGCATTACCAGCTGTGGAGAGGAACAACATAGAGCCCATTCACTGCACTTTTCCCACATTTTGACATCTCCCACAGGTCTTAATGAAATGTTTGTGACATGTTTTGGTCAAATTGTCTTTAAATATTTAACTATTGTAGCATCCTTTTTAAATCATCTTTTGCAGCCTTCTTCAGAAAGGTTGGCTTCAGTGCACGTCTCTTTAAATTCCCTAAGAGCTATGTGTAACTCCACCCTCCGTGTTACGTCACCATTGATCGTAGCTGGCTAGCTCCTAGCTCAAAAGCGAACCTGAGCCAGCTAACATAAATCTGTCACCTCCTTCCTGCTGAGAAGCTCCTGATGCAGTGCAGCTGCTTATCCAAGCTAATGCTAATGGATTGATATAGCATCATGGTGAGCACATAACAAAATAAGTGAGAATGACACGGGATATATTATTGACTTTCAATTAGTGAACCAGGTGGAAACATGGATGTTTATTTAGGTGACTGGAATATAAAGAAAATAACAATATAAACCGTGCTTGGTAAACCAACTTCCTTGTAGCAATGTTAGTTCTGAAGCTAACTCTTTTGCTGGCGTCCCTGCTCATCTATGTTTTAGATAGCAGCATGTAACAAGGCTGGGCTTACTTTTTCTTGACGTAATGGTGAAAACCCAGAAGTGTTCCAAATTATTATTTTTTTAAGAGAAGTGAGTGTTTTGATGGGGTTTTTTTTGGTAATCACGTGACCAACAGACACATTTCAGAAGGTTAAAACCTACAAAAACACAATTTTTCAGTGAATAGAACCTACAAACCCACAGACTTTAGAGTCTCTAGAATCCTTTCAAATGAATAGGCTTTTCCTCAACAAAGGCCTTGCTCTTTATTTACTCACCACGGTAATCAGATTCACCTGCTGCTTAACAAATTCACCATTTTGACAGTGACTGATGCTAATTTCCACCCCTGGTTGGATTCCTTGCTAAACTGCTGAAGCTGTGATGTGTATAATGGAGAAAGAAAGTGAGGTTATACATCTTTTCATATTAGCTGTGCAATACTTTAAATTCATTTCCTGTTACTCTGGTGGAATAAATTTTAGAACTTTAAATTAGTTCTCTTTGTATTTTGTGAGGCAAGGCAAGTTTATTTGTATACCACATTTCGTGTACAAGATAATTCAAAGTACTTTACATAAAAACATTACAGCAAGTTGCAAAAGGAATACTTAATAATTTAAAATCAAACTAAAAAGTAAATTAAAGAGGAACATAAACAAGCTAAAATAGAATAAGACAGAAAATGTGCAAGAAATAAAAGTTTCAGTATATTGTAGGGAACAATTGTTCTACTAAAAGGCCACGGCAAATGGGAAAGTTTTTAACCTCGATTTAAAGCAGCTGAGAGTTTCAGCAGCTCTGATGCTTTTGGGACTTTGTTCCACATGTGAGGGGCATAAAAACTGAACACTGCCTCACCATGTTTGGTTCTAACTCTCGGCACAGACAGTAGGCCTGACCCTGATGATGTGAGGGCTCTGGGTGGTTCGTAATGGACCAGCAGATCTGAAATGTATTTTGGCCCTAAACCATTCAGAGCTTTATAAACCAACAGCTGCATTTTGCAAATCTATTCGTTAACAGACAGGAAGCCAGTGTAACAATCTGAGGACTGGGGTTATATGATCCACTTTCTTGGTCTTAGTGAGGACTTGAGCTGCAGCGTTCTGAACCAACTGCATCTGTCTGATGAACCTTTTAGGGAGACGTGTGAGGACAGCATTAGAGTAGTCCAGTTTACTGAAGATAAATGCATGGACAAGTTTTTCTAGATCCTGCTGAGACGTCAAACCTTTAATCCTCACTATGTTCTTTAAGTTATGATAGGCTGACTTCACTACTGTCTTAATGTGGGTGTTAAAATTCGGTGTCTGAGTCCAGAACCAGGCCTGAATTATAGATTTTAAAGGACACATTATTGAAGTTTCGGTTACCACAGCTTAGCTGGAGTTTCTTCCTTGTTCAAATCACACACATTATATTTTAGAAGTTTTGCCTGATATGTAGTGTTTTTTTCCCCTTTTTCTCTCCTTTATTCCAGTGTTGCATAGGTCAGAGCACCATTCAGTACCATGACTCTATTAGTTAGTTAGTAGGCAATGATGGCAGCAGCAGTGAAATTATAGACTGCAAGAGCTTTGTTGGAGGTCATCTTGTGCTCACAAGAGACTGCTGACACAACTTGTCTTTGATCCTATCACACTGTAGGACCACTGTCTTTACGCCTTTGTCAGTTCAGTCATTAATTCACATCATAATTAATTTATATTATGTGCTTTATGACCAGCTTTTAGACGGTAAACTTTCAAACCAGTTTTTGTTCAGTTTACTGATTAATGTCGATGCTTGGGTCGAGACAGGGAATGCTATTGACACGCCCGTTAACAATCTGTGGAACAAGGAAGGGATGCCCATAATTATTAATTTTTCTTTCCTGCAGGTTCACTTATCTGGATTTTGTGAGCAGTTATGAAAAAGTCAAAGTACTGTAAACTGTATGCGGAGTGTGGTTGCATTTTCATTTTTTATCCAAAGTTGTCAGAAAGTCTTGTGTCTCCCATTTCTTCAGTTTCATATTTTCTGTAAGGAACCAAAGGTGTAGTCATGTTGTGATCTATAATGTTAGTTTTGCTCGCTCACTCACTCAGTCAGTGAGCATCATGTATGTAAGCACACACAGATGGAGACATGCAGGGAATCTTTGTAAGAAATATCCATCCATGCATAAGTTGTCCCATATGAGAGACGGCAGCAGGCTTGCTGGTTGATTAACACAGTTGACTGGAGAGGGCTTGGTTCGTCTTCTGGCTGTTCTGCTGAGAACAATAGTGTCTGAGTGGTGGTGGCGGTGGTGGTGGTTGGGTGACGATGAAGCTCTATACTGTGTGCCTATAGTCTGCAGTCTGTTCACTGACTTCACCCAGACTGGAGGAAAAACACGCAGAGGGGAGGCCTGACTGCTTCTGCTTGTCTGTCGTGTCACTTTGAGATTTCTGTGACCCACTTTCCACCTTAATTTTAACCTCCTATGTTTTTATGTCAGTTTAGTCAATGTAAATAGGAACAGCAGTTGTACTGTAAGGGTTGAATTGTTTGTATAAGTTAGATTGTTTCATATCATTCTAAAAAATATTCACCTTGATTTTGTCTTTTCTCTGTCATGAAGAAAACTGTTACAGGTGCCAATCAGGAAAAGTGTAAAATTGTTCTTTTTGTAGTTGCAATTTACAAATGTTGGTAATTGGTGGTTGGGAAAGCAGAAAAAACAGCTTTTAGACATATTCATTGTAAGAATTATTTTATTTGGTTCTGTGGCACCACAAGTGCTACAGCCTGCCAAGTTTGAAGTGGATCTTACTGGTTTATAGTGATTGGAAATCCCTAATTACATTTTTGAGCTTTAGATATTCACCTGTAATTCAGCAACAGATAATGATAGTTGTTGTTTGCGGTGGTGGTTCAACGCTCCTCAGGTAGGCTGTTTCATTTAAACAATACTCAGCTGATGTGAAGGGGCTCAAAGTGTGCCACAAAATATCCCCCACACCACTAAGCCACCACCACCACCAACAGCCTGAAGCCCTAATTCAAGGCAGAATGGATGGATGGATGTCTACACCCTACTATCCAGATGTCACAGAAGAAACCAAGACTCAGACCAGGCAACGTTTTTCCAGTCTTCTGTCCAGTTTTGGTGGATCTGTGTAGCCTCAGTTTCCTGTTCTTAGCTGACAGGAGTGGCACCAGTTCAGGTCTTCTGCTAGGGGTGGGAATCGTGATACTTGAGTCACAATCCAGTACTATCACGATGAATCGCGATCCATCATCATACCATACATACACCCTCCCATGTCAATGTCAGATTTTGTCCCTAAAGTACAACTGTCAGTATCTGTTTCATATAAGTTTGAACTCTAACTCACCGTGGCCGCTTTTGTTTTGGTGGCTGCAGGCTCTCAGTGCTCCAGCTGCTGTGGTCCTTTCTGCTGCGCACATTGTCAGTGTTTCACTTTCCATGGAGACACGTCTCTCCACACAGGGAGGGTGGTGGACGGTGTTGTTTACTTGACTCGCTCTGAGAGTGATGGTAGCAAGTGTCCGGAGTTTACTGGTCAGCACTGCTTGGCAAAAAAGCAAGCTTCATGCTGGTATGTTTTTAGCTTGGCCATTGCTAATGCTGCTCTGAGATGTTTGCTGGCCCACGTGTTCTGAGTGGGTTTTTTTTTTTTCGTGCATCGCTTCTATTGGGTTGTGTGTCATGTCAAGGTCTTTCATTCCATCTTTGTTATACAGTCCAAAAAAGGCCTGATATTTGAGCTAACTTTTTGGCACATCCAAATGCCTCCTAACTTTTAATGCTGGCTGCAAATCTCGCGAAACAAGCTATGACCTCACTTGACTGGGTGCTTAGTTTTCACCATTTAGTGGACTGAAAATGCAACTGGTTGATTAATACCCAAGAGTATGCAACATTTTCATGAATACAGCCATCCATCCATCTTCTACTGCTTAATCCTTGTCGGGTCACGGGGGGACTGGAGCCTATCCCAGCATCTTTGGGTGAGAGGCGGGGCACACCCCTGACAGATCGCCAATCCATCGCAGGGCCAACATGAATATATATATATATATATATATATAATTAATAAAAGCTCGATCCATGCGTTTAGGGATCGGTGCATCTTTAGCGTCAAGTATCGCTATCCATCACTAATCCATCCCTATATTCTGCTGCTGCAGCCCATCTGTTGTTCCTTCAGAGATGCTCTTCTGTGTACCTCAATTGCAATGGATCATCATTTGAGTTACTGTTGCCTTTCTGTCAGCTGGAGCCAGTCTGGCCATTCTCCTCTCAACTCTTGGATCAGCAAAACATTTGGGCCCAGAGAACTTCTGTTCACTGGATATTTTCTCCTTTTCAGGCCGTTCTTTCTAAACCTTAGAGATGACTGTGGTGGAAATCCAAGTAGATCACCAGCTTCTGAAATACTCAGACAAACTCATGTGGTGCCAACAGCCATGCCATGTTCAAAGTCACTTAAATCACCTTTCTTCCATATTCTGATGTTTGGGTTGAACTTCAGCAGCTTGTCTTGATCATGTCTACGTGCCTAAATGCACTGAACTGCTGCCATGCGATTGGCTGATTAGATATTTGCATTAACAAGCAGTTGAACGGCTGTCAGCTCTAGTTTGTAGTACAGTTTACACAGTATATACAACTGAATTTGTGACAACTGAATTTAGGAGAAAGGGGTTTCTGTCAGAGTTCTGTGTGCACAGGTTCCACATGGTTCCATGTGTATATGAGGTAATGCAAAAAGTGCTGGGGGAGATGGCCAGTGTAATCAGAGGTGAAGGGTGTGTGTGTGTGTGTGTGTGTGTGTGTGTGTGTGTGTGTGTATAAATAGGTCTCTGCATGAGTCACACTATTGAAACAGCGGAGGGGATAGTTTTGAGTTAGTGAGGAGAAAGACAGCCTCTTGGTTACCTTATTGAGCTGGAATGTCGCAGTCTGGAAGGGTTTATCTCTGAACTATAACATCACTTATTATTATAATGCATGATGAAGCTGCACTGTTTGATATTGAAAGCATTGACCTGTCTGCTAAATAAAAAAAAAAAACATGTTTACTCTAATCGTATATGTTGAAATGTGTGCTTTTCCCTTTTCTATCTAGCTGTAGGTCCATTCACAAGTCTGTTTTGTAGCCTTTAAGTCTTTTTCCTGACACACCTGGGTATCTTTAGTGGCATTTTTCCGAATAATGGGGAAGAGTTAAAGTCCCATCTTAGACTGTTTTTGATTAGATTTTAACACTAATAAATGCTTTGATTAAACTCACGTTTCAAAAAAGCTGGAGACCACATTCTATCCATTATTTATAATGAGTTTTTATTATTTATTATTTATAAAGTTAGTTATTATTACACTGCAATCTGACTGGAGTATATTACACAACATAACAAAAATATTTTTTTGTAAGTTGTCTGTGTTTTTTTCAATTGATTTAAGACAATTGTGCACCGCTGAATCCGAAAATGACATCCGTTTCTCTCGATCAGGTCAGGTTTTTATGTTAAGTTATAAGCAGTTGTACAACAGTTGTACAGGTGTACTGTAAATTGAATAGTAGACACTGATAAAGGTAAGTACATATACAGACGTGGACAAAATTGTTGATATCCCTCTATTAATGAAAGAAAAACCCACAATGGTCACTGAAATAACTTGAATCTGACATAAGTGGTAATAAATAAAAATTCTATGAAAATTAACCAATGAAAATCAGACAATGCTTTTGAATTGTGGGTCAACAGAATTATTTTGAAAAACAAACTCATGAAACAGGTCTGGACAAAAATGATGGTACCCTTAACTTAATATTTTGTTGCACAACCTTTTGAGGCAATCACTGCAATCAAACGATTTCTGTAACTGTCAATGAGACTTCTGCACCTCTCAGCAGGTATTTTGGCCCACTCCTCATGAGCAAACTGCTCCAGTTGTCTCAGGTTTGAAGGGTGCCTTCTCCAGACGGCATGTTTCGGCTCTTTCCACAGATGTTCAATAGGATTTAGATCAGGGTTCATAGGAGGCCACTTTAGAATAGTTCGATGTTTCCCTCTTAGCCATTCTTGGGTGTTTTTAGCTGTGTGTTTTGGGTCATTATCCTGTTGCAAGACCCATGACCTGCGACTGAGACCAAGCTGTCTGACACTGGGCAGCATATTTCTCTCCAGAATACCTTGATAGTCTTGAGATTTCATTGTACCCTGCACAGATTCAAGACACCCTGTGCCAGATGCAGCAAAGCAGCCCCAGAACATAACAGAACCTCCTCCATGTTTCACAGTAGGGACAGTGTTCTTTTCTTGGTATGCTTCATTTTTGCATCTGTGAACATAGAGCTGATATGCCTTGCCAAAAAGTTCCAGTTTTGTCTCGTCTGTCCATAGGACATTCTTCCAGAAGCTTTGTGGCTTGTCAACATGCAGTTTGGCAAATTGCAGTCTGGCTTTTTTATGATTTGTTTTCAACAGTGGTGTCCTCCTTGGTTGTCTCCCATGAAGTCCACTTTGGCTCAAACAACGACGGATGGTGCGATCTGACACTGATGTACCTTGACCTTGGAGTTCACCATGAATGTGTTTAGAGGTTGTTCTGGGCTCTTTTGTTACCATATCGGATTATCCATCTCCTCCTGCGGCCACGTCCAGGGAGGTTGGCTACAGTCCCGTGGATCTTAAATTTCTGAATAATATGTGCAACCGTAGTCACAGGAACATCAGGCTGCTTGGAGATGGTCTTATAGCCTTTACCTTTAACATGCTTGTCTATAATTTTCTTTCTAATCTCCTGAGACAACTCTCTCCTTTTCTTCCTCTGGTCCATGTTTAGTGTGGTACACACCATGTCAACAAACAGCACAGTGACTACTTGTCACCCTTTAAATAGGCCGACTGACTGATTACAAGTTTGTAGACACGTGATGTTAATTAGAGGACACATCTTGGTTGAACATGTCCCTATGGTCACATTATTTTCAGTCTTTTCTAGGGGTACCATCATTTTTGTCCAGGCCTGTTTCATGAGTTTGTTTTTTAAAATAATTCTGTTGAACCACAATTCAAAAGCATTGTCTGATTTTCATTGGTTAATTTTCATAGAATTTTTATTTATTACCACTTTTGTCAGATTCACGTTATTTCTGTGACCATTGTGGGTTGTTCTTTCATTAACAGAGGGGTACCAACAATTTTGTCCAAGTCTGTAAATTGAATGTTACATCATCATTGTTCAAAATGCAGAGAATTTCAAGAAATAAAAAAGAATTTTGTATCATATAAAGCGAAAATGCCCATACATGTAAACAAAAACGTAAAAAAACATGTGGCTATAGTTCAAAAAGTTGACCTGATTGAGCAAAACCAATGTGATTTTTGGATTCATTCATTCATCCATCCATCCATCTTCTTCCGCTTAATCCTTTTCGGATCGCGGCGGGGGGGCTGAAGCCTATCCCAGCATCTTTGGGCGGGGGCAGGGTACACCCTGGACAGATCGCCAGTCCATCGCAGCACATCAAAATTGTACTAAATCAGCTAAAAAAAACCAGACAATAAATTTGGTGTTGACCAGTGTTATATATGGGGGTGGCTGTGGCACAGGTGTAGTGTGGCTGACTACTGATCAGAGGGTCAGGGGTCCGATTCCCGCTCTGTCTGCACTCTGCATGTTGAAGTGTCCTTGAGCAAGACACTGAACCCCAGTTGCTCCTGGTGGGTCAGGCCAGCGCCTGTGTATGACACCTCTGCCGCCATCAGTGTGTGAATGTGTGCATGAATGGATGGATAGCAGGATCTGTAAAGTGGTTTGGTCATCTAGAAATGAGAAAAAGTGCTATATAAATGAACGCCATTTACCATATACAGTATATTGTTATTGTCTTTAGATTTCATTCATCCTAATAGACATCACTGTTTCCACCTGCTTCACTAATCCACAGTCAATAATACATTTAACGTCATTCTGTCTTGTTTTGTTATATTTTCACCATGATGTTACATGGAACTGTTAGCATTAGCTTCCTTTTTGGACTTCATTTGGATTTTTTGTTTTTATTCTTGTTTTTATATTGTCTTGTTCGAAATAAACACAATCAATCAATCAAAGCTTGGCTAGGCAGTCGACATCATCACGTACTGCATTTGCCTCAGTGGGGAGGAAGTGATGGACAAGCCACCTGTTGATCCAGCTGGTTTTGGTAACTGTTTCCTATAAATTTTATTCACTCTCACTGGAATCCTTGTTCTTCTAGAACACTTGACCATATACGTTATTCTTAGAAGTTATTTTAGCTTAATTTCTTGTAGTATTATCTCTAACTGGGACCAATGGCAGCTAGCTGAAGCTGGCAGTTTCGCCACTCATTCACAAAATGAACGGTCAGATCCTCTCAACCACTGAAACCACACACCTCTTTCACCAGTGATACATCATTTCATTTTTAGTTAGCTCAGGCTAGATCCAAGCTAAGATAAGAGGGAGGGCGGCGTTAAATGTGGCCGTAGAGATTTAAAGAGACATGCACTGAAGCCAGCTGTTCTCAGAAAGGCTGCAAGAGTGTGAGCTGTTAAAATGTGGAAAAAGTGCAGTCAGTGACCATTTAAGCAATAAATGCTAATGTAGTATTATACTGCATTCAGACCAAACGCAAATCAAACTTTTCATTACATTCATAATATGACATAAAAAGTCTGTGCACACACGGAACAAGGTGGCACAAACACAGATCCCTGTAATTAAAAGTGAATGCCAACTTCTTACATGCTGATAAAAAGTGCAAATATTTTGGGTAATGTTTGCTTTGGTTTTGATTTTGCTGTGATATTCAGTAAGTTTCCTAGAAATGCTTCGGTTACCAGAGGTAAAAGGTCCGAGTTAAATGCAGAGCCACGTTGTTTTGTCTGTATCAGGTGTCTCAATGTGACTTAGTAAGGATTTACCTACACATAAATGTCTAATCTTGTCTTATGTAAACTAGCAAATTTTAGAGGTTAAAAAAAGCAACATGAGTAAATATATACAGAAAAAACTTAACTTGAAAATTTGAGAAAAAAGATGCAATATTAGACTTACACATTTATAATTATGCATTTCAGTGCTATTAGAAACAGAGTTGTGAATGTTTGAGATGAAATTAGCAGATTTACAAAAAAAAAATCAAATTTAAGAGGAAACTATATTTCTTTTCTTTTTTAAAATAAGTTTTACACTTTTTTTAAACTTCCCCCCATCCTCCCTGCTCCTCTTTGCATTTTAACTTTTGCAAAAAAACACCTAATAGTTCTCATGGCCTCTTAAAAAATTGATGAACAATTTTTAGCCGTGTAAAAGCCGTTATTAGTAGCAGGAAAAAGTGTAAAAAATGAGAGTGGCCTATGTGATAGTTGCTTGTGTTTGTGAGGGAATGCGTGTGTGTTCATTTGTGTGAGTGTGTATGCATTTGCACACCTCCATGCACAAGAGCGCCTGTTTTGCCCATGCGTGCTAATGAGTGTCAGGCTGGAGATTATGCGTGCTTCTCTAAGGGAACGGGGCTCTGTTCCCAGGGGCTGCAGGGCCTGATCCGAGGGGGGTATGTGTACACCCTGACCCCAGCTTTCGTGGGTCCCGTTGCCTGTCTGAAACCATTTCCTTCCTTTGTGAGCCTTGAGTGCGACGCAGATGTGGGGGACAGGGCCCGATTTGAATGGTCCTGCAGCATGTTGGCTACATATGCTGTGAAACTATCCGCTTTTTAAAAAAAAAAAAAAAAAAAGTCTGCAGCTTTACACCTCCTCTTCAGCCCCCCGTAGCCCTCCTCATCACCCCTGACTCCCCAATATACTCAACCCCCCAAAACAATAAACAAACTCCAAGAGCCGCGGGTGCATCGCTAATGATCGGAAACAATTAAGGCCCCACAAAAGGGAGCGCCCTGTTATATTGCTCTGCGTCGTATTTACAGAGCAGTTTGGGGTTAAATGACTGAAGCACAGATTTCTGGCGAGGGCAAGAGGACTGAAATAGATGGGGTCTATCGAGGAGATCGTTCTTTTGTTTGTTTTTATGTTGGACTGCTTGCCCCTCGAGTGATACACTGAAAGAAACCCTTAAAGTAGACCCAATTCACCTTATGTACATCATACCCCTTGAACCTCATTTTGACCAATCTACACAAAGAAGTAAGAGAATGAAAAACATGTAAACAAGACAAGTGGAATACCAGAGGATGACTACCCCCCCCCTTCCCCCGTGCCCGTTTGACTGGTTAAGTATTGGCGTGTGAATGAGTTGAGGCCGGGATAGTGTGAGAAGGCTCAGGAGTGGTCAAAGAGGAGGCTGAATAGACTCCTGGATTGAGATGTTCGGCCTGTTGCAGACTAAAGTCTAGAGGACTGAGAGAGACAGTAGAAGAAAAGACTTACAGACACTAGGGCTGTCCTCAATACCAGTTTTTGGGGAACAAACCAAAGCAACGTTTGGCATCAACATCAGTGTTTTCTTTTAATGTGGCTTTTCTTATAAATTCTGAAACTTTCTGGTATAAATTTTCAAATCTTTTCTCAACAATTTACAGCTTTTCTTGGAAATTTAAAGAGCCTCTATTATGCTGTTTTTCCACACGTTGACATGGCTCCCAGATGTTTTACTGAAATTTCTCTGACATGCTTTGGTCAAAACAGCTCAGGGTTTAATTACTGTAGCAGGATTTTACAAATTGGGAAGGTGCTCTCATCAAAAGGGGCTGCTTTAAATGTGAATGCACTTGAGGAGGTGTCTGGTCACAACTATAATGCGCAATTAGAAAATAAGTTAAAACATTATCTGTGAATTAAATACAGTATATACTGTAGATGGGGCTGGTAGATGATCTAATTAGGTAATTAGCTGTTTAGCAGGGATGGGTAGCATATATAGAAAATAGACATTAACTGACATCTAGCTGCTAGGCTAGTGGATACTTCTCAGTTTCTACCAGGCAGATAGACCTTGAAGTCGGTCAGAAATGCCAGTAGTGGCCATCCTGAAAAGCTGATGTTAGCAGCATAAGCTACAAACCCCAATTCCAGTGCAGTTTGGACGTTGTGTAAAACGTAACTAAAAACAGAATACAGTGATTTGCAAATCCTTTGAAATCTATACTCAGTTGAATGCACTGCAACAACAACATATTTAATGTTCAAATTGATAAACTTTGTTTTTTTCCAAATATTCACTCATTTTGAATTTGATGCCTGCAACACATTCCAAAAAGCTGGGACAGGTGCATTTTTTTTTTTTTTAACCACTGTGTTACATTGTCTTAATGCATCACACTCAATAAGTGTTTAGGAAATTAGGAAACTAATTGTTGAAGCTTTGTAGGGGGAGTTCTTTCCCATTCTTCCTTGATGTACAACTTCAGTTGCCCAACAGTCTGGGATCTCCATTGCCATATTTTGTTTCATAATGCACCACACATTTTCAATGGGAAACAGGTCTGGACTGCAGACAGACCAGTCTAGTACCTGCACTCTATTACTATGAAGGGACGATGTGTAACATGTGTAGCATGTGGCTTGGCATTGTCTTGCTGAAATAATCACGGACATCCCTGAAACAAAAACATTGCTTGGACGGCAGCATATGTTGCTCAAAAACCTGTATGTACTGTTCAGCATTAATGGTGCCTTCACAGATGTGCAAGTTACCAGTGCCATAGGCACTAACACACTCCCATACCATCACAGGTGCTGGCTTTTGAACTTTGTGCCGATAAGTCTGGATGGTCCTTTTCCTCTTTAGCCCAGAGGACATGACTTCCATGATTTCCAAAAACAATTTGATATGGTGACTCATCAGACCACAGCACAATTTTCAACTTTACATCAGGCCATTTAAGATGAGCTCAGGCAATGTTTCAGGGTGTTGTTGATATATGGCTTTGCATAGTACTGTAGTTTTAACTTGCACTTGTAGATGTAGCGATGAACAATGTTACCTGACAATGGTTTTTTGAAGTGTTCCTGAGCTGAGGTGGTAATATCCTTTACAGAATGAGCTCGGTTTTTAATGCAGTGCCTTCTGAGGGATCGAAGATGATCTTGCGACTTGATGGTCAACAGAAACTACTGGTTTTGAAATGCTAGAAAACTTCCAAGGTCTACAGCCAACTTCCAACAGACATGCCTAACTGTGGAGTGCTTGTTACAGTGACAGTTTGTAGGAAGCAGAATGGATCACTCGCTTCATGTACATTGTGTTTTGTGACGACCCCGGGGTCACCTGTCAGGCCTGTTTCTTTTCCTTTTCTGTTGGTATGTGTCTGTGTGTGTTGCAGGTTTGGCATGGGAGCCCAACCTCCTCATCAAGGAAATGGAGACAGCTGGCCACTGTCTCCACTCCCAATAAAGGCAGCTCCAGTATGGATATCTGTCTAGCCCTAGACATCATGATTTGTTTTTTTGTTGTGTGTATTCTTTTTGGCATATTTTTATTCCTCGGTGAAAACGGAGGCATACGGTAATCACTCAATGCGTCTGTGGTTATATCTGTCAGTCTGTCTGTTTCAGCTCGCCCGGTCACAATTAAGTGCAGTTAAAGGCTTGTATCATTGTATTGCCATATTTTCTCGACTTCTAATTTGCCAGAATTCCGAGATAAGGCTTTGTTTTCAAAATAAACACAAATTTAACTCACCTGTACTGTCAATGGAGCCGGGAAAAAAGGTGTTGTAATACCATAGTGGTACCGGGCCACTAGAGGCGGCAGTGCGACTTTTTTACAGCACAGTACAGCACGTTTTTTTACAGGACGTGGGGCTGAACTGTTATAGAATACCGGTTACTGAAAAAAAAAAAACCCATGTATTCAGCAACTACACCATTTATTCATCACATTGATTGTTTTCACACTGGTTTTGCTGTTTTAGTTTTGCAGAGGAAGGACGAGGTAAAACTCGTTAAAACTTCACTAAAAACTGCAAGTCCCCACATTCTTCGCCCGCATGTGCCCGGCAACTCCCGCCAGAGGGAAGTACTGAGCAATTTGCCAATAGTAGGTGAACAAACGTCTGTCTTTTTGCCTGTCTGTTTTCTTCCTCTGCCACTAAACAGCAGAAGCTCCTGTTTCTTGATTGTCATTGTATTTACGTACCTCCATCGCCTCCGCCATTTAAAACATCTGGCACTGTGCTCTTCTTTTGTGTTTGGATTGCAGCTGTTCAAATCAGTTTGATGGCTCTTGGCTGCCGCCGACAGTACAGGCATGTGAACTGCAGATTATTTTCACTGCACATGTGTGTCCTCCAAAACTACTGGATGGATTTGGTTGAAATTTTTACCAGAGGTGGTTCTTCAGCTAGAGAGGAACCCATAACACTTTGGTGATGATCTGATAATGCATACCTTTGCCAAGGCTGTGGCACCAAGGCATCAGCACCTTGGTGCTTTTATTCTGCCAGCTTCCTGATTTTTGAGTATATTTAAGTTAATTTTCTGTTAATAGAACTACTTTTTATAAGCAGTTCCCCAGTTGCTGTCTGTTATTTGTTGTGGTCCATGAGCCAGACCATAACACAGTGGGGGCTCATCCGGGATTTGACACCTGCACCACTTCCTTAAGGGGGGAGGTGTTACGGACCCCTCCATAATGAATTAGTCAGCGGTGCAGTCCTTGACACCTTAGGGTACACCTCCGCCACTAGCCAAGTGCTAGTAGAGGAATTCCTCTTTGGCTCAGTGGTAAGAGTAGGAGGTTTTGAGACCATGGTGTCATAAGTTGAAATCCCACCCTGGGATGTAGGTGCATGTCTGATTTGCCTGTGTGTGAAAGAGACTTAGGAGATGTATGTCGTCCCCCATTCCCAAGGGCATAAATGACTAGGTTGGTCCACCTTGGCATAAGGGTTGAAACGAACTTGGAGATCCCAGGCTGAATAGGCAATTCTGGCCTTGGCCCAGAAAGTGGGTTGTATTAACACATACACAGTGGAAAAAATGTTGCTGTAGTAATAAATACTGCTTATTATTGTTATAGTATCATAGACTGTTAAAGATACAACACCTTTTGATGCAGAATCTGATTTGAGAATCAGTTTCATGCATAAAACATGAGACAGAAAGCATAAGCACTGAAGAATGCATTCCACACTCTCTGATATATTCCTGTATTTTATAATCCAACAGTTTTAACCGTATCTTGTTGCATGTACAAACACTGATAAGGCATGAAAACATCTCATAAAACAGCGGCCCCCAACCTTTTTTGCACCACTGACTGGTTTAATGTCAGACAGTATTTTCAGGGACCGGCCTTTAAGGTGTGGCGGAGAAATACAACAAAAGAACATGACACGACCGGCATAAAAACTGTGGTATTTTCTAAATATAATAATAAACGTGAATCCACTGTGTACTCATTTGCAACTTTATTAGCAGCGTCTTCCTAACATCGCGACAACAACATAACATGAGTAACATCCTCTCTGCCCACAACACTATAGACGTAATCCGTCAATAGACGGATGTAACGGAGAGAATCCAGTAATTTTTCAAAATAAAACATCATTCAGACTCAGATAATAAATAAAACGGAAGTAATGTAAGTTATTTATTCTTTCTGTGCAGCCCAGTACCAAATGACCCACGGACTGGTACTGGTTCGCGGCCCGGGGGTTGGGAACTGCTGCCATAAAAGACACAGTGTTGGTTCATATCATTTCCCAACATTGTCTGTTTAGTGACTGGATTCAAAACAGATGACTTTACTGCATTCCAAAACTTCCAGTGTTGTAGATGTAATGGCAGTTTTCATGTGTATGGTGGTTTTAAGTAGGGAATATGGTGTTTTGTTTTGTTTTTTGGCTCACTGATCCTATCCTCTTCCTTATTTAGGAGCAATTTCCGCAAAATATTGTGTTATTGTACTTTAATACAGATTATGGACACTTATCACCCCTTTCCAGTCCCCTAAACCCGTATCTAAATACCAAACTCAGCAGGTGTCAGTCAGAGCCCTGGCATGGCAACATCATGGTAACACCATGTAAGGATGCCAGCCAGGGACCTCCACCCTTCCCCAGAAAAAAAATCCCCCTTGCCAACAAGGTGCATCTTGCACAGCCATGGTCCTTATTTCAGTCTAACTGGATTAAGCTAATCGTGTTATAGTGGCAAGGCGTAGCTGGAATGAAGAATTTGGCTGTCCTGCTGTTGCCATGTGGCTCTGAAAAACAAACCCTGAATTGGCACATACTGGAGAGCTTGATCCACACTAGAGATAACGTCAGTAGGTTTTGAGCTTTGAAAATTGTTCAGAAATTAGAAAGAAGTTCCAATATTGCCAGTGTGTTAAAAGTAAAATAGGAGTGCAGTGTGCTAAAACAGTCTCTTTCTCTGAAATTCTTTTTAGGGCCTCTGAAGTGGTTTACGTTAGATACCATTTTCTTGTTAAATGTTTTTTTTTTTATTATTATATTTGGCTTTTCTTTTGGGCCCAGTCCAAGCTCTACAGGGTTCCTCTTAGTGTCTTTAAAGGACTACTAAGACATGATTTCTTCTAATTGTTGAGTTCATTGGCTTATAAATTATATATTTAAAAATAGATATGGTGCACACGTTCTTATGAAAATAACAAACCAATATCTCATTTATTATATGTTACGGAGGGTATAATGTTTTCGACCTGTCCATTCGTCTGTTTGACATTTTCTGTCATTGCCACAAGAGCTTCTACATTTCTGATTGGATTGACTTCAAATTTATACAGAAGCTTTAACTCATCAATACCTTGGATGAGTTTGATTTTGATTTACATCTCATGAGGGGTTAACCAACAACTAAAAGTACTTGAATATGAACATTCTTCTATTGAAAAAGACAGAAATAAATCTGGCTAAATGGCAAATTTATATTCACATTAGATGAGGGCCTGCATTACATTGTTCAGCAAGAACTCTGATCTCGGGATGCGTGGGGTATGTGAGTTGCTCAAGAAGGTTAGTACTATTTCGTGAATGGTGTGTGTGGGGGTATTTTCAGCCTCAGACTGGACCTGGAAGTTTAGTCTGGTAGCTTTGGTTTGGCTAAATCAGTTTTCGTAGTATAGGAGTGGGATAGGTCCTTGGACTGAATCCTGGACAAGCCCCCAATTATGTTATGCCTTGGCTTATGACTTAGAAAATAAATCTGAGTCCAGGACTTCATGGGTTCAAGCCCTAGCTGGGTCATACCAAAGACCATATAAAAATGGTTCTTCTTGCCTTCTAGCTTGGTGTGCAGCATAATAGAATGGGGGATGTAAAGATAATTATGGCAGCGACCCTTCCAATTGTAGATGGGAGAAATGTAACTTTCTTCCACTGTACATGATTGGCTGTATGGATTGAATGACAATAAAGTTAGCTTTCTTCTTTCTTTGTGGACTGTGGGAGGAAACCAGAACACAAGGGGTAAATAACAGAAGCACCATGAGAATATTCCACACTGGAGGGTGGTACTGGGGTTTTATTCCAGACCAACTTACTGCGAGACAGCAGCACTAAGTGGTGGTGGGGAAGATATTCACTTTTTAGATGCGTCCTGATGTGGGCATGGAAGGTGCACAAATGTCCAATGTCCAGCCTCAACTCATGTCTGACTATACCAGAGCTGGTTAAATATAACAGTCCAGCTGACTTGCCATATCTTTCTTCCTGATGTTTTAATAATAAATGACAATAGAAACAAATGTATGTCATTACAAATTCTTTGATTTGAAAGCACCAAGTAGTCACACTGAGAAAAAGAGAACTCCTGAATAGAAAAAAAAGATGCATCAGTAATCATTTGATCATTGTGTTGCAGCCCTAGGGTCTCTTACCGCTTCCAAAAACTGCTGATTCAGCATATTTCCAATAATGTGGCCAAATATGCATGATTTTTTTTTTGTTCACATTGTATGTAGTGTGTGTAGTGGATTTCTTCTAATATTACATACAGATGTGATCAGTTGTTTGTTATTCACTATAAGCCTTGTGATGAACTGATGTTCTGTACTGATTGTGCCCTCCCTCTCACTCTATAACAGCCAGGGGCGGTCCAGGCCACCCATGACCTCTGAGTTGGAAAGATTTTAAAAGATTTTTAAATAAAAGGAAGAGTTGGGGGAACACTGAGGAGAGGGCTTGAATTGGGCTGCAAACTTTAACTAATGCAGATTTAATGATGAAACAAAGACGACTCAGTCACGTTACTGAGTCAATATTGTGCATCTGATGGAAAAAATATCAGTCATTGACTATATCAGTGTAATCATTCACAGCTCGAAGTTTAAGAATACATCGGGAAAATACTTTTAAAAATCAGTGCTCATGAAACCACTGTTCATAAACTTTTTTCTTTCGGTTCGACAGACCAACTTTGACCGAGTAGCCCAGCTAACGCTAACAGTCTGATCTACCAGCTATCATAGTGAAGATATGACAATATAAACCAGAATCATGCGAGATATGTTATCGACTGTGTATTGGTGAACAAGATGGGAACATTGATATCTAGCGGGGTGACTGGAAATGAAAGAAAATAACAATAAAAATTGTGCTCACTAAGCTAACTCCATAGTAGCACTGTCGGTGCTGAATTAACACCTCAGATACTCTGGTTGGGCACTGGATCAGTATCACGGTACTGTGGGTGTTTAGTCAGAGAAGGACCTCATTAATGTTCCTTATCGTGTCTGATAATTCTGTGGTTTTCCCATATGAGAATTCTTGTGTAAAATCCTGGAATATGCCAACCACAAGGCCCCTTAACCCTGTCCAGCACATGCACATGTACACACACACACTCTTAATGGTAGCTTCATGGCAGAACGCCAGGCTAACGGGCACTTCCTGTCTTGAAAACACAATTTTCTGTCTTTTTTATCTCTGTATTGAGCACATACTGTACATACGTATGTAGAGGTTTTTTTTTTTTTTTGTTACTTATTTGTACCCTTAGGTAGATTTGGTTTGCAGTCTGGTGACAAGCCACTGGCTGCCGGTCGCTTCGTGCGCGAGCGCCCTAAGAGAGTTGTTGCATTTTGATACAATCAAAGACTTAGCCTGAATGAATCTATAGTTTATGTTGTACATATGAATTTAGACATTTACAGAACACATAAGGGAGGTCTGATGTTCTTTTTCTGTTTTCTCACATTTAATTGGCTGTTATTGCACATGCAATATATGTGGAAGCATTCAGAAATCCAATAGTTAAGTTATATTTTTCTTTGCCAACTTGCACTTTAAATGCACTTTTATTAAGTCCACACTGACTGAGTGTCTTTTGCTCTTCCCGACTACAGCCAGAGGAGTTGGAGGCTCTTCATTCCCACACGTTCCGGGTAAAGACTTTCAAGAAGGCCAAGCACTGCAGCGTCTGCAAACAAACCATCATCCAGGACGGACTCATTTGCCGAGGTCAGTCGTCTGTCCCGAAACACCAGAAGCCCCTGCACTCTTGGTGGTCCCAGCTAACTTAGCCACAGCCAGACAATTTTTTATGCTGTTCCGACTGTATTCCACTGATATTGTGCTGGATTCTGGAACTTATTTGGGGCTCTTCTTGGCACGATCATGAAGAAGTCAGGGCATCCTTGTTAAGTCAATAATTTGATATGCTGTGATATTTTAGAAAGCGACTCTTGTGCTGGCTTTGTGAGTTGATCCAGTTTTTTTTTGGCGGTGACCTTTTAGCTGCTGCACAAGCATTTGTTCATTGCTATGTAGTTAAAAGGCTGTATGATTTTATCACTTCCTTACTTTTCTGTTCAGAGGCTATTTTCAGGGTCTGTTGAAGGATTCATACGGTCATGCCTGCAACTCAGCCTTTGGTCCACTTACTTCGACAATGTCTTCACTATCGACAACCTTTGTGGAAAAAATAAAACCACTTAAAGTGCATTTACAGTACAAGCTACATTCTCTCATGTAATTTTACAGCATTTATCAACTTTGGGATTCAGCATTTAGATCAAATGATTGGTTTTCCGATTGACCAAAGCTTTTTTTTTAAAAAAAAGTCCTTATTTAATTTTCAGTTATAAACCAGTGAATAATTGTTCCGAAGGGAATGCACTGTTAGCTCTTCATTGAACAACATTGGAATAGTGCATCTTAAAAATTTAGAATATTGTAAAAGTTTAAAAAATACTTAAATAAAAATTAGAGGATTTCTATATTAATCACTCAAAGTCAGCTATGTCGAGATTTTTTTGTTGTAAATTTTAATTATTTTGACTTGGCTCTTTCAGTTAATTAAACCCCATGGACCCTCATCGGTTCAAAAAAGTGTACATTTAGACACTGTTCTTTGCTGGTATCTGGTGGATTAACAATGGTACTGCAAATTAAAACATCAATTTGACATGGTTCTACATCTTGTGAGCTTTCCAAACATGTATGACATGTGCAGTTTCCCTTGTTTTACATTGTTTGTATTTTAATTTATACTTAAAATATTTTAATAAAAGTATTCGCAGCACTTCACTTTTTCCACATTTTGTTATGTTACAGCCTTATTCCAAAATGGATTAAATTCATTTTTTTCCTCAAAATTCTACACACGACTTCCGGTCTGGACGCCATGGTGATAGCAACTTAACGCTGAACCTCCCAGATTCAATCCAAGGAAAACATCTTCAAAATCAGACTTAACGGATTTTTGGAAGAATAAAAATCAAAAGACAAAAACGCCATGCCTAACCAAAAACAGAAGAAACTGACATTCCCCAGGTCAGGACGCGCGGCGGCCGCAGAATCTGATCCCGAGGACCTCCATTCAGGAGACGAGGAGCTGGTCCTAGCAAACAAAAAGATTAGCTTGAAATCGCTATTTGATGAATTACGACGATTTCGGGCTGAATTTCATGAATTCAGAGAGGAACTAAAAAGCACGAACAGCAGAATGGACCAGGCCGAAAACCGAATCTTGGAAGCTGAAGAAAGAGTAAAAGTGCTTGAAGATTCTATGCTGCATTTACACAGAAAACAGTCAAGGCTGGAGGCTAAGCTAACCGACCAAGAAGGAAGACAGAGACGGGACAACATCAGAATTCACGGTCTGAAAGAAGGAGCTGAAGATGGTTTCAACACAGTGGCGGAATGCGTGGAATCCTTATTGAGAGAGAAGTTGGATATTCCACAAACCACCGATTTGAAGATAGAAAAGGCCCATCGTACATTAGCCGCTAAGCCAGCGGCGGAAGCGCCCCCGCGTTCTGTGGTGGTAAGATTCTCCAATTTCAAAATAAAACAAGAGGTTGTAAGACGGGCTTGGCAGAAAAAAGGATTTATGCATCAAGAGAGAAAAGTCTTCGTGGAGCACGATTACGCCCCTGAGGTTCTTAAAAAGCGACGGGAATATAACGACGCCAAAAAGGTTCTACGGGAACAGAATCTACGCTTTCAGACGCCATTTCCTGCGAAGTTAAGGGTCTTTTACGGTGAAGAGTCATGTCTCTATAATTCAGCGGAAGAAGCAACAATTGACATGGTGAGAAGAGGACTCCCGGTAACGGTGTTTAAACCCGCAGCGAATCTGAGCGAGAAGATCAGAGCTCAAACGTGGTCAACTCAGAGACCTTCAAAATCCACGGGCCAGCAGCGGGAAACCCAGCCCCAGAGCTACAAAGATAAGCTTTCCAGTTCCAGGAAGGAATAGCGACCTTTTTGTTTTTTTTTTCTTTTCAGTCATTCTGCACTTCCATCCCCCCTCCTACAAGGTAACAAACATTGAAGGAGGTGCAGAATCAGCATGTGGTAAAACCTTTCATGGAGCAGTTATAGCATTAGAAACAAATGTCTTCTTAATTTAAAGGGATGAAAAAAAAAAATCTTGTTAAAATAGAAATGTAACAATGACCCACATGTTCTCCCCACACTAACAAATACTGTATTAGAGTGAATGTTTGCTGTGATGGGGGTGGGAGGGTGCACACAATCTCATAGGGTATAGGCATAAAAAAAAAAAAATCATTACAAATTCGGATTGGGATCTGAAATTCATGTTAAAAACATGGGACAACTTACAGGGGTAAGAGAGGGCCCTCAACACGTAACAGAGTTTGAGGAATTTCCCTCAGAGCCTACACTCCATCAGGGCTCTTACAGGGTCTTTAAAGAGACCCCAGCTCAGGAAGTTTTTTTGACAGTTTTTTGTTTTTGTTTTAAAGTTTCGCACACTATGTTCTTAATGTTTTTTATGTTCTTTATGTTCTTTCAGTTTCTGAGTAGCAAAAAAGAGGGCCACCACACTGTTATACTAAATAAGAAAATACAATGGAGAAACAGGGTGTAACCAAAATAGCCTCATATATTGTAAAAGGGATCCTGAATCCAGTTAAAAGATCCAAGATTCTACGCAAAATGAAAAAAGACAAAGCAGAAATAATATTTTTACAAGAAACCCACCTAACAGACGTGGAACACACTAAACTCAATAGACAAGGGTTTAAAATGATCTCTTCATCTTCATATAAATCAGGGAGGAGGAGGAGAGTAGCGACATTGATCTCAACCAAAATTACATTTGAAAAAAATCAGAACACAAAGATAAAGAAGGGAGGTACAGTTTGGTAATTGGACGGCTAGAGGGAGAAGATATCACCCTGCTGAATGTATATGCACCACCAGGGGCTAAATGGAAATTTTATAAAAATGTATTTGACCTAATGATAACTAAAGCCCAAGGTTTAGTGATATGTGGTGGAGACTTCAATCTAAGACTGAATCCATACTGGGATGCAACAGGTAATTCTTCACATCAAAATAGCACTCAAAATAGGAAAACTCGGATGCTACTAAAAGAAATGGGAATCTGTGACGTATGGAGGGAATTCAACCCCAATGTAAAAGATTATACTTTTTATTCAACACCACATTCATCTTACTCAAGGATTGATTACTTTTTTATGTTTAATAGAGACATTGGAAGAGTAAAAACATGTAAAATAGGACTGATGGATCTCTCTGACCACAGTCCGATCTATATGGACTTAAACATCCAAAAATACACAAATAATACATTTTCCTGGAGGTTGAATTCAAATGTCCTGAAAGGACCACTGAAAGATGAATTGGAATCAGATATTTTCAGATATTTGGAAGAAAACGATAATGGAAAAGTATCCCCTTTAATACTGTGGGATGCGTGCAAAGCTGTAATAAGGGGAAAAATTATTGCAAAACTGGCAACCCAAAAGAAACTGAGACAAGAAAAACTAATCACACTAGAGTCAGAACTCAAGAACCTAGAAAAAGAACACAAAGACAACACTCATTCTAATGGCTCGCTCAAGATTAAAGAAATTAAAAATCAAATAAATGAGATCTACACAATAGAAATCCAGAAGAAACTTACATTTCTGAAACAAAAACACTATGAAGCAGGCAGTAAATCGGCAAAACTACTAGCCTATAAATTGAGGAAACAACAAACAGAAAGAGCAATCTACAAAATCAGAGACCCAGTATCAAAGGAAATAAAATTCAGAATTCAGGATATTCTTAAAAGCTTCGAGAATTACTACAAGAACTTATACTCCCACAAAAAACATAAAAACGCATCTGAGACATTCCTAAACACATTAAACCTTCCCCAACTTACGGAATCACAAAATAAAACACTACTGTCAGAAATACAACCTAAAGAATTGGAAAAAGCAATTATGAAACTTAAAGCTAACAAATCCCCAGGAGCAGATGGCTATACAGCAGAATGGTACAAAACCTTTAAACAGCAACTATCTCCTCTCCTCCTGAAAACATTTAACTATGTCCTCCACACAGGGGAAATCCCCCCCTCCTGGAGAGAAGGGGTCATTGCAGTTATACCTAAACCTGAAAAGGATAAACTAGAATGCTCCAACTACAGACCAATCAGTGTATTAAATCAGGACTATAAGCTTTTTACCATTATCCTTGCCAAAAGGTTAGAAAACATACTGACAGACTTAATTCACTTAGACCAAACAGGTTTTATAAGACAAAGACAGACACAAGACAACATTCGACGCACTTTACACATAATTCATCATATAAAAAAATATAACTTAAATGCAGTCATATTGGGATTAGATGCTGAAAAAGCATTCGATTCGGTTGACTGGTCTTTCCTATATAGAATCTTATCCAGTTTCAATTTTCATAACAACTTCATTAAAACTATACAGGCATTATATAAAAAACCAACAGCTAAAATAAGGATTAACGGTAATTTATCATCATCTTTTGAGCTGGAAAGAGGATGTCGTCAAGGCTGCCCCCTGTCTCCACTGCTCTTTGCAATCTTCATAGAACCTCTGAGCCAATGGATAAGACAAAATCAAAAAATTCAGGGTATTACACTTGGTCAGAAGGAACATAAAATAGCACTCTTTGCTGATGACATTTTAATATACCTAGGGCAGCCAGACACTTCTTTACCAGAACTAATCTCAGTTTTTTCAGACTATGGAGATTTATCGGGGTACAAATTAAACATGCATAAAACCCAAGTTTTAACATTCAACTATGAGCCAAATCATTATTCACTAAGTGAACTCAAAACTAACTGGGAGTTGGAATCTATGAAATATCTGGGGGTCAATATCCCGAAACAACTCGACAAAATTATAACACTAAACTATGATCCACTGGTGACAAAAATAAAATCTGACCTAGCAAGATGGAATATGATACCATTCTTAGGTACTGCACAAAGAATTGAAGCAGTCAAAATGAATATACTTCCACGTCTTCTATACCTTTTCCAATACCGGTAGAACGTCCCAAAAAAACATGGCAGGAGCTGGACAGAAGGATCTCAAGATTCATATGGCAGGGCAAGAGACCTAGAATCAGATATAGAACCCTACAGCTAAACAAAGACAAAGGTGGGCTCACGCTGCCAAATATCAGGGACTATTTTATAGCTGCACAAATTAAAACTTTAGTAGAGATATGTAACCCAGTCTACACTGCACAATGGAAGGAGATGGAATGCCAAATAACAAGTGACATCCCCCTACAGGCGATAATAGGGAACAATGCCTTACCTAAACTCTTGAATAACACTAACCCGTGGATAGAGACCCCGCTAAAAATTTGGTTTAAGATAGTCAGAGAGAATCAAGCTAAAGAGCCCTATCGACTTCTGCAATGGATTGCCTATGATCAAGACTTTACCCCCAATAAAACAGACACTAGATTTAAAGAGTGGAAAGAGAAAGGGCTGATAAAATATTACGATTTTTTTAAGGGGCAAACTTTAAGAAGTTTTGAAGATTTGAAAAAACAAGGTCTAATAAATCAAGATCTTTACAGGTTCTTTCAGCTTAGACACCACATAAACAATATACTTAAAAAGGAGGATTTGGAAAGGGCCCAGTCAGGTGTTCTGAAGGTCTTCTTAATGGCATATAAAGGGATCCCAGGGATCAGATACATTTCTAAAATATACCAAGGTCTTCAAGACTTAAAAGGAGACAACACATCATATATAAAAGAGAGATGGGAAAAAGAGGGGAATTTCACTTTACAATTGGAAATATGGGAAAAGCTAAATAAACAGCAATGGAAAAGTACCTCATCCCTGCAGTGGAGAGAATTTGGATGGAAAAACTTGGTAAGATTTTTCAGAACACCTGCACAAAACAAATTTACCCATAAGGGGTTGAACTGTTGGCGCTTGTGTGGTGAAAAGACTGCAAATCATTTTCATGTGTTTTGGTCATGCCCAGTTATCCACCAATATTGGACAAATGTACAGACAATATTGGGGAAAATATTCAAAATAACAGTTCCCTTTTCTTTTGTAACTTTGTATTTGGGTTTACTACCGGACTCACTGGAAAGACGAGGAGATAAATACTTATTCAGTGTTTTAATATTGGCAAGTAAAAAAGCCCTAACTAAAAAATGGATGCTGAAGGACTGTCCTACACCTGAAGATTGGATTAACGTGATTCAAGACATTTACTCGATGGAAAAGTTGACATTCGCACTGAGACAGGACATGGATGGGTTCATGAACTTTTGGCAACCCTGGATCGCATGTGTCTTCCATTAGATCTAATCTTTGACAAATAGCATTTCAATAATGGTCCCGCTCTTTGTTCCAATGCTACTCAGATGCTCTTTTACTGTTAATTACTTAATTTTCTGTTTGTTTTTTGCTGTTCTGTTTGTTTGTTTATTCGTTTTTTTTTATTTAATTCTCTTTAACTTCTCTTTTTCTTTCACTTTAAAAAAAAGGGGGGTGTTGTAATAACTATCCTACCAATGTTGTCAAATAGCAAAAAATAAGGGAACGTGTGATGAAAATGTAAACAATGCAATGCTGTAATGACCTGTATACCCTTTACAAAAACTTAAATAAAAAAAAAAAAATTCTACACACAACACCCCGTAATGACAACATGAAAAAAAGTTTAGAGATTTTTGCAAATTTATTAAAAAACAAACTAAGAAATCACATGTACATAAGTATCCACAGCCTTTGCTCAATACTTTGTTGATGCACCTTTGGCAGCAATTACAACCTCAAGTCTTCTTGAATATGATGCTACAATCTTGGCACATTTATCTTTGGACGGTTTCACCCATTCCTCTTTGCAGCACCTCTCAAGCTCCATCAGGTTGGATGGGAAACGTCGGTGCACAGCCATTTTCAGATCTCTCCAGAGATGTTCAATTGGATTCAAGTCTGGCTGGTCCTCTCAAGGACATTCACAAAGCTGTCCTGAAGCCACTCCTTTCAGATGACCCTTCAGACATGACGACTGTTGCTGGTGAGAGCCCAGATGAGGTGACGGATGCTGGTGGACTTCCATGCATAGGGACTACCACTGAAGGACTCAGGACTCGCCTCACCGATGGCATCGGGTCCCACAATGCCAAAATCAGGGGACTCCTCATCGGCTCAGATTTCGGCGCATGGGATTCATTCCCCTCCCTTCCAGGATATGGCTGCACGGTGATCACCGGGGCCTTCGGAACCGCTGATCTCCTCTTTGCTCGACGCCTCCCTCCCGGGCAGGAGAGGCTGGCGAAGGTGAGGAGACGGCTGCAGCAGCAGGCAGGGAAGGCTCAGCAAAAATGGGTGACTGCTGCTGAGCCCAAACCCCCCACCGAGAACAAGGCAAGACAATTCATTTTTTGATGTAAAAGAGTGAAAAGACACTTGCCTGTGCTCCTTAGGCATGGTGGTGGCTGCTGCAGATGACCCAGAAGATTCTCTACTACTGGCTGCGGGGGCCAGGGTCACCGATGCAGACGCTGGCTGATTCAGCCCTGCGGGCACGTTGACAAGGAGAGCTGGATATCCCCCCTCTGTTTGGGTTGTGATTTCAGGGAGGAGCCATGGTTTATACTCCAACAGTATGTCTGCCTCCGCCGCCAAGACCCGCTGGCACTCCTCCAGCTCCTCCACCGATGGTTCTGGCCACAGCTCGGAAGAAGAAGGTGGGGCTGCTGCTGCTGGAGAGCGGCGAGAGGCTCGGGGCTTCCAGGACCACTTTGTGGTTGACACAGGCAGGGGTTCTGAGGCGATTCCCCCCCAGCCCATGGAGCATAGACGAGGGGTTGATTATGGTGAGGAGAAAGTCAATTAGGTCCGGATAGCTCCACAGGCTGGGGCATGCTTCCAGTATCTGTGCGGCTCCTTCCAAGCACTCCCGGGCCGCCTCAGGAATGTGGGAGACACGCGCCTCCAACAAGATGTTGTGTATGACATTCAGTGCCCAAGACTCCTCCTCACTGAACCCCCATCGACTATAGTTGGAATACGCTGCCATATCAGCGGAAAAAAAAAACAAAACAAAAGAACACAGTCTTTTTCTTTTCTTTTACAGAAAAAACACAGGAGGAAAAGAAAAAAGGCAAAACTCACAGCCACTGGTGCCCTCACTGGCGGCACTCTTCTGTCATAAATTGCCCTCTCTGGGCAGGATAAAAGGCTCCAAGTGCAGGCTGTGAGTTTGCGAATTTATTAGAAAAAACAGAAATACAACACTTGTAAAACAGAAGAACAACCCATAGGCCATTGACAGCTGTCAACCCCGAGAAAGGGGGCAATAAAAAGGAAACGGCAAGATACAAATAAGTGATGATGATAAATAAGGACAAGTAACTCCCAAACAAGTAACAAAACTACAGTGAACGTAAACAGGAAAATAGTCATACAACGAAACGATACAGAATGTGAAAACCAACTAAAGATAAAAGAACGAGAATTAGAACTCAAAAGTACAACTTTATACAAATAAGGGAAAAAGATAAGGGGACATGGTGGAATTACCCCGTGCTCAGATTGTGACAGCTTGTTTGAATCAGGAATACTTTACTGATGTAATTTTATGCCAAAGGCAGTGTCTGTCACACTGTAAAAAGGGAAATCTCAGTAAGATAAAATATCCTAAATCAAGGCTTTATGCTTGTTGTTCTCTCACAAGATAATTTTGACAAGAATTTCTTTTTGTTGTGCAGTTTTCTGTAAGATTTTACTTGCTTTACAAAAGTTTTTACTTGTTCTAAGCATTTTAATCTTCCTTTGTTGGCAGATATTTTTTTCTAATTTTAACTAGAATTATCTATTGCCAGAATTTCTTTTGTTTATTTTAAGTAAAATTATCTGCCAACAGAGAAAGAAAATTTGACTTATCAAACTGCGTAAAACAAGTTAACCCTTTAACTGATCTAGGTGCCATGTGGTGCCTGGGGCAATGCAAGGCAACTCAAAGCCCCCCCGCTAGTGGTCAAGAGTGGTAAAAAATTTGTCAATAAAATAGTTCATTTTTCCAAGGCTATAACTTGAAAGTTACAAGAGATAATGGCTTACTATCAATTAGAAAGATGTAGAATATGATCCAAAGTTTCAGATAGGAATAAATTTATGCATCTAATTTGCATAATAAATAAGCTATATAAATTACATAACTCAGTCAAAAGTGGACTTTGGACACATTTACATAAAGAATGGTCTGGGGTTTTTTTTTACGTCGTTTTGTCTACAGGGGTATGTTTTTATCTAATCTTCAAAGTATATGAACCAGAAAATCAATAAAATGTCAAAAAAACATATTTCTCTCTTACCTGTTACCGGGAGGGGGGCTCGCCTGCTCACGTGACTGGTCCATTTTCGTCCATCGTAGTCGATGTTTGTGTGTTTGCTCAGTCATTTACACCGTGTACCACATCTACAAACTCTTATGATTTGGTTTGTATTATGTGGCTATTTTTTCTCTTTGGTGCATTATTCATGGGGGAATCCATGCCGCCCGTGGGCGCTGCCATCTTGATACTGGGAGCTCAGTTTTTTGTTACATCGACCTCGATGTAACAAAAAACTATTTTTTTTTGTTACATCGAGGCTATTTTTCCCGTTTCATGCAGTTTCTGTCATCATCGCTGTCACGATGACCAAACACGGCGGCATCCACATTAGTGTGTGAGCTCAAGGCGGAAAAAGGAAGAATAATAATGAGGAGTTCTCCTTCTTTGCTATATTCCGTGTCAGCCATGATTCCTTTGGCGCGTGTCTGCCACCTTCTAAACTGTCAGATCAATGGAGATTAGTACAAATTCTTAGTATAGCCGGGGGACGTCAATAAGTTGACACGTGCAGTTGCTGTGCTGTGCCACTGGGGGCGTGCGACCCGTCCATTTAGTCTGGGCAGTTAAAGGGTTAAAACTATCGGAAAGCATGTAAAATTTTCTTACACATAAACTGCACAGCAAGAATAAATATCTTGTCAGACAAAAAACCAGCATAAACAGCCTTAATTTATTTCATTTTTCTTATATTTGATTTTTTTTTTGCAGTGTAGTTGTGTTTTTTAGCTCCCAATTGCATTATTTCTCAAAGAGAAACAAAAATGAGGCCGTAGTGGCTCAGGAGGTAGAGCAGGTCGCCCAATAACCGGAGGGTTGACGGTTCGAATCCCACTCCCCCCACCTTGCTGTTGTGTCCTTGGGCAAGACACTTTACCCATCTTGCCTCCAGTGTGTTCATGGTTCATGACACTGATGTATGAATGTAAATAAATGTCCGGTGGTGGTTGGAAAGGGTGTTGGCATGGATTGGCAGCCATGTTTCCGTCAGTCTACCCCAGGGCAGCTGTGGCTACAGAGATAGCTTACCACTATTATTGTCTGTGGAGTGAATGAATAATGGACTCATTGTAAAGTGTCTTTGGGTGTCATGAAAAGTGCTATATAAATGCAATCCATTATTAAAAACATCGGTATTACACATTTTTAAAGTGAGATTCTGTATTCTGTAAAATCTGACATTTCTAGGAATACAGTGTGTTTTTTTTCCTTGTAGTATTAAACATGACATTGAGTATCAGTATTTTTAAGGTATTATCAAGGTAAAAAATCCCAGTATTATGACAATACTAATGTCCACAACATAGTGGCATCGAGCAATAGTTAAAACCCTTTGTCCCTTCTTTGGCTGTGAGAAAGTTGGCAACCCTACGTCAGACAGAGCCTAAGCTACAGTAACTACCTTTAAATTAGCTGAATGCGAGAAGGTAAAAGCCCAAATAAAGCATCAGGTACAGGGATGTGTGGTTTGAGTGGTTGATAGGATAGGACCAGTCACTGGGGTGTAATAGATACAGAAACCAGCATGAATCAATGACTGACTAGCTAATCTCCACTAGTGAAGGAACTGTCCTCGCTAGTATATGATCAACTATAGTAAAATAAGCTGAAGTAATATTTACTGTATATGAACAATATGAACACGTGTTAGATGATCCGACTTGGATCATGAATGTAGGATAGCATGGGAGTGTTATGTCAGTGGGAACCACAAACACTAGCTAAGCTTGGCTAACTCAGCTACCATGTCTGTCAGTGTGATTACAAGGCTGTCCCGGCCAAAATATAATAAGGTAAGTCAAAATAATTAAGATAGTGTATGACTGAGTGTGAATGAATGGACCAGCTGGGAAAGCAGATGTCTAATTGGGTGAGTACTTATAAAAACCAAGGTCACCCTTTTAAGTTAACTAGTCTAGCCATGCTGCTGGTGTGTGGTTTTGAAAGCTTATGCGGACACGGCTCCAGTGTTGCCGACTCCTCAGTAAGGAAAGTAACTGTTGGCTGTCCTAAAAGTTGCTAGAAGTTGCTAGATGACATCATTGCCCAATTTGCATAATTTGTCATTTGCATATAATTGTAATGGATGCTGCAGGAGAGAAAAATAATGTTGTAGGAGAGACAAAAAGTGAGTAAAAAAAACACCCTAAATATGTTTAGAACTACAAATTAACTTTCTTCTCTTGATTCTTGGTTTGTTTGTTTTAATTTTGCCATTTAACTCCTCTCTCACTCCAGCTAACTGCTGCACGAAGCTACTGTGAGACTGACCACCTGTGAGTGCTTTGGGATGGGGAGAGGCTCATGGTAGCACCCGCTGCTTGTTGAGGACAGTAACTGCAGAGCAATAGTGCTTTCATGTCAGAGTCTCCAAAACACCAGAAAAGGCTCTGATAACACCAGAAAAAGTCACTAGATTTGTCGCTAGTCGCTTTTGACAAAAAAAAAAAAAGTTGCCAACAGGATTTAAAAAGTTGCCAGATTTAGTGAGAAAGTCATCAAGTTGGCAACACTTCACGGCTCACCCCCAACCATCATTAAAATGGGTGGAGATAAATATGAAGGGGGTGGTATCTAGTGTTGTAGTGTAGACCACACCGAAACCAGAGTGTACAGGGACCGGTACTTTAAGTGGTCGAGACCAGGTTAAGACCAAGATGAGACCAGAAACACTGTGTGTGTATATCTTTGTCTCAGCTTGGTCTTGGTAAACTCTGGTTTTCATGTGGTCATGACTACAGCAGTGGTATCATTCCACTGAGCTCTGTTTGGGGTGCCACAGTTGGAGGCAAGTGTGGACAAGTCACCCACTGAGATCTAATTAGGCCAAAGTGGACCCTACCAGAGTGACAGTTTTTGCATTGGTTGATAATTTGAGAACCAAATTCATGAAAAAAAAACAAAAAAACCCCCAGAAAAAATAAAATTGTTATATGCCCTTCATTAATATTTGTGCATGAACCTTAGAGTTGTGCCACTCTGTGATCTTGTCCTGCTTTTATTGTGGAGCAGTATTGGTGGCCTCACCCCTGTGATGTGCGCCACCACACCATCACAGATGTTGGGGTTTGGGCTTCAGCCTGGAGGAAGTCGTATCCACCCCAGTCTGTGTTTTGGGCTCTTGTTTATATCTCTGTCTCTTCCCCTTGCTCCACTGGATGTTTTCAACTTGCATCTGTGTTTACTGAAAACTGTTTTCACAAGTGTTCCTGAGCTCATGCAGTGATTTCCAGAGCAGAATTTTGCCTGTTTTAATGCATCATGACCTGATGGTTCAGTATTCATGGACATTGTTCAGTAGTGCCATTTTTCCAAGGAGCTTTTTTAAAAAATCAGCCAAGCACTTTTATCTGAATCTCCTCGTTTGTATTTTAAAACAAATCAACATCAGAGGCAAACTCCACAATATATTAACCTATTATGTTACTAACGCTGTCAGTCAGTTGTTACACATTCTAGCTCATGTTTTTTGTAGTGTTTCATAAGGTTTTTCTGCTCTTTTGATGCTTCATTCTCAACTTAATAAGTAAATAAATAAAGTTACTGATATATTATTAAAGTCTTACAAAGTCCTAAATTTGCTTATCCAATGTTAGTGCCCTAATTAGCCTAATCAGTCATTAGATCTGCCTTTCAAAGGGCCTAAAAAATTCCACAGTTATGATAAATACACAGCCCTAGTGATATTTTCTTGTGTCAAGGGGTAAAATCTCAACATTTAATTCTGAGAATTTATAGTAACCATTTTTATCATTTTGACATAACAGAAAGTGAAATGAGGAGAATAAACAGCAATTATTTATATAAATTTGCAGCTTTTTTCCCTTAAATTACACATTTTCTTCATAAATTTGTAGCTTTTTCCTCTCAAATTTGTGACCTTTTTTCTTCTAAATGTGTTGCCTCTTTTCCCATAAATTAACAGCTTTTTTCTAGTAACTTTATAACTTTTTTCTAATGGTGGACATTTTAATCATGATTAATCACAGTAATCATGATTAATCTCATGTTGTGCAATTAATGCAACATGTTCTCTCTCTCGCCTGATGGTAACAAGATTAATCTTTTAATTTTAATCACCCTTATTGTCATTCAACTGTACAACCAATCATGTACAGCAGAACGAGATTGTGCTTTACCTATCTACAGTGTCAATCACACACACCCCAAGTGCAGAATCAGAGGGCTGCTGCCATGCAAGGTGCCGCCACAGAGTTCCCTCCTCCATTCCATTTATTGCTGAGCACCAAGCTAGACGGCAGGAAGTTCCACTTTTATATGGTCTTTGGCATGACCCGGCCGGGATTTGAACCCCTGCCTCCCGGGTGTGGGGCGGATGCTCTACCAACTGAGCCACCACTCCGGTAACACGATTAATCACGATTAATCACGATTACTTGAGGAAAAAATGCCCAGCACTACTTGTTTTCGCTTAAATTTCTGACCTTTTTTTTCTTTTACATTTTTGGCTTTTTCTCATTAAATTTGAACTTTTTTCTCATAATTTTGTATCTTTTATCTCAAAACTTTTAACTCTTTGTCAAATTATATATCTCTTAAATTTGTGACTTTTTCCATTATATTTTTTTTTAGCTTTTTCTAATAAATGTACAACTTTTTTCCTCATAAATTTGTGTTTTTTCTTTTAAATTAACCTCTTGCACTCCGTTGTACCGCGGGCGGGCAAGTCTCTGCGTCCTAGGGCGCACGAGGGAGTGCGCTCTCGGACGCATGGTAGAGATACTGATGATGGTGATGTAGGTGGTGTGGCGTCCAAGCGCGCACTGAAAAAAAAGCTGCAGACACAGCCGCGAACAGATTAGTTCATCTGATTGACCTCTCATTCGACTAATAAGAGCTTTGAATTGGGTTTCTGAAACCTTAAAGAACCAATGAATGAAAACCTAGCCAGAAGGACCCGCCTCCCAACGCTTTGAATGCAGTGAGCCAATTGAAGCAGAGAAGTTCGCGAGCTGTTTTTTTTTAAGGCTGGGTGAAGACTGGCTGCTGGAGCGGATCAAAAAAGGACGCAGGAAGAGCCCCACAGACCCAGCAGCACGGAGACCATCCACAAATGCAACCTGTGTGACAGGGAGTGCCATTCGTGGATCGGCATGTTCGGCCACAGGCGGTGCTTATTTTGTATTGGTTCCAGCAGAGTAGACGTTATGATTTCTTCCATGGTCATAGACCGACGGAGGCTGACGACGAAGGCTGAGTGACACACACGCCTTCGCCAGTCTTTTTTTAATTACTACTGTTATTTGTTTTGAAAAATCGTTCGCCAAAAACCACAATCATGGAAGCACAAAACCGCAATAATGGAATTATGTTTTGATCGGGTCACGAGACCAGAACCAGAGCGGACCAGCGTCGCGTTCGTCTGACAATGAGGAAGAGAAGTTCGCCAGGACACTGCTGCTGTGAAGAGGTAAGGTGTTATAAGCTAAATTATTTTTTATCCCTGAAAATTGTAATCCAAAATGACTTTTGACCGATTGGTAAATTACAACTGTGCGGTGCACGAAGTCTGAAGTTTGTGCGCCGCGGTACAAGGGGTTGTTCGCCGCGTACAGGCTGTGAACGTCCACCCCCACCCCCGCTATTCTTCTGCAGCGAGGGGGGGGGAGGAAGCCGCGGTGACTACGCTGCTGTCCCACATCACCACATGAGGCTAATCCGTTGTGTAGCGATGGCCGAAGTCCATCCTCTGTAGCGAGCGGGGGGGGGGGGGGGAGAGACAACCCCCCCCCCCCCGCACACACAGACAGCCCTGAGTGTGACCTTTCATTAGAGCCCAAGATGAAGCTTCTATATTGAATCATTCAGAAGTTACAGACGTTTTTCCAAACTGTACCATTTGGCACAATTTGGCACAGTTCCAAAACGCCTGGGAACTACCTGAGAACAAAGCTGTGTAAAATATTCATTTTTTGTGGTATTGTTACAAAATTTGGACCTCAGTTGGATAACACTTGGTTCTACATTTCTGTTGCATTTTCCAGCCCGGATCTGAAGCTGTGTGTTATTTGCAAGCATTTGTATCCAAAAAAAACACCCAGGCCAAATTTATTTTCTTCAAGTTCACTATGTTTAGATGACTGTAACTCAGTGGCCGGAGCACTTAGAGAGATCATGTTTTTTTTGCCAAAAAATTCAAAGTGTTTTCTTTTAAATGAGACCAACCCCATGAAGATGCTGCAAAGGGTTGAAGAACAGCTTTGGATTTAATTTGGGCACATTTTTTTTGGCGTTTTTAGGAAAATTGACCGGAGTGCAAGGGGTTAATGACTTTTTCCTCTTAAGTTTATTCATTTTTCTTAGAAATTTGAGACTTTTCCTTATTAAATTAATACATTTTATTTTGGTTTTGGGAATAGGGGCTAGTTTTCAGGTATTTTACTTGAACAGCCTAATATTGAGCCTGAAAAATGGAAATTTAATGAGAGATGGATTAACAACGACAATATAGGCACAAACTTTTTGCTTTGTAAATGTGAGTTGGTAAATTTAAGCAAAAATGTTAAATTTAACTTCTTTACAGCTGCAGATATCATGAAAACTCAAAACTAGCAAATATTTTCAAAGTAACAACCAACAGCACTTACACTAAAATGTCTAAAATAAAGCTGGAGTTGGCATCAATGGACAAATACATAATTTTAAGAGAGACAAACCCCTGCACCTCTTCTGGGTCTGCTTTAGACTTTAGAAAATCCTCAATAAAATTTGGAGATTGAACAATTGCATCTTTATTTTGGACCAGATGATGCTGTGAAATCGTTTATGCAGAATCCTTAGAAAAGGCTTTAAAAATCATTTGGAAGTTATTGCTTTCAGTGTTTGGAAACAGGGTTGACTTATAATCTTGAGTCTTTAACTTCGCCTGAGCTCAACGGGGTGCTACAATAACAGGAGGGACCAAGGAGGAAATATCTGTTACACATCCATCAGCGGTCCAAATGAGAGGTCAGCTCAGGTTGATCTTTGTGTCGGGGTTTTAGTCTCTGAAGTGACGGAGGAGGGCAGAGAGAAGCTCTAGGAAGGCTAAAGGTCAACAGCTTCTCCATTTCCTTAATGGTGTTTACTGAAAAGACAATGTTGCTGACCGACATCTGAGTCATCTGCCAGATTTCATCAGTGTAACAGAAGACAGATGCCAGTCTGCTGGTTTAATTTGAACATTTGCATTTACATGTATTTAGAACAGAGTAGAATAGACTTTATTGTCATTGTGCAGTTGTACAGCACAAAGAAATTTTTGGGTGCTCCACCAGGCTACTGCGCAATAAAGTAAGTGAGAAGAATTTGAAATAAAACAGTTACAGAACACACAATTTTCCATACGACTGAGCTAAAGGTAAAAGTAAAAATAACAAATAGCCCATTTCTGTCCATTTTACTAATATCAGTGGGGCCCCCGTTTTTTTTTTAACCTAATGTATACTTTGGTGCAATAGAAATCTCTTGTAAAATATCAAACAATTGCAGGAAAGTAACTTAGATCCAGTAAAGGTGTTTTTCGGCACAGTTTTGGTGCACTAAATCTGTCTCTTTTGTGTTGCCTGCTAGTAACATACTGTAATGTTGTAGTGGAAATGCCTGTTTTCACTCAGATAACGTCAAATGAAGCCATGAGGAAATGACTGGATGTGTCATTTGGCACTTTAGCAGGGCATACTGTACTGATCTTTCAGCTTCTCAACCCCAGTACAGTATGGGTGGATGCTGCTTAGAAGAACATGAGGCTTGTCTGCAAATTTGAGTCATTTTAAGGGTATTTGCTGTTATGTTGAGGCAATAATTTGGCATTTATATTGTCACCTTATCACGGTGAAGGGAATTGCGTGCCCTAATGATCCCAGTAGCTGTGTTGTTGGGGGCAACTTGTCACTGATAGGGTCTCCCAAGGCAAACTGTTCCTGGGTGAAGGGCCAGGCTAAGAACGATCCAGTGGATCCCCATGAAAAAAGTTACAACAAGGACACAGAGTACCCAGAGGAACCATATCAGGCCACCCTCCAGTGCGCTCACCACCTGCTTGAGGGATCATAGAGATCATGGTACGATGTGAACTGGGCGGCAGTCTGGGCTTCTCTGCTTGGACTGCTGCCCTCGCCACCCAAACTCCTGGATTGTCATGATTGATAATGATTGACAGCTCACGTGCAGGGAATGACACCAGAGAAAACACATGATGACACGGAGAAGTAAATTAATTTGGATTTTATTAATTCAAAAGGAAAAGCTTTGCTAATGAAAGACGTCACTCGCCAGAGGACGACCCATCCTGGAAGGAGAGACGAGAGCAGGTTAGACAAGAAGGGAGACTGAAAAGGGAAAGTAGGACTGCACTCACGTGGGAGACACAGAGAACCCGGAAGCGAAACCCAGCACCAACGGCAAACCAGGAGTAGAAGCTGGAAGGCAGGAGTAGAGCTGGGTGAGGTGTCTGACCAGGTGGATATGGCTGCTGAAGTGGTGATGATGATGAGGCAGGTGAGCCCACAACAACCCTGGAGACGGACCACGAAGATGGTAGCAACCTGTGGAAGAGAGGACAGGAGGAATTAATAAATTTCCTCTGAGAGAAAGAATATAACTTACTTGCTTGTAGTAGATAGTAAACGAGCCAGCTATGAAGCATTGACATGAAGATCCTTTTAAGCGCTGGCGAGGCAGAGGCAGCAGGTGCGTCTCATCACACAGGTGAGGTGATTGTCTGTGGAGTCGGGGAAAGTTGAACAGGAAGGGAGGGGGAGAGTGCGCTCACCAGAATGTGACAGTCCCCTCCTTCTTTCCAGTAACCACCGGGAGACTATTTCGTTCTTTATTCTTCCTAAATCATGTCACCCGGTGGTTCTTGGGTACCCGTGGCTCCAGAAACATAATCCTATTATTAATTGGGCACGTAACTCCATCTCTTCCTGGAGCCCATATTGTTTGGCATCCTGTCTTAGCTTGGCCGAGTGTTCAGCATTGCTGCCCATCTCTTCCCCTCTGGCAGAGCCGCCAGACCTCAGCCTAGTACCCGAGGTCTATCATGGCCTCGGAGAGGTCTTCAGCAAGTCAAGAACGCTTTACTTCCCCATCACGCTTACAACTGTGCTATAGACCTTCTCCTGGATACACGGCTGCCATCCAGCCGGCTCTAGAGTATTTCTGGGCCGGAGAGGGAGGCGATGGAGAGCTATATTAAAGTTTCTTTGAATACCGGCCTCATTCAGCATTCATTGGGTCCTCTTGGGGCAGGATTCTTTTTTGTCGGGAAGAAGGACGGTTCCTTGCACCTGTGCATTGATTATCAGGAACTTCATGCCATAACTGTTAAGGATAAGTGTCCTCTGCCCCTGATAAACTCCATGTTTGAGCTCCTTCAGCTCATGCGAGTATTCACCAAATTGGATTTGCGTAACGCCTACCATCTGGTGCATATTCGTGAGGGGGACGAATGGAAGACGGCCTTTAAAACATACTTGGGGCAATTTGAATATCTGGTGATGCTGTTCGGACATCATCAATGCCCCCGCCGTCTTCCAGCGTATGATCAATGACGTCCGCCGCAATATGAATAATCAATTTGTTTTTGTCTACCTTGACGACATTTTGATTTTTTCCCGCAGACCAGAGGAATATGCAGTCCATGTCAGGGCTGCTCTACAATGGCTCCTGGAGAACCAGCTTTACGTTAAGGCCGAGAAGTGTGAGTTTTCCACCCGCTCCACTTCATTCCCCAGTTTTATCGTAGCTGAGGGGGAACTGAGGGCCGACCCGGCCAAGGTAAAGGCTGTGCTAGATTGGTCTACACCCCACTCCCGCAAGGAGCTCCAGCGCTTCTTGAGGTTCGCAAATTTTTTATCGCCGTTTCATCAGAAACAATAGTGGGGTAGCACAGCCTCTTACCCAGCTGACCTCGGTTAAAGTGATCTTTAGTTGGTCCGAGGCAGCTGACCAGGCTTTTTCCAAATTGAAGGGCCTGCTCTCCAACACCCCCCATCTTGGCCCAGGTCGACCCCCAGCTCCAGTTTATTCTAGAGGTGGATGCTTCTGACTTGGGGGTGGGCGCTGTCCTATCACAGTGCTCAGCTTCAGATCAGAAGCTTCAGATCAGAAGCTCCATCCATGCGCGTATTTCCCTCAGCGGCTCACGTCTGTCGAGAGGAATTACAATGTAGGGGACCGAGAGCCCTTGGCTATTAAGTTGGCCCTTGAGGAGTGGAGACACTGGCTGGAGGGAGCCGCCCATCCTGTTATTGTGCGGACCGACCACAAAAATTTAGAATATCTTTGGTCGGCCCGCAGGCTAAATGCCAGGCAAGCCCGCTGGGCCTTATTTTTTGCTAGATTTAATCTTACCATCACGTACAGGCCTGGCTCCCATAATGTTAAAACGGACGCTCTCTCCCTCCAGTTCTGCCGCGACCCTCCGACCCTTCATTCCCTTCCCCAACCCATTGTCCCACCCTCTTGCTTCCTTGGAGCTCTCACATGGGACATTGAGCAGAGGGTCCGGCAGGCTCTATCCACGGAACCCAAGCCGGAAAGGGGCCCTGACGGTCATCTGTTTGTCCCGGCCACTCTCTGCAGCGATGCCATCAGATGGGGCCACACCAGCTATTTCGCCTGCCATCCTGGTATCACTCACACCATCAACCTCATCCGTCAGGTCTTCTGGTGGCCCACCCTGCGGACCGACATCCGGGATAACACCAAAGCCTGTCAAGTCTGCAACCACAATAAATCTGACTCCTCACCCCCTTCTGGTCTCCTCCACCCGCTTCCCATCCTCAGCCAACCCTGGTCTCACATTGCCCTGGATTTTATTGCTGGACTCCCCCCCCTCTCAAGGCAACAATCATCATCCTCACCTGTGTGGATCACTTCTCTAAGGCAATCCACCTGGTGCCCCTCCCCAAATTACCCTCTGCTTCGGAAACAGCAAACCTCCTCACTACCCACGTCATCCGCCTGCAAGGCATTCCTGTGGACATTGTGTCTGACCGGGGCCCTCAATTCACCTCCCAAGTCTGGAAAGCCTTTTGCCGCTTCCCTAGGCACCACCATCAGCCTTACCTCTGGATACCATTCGCAGAGCAACGGGCAGGCTGAACGTGCCAACCAATCCCTGGAGGCCGCCCTTAGGTGCGTAGCAGCCTGCAACCCCAGTACTTGGAGCACTCATCTGACCTGGGTGGAATATTCCCATAACTCTGCTATCTCAACGGCCACTGGATTGACCCCATTTGAGGGGTCCATGGTATACACTCCTCCCCTGTTACCGATGGTGGAGAGGGACGTGGCTGTACCATCGGTGGGGGCCCACGCACATTGCTGTTGCCAGCTCTGGAAGGCCACTTGTGCTGCCCTCGTCCGTTTGGCTGAACGCAACCGCCAGTACACGGACTGCAGGCGTACTCCTGCTCCCAAGTGTTCCATCGGGCAGCAAGTGTGGTTGTCAGTGGACCAGGTGCCTTTGAAGACGGAGTCCAGGAAACTCTCTCCTCGTTTCCTGGGCCCATTCACCATCTCCATGGTCATTAACGACGTCTCAGTCACGTCAGCGATGCAAATTCACCCCACCTTCCACGTTTCTAAGATCAAGCTCCTCTCCGCCAGCCCTCTCTGCCCTCCCCCGAAGCTGCCTTCTCCCCCTCGGGTCCTCGACAGTCAAACCACCTACACGGTCCAGAGAATTCTGGATGTCCGCCGTTGGGGCCAGGGGCTTCAATATCTTGTTCACTGGAAGGGCTATGGACCAGAAGAAAGATTGTGGAATGGAGGTAGTTTGGCGCACGGTGGAAGAAACTGGGGCGACGGGTGGAGGGGTGGAAACCGGATGCGACAAATGAGCCAAATGTTCAGTGGCTGTGCCCAGCCGCTGCGTAATAATCTGCAGCTGCTGCATAATCATGGCCACCTACCTCTCCGCAGCATCTAAATGATCTAAAGCAGAGTATTCCGCTGATGTCGCTCCCGCTGAGCTTGCACTGTTGCTGGCTCGTTCTGTCATGATTGGTAATGATTGACAGTTCACGTGCAGGGAGTGACACCAGAGAAAACACACGATGACACAGAGAAGTAAATTAATTTGGATTTTAATAATTCAAAAGGGAAAGCTTCGTTAATGAAAGACGTCACTCGCCAGAGGAAGACCCATCCTGGAAGGAGAGACGAGAGCAGGTTAGACAAGAAGGGAGACTGAAAAGGGAAAATAGGACTGCACTCACGTGGGAGACACAGAGAACCCAGAAGCGAAACCCAGCACCAACGGCAAACCAGGAGTAGAAGCTGGAAGGCAGGAGTAGAGCTGGGTGAGGTGTCTGAGTGCACAACAACCCTGGAGACAGACCACGAAGATGGTAGCAACCTGTGGAAGAGAGGACAAGAGGAATTAATAAATTTCCTCTGAGAGAAAGAATATAACTTACTTGCTTGTAGTAGGTAGTATACCCAATGAGCCAGCTATGAAGCACTGACATGAAGATCCTTTTAAGCGCTGGCGAGGCAGCAGGTGCATCTCATCACGCAGGTGAGGTGATTGTCTGTGGAGTCGGGGAAAGTTGAACAGGAAGGGAGGGGGAGAGTGTGCTCACCAGAACATGACATGGATAAGCTATAGAAGATGGATGGATGGGTGGAATAAAAGCTTGCATTTGACATTTTGAAGTCTAGCAGGTCTTAAAAAGAGTTTCAGTTCAGTGCATTGACTACAGTCATGCCTAAACTCCTGTCAATCAGTGCAGCAAGAGTTTTACCTTTTGTCAGTTAGATTTCAGAATCTGCAAAATTGTAAATTGTAAAATATATTTCAATTTTTTTGAGACAGTAGCATCTTGAGTTATTGTGAAGTTTTCCACAGGAGATCACACTCAACTGATTTTACTAAAACCAATGAAAAGCCCATAGAGAAGCATTGCAATCTTCAGAAAAGCTCATGAATTTGAACTAAATTGAGAAGGAAAGGTACAGTTGAAACCCGATGTTCACATTAAATCAGACTAAACTTTTCCTGTTTTTACCACAAATATTTCTGTTTGCTAATTTTTTTTTTTTTATAATTGCTAAATAATTTTTAGAGAATTTTTTATTAGTTTCTTCAATGTCAGAAGTTTACATACACTAAGATTACTATGCCTTTAAACAATTTGGGAAAGCCCAGATGATGATGTCATGGCTTTGGAAGCTTCCGATAGGTTAATTGACATTAACCTATCGGTTAATGTCAATTGAGCAGTTAATCAGAGGCATACCTGTGGATGTATTTTAAGCCACACTTCAAACACACTGCTTCCTTGTGTGACATCATGGGAAAATCAAAAGAAATCAGCTAAGATATCAGGAAGAGAAATGTGGACCTCCACAAGTCTGGTTCATCCTTGGGTACAATTTCCAGATGCCTGAAGGTATCACGTTCATTTGTTCAAACAATTATGCACAAGTACAAACACCATGGGAATGTCCAGCCATCATACCGCTCAGGAAGGACATGGTTCTGTGTCCCAGAGATGAATGTGTTGTGGTGTGAAATGTGCATATCAACCCCAGAACAAAAGCAAAAGACCTTGTGAAGATGATGGCTGAAGCTGGTAAAAAGGTGTCATTATCCATAGTGAGTTCTATACCAACATGAACTGAAAGGGTACTCAGTGAGGAAGAAGCCATTACTCCAAAAGCAACATAAAAAAGCCAGATTCATCCATCCATCCATCCATCTTCTATCGCTTTTCTGGAGGTCCGGGTCGCGGAGGCAGCAGTTCAAGCAGAGAAGCCCAGACTTCCCTCTCCCCAGTCACCTGCTCCAGCTCTTCAGAGAGGATACCAAGGCATTCCCAGACCAGCTGGGAGACATAGTCTCTCCACCGAGTCCTGGGTCTGCCCCGGAGTCTCCTCCCAGTGGGACGTACCTGAAACACCTCAAGTGGGAGGCGTCCAGGAGGCATCCTAATCAGATGCCCATACCACCTCAACTGACTCCTTTCAGTGTGGAGGAGCAGTGGTTCTGCTCTGAGCCTCTCCCAGATGACTGAGCTCCTCACCCTATCGCTGAGGGTGAGTCCAACAATCCTACGGAGAAAGCTCATTTCAGCCACTTGTATCCGCGATCTCGTTCTTTCGGTCATTACCCAAAGCTTGTGACCATAGGTGAGAGTAGGAACGTAGATTGACTGGTAAATCGACAGCTTTGCCTTAGAACTAAGCTCGCTCTTCACCACAACAGACCGGTACAACGTCCGGATCACTGCAGATGCTGCTCTGATCCGTCTGTCAACCTCTCGCTCCATTTTCCCCTCACTCGTGAATAAGACCCCAAGATACTTAAACTCCTCCACTTGGGGCAGGAGCCTGTCCCCAACCCAGAGAGGACAATCCACCTTTTTAAAAAAGCCAGATTACAGTTTGGAAATGCACACGGGGGACAAAGACCTTAATGTTTCGAGGTCCTATGGTTTGATGGAACTAAAATAGAACCGTTTGGCCATAATGACCATCATTACATTTGTAGGAAAAAGGGGAAAGCCTGCAAGCTTGAGAAACACCATCCCATATGTGAAGTACGGGGGTGGCAGCATCATGCTGTAGGGTGTTTTGCTGCAGGGACTGGTGCACTCAATAAAACAGATGGCATCACGAGGAAAGAACATTATGTGGAAATATTGAAGCAACATCTCAAGACATCAGCCAGGAAGTTAAAACTTGGGTGCAAATGGGTCTTCCAAATGGACAATGACCCTAACTATACAACCAAATTAGTTACAAAGTGGCTTAAGGACAGCAAAATCAGTGTTTTGGAGTGGCCATCACAAAACTAATCTCAATCCCATAGAAAATTTTTGGGCAGAGCTGAAAAGACGTTTGCAAGCAAAATGGCCTACAAGCCTGACTCATTTACACCAGTTCTGTCAGGAGGAATGGGCCAGAATTCCAGCAAACTATTGTGAGAAGCTTGTGGAAGGATACCCAAAACATTTGACCCAAGTCATACAGTTTCAAGGCAATGCTACCAAATACTAATAAGACAAGGTATATAAACTCCTGACTTTGAAGAAAGTAATAAAAAATTTTCCAAAACAATATTTAGCAAATATGAAAATTATTTAGCAAACACAAATAGTTTTGGTAATCCCACCTGACCTAAAACAGGAAAAGTTTGGTCTGATTTAATGTCAGACTGTGAGAAAAAAAAAGTTGTCTTTTTATACAGTGTATGTAAACTTCTGGTTTCAACTGTATTTACGGAAGCTTTTAATGCAGGGGTGTCAAACTCATTCCGTGGAGGGCCAAGACCTTGCATATTTTACTTCCACCTAGTGTCTTCAGCAGGCATTTTCGCTGATCAGCAATCAGTGGGAAGAAATTCAGTGAAATCACCTGTTGAAGACACTGGGTGTAAGTAAAACCTGCAGGGTTTTGGCCCTCCACGGACTGAGTTTGACACCCGTGTTTTAATGGAAGACGAGCAACTATCTTGTTAATATGGCATCAGGTTAATAAGCTAATGATGAGCTAATGAGATTAATACTATGTGGAATTAAGGCTGCCTTCAGACCAGGATAGTCCGGGGGCATTTCCGCCCTTTGTTCTGCTGGGTAGTCCGTCTGGATTCACACTGCAAGCAGACCACACCAGACTTTGTTTGCAAGTGAACTGAGACCTCCGTTTTCAGGGGGACCAGACTTTGCTTGTTTGGTGCGCACCAGAGTTTCAATGCACGTTCAGGCTGCATTCAGACCAGGATAGTCCGAAGGTCTCGGTTCGACTGGGCAGGGAATGCCGAGAATTTTCACACCTTTGTTTGGTTTGGTTTGCATTCATACTGCAGTGGACCAACCTGTCTTGGTAGTTTGGTAAAACATAAAATGTTTTACCATTTACTGCTGTAGCGTCATTTGTAGCAACTTGGTGCCCCCCGAGGCAGACGTGTTTGCTTGTTCCGTTCTCGAATGCCGACTTTTTCCTCCTTTTTTCATGTTTGTTGCTCTTTCTACAGTGCATAAAGGTCATGCACTGCTAACATACGACCGACGAACACTACTGGACATCGCCAAAACAAGCAGTCATTCAGAATTTACTGGCTTCATACCATCCGATCTACAATGCATTGTGAGACCACGCAGCGAGCAGCGCCACCCCCAGGAAGGCCTCAAAGCACCGAGCCCGCGTGAGCATGCTGACCCCAAGAGAGTGCGTCGGAAGCGACGCAAGCGAGGTAAGAGAGGGGGGCTACATGCTAGGCTAAAAGCTTGCACTAGTCACCCACCGCTACCTAGCCTCCTGCTAGCTAAAGTACTGTCTCTGGAAAACAAGCTAGATGAACTAAGAGTAAGAATTGAAGACCAGCGGCAGATAAGAGAGTGCTACGCCCTAATTTTCTGTGAGACCTGGCTCTCAGACAGAATCCCTGAGTGCGCCATTCAACTACAGACTCACTCAGCACATCGGGCCGACCGGACTGAAGCCTTGGTAAGACGAGGTGGGGGTATGTGTGTGTTTATAAACAACTCGTGGTGCGGAGATGTACAGACTGTTTAAAAGCACTGTTCACCTGATGTGGAGTTTTTACTGCTGAAATGCCGTCTCTATTGTCTACTGAGGAATTCATGGCTGTGTTTTTGGCTGCTGTTTACATTCCCCCACCAAGCAACTACACAGCAGCGATACGCAAACTTAATGACGTCATCAGCGCAGTAGAGACAACCCATCCCGATGCTGTTTTTATTGTTGCTGGTGACTTCAACCAGTGCAATTTATGGACCATACTTCCCAAATATTACCAGCATGTGGACATTGCCACCCACGATAAGAACACACTGGATCATGTTTACACAAACATACGCGGTGCATACAGAGTGGCACTCCGCCTCACTTCGGACAGTCAGATCACATCTCCCTGTTTATGTACCCAGCCCACAGACAATAGTCAGGTATGTCAAATGCTGCATGCGCGCTCTCTTGCATTTAAATCAGGCAATGACGTTGAGTACAAAGCTGCAAAGTATGGACTGCGGAGGGCTATAACAACAGTCAAGAGGCAGTACAGGGAAAAGCTGGACAGCCTCTACTCCACTCCTGGCCCGGGCGCATGTGGCAAGGCCTGCAGCACATCACAGACTGCAAGAGGACCAACAGCAACACCACTAGCTTCACAGACAGCCTGCCAGATGATCTCAACATTTTTTCACCCGCTTTGAGACCTCCAGCTACAGTGCAGAGAGGAGACACGCACACATGCACTCTGCCCCTCCACTAAACGTCTCATCAGGCCAGGTAAACAGAGCACTGAGGAATATCAACCCCCGCAAGGTAGCAGGAGCAGACAACATCCCTGGACAGGCTCTCAGAGCATGCGCTGCCGAGCTGACTGACATTGTCACATCCATCTTCAACCTCTCCTTCAACCAGAACATAGTCCCCTCCTGCTTCAAAACCACAACCATTGTCCCCCTCCCCAAAAAGAGCCTGCCGACCTGTCTGAATGATTACAGGCCGGTAGCACTCACTCCAGTCATCATGAAGTGTTTCGAGAGAATGGTGCTGCCCCTTATTCAGCACAGCATACCAGATACCCTGGACCCCCTGCAGTATGCCTACCGGCCCAACAGGTCCACCTCAAATGCCATTGCTGCAGCACTCCATTATTCTCTCTCCCACCTGGAAGCTAAAGACTCCTACATCAGGATGCTCTTTGTCGACTACAGCTCCACCTTCAACACAGTCATCCCCCATAAACTCACTGACAAACAAACTGTCTTCACTTGGCCTGCATCCCACCCTCTGTGACTGGCTACTGGACTTTCTGACTGGCAGGCCCCAGTCTGTCAGGATGGGTAACAGGACCTCAGCCAGCATTATCACGAACACAGGTGTCCCACAGGGTTGTGTTCTCAGCCCCATCCTCTACAGCCTCTTCACCCATGACTGTGTTACCTCCCACAAAGACAATATCATCTTAAAGTTCGCGGATGACACAGCAGTGATAGGACGCATAGGGATAGGGAGGTGGCCAGCCTGGTGTCATGGTGTGAGGACAACAACCTCACCCTCAACATGGACGAGCCGAAAGAGATGATAGTGGACATGAGGAAGGGGAGGAGGAGACCCCATTGGCCGTTGTTCATCTGGAAGCTTGAGGTGGAGAGGGTGAGCAGCTTTAAATACCTGGGCATCCACATCAGCGAGGACCTTACGTGGGCACTCAACACCACAGAACTGGTTCAGAGAGTTCAACAGTGGCTGTACTTTCTAAGGAGGCTGAAGAAGTTTGGCTTGTCCCCCAAGATCCTCAACAATTTCTACAGCTGCATCATCGAGAGCATCTTGACCAGCTGCATCACTGCATGGTACGGCAGCACTACTGCTCTGGACCACAAGCGGCTGCAGAGAGTGGTGAAGACAGCGGAGAAGATCATCAGGACTCCACTTCCCTCTCTGCAGAGCATCTACCACCACAGAGTTCAAAGGAGAGCTGCCGCCATCCTCCAGGACCCCCCACTCCCACCCCCAGCACAGAATGTTCATGCTTCTACCCTCAGGCCGGAGGTACAGAAGTGTGAAATGCAGGACATCCAGACTAATACGTACACTCCTTCTTTCCCACTGCCATCAGACTCCTGAATGAATAACTTGCCTTTTATATAAAGGCAAGTACATGTAAATTGAATGCTACGTCATCATTGCTTAAAATTCAGAGAATTTCAAGACATAAAAAAGCTTTGCATCATATAAAGCAAAAATACCCGACTCAAGATGGCGCCCACAGTGGTCGCCATGGTGCTTCGCTGTGCTTTGTTTTGTTTGTTTTTGTTCGTCAATTGTGTGTCTGCCTGCTCTTACGCCCGTGAAGAGCTACTAAATATCAGGACTTTCACTCCCACGGACCTACTCCCAGTTTTTTTGGCTCCTGCCGCCGATCTGGTTCACTTTTTAGCCCAAAAAGTGAGACGGCAAAAGAGAGGAAGATGAGCGAGTGCCCTGGTGCGGCTTCGCAGGAGATGCATGCGCACGGCTTTACCTGGGATCTTTCTGTCCAACGTCAACTCACTTTATAACAAGGTAGATGAGCTGAGACTGCTGATGCGATTTAAGGACCTCTCCACCTCGTGTGCCCTCTGCTTCACTGAGACCTGGCTCAAGGAGAAGACACCGGACAGCGCGCTCCTCCTCGAGGGATTTCAGCTGTTTCGTGCTGACTGAGACACGGGGCTCTCCGGCAAGACCACAGGCGGAGGAGTCTGCTTCTACATCAACAGCAGCTGGTGCTCCGATGTGACTGTGATCTCCCAACACTGTTCTCCTGCTCTGGAATATTTATTCATCAACTGCAAGCCATTTTATTCCCTGCGTGAGTTCGCTTCATTCATTCTGACCGCTGTTTACATCCCGCCCGACGCGGACGTGCGCGAGGCTCAGCGCGCGCTCGCGGATCACATTCAGCAAGCGGAGCTGACCTTCCCGGACTCTCTGGTTATTGTGCTTGGCGACTTTAACCAGAGCAACCTGAGCCACGAACTCCCCCGGTACAAACAGTTTATTAAATGCCCCACCAGAGGAGAGAACACGCTGGATCACTGTTACACTACAGTTAAGGACGTGTATCGCGCTGTTCCCCGCGCTGCGCTCAGACTATCTGATCACGTGATCGTCCACCTGATCCCCACATACAGACAGAGACTGAAGCTCACAAAACCTGTTGTGAGCACTACGAGGAAATGGACCAGTGAAGCTGTGGAGGAGCTGCGCACATGCTTGGAAACAACTGACTGGGACATGTTTAAAGGAGCCACGCATGATCTGGATGAGTACATGGACACTGTGACCTCATATATCCACTTTTGTGAGGAGAGCATTCTTCCATCGCGCACCAGGGTGAGTTACTCCAACGACAAGCCCTGGTTCACAGCTAAGCTCAGACAGATCAGGAAGGAGAAGGAAGCAGCGTTGAAAAGTGGAGACAGGGACTGCTACAAGGAGGCCAAATACCGGTTTAGCAGAGAGCTGAGGAGAGCTAAATCTGTGTATTCTGAGAGACTCCAGCAGCAGTTCACTGCTAATGACTCTGCTTCTGTGTGGAGAGGACTGAGGCAAATCACCATCGGCCTCAGGCTTCTAAGGAACAGGATGACAAAGTCCTTTGTCAAAGACTGTCCCAACACTATGCCCGTTTTGACACCTCGTCAGCTGTGCCCAACTCCCCCCCTCCCCCCAGCGTCACTGCCTCCATGGTCCCCACTTCATCAAAGGCGGCCCCCCCTCCTCCCCCCCTGCCCTTGCCATCAGTGAGCAGGACGTGCACAGACAGTTCTCCAGACTGAACCCGCGCAAGGCCCCCGGTCCGGACGGCGTGTCTCCCTCCACCCTGAGACACTGTGCGGAGGAGCTGACTCCTGTCTTCACAGACATTTTTAACACCTCCCTGGAGTCATGCCACGTGCCGGCCTGCCTCAAAACCTCTACCATCGTCCCTGTCCCCAAGAAGCCACGGATCACTGGACTTAGCGACTACAGACCTGTAGCGCTCACCTCTGTAGTCATGAAGTCCTTTGAGCGCCTGGTCCTGCCCCATCTCAAGACCATCACCACTCCCCTCCTGGACCCGCTGCAGTTTGCCTACAGAGCCAACAGGTCTGTGGACGACGCAGTCAACCTGGCCCTCCACTCCATCCTGCAGCACCTGGACTCCCCGGGAACCTACGTCAGGATCCTGTTTGTGGACTTCAGCTCTGCATTCAATACCATCCGCCCCGCTCTGCTCCAGGACAAGCTGTCCCTGCTCAACGTGCCTGACTTCCTCTGCAGGTGGATCACCGACTTCCTGACGGACCGGAGGCAGCATGTGCGGCTGGGAAAGACTGTCTCATACTCTGTAAGCATCAGCACCGGATCACCCCAGGGATGTGTACTTTCCCCCCTGCTCTTCTCCCTGTACACCAACTCCTGCACCTCCAGCCACCAGTCTGTCAAGCTGATCAAGTTTGCGGACGACACCACCCTCATCGGGCTCATCTCCAACGACGATGAGTCCGTCTACAGGAGAGAGGTGGCCCGGCTGGCGTCCTGGTGCAGCCACAACAACCTGCAGCTGAACGCTCTGAAGACAGTGGAGATGATCGTGGACTTCAGAAAAGTCACAGCCCCTCTGCCCCCCCTTTCCCTCACAGGCTCTCCCATCACCACTGCGGATTCCTTCCGCTTCCTGGGCACCACCATCTCCCGGGACCTCAAGTGGGAGCCAACCATCAGCTCCCTCATCAAAAAGGCACAGCGGAGGATGTTCTTCCTGCGGCAGCTGAGGAAGCTCAAGCTGCCCACCAAGATGTTGGTGCAGTTCTACACGGCCATCATCGAGTCCATCCTCACCACCTCCATCACCGTGTGGTACGCAGGAGCCACCGCCAGGGACAGACTAAGACTTCAGCGCGTTGTGCGCGCTGCTGAGAAGGTGATCGGCTGCAAGCTCCCATCCCTCCAGGACCTGTACATCTCCAGGACCCGGAGGCGTGCAGGTCGGATCATAGCCGACCCTTCACACCCTGGACACGCACTGTTTGCCCCCCTCCCCTCATGCAGGAGACTTCGGTCCATTCAGACTAAAACCTCCCGCTACATGAACAGCTTCTTCCCCTCTGCCATCAGACTGCTGAACACTAAGTGACTTATTAGACTCTCGTGCACTATGTACAGCAGCTCAACCGGACTCATGACAATTATCACTTGTTTTCTTTTTGCATTGCTGACTGCACTATGTGGAACTCCACAATATCTGCTGCTCTTGTTAATATATTTAAAAACTGCATAGATTAGCATTACTTATTCTTATTCTACCTTTTATTGCATGCATAGTTTTTATCTTTAGTGTAACTCTATGTTTAATGTTGCAGCATTGCACCGAGACAAATTCCTAGTTTGTGTACTACATGAACAATGGCAATAAATCTCATTCTGATTCTGATTCTGATTCTGAAACAAAAATGTATAAAACAACATGTGGCCATAATTCAAAAAGTTGACCTGATTGAGCAAAACCAATGTGATTTTTGGATTCAGCACATCAAAACTGTCCTAAATCAGCTAAAAAAAACTTAGACAATAAATTTGGTGTTGACCAGTGTTATTTTAGGCGGGTGTAGTTATTGTACATTGTATTGTATTGTATGTATTGTACATTGCTCATTTGCACATTGCTCATTTGCACACTGTGCGTAGGCTTATGCCATCTCAGGTTCATATCATCTCTGATATTAATATACCATTGTCCATTATAGCCATCCAGTGAATTTTCAATTTTCATTCTTCTTGTTTCCTGTAGTTTAACTACTTTAACTGCTTTAACTGTCCTAATTGCCTAATCTGTGTTATTAGTATTCATTAGTATTAGTACTTAGTATTAAGGTGTGTTTAAGGTGTGTGATTGCCTAATGTGCCTAATTGCCTAATGTGTGTTATTAGTGTGTGTTATTGGTATTCATTAGTATTAGGTGTATTATTACCTTATTAGTAATGATGTGTATCTACTGCCTTGGCATACGTTCGGAGAGCAGAGTAAGAATTTCATTGCTCAGGAAATGTTGCATTTCTTAACTGTGCACATGGTAATAAAGCCTTTGAATCTTGAATCTGGTCCTGTTTTAGTGCGATCGCTTTCTCACCTGCAAGACCACACCAGAGTTTGCCATTTGATTCGAACCGAGATCCACCTGAAAGAGGTGGTCTCGGTTCGGTTGTTTTGGTACGCACTTGAGTGCGATTATCATGTTCTCACCAGACAAAACGAACCGCACTAACGAAGAAAACGAACTTGAGTTGGATTGAAATGAACTAAAGCCTGTAGGTGTGAAAGCACCCTTAGTGTTCTAGTCAAAAGCAGACCGAGACTAGAGTGCAGAAAGACCCAAACTTTAAGGGGTTGAGACCAAGTCAAAACCAAGACCAAGCCAGACCAAGACCAAGTTGAGACCAAGATCACTGTGTATGTAGGTCTTGATCTTGTCTGGTCTTGTCTTTATCTTGGGAGACTCTGGTCCAGATCTAGTTTAGACAAGGCCTTGACTACAGCACCAGTGGAATTCATAATTGTCTGTGGCTGTTATTCAGAACTTCTGCAGCCCACAGAATAAGATTTAACTTTGAACAGGTAGGGGCAATATTGAATTGCAATGAGTCTTTTACAGTGCTGTGGAGGAATTTTGGCCCACTCATCTTGGCAGAATTGTTGTAATTCAGCCACATTGGAGGGTTTTCGATCATGAACTGCCTTGTTAAGGTCATGCCACAGCATCTCAATCGGATTCAGGTCAGGACTTTGGCCACTCCAAAGTCTTCATTTTGTTTTTCTTAAGCCATTCAGAGCTGGACTTGCTAGTGTGTTTTGGGTCATTGTCCTGCTGCAGAACCCAAGTGCGCTTCAGCTTGAGGTCACAAACAGATGGCCAGACATTCTCCTTTAGGAATTTTTGGTAGACAGCAGAATTCATGGTTCCATTTACCACAGCAAGTCTTCCAGGACCTGAAGCAGCAAAACAGCCCCAGACCATCACACTACCACCACCATATTTTACTGTTGGTATGATGTTCCTTTTCTGAAATGCTGTGTTACTTTTACTCCAGATGTAATGGAAGACACACCTTCCAAAAAGTTCACCTTTTGTCTCATCAGTCCACAGAGTATTTTCCTAAAAGTCTTGGGGATCATCAAGCTCTTTTCTGGCAAAACTGAGACAAGCCTTTATGTTCTTTTTGCTCAGCAGTGGTTTTCATCTTGGAACTCTGCCATGCAGGCTATTTTTGCCCAGTCTCTTTCTTATGGTGGAGTCATGAACACTGACCTTAACTGAGGCAGTGAGGCCTGCAGTTTTTTGGATGTTGTTGTGAGGTCTTTTGGGACCTCTTGGATAACTCGTTGCTGTGCTTTTGGGGTAATTTTAGTTTACCGGCCACTCCTGGGAAGGTTCGCCACTGTTCCATGTTTTTGCCATTTGTGGATAATGGCTCTCAGTGTGGTTCGCTGGAGTTCCAAAGCTTTAGAAATGGCTTTATAACCTTTTCCAGACTGTTACATTGAGAACAGGTGTGGCAGTAATCAGGCCTGGGTGTGGCTCGAGAAATTGAACTCAGCTTTCCAAAGAGGTGATAAACCACAGTTAATTTATGTTTTAACGGGGTGGGGTGGGGTCACTTTTTCATGCAGGGCCATGTAGGTTTAGATTTTTTTTTAACCTTTAATAATAAACACGTTCATTTAATAACTGCATTTTGTGTATACTTGTGTTATCTTAATCTGTTATTTAAATTTGTTTGATGACCTCAAACATTTAAGTGTGGCAAACATACAAAAAAATTAGAAATCAGGAAGGGGACAAACACTTTTTCACACCACTGTATATACTGTTATAATAGCTTCTGCTATTATAACATAAGTGTTTGGAAGTTATTCTGTTATCGGCTGAGCAGACTGTCAGTGTGCTAAAAAAGTTTTATGGAGTTTTTATGGAGCTGTTCAATTCAACTTTATTTATGTATTTATATAGCGCCATTTCACAACAACAGTCATCTCATAGCACTTTCAACTGTAGGGGGAACCCCCATAGTTGCAGAAAGACCCCAGCAATCAGGCGATCCCCTGTGAGCAAGCACTTGGCGACGGTGGAGAGGAAAAACTCCTGTCCTGGAGCTGTTGTCCAGTGTTGGTAAGCGTTAGCACAGAGCTGAAAACGTTTCTCAAAAGTTAGAAGCGGAAAATGGATGCTAATCTTTGCTTAAATGTTGTGTGCAGCCCTGAGTCAATGGGTCTGTCTGAGATTTGGTACAATAATTAGTCTAATTGTCTGGAATTTCTCCAGTATTCATGCTGTAGCCACAAAAAACTATGGAAACTTGTCAGTCTTTTATCAGTAGTTTGTATTTAGTTAATTCATGCTGGACACAGCAGTGTAAGAAATGCTCATGAAGTCGCTGCACAGCTGTTATTACCTCCACCAAGGAGGTAATGTAATTGGGGTGGTCTGTCTGTCTGTCCGTCCGTCCGTTTGTTAGCAGAATTATGCAAAAGCTACTTTACAGATTTTGATGAAAAATTCACCAGAGGTAGCCCTTGGGCCAAGGAAGAACCCATTAAATTTTGATGATCTGAGAGTGCATACCTCCACCAAGGACTTTGTTTGAATTTGTGCAGCAGGATTACACAAAAACTACTGCATGGATTTGCATAAAAATTTTTTTTTACCAGAGGTGGTCCTTGGCCTAGAGAGGAACTCATAACAATTTGGTGATGATCCAAGAATACCCCCCCCCCCCCCGCCAAGGCTCTTATCTTCTCACAGTATGTTGGCAAGGATACTCCAAAACTACTGGATGGATTTGGATGAAATCTTTAACAGAGGTGGTCCTTGGACTACAGAGGAACCCATTACATTTTGAAGATGATCCATGACAGACGGAAGGAGCCTTAGCCGAGGTATGCGCTCTCCGAGTGCTTTTCTAGTTAGTCTGTTTTTTCTCTGTGGTCCAACTGTGAATCCACCATGGACTAATTACATAATTAATGCTTTGCATATTTAGCCTTCAGATTTAGCAGACAAAGTAGTATTTTGCAGAGGAAAACACATTTATCCCAGAATATCTATTGAAGGCAGTGGTCATTTGTCATAATTATTTCTTTTTAATTACATCCTGTGCATTTGATATGGGTGAATACTGCCCAGTTCTGTGTGCAGACAGTTACTTAAGGGTTCCATAAACTGACAGGGCGGCACCTGGGACCGTCATCTACAGGAAGTAATTTATGTGGGGAATAAGCTGCCATGACAAGAATTCACTGGATTCTATTTTGATTTGATTTACTTCAGTATAACTCTCTTCCTCTTACTGCGTCTGGGTTTGGTCACATGTACAAGCAGATTGAATGTATATGTGTGTGTTTCAGACAGATTTACGAGAACGAAACGGAGTGAACAGGAGACGACCGTCTGCTCAGACAGCAGACGTCTACCACTTTCTGTTTTTCTCTTTCTCTGACTGTCCCCTGGTCTTGTGATTTAATAAAATGCCCCATTTTAGAAGGCGGTGGCAGCAGGGCAGAAGCAGTGCGCTAGTGTAAATTTTAGGAATGGAAATCCGTAGAGTCTGGAAATGTACAGCATTGAACCTTTAGGGTGTAGATGTTGTTATTTTTCATTTTGTAGTTGGCTTGGAGTGTGCGTGTCATGGACCAGTCAGGACTGACCACATTTTGGCTGCGTGCAGGTAAACAGTCAGTAAAACAGTAAAAAATTTATTTTTTAATAAAGGTGTTCTCTTTTGAAGAAATAGGATTGCATTTGTTAAATAAATGTGGTTAATATACAGTAGTTTTACTTCACCCAAATCTAGTCCATGTGCTTTTGGAAATCTCCTCTTTCATATGATTTAATTGTTTTTATTGTGTATTATATTACATGCTTATAGTGAACAAAGAAAAATATATGATTGTGTAACTTTTTGCCTCACTGCTGGGGAAAGTTGTTTGGTATACCAATGATAAGTTGTTACAGTTGGCAAAGACAAAGTGCTTTCTATAGTTTTTATTACCTGTGCTGTGTTTGGGTCAGTTTGTCTGTTTGATTGTGTGCAGTGTTATGCAAAAACTACTGGATGGATTTTGATGAAATTTTCATCAGAGGTGGCTCTTGGGCTACGGGTGAACCCAATAGATTTTGGAGGTGATGTAGGTCAGGAGATGGATTCTGGATCACTTTTTCGTCTTTCTGTAACATTGCGAGATAGGGCCTTTGCGGAAGAGGAGCGGAGTGATTAAAGAAAGCGAAAAAGTGATCAAAAATTAGCATCTTGACCCAGATCACCTAAAAAAATCTAATGGGTTTATCCGCAGTCCCAAGGGCCACCTCTGGTAAAAATTTCATCAAAAATCCATCCAGTAGTTTTTGCGTAATCTTGCACACAAATGAACAGAGTGACAGGCCTCTTGGTGGTGGTATGCACTCTGTGCCCTATAGTTCAAACCATAAACAAAGCGCTTGTACCTTTACACCATGCATTACATCAGAAATGAAATGTGAATGCAGTGTATCATTATCACTGATAATGAAAGCACCAAGGTGCAGCTGTCTCAGTGCAGCCTCTACTGGCCTGGCCTAGTTATTACGACACGTTTTTTCACTGCTCCATTGACGGAATAATAGTGAGTTAAATTTGTTTATTCTGAAAACAAAGCCTTTTCTCAAAATTCTGGGAAGTTAAAAGTCGAGAAAATATGGCGATATAATGATGCAAGCCTTTAGTTCCACTTGATTTTGACCGGGTGTGCTGAAAAGCTGCTAACAGACAGACAGACACACACACACAACCACACACAGACACACTGAGTGATTACTGTGTGCCTTCGTTGCACCGAGGCATAAAGCTGTCACACTCCTTACTAAATATAGTTTTTAATCAAAATAGTTGTGGAAAACAGAGAGAAAGATGCACAAACTAATGGTGGAATTTTGAAGCTGTGCCTTACTGAGGTAGAATATGCCTCACAGATGCCTAGCAAGTGAAATTTTTTAAACATGTATTGTGATGATTATTTCTGTAAATAAATTGTTAATTTAATCATACCGTAAACATTTTAAACTTTTTTTGACATAATTACACCATGTCATAAAGTATTAACTTGACAATAAACCACATATAGTAGTTACACTGTAACGATGTGCCCCCGGTCTCTCTGTAACAACTTGCCCCATCATAGCCATTTAGTTTTGACAACACCAGGAAGGAATACAGTCAGGGGTTTGGTCTTATTCTTAAAATTAGTACAGGGCTCTGCAACCTGTGTGTGTGTGTGTTTTGTTGTTAATGAAGCTCGTCTGTTCTCTGTGACGTAAAAACTACAAACCCCCACAGACTGAGAAAAATGTCTCTTGTTTACGAGACAAAATTGGCAATAAGAACAGAGTGGTAAATTTGTAATTAAGTCATAAATTTATTAATGCAACGTTACAGATTTACAAGTAAAAGGTGACAAATGTAGGAGTAAAAGCAAACCCAAAAACAATGTAAATTACTGTGTAAATGTAGGAAAAGGCAAACATTTTGAGAAAATTGTTAAAAAATTAAGTTTAAAAAAACCTAATTTTTGACATAAAAGTTAGACATTTATAGGTAGAGGTTACTCAATAAAGTTACTCAATAAAGATCTAAATTAGTTAAAGTTACAAATTTATGAATAAAAATGACAAATTTTTGACTTAAAAGCCACAGATTTGCTCATGAAAAAATCAACCTAATTCTGTTTTCTTGATAAAATTAGCAAATTGTGAGAAAAGTCACAAATGTACAAGTTAAAAGCTATGGATGTTATAAGTAGAAAAGTTAAAAATTTGTGAGGAAAAAAAGGCAAGTTTGGAGTGAAAAAAGTCACTTTTTTTTAAGAAAACATCTCAAATTTAGTAGTCAAAAATCACTCCTTTTCCAGATAAAAGATGAAAATTTATGATTAAAAAGACATTAATTTACCACTCAAATGCAAGAAAAAAGTTGCAAATTTACAAATATAAAAGTAGCAAATTCACAAGAAAAAAGTTACCAATTTTTTTCCAATTAAAAACCATAAATAAAGATGTAAATTGAAAAGAAAAGTTGCACATTGATGAAGTAAAATGCAACTTTATGTGTCAGAAGTTACACATTTTGAAGAAAAAGTCAAATTTTTGAGTGAAAAGCCACAAATTTTTGAGTAAAGAGTTTATTAGTGTTTATTCACTAATTTAAAAAACATTCATTTGTGAGAAAAAAATCACAAAAGTTATAAATCTGCAAGTAAAAAAAGTTGGGAAAAATGTAAAATCTACTTGATAAAGGTGAAAATTTGCGAGTACAGTACAGCATTTAATTTTTTGTGGAAAAGGTCACAAATTTACTAGGAAAAAAAGACACTAGCTGTTGAGATAGAAGTCATGAGATTAGTGGCAGAGTTCTTGTCATCATGGACGATGGGTTAAACCTCAGAGGTTAAACAAAGCTTTATGACAGCGTTCCCCCAGCGTTTAGATTCTGGCTAAACGTCGCCTGTTTGGTTCCCGGTTTCCTTCCTTCCGCAGCTCAAACATCCGTCCAGCACATGGCGAAATGATGATTTGAATCTGCTGCTTGCTCGGCTGTCGTGTGCGGTCTGCTGGTTTGCTGTTCTGTCCTTTGAATCTGGCCTGTGACATCAGTCCTAAAACCGAAGCACGGAGACGAAGGACGGAGAATCTGTGATCCTGCTGTGTGTCCGGGTGATGCCATCATGAGTGAACACGGGTTCTGATTGGTTCGCTGCAAACACTCGCCCAGGTGGTCTGTGACCACTTCGACCACGGATGTTTGTCGTGTAAACCGTCATGTGTCCTGATGTGACCCCAACAAAGAGCTGGCAGGAAAAGATGTCATTAATTATGTGCAGGCCCCGGCAGTCTCCCCCCCCCCCCCCCCCCCATCTGTCCTGTCCTGTTTGGCTGGCTGCCGATGACTTTGCCTTGGATGGAATGATAGGTGCATGTTAGTCCGTGGCTGTGTCCCTGCTCACTACGAAGTCACCCACAAATTATAATTTTGATATAGCGGTGACAAAAATCTCTGTCTGGCAAAAATATAGACATTTCAGCTGTATGCAACAAGAGCTTAATTGAGTGATTTCAACCTGGGTTCCCTGGAACGTTCAGGTTTCTGCGAGAAACTGTCTAACTTCACTTCTTAATCGGTCCAGAAATTTTAAATAATTTGCCGTTGTTGTGTATGGGTGGACAGGTGCCTACAGAACCCATGCACAACTACGGCAAAAATTTCCCACAGAAAACTGAACATTCCAAGGAACCCTGGTTGAAAAGCACTGGCTTGATTCAGGAGAAAAAAAAGTTGCAAATTTATGTGGAAGAAGCCACAAATTCTGGAAAAAGGTTTGAAAATCCTAGGCAAAAAAAAAAAAAAATAATGTACATGAAAACTTTTCAAACTAGATGGCACTCAGAGAGTGCATACCTCCACTAAGGCCTACCTCCTTCCCTCCTTTCTTCCAGGCGTCTGGGCCTTGGCAGAGGTATGCACTCTCAGATCATGTCCAGACCCTAATGGGTTCATCCGTAGCTCAAAAGCCACCACTGGTGAAACATTAATCAAAAGCCATCCAGCAGTTTTTGCCTAATCCCACTAACAAACTGGCAAACAAACAAACTGCCCAGCTCACATTAACGCCCTGGCGGAGGTAATCAGATTTATGGGGAAACGTGTTAAATTTTTGAAAAAGAACCTGGAAAATTCTTCTTCTTTCAGCTTTAGGGGTCGCCACAGCGGATCATCTGCCTCCATCTCACCCTATCCCTTGCATCTTCCTCTGTATAACACCAAGCCTCTCCATGTCCACCTTCACTGCATCCATGAATCTTCTCTGTGGTCTTCCTCTTTTCCTCCTGCCTGGCAGCTCCATCTTCAGCATCCTTTGTCCAATATCTCCACTATCCCTCCTCCGTACATGTCCAAACCATCTCAGTCTTGCCTCTCTTACTTTGTCTCCAAACCGCTCAACCTGAGCTGTCCCTCTGATATACTCATTTTTAATCCTATCTTTTTGTCAGCGCCACTGTCTCCAAACCATACATCGTAGCAGGTCTCACTACCGTCTTGAACTGTCTTCCCTTTCATGTTAGCTGCCATCTTTCTGTCACAAATCATGACAAAATTATGTGGGGGGGAAAAGTCTCAAATTTACATGAAAAGATCTCAGATTTATGTGCCAGAAATCTCAGATCTTTTTGGGGAAAGTCTCAAAAATGTATGAAAAAAAAAAAGTTTTGTGAGAAAAAGTTTCATATTTATGGGGAAAAAATATGAGAAGAAGCCACAATATTCATTTTAAAAAATGTTCAAATTCACATGAAACCATCTCAAAAATGGGCAAAAGTCTCAAAAACGAGAAAAAAAGTCTGTCAAATTCATGGAGAAAAAGTGACATTTTCACCTGGGGAAACACCCTCAAATGTATGAATACAGTGGAGATGTCAGTAATATTTTTTTAAAAAATGTGTAAAGCAAATGAAAGAACATCTTCTAATGCAGCTCCAGCTCACTTTCTGTGCAGTGATTTGTGCTGTTTCTGGTCCCAGTCAGACCAGCTGCTTCCTCTGTTTCCCGTCCTGCCGCAAAGGCAAAACAAGCTCATATCAAACCGCCCAGATCTCCGCTGCCAGCGAGCGAGTTCTTTCCCACTGTGTCATAAATGATTCCCCGGTCTTGTTTACCAACACACTGCAGTCACGTGGTCTCATCATGCCAGGAACACTTTGACTTCGCCTTTCCTCGCCGGTTGCTGGGACACAAGGTGCTAGCTGCTCTGACAATAGCGTGTTGACGCAGGTTGGAACAGCGGGCTTCCCTCTGGTTGTGGCGGGGCGTTTTTGAAGAAAAGGGGCCCCGAAGGCAGGAACTGACTTTTCTGTTCTGTCAGTGTGGAGCTGTCGGTGTGCAGGGGAGGAAAAACTGTGGTTGTAAAAGCTAAAAAACAAAACAAAACAGTGAAGAACTTGGCCAGAGATACATACAGTAAACCCCTGGTGAAAACTTGTTTAGCATTAATACATCTGCATAAAGGTTCGTTTGGAAGTGCCCTTGTTCTGGAGGTGACCTCTTAGGGGAGCGGCAGATCTTTAAAAGACACACTACAATAGCAGTGTGTGCCGGAGGGAGAGTGAAGGTTATCTTCGCTCCGTTCCGGACCGCTGAGCTCATGCGGCTGGTATGCTGTAAATCCCACATACGGAGCCGGCTGCACGTGGGGCTGCGGGACGGCCACGTCCACCGCCGCTGCAGTTGTTAGGCTGTGAAAATGTGATACAGATCGGTGCAAAAATAGATGATCAGGCACTTCAGCAGTTGCTCACGGCTCATATCGCACACTGACGGGCATAAAAATACAGACGGATATCAGGCGCCTTCCTATCACAGAGGTTCTGATTTGCAGTGTTGACTGAAGCGTTTCTGCTGTGGCAAAAGGTGTTTGGGGGCAATAATGTAAAGGCAATAGTGTTTAAAGTTTGTATTTAAGACTTGAAATAAAGGCAAAACAGCCAAGTTATAGGTATAAACCATACTTCAAAATATGCTATTTTTGTATCTTAAATGTGCAACTTTTTCCTCAAAATGTGCAACATTTTCATTTAAATTTGCAACATTACATATTCTATATACAGTATATTTACTTTTTCTCACGAATACTACTTTTTTATTGTAAATGTATTATTTTCTTGTAAATTTATTGGTGGTTTTCTCTTAAACTTGCATTTTTTCATTTATTCCAGACTTGTTTTGCATTTTTCGTATAAATTTGCAGTTTATTGTTTGCATTTTTTCTTCCAAGCTTAAACCTACGAGTAATTTATGATTTATGAAAGTTTTTTTGTTGTTTTTTTTGCCACAGTTTGAAAGAGTCAAGCATTTTGGGTAAAATATAACTCTAGATCAGCAGGTCGAAAGTGAATGGGTTATAGGACAGTGTTGCATGAGCATCTTCCTCACGTGAACACACGCAGGAATTAACTCACTACCTCGCACGCGCGCTCACACCTGTGCATCTCTGTCAAAATCAAATTAAGGAACTGTGGTGTGTGCTCTCCATGGAGTTACATCTCCACCTGCTGAAGGAACTGGTTCATTACAGTCTTCCTGAGTTCTTATAGGTTGATTGAAGTGATGTGGAAATTTGGGTGTCGACCAAACAGTGTGACTGGACAATAGGCATTCCGGGATTTAGTGCATTTTTACAGATGCGTATCGCTCTGTAACAGTCGATTTCTTCTTATAATATGCCTTAACTGTAATGCTGTGGTGTACCTTAATTTTCACAGTGAAAAGACAACCTCAACAAAAATGGTGTTTGGGCTTCATGCAAATAGTTACTCTGGTTAATTGTGTTATGTTAAAACAGAGCGTACGTTTGAAGTCTGAAGATACCACTAAGAATGCAGTGAAAAGAATGTAAATAAAAGCAGAGATGCTGATCGGATACTAGTTTGCTAGCTAGCAGGCAGCTTCTTTGTAAAATTAGTTTCACAACAGCTTCACAGCATAAGCCTGTGTGTCCACAGAGAGCATTCTCCCCACTGGAAGCATCTATTTTCTATTCATTTTCTGTGTATTCCTTTGCTGAAAAACTACTTTCTGCAGTTAGTGGTTATTGCCAGGGCACCCAGAGTGCTGCACTGCAATAAGTGGAATTTAAGTACGACAAAATATCTCAAATCCAGGCTATATATGTTTGTTTTTTTATCTGCTAAGACAGTGGGCAGTTTTCTGTAAGACATTTTCATTCACTTTGATATTGCTTTTACTCATTTTAAACATTTTTAAGCAAAATTGTGTTCCTCTATTGGCAGATAAGTTTTTCTTGTTTCAGTAAATTCATCTACTGCCAGATAATTTTTTGCTTATTTGAAGTTAAATTACCTGCCAACAGAGCAAGATAATTGTGCTTAACACGTTACTTAAGACAAACTGTCTTACTGTAAATCAAGTGAAATATACTTACAGAAAACTGCATGGCAAGAACAAATATTTTGTCAGACAAAAAGACAAGCATATACAGGATGGCTTTGATTTAAGATATTTTATCCTACTTAGATTTCATTTTTTGCAGTGTGAGAGCTTCTGGACCGCCGCGTCGCTCGTCAACAGCACGCCTCTCAAACCAGCCAATCAGAATTAGCCTAAACAGATGCTTGCTGCAGTGGAGTGCAGCAAGCATGCATGCTGGTATTATGGCAGAGGGCAGACCTGTGAATGACATATCAAACTGTTGCTCTGACAAAGTGTGCAGATGTCTTTCTTTGTCCTTTTTTGTTTCACAGTATCAAATACTGTTAAACAAAGGTCCAGAGTGCATACAGTAGAGAACATGCCGTGTGTGGAAACGCAGGCTGATGCGTCGTCGTAGTTACTGTATCAGAAGATGCCTGTCTGTCTACCCGCTTTAAACCCAGCTGGGGCCCCCATGGCTTTATCATGGGGGAGCAGCTTTCACTTACACTCGTGTCATCAGCAAAATTAGACAAAAAGCTCACAAATTTATGAAAAAAAAAACGTGAAAATTTATAAGAAAAAAAACTGTCAAATTCATGAAAAATAGTGGCAAATTTATGAGAAAAAAAAGTCACAAATTTACTAGAAAAAAGTTGCAAATTTATGAGAAAAAAGTTGAAAATTCAAGAGAAAAAAAGTTGCAATTTTGCAAGAAAAAATGTAAAATTACTTGAAAAGAGTTACAAACTTACAAGGAAAATTTAGCAAATTTGCAAGAAAAAACATCAGAAATTTATGAAGAAAAAACAGAAAAAGTTGCAAATTAACAAAAAAAAGTAGCAAATGTATGAGTAAATAAATTGAAAATTTATCAGAAAAAAGTCCCAAATTTATGGGAAAAACTCACAAATGTAAAAGGAAAAAAGTAACACATTTATGAGAAAAAGTTGCAAGATTACAGTAAAAAAGTTGCAGATTTATTAGAAAGTTCCAAAATTTCAAGAAAAAAAATGATCAAACTAGAAAAGTACTCAAAGAGCGCATACCTCCACCAAGGCTCCTTCAGTCTCTCATGGATCACCTCCAAAATGTAATGGGCTTGTGTGTAGGCCTAGAGCCACTTGTGGTGAAAATTGCATCAAAGTCTGTCCATTAGTTTTGGAGTATTGTGGCTGACACACTGTGAGAAGAGCCTTGGCTGAGGTATGCATTCTCATATCATCACCAAAATATAATGGGTTCCTCTCTAGGCCAAGAACCACCTGTGGTGAAAATTTCATCCAAATCCATCCAGTAGTTTTTGTGTAATCCTGCTGCACAGATACAAAGAAAGCCCTTGGTGGAGGTATGCACTCTCAGATCATCACCAAAATGTCATCTGTTCCCCGTGCCATTACACACCTTTCCTGAAAATTTCTTCAAAATCCATTCATAACTTTTTGAGTTATGTTGGTAACAGACAGATGAATGCCAGTAAAAACATTACCTCCTTGGTGGAGGTAATTAGGGGAGAAAAGCCACAAATTTACAAAACAATAACAAATTTATGAGAAAATAAGTTGAAAAATAGGTAAACGGGTAAAGCCCACGTGGATGCCAACAGCCACCAGGTGGCAGCAGCGGCTTTTCTTTAACTTGAAATGTTTGTTTCAAGTTGAACATGAAGAATTTGTTTGATCCACAGTTGACAATGTTTTTGCCAAGTATATTGACCTGACAAGTTTCTGATTTTCCTTGCGCCCCCCCCCCCCCCCACAGTTCATGTTCTATCAGAGGAAACAGCTGTTTCAACAAAACAAAGTCAAGCACGCACACACGCACACAGAAATCCAGACAGAAGAGTAAACAGACAGAAGTTGTGTTTTGTCAGGCAGAGGCAAACAGATGACACTGATCTGAGTTCTTCCGTGGGAACTCTGTGTCAGGGTTCCTTCTGCTCCTCCGCGGTGATGCGGGGACGTTCAGCGTTCAGACAACAGCCGGATGGAAGGTGGGGCTTCAGCCGCACAAACCGGCACAGGCCGGGGTTTAATCTGGGGAAAATCTGCGTCTGAATGATGACACCGCTGTGTGAGTCAGCGATGACTGAGTGTTCCGTATTAATTTTTACTGTGGAGACAGACTGCAGAAAGACACAACAAGTGGAGGTTTGTGGCGGTTATGGGCGGGCAACATCTGCAGTGAAACATGCTGAGAAATTGTCCAGTTTGGAGCCATAAAACAGACATGAGGATTAAAACATTTTTCTCGTAGATTTACAACTTTTTTTGCATTTTTTTCCTCTTAATTTTAATTTTTGACGTTCTTTTCTTAGGAATTTAAAGCCTTTTCTTCTAATATTTTTTGTTGCCAATATGCATTTTTTTTTTGTAAATTTTCAACATTCTTGAAAATTTGTGAGTTTCTTTCTAAGCTGCCGGAATCACTGGTTATGTGTTAAAAAAGCGAAAGGTTGTAGACGACTGTAGGCAAAAATTAAAATAAATAAATAATAAAATACAAGATAAAGTTGCAAGTTTACTAGAAAAAAAGTTGCAAACTCAGAGCAGCAAAAGCTGTGAAACTGTGAGAGTAAAAATGTGCATTTATGAGAAAAAAAGAATATTTTTGCAAAATTCAGAGGAAACATTTACAATAGAAAAAGCTGCAAAATTTTAAATGTTGCAAATTAGCAGGAAAAATGTTTCACATTTGTGAGAAAAGACCCAAAATTACAATGAGAAGAATGACTCCTTCACTAATTTACGGGGAAAAAGGTGCAAAATAACAAGAGAAGCTGCAGCTTTCAGAGATAAAAACTTGTCACTGGGGGGGTGGAGCATTTCATCAGTTTTTAGATGCATAACAATTTAAGGCTTAAATTTGTTTTGCAGCTCCATGAAGATTTTTGGGGTCCAAAAATGGTTCCAAATTGCTCTTTCTACTCAAGTGGTTGATTTTTATTTTTTTTTAAATATTGTCTTGGTTCTTGGTTTATGAAGAGAAGTCCAACCTGTTATACAAAAGGGAGACCAAATCAGTGGCGAAGTCATAAGACAGGAGGAGCGTTGGTGTGTGTGTGTGTGTGTGTGTGTGTGTGTGTGTGTGTGTGTGTGTACTGGACTGACGTGGTTCTGTAGGAACACGTGTGTTCGTGAGAGGAAGAGGGATGGAGAGAGTGAGGACGAGTTGGTTCTCCAGAAGCCTCTGACGGCGCTGTGAGCGGCTCCGCCTCAGACCCGCAGGACTGCAGGGGAGGAGGCCACACTTCCGCCTTCTGCCCGCTTCCAGCACAGTTGTGGACAGTGTGTCCATGTGGGCCCGACCAAAGCTGAAATCTGGCCCATCTTACGGATCCCATGTGGGTTTGTCCACGTGGGCTTTATGGTTTCCCTGTTGTCAACTGATTTTCTCATAAATTTGCTATTTTCTTGAAAATTTGTGACTTTTTCCCCGTTAATTTGATGAATTTTTCTTGAAAATTTGAAACTTTGTCATAAATTTGCAACTTTTTTTTTTTTGCTTTAAACTTGTAACTTTTTTCTCATAAATTTGTGATTTTTTTCTTGTAAATTTTTTGATTTTTTTTCTCCTCATAAATTTGTTAGTTTTTCTTGCAAATTGTGACTTTTTTCTTGAAAATTTGCTAACTTTTTCTTGTAATTTTGGAACTTTCTCAAATATTTTCTACTTTTTTTTTACTGTAAACTTACAGCTTTTCCTCATAAATTCGGGACTTTTTTCTCATAAATTTTCAACTTATTTATTCACACATTTGCACCTTTTGTTTTGCTAATTTGCAACTTTTTCAGATTTTTTCCTCATAAATTTGTGACTTTATCTTGTGAATTTGCTAAATTTTTTCTTGTAAGTTTGTAACTCTTTTCAAGTAATTTTACAATTTTTTTTTCTTGTAAATTTGCAAGTTTTTTTCTTCTAAATTTTCCACTTTTTTTCTCATAAATTTGTGACTTTTTTGCATAATTTTGCCTATGGCACAAGTGTTACTGAAACCTGCTGACCCATTTTAAACCCATGTGGGGCCCAGCTGGGTTTAAAATGGGTAAACCAATTACCAGGCAAAGTCCATGTGGGCAAACGCAGATAGGGCCAACATGGAACCCGTGGACAAACCCACATGGGGCCCATAAGACAGCCCAGTGGGCGTGCTGGCTGGTTTTTGCAATTTTATGAAAAAGTTTGAAAGAGTGAAAAAAAAAACTGATAAGGTTGTGATAAAATTAAGCTAAATTAGTGTAAAAGTTGTCAATTTATGAGGGAAAAGTCTCAAGTGTAATGAAAAATGTAATTTCCCAGTTTGGGATCAATAAAGTCCATCAATCCATCCATCCATCCATCCATGCATCCATCACAAATTTACTAAAAAACAAGTCCTATATTTGTTAGAAAAAGGGTTGGATTTCTTTAGAAAAAAGTGACAAATTAGAAGTCAGAAAAGATACAAATTTAGCAGGAAAAATTCTCCTTCTGCTAATCATGAGAGACCAGTTTTCAGTTATACCTCTGCTGTTTTCTTGTAACTGGAAGGCCCAGGTATGTTGTGTGGCCCCAAGGAGATTTTTGGACTAAAACTTCTCAGCATCTCTCTCTCTCGCTACAGTAGAGGCTGCTGACCCCTGGGTGAGGGTTCACAGTTATGACGTAACCCTAAAGACCTCAGAGGTTTAAGCGCTGATATGAGTGTTGCTCTGGCCCCACAGACCATCCCTCATTCTCTCCACACGTCTGTCCTCCACTACCCCCCACCACCACCACCACCAGAAACATCTCTGCTCTGTTTATTCTCCAAAGCTCCCTCTTCCTAACAAGGTAAAGCCCGGCCCGAGCTCCCCGGGCCCCGCTCTTTCACACCCAATATGGAAGTCCTGCTCCTTTCCCATGTGGCCAGGGAGTGGTTGTTTACTGGGGGACTCATGGGCCAGGAATGGCGCTGGACATCGTCACGGCTCTAATGCTTATCGAACAAAGTGTGTTTAGATTTCACACATAGGAGAGTCTCGTTCCACGTGACGATGTCAGACATGCAGCACATTTATCACATGCTCAATCTTGTTTTTTTTAATCTTAGAGTTTACCCCAGTGTTGGCTGCCATACAAACAGCTCCATTTAGTCCTATAGATAGACAGAAAAATGGCTTAATGATAGTAAAAAGTGTATGGGTGAGGAGGTTGGAGTTACCCTCTGTGGTCTTTCTGTGTTGTGGTTATGTCATATTTTAACACCCAGTGTTCCATCAGTGGGACAGTAGTCTGATTATTTACTCTTTTTGTAGTAGTGCAAGTGGAATGTTAACCTTGACCTTTGACCTTTTGGCCCCACACCCATAGCTGCAGGTCAGGGTGTAAGTCGTCCAAGATTTGTCTTAGATACAACTATGGAAATGATGTGAAAAGCCTACAGCATTTCTTTAAGTAGTTATCACATTTACAAGATTTAGGGAAAAACCGACCTCTGACCTTGACCTCAGGGTCTGTAATTCTCGTGAAAATTATCCAGTCGGAGTCAGATTCCAGTATGCGTATCATCAATGTATATAAAACCCTGGTACCAGGTTTCAAAACATCTAGAACAAAACTCTAGGAGGAGGTGATTTCACAAGACATTGTTTAGTAACTGAAGTGAAATAGGACATTGTAAGTCAGGGGCTGTAACTCTGGCAAAAATCCTCTGATAGGAGCAAAATAGCAATTTGTGCATCATTAATGTGTATCAAACCCTGGTACCAAATTTCAAAGCAATTGGAGCAAAACTGTTGGAACAGCGGATTTCACAAAGGTCGGACGGACGGACGGACCGCTCCATAACATAATCCCCTTTGGGGGGCAAAAAACTGCTTTATTATATTTGAAGTGTCTCTCTTTATTCCACAGAATCATAAACTCTATCAAATGATCAGGTTTCCCTTGCAAAAGTCCAGTTGATCAAAGCCAATTATACATTTAGTCCACTGAGAGGGAATAAATCCACAGACTAATCCTGCTGCTGCAGACATTCATCCACTGCACTAAAAACATAATGAGATATTTTAACTTCATTCATTCATCTTCTTCCGCTTAATCCTTTTCGGGTCTAAAAAAGCTAAAACGTGACTTGTCTTCTCAAGTTCAGTTAGTTAAAATGGTAAGGCAACTCAGACGCTAACTTTTTAAAATCGAAGAAGTAGTATCTACAGGTGCCACTTTCAATGATCTGATTGTGTAGCGGAAAAAACTGAATATTGACTTTCAAAAAAAAGACCAAAATTTTTTTCATTCCTAATGGTTCAAGTGTAGCTCTCAGTTTACTTTGGGTATATCATTTTTATGGATTTTGATGAAATTCCTTGGGTTGGTAAATGTTAACCCCTAGCCCTTGGTTTTGAAATTTAAAAAGGAGATTTATTGAACAGATTGGAACGGCTTTTTCTTAAAAAATATACTTGTAGGAAATAAATCCAATAAAACTACTTACAAAATTACAATTATGTGCAAAAGTTACTTGAGTAAACATAATTACGTAATAACTACCCACCTCTGAAAATGAAATAAACTAGAGGGCAGTAAGAGAGTGGATACCTCCATCAAGATTCTCTACCTCCCTCCCTTCCTCCCTCTGTCTGTACCGCTGTCCGTCCATCTGTACCTCTGTCTGTACCTTCATCTGTACCTCCAAATTCATCCAGTAGTTTTTGTGAGTTAGGGCCTTTGCAGAGGTATTCACTCATGGATCACCACCTAAAGCTAATGGGCTCATCCGCAGCCCGAGGGCCACCTCTGGTGAAAATTGCATCAAAATCCATCCAATAGTTTCTGTGTAATTCTGCTAACAAACAGACAAATAAACCACCCTGACCACACTACCTTCTTGGCGGAGGGAAAAAACTTGAAGTTCCTGTACATTTTAAGCTTATAAGCTCTTCTGAGAGTCAGGCGTTCTTTATTGTGATGTGTTTCATTATTTTTGCCCACTGTTGGAATCAGTCTGTGCCCCATGACCAACGGCATGAGTCACGCAGCAGAACTGGCTCCATTCACTTTGACTCTGGGAACTTTCTGGGACTGTTTGTGTCCCGGTAGGATTTCACGGTGCCACCCACAGCTGAAGGCCTCTAATTAAGAAGTCCAAAAGGTCCCCCCTCAAGAGCAAATATAGTCCCACAAGTGCTTAAATAGAAACGAAATGCACCATGATGTAATTACACATTTGGCTCTAAGAGGGAAACTTCTCACTTTCTTTCTTTTCGGTTTGCAGACGTTACTTTTTAAAGCTCTGAATAGAATTTCTTCATCCACAGCAAACACGGAAACCTATTTTGTTCTGTAGCGTTTTCAGTGCCGTGCCACCCAGTCAAGCATGGCTGCATGTGGGATAGCTAAATAAAAGTCTTCTTAAAATAGATAAATGACCCTATAGTGCGCTGAAAAGTAAAGCCAACAGAGAAAGACGAAACAAAAAGGACAACAGGGAAAATAAATTAGTTGCTCAACTGATCTTTGATCAAAATAAATAATATCCTGTTTAGTTTTTGTCTTGCTTGATACACATGATGTTGATTTAAGAAATTTTGTACACATTTTAAAGGGGTCATTGACTGCACTTTTTCCACATTTTAACAGCTCACACGTCTTAATGAAATGTTTGTGACATATTTTGTTCACATTTTCTTTATTTTCCCTGACTTTCTTGAAGCACTCTGATTTAAAGCCTGTCACTTTAAGAAACATCCTTCACCTAACCAACTCCGCCTTCCCTCTTACGTCAGTTAGCCGTTAGCTGACTAGCTTCTAGCTTTCAGCTTTTAGCCTCCTTCTAGATTGGATGAGTGGCGCTGGTTCTCTGATGCACAGTCGACGGCGCAGCATGCGCCACCTCGGCCCACCCCCTAACAACCTCGCTCCACAGCAAATCGCCAGCATTGTGTACTGGGCGGCCCCCCGGTCGCCGCAACCGACCTGGCCTGGGAAATGAGGCTGCCAGCCAGAGGCCAAGCCGAAGCTTGCTGAGCTGAGCTGCTGAGCCATAGGATCTCAAAGGGCAGAGTCGCGGCCAGCTAGGGGGACACCCCCTCACGAGGCGGCTACCCTACACTGCCCACAAGAGTAGAGTTGCGTGGAACCCCGGAGGATGGTGGGGGAGCTGGCGGTGAGAGCCAGCAGCCTCTGGTCCCGGGCCAGGTTGGTGGCAGCGACCGGCGTGCCGGTCCTGGCAATCACAACAAAACCACTGGGAGATGGGCCGGAGTGAAGCGAGGCACACTGCCGACTGTGGACCGGCAAACCAGGTAGTAACAGGGATGGTTATTAGGGTGACTTAGATCTGAAGAAAATAACACTATAAGCCAGGCTTAGAGCAAGCCTCCTGGTACCAGTGTTAGCTTGGGGGCTAATAGCTCACGGGCTAATAGGCTACCTTTAGCGCCCCCCCCCCCCCACCACCACCACCACCACCACCACCATCAACATCTACAGTGGGGCAAAAAAGTATTTAGTCAGCCACCAATTGTGTAAGTTCTCCCACTTAAAAGATGAGAGAGGTCTCCAATTTTCATCATAGGTATACCTCAACTATGAGTGACAAAATGAGAAAAAAAAATCTAGAAAATCACATTGAAGGATTTTTAATGAATTAATTGGTAAATTCCTCGGTAAAATAAGTATTTGGTCACCTAAAAACAAGCAAGATTTCTGGCTCTCACAGACCTGTAACTTCTTCTTTAAGAGGCTCCTCTGTCCTCCACTCGCTACCTGTATTAATGACACCTGTTTGAACTCGTTATCAGTATAAAAGACACCTGTCCACAACCTCAAACAGTCAGACTCCAAACTCCACTATGGCCAAGACCAAAGAGCTGTCAAAGGACACCAGAAACCAAATTGTAGACTGCACCAGGCTGGGAAGACTGAATCTGCAATAGGTAAGCAGCTTGGTGTGAAGAAATCAGCTGTGGGAGCAATTATTAGAAAATGGAAGACATACAAGACCACTGATAATCTCCCTCGATCTGGGGCTCCACGCAAGATTTCACCCCGTGGGGTCAAAATGATCACGAGAATGGTGAGCAAAAATCCCAGAACCACACGGGGGGACCTAGTGAATGACCTGCAGAGAGCTGGGACCAAAGTAACAAAGGCTACCATCAGTAACACACTACGCCGCCAGGGACTCAAATCCTGCAGTGCCAGACGTGTCCCCCTGCTTAAGCCAGTACATGTCCAGGCCTGTCTGAAGTTTACTAGAGAGCATTTTGGATGATCCAGAAGAGGATTGGGAGAATGTCATATGGTTAGATGAAACCAAAATAGAACTTTTTGGTAAAAACTCAACTTGTCGTGTTTGGAGGAGAAAGAATGCTGAGTTGCATCCAAAGAACACCATACCTACTGTGAAGCATGGGGGTGGAAACATCATGCTTTGGGGCTGTTTTTCTGCAAAGGGACCAGGACGACTGATCGGTGTAAAGGAAAGAATGAATGGAGCCATGTATCGTGAGATTTTGAGTGAAAACCTCCTTCCATCAGCAAGGGCATTGAAGATGAAACGTGGCTGGGTCTTTCAGCATGACAATGATCCCAAACACACCGCCCGGGCAACGAAGGAGTGGCTTCGTAAGAAGCATTTCAAGGTCCTGGAGTGGCCTAGCCAGACTCCAGATCTCAACCCCATAGAAAATCTTTGGAGGGAGTTGAAAGTCCGTGTTGCCCAGCGACAGCCCCAAAACATCACTGCTCTAGAGGAGATCTGCATGGAGGAATGGGCCAAAATACCAGCAACAGTGTGTGAAAACCTTGTGAAGACTTACAGAAAACCTTTGACCTCTGTCATTGCCAACAAAGGATATATAACAAAGTATTGAGATGAACTTTTGGGATTGACCAAATACTTATTTTACCGAGGAATTTACCAATTAATTCATTAAAAATCCTTCAACGTGATTTTCTGGATTATTTTTTCTCATTTTGTCTCTTATAGTTGAGGTATACCTATGATGAAAATTGGAGACCTCTCTCATCTTTTAAGTGGGAGAACTTGCACAATTGGTGGCTGACTAAATACTTTTTTGCCCCACTGTACATGACAGCCAGCTAGGTGGGCTAATAACACAGGGTTACAAAAATAATTTTTTTGTAAGTTCTCTGTGTTTTTTCAACTGATTTAAGACAATTTTGCACCGCTGAATCCGAAAATGACATTCGTTTCTCTCGATCAAGTGCTAAGTAAATACCTGTACTTAGTACTTACTTAGTACTGCGGTAAGTACATGTAAATTGAATGTTACGTCATCATTGTTCAAAATTATGAGAATTTCAAGACATAAAAAAGAATTTTGCATCATATAAAGCGAAAATACCCTTTCATGCAAACAAAAATGTATAAAACAACATGTGGCCATAATTCAAAAAGTTGACCTGATCGAGCAAAACCAATGTGATTTTTGGATTCAGCACATCAAAATTGTCCTAAATCAGCTAAAAAAGCTTTGACAATAAATTTGGTGTTGACCAGTGTAATAGAGCAGTGGGTGGATCTTTAGGACGACGATGGGTAGGCTTTTTCTAATCACGATGTACAGTATAAGATTTACCTGAAAGAGTCAAAAACCTCTCTAGCAATTCTGGGAGAGAAAAACCAGATAAAGGCTGTGTTTTTTAAGAGAAATGACTGTTTTGAAACTTTTTTGATAATTACGTGACCAGTAGACTCATTTCAGACAGTTAAAACCTACAAACACACCATTTTTCAGTCAATGATTCCTTTAATTCTGTAAGGAGCGGTAACGTTGGGCATGGTTTAGGATAGGCTTACTTTGAGACTGACACTTTGACCTCAGTTTCTGACGATTAAAACTTGTCAAACAGGCTGTCAGGTGATGTTATGGTGAATAACATTAAGGTCATCTTGCTCAAACACAGTGAGACTGGGTTTGAGTTTTGGAGCGACAGGGCTTTGATGAATGTTTCTGCCACCTGTTACTCACCATCTTTTCCTGCCTCGCTTCACTGACTATCCCAAAAAAATAAGGGTAGTATCTCATGGAGCAGCACACGCTGATGAATATGGCAATTTTTGGATACTCCAACTTTTCTGACGAATATTGGCGACAGTCAAGCTAGTATCTCATGGATCAGAGAATACTGAGGAACGTGCAAGAATGCTGCACTTTTTAGGTTTTGTTAGGGTTTGGAAAAGATTGCAAAACAATGTGCACGCAGTTTTTAAGGTCTTCAACAGTTGCTAGTGTTCACTACTAAGTGAACAACGAAGAACTTTAGCGACACGCGTTACAGCCGGTTGCAAACGATGTAAACTATAGGAAAAATATAAAGACAAGATTTTATTCAGAAAGAAGATTCTGAAGTTTGGACCTGATAACTTGACCCTTCCAGCTCTTTAGCATCTATATTCTGACACCAGACAAAGGGCTAATATTGGTATTAAGTAAGCTTGTATTAAGCTTGATTGTGAATGACTATCGACCGGTAGCATTAACACCCATTGTTATGAAGTGCTTTGAGAAAATGGTATTGAAACATCTTCTGTCTAGTCTCCCCCCAGCCTTTGATCGGTACCAGTTTGCCTACAGGCGGAGCAGAGCCACTGAAGATGCTATTGCTGTAGCTCTCCACTCAACATTCAGCCATTTAGAAGACAAGGGAAGCTATGGAAGAATGTTGTTTGTGGACTATAGCTCGGCATTTAATACAATTATTCCCAATATTCTCATCAGTAAATTGCTTCAGCTTGGTCTGCCTACTGAGATGAGATGAGATGAGATTCAACTTTATTGTCATTACACATGTATGAATACAAGGTAGCGAAACGTGACTTGGCATTTGGGCACGCTCTGCAGAGCGCATCCAAGGCCGGGGCAGCCACTAGGCGCCAGTCATACTCATACTTGTAGCTGGATTGAGGTCTTTCTAATAAATCGCACACAGACTGTTAGACTCGGTCCCCATTCCTCCTCTACAGTCATGCTTAACACAGGCTCGCCACAGGGCGGTGTGTTGAGCCCCACTTTGTATTCATTGTACACATATGACTGCATACCTGTTCATCCCACAAACATTATTGTGAAGTTTGCGGATGATACAACAGTGGTGGGGCTCAAATCAGTAGGAGATGAGTCTGCATAAAGATGAGGTCCAGAGACTGGTAAGATGGTGCTCAGATAATAATCTGCTATTGAATACAAAAACAAAAAAAAACAAACAAAAAACCCCAAAATAACTCATTATTGATTTTAGGAAGCATAGTAGTGAGCCTCCTCCTCTATATGTAGGCGAGGAGTGTGGAGAGAATGGAGGCTTTTAAGTTTCTGGGTGTTCATATTTCACACAACCTCACCTGGGCAGTTAACACCATAGCTATGATAAAGAAGGCTCAACAATGTCTACACTTTTTGAGGCTCCTTAAGAGGAATGGGCTGAATGCACAGTTGCTGGTTTTATTTTGTCGCTCTGCTGTTGAGAGCATTTTGTCATGTGGCATCACGGTTTGGTATGGGGGCTGTTCAGCCGCAGACTGCAAAGCCTTGCAGAGAGTGATTGAGACTGCGCAAAAAATCAGTGGCTGTTCTCTCCCTTCTCTGGAAGAGATTTCCAGGTCTCGGTACCTCAGCAGAGCTACTGCTATTATTAAAGATTGCACTCATCCAGGTCATGATTTCTTTCACTTGTGGTGAAATCAGATCCCATAAAACCCGGACTACCAGGTTTAATCATAGTTTTTTCCCAACAGCAGTACGTATTTTGAATGGATTTATGTAACACATACAGACTGCTGATGTTATGTTATTTTAGGTTATTTTGTGGCAGTAACCTTGTGTATAAGATGGTCTTATTTATTTATTGCTCAGTATGTTTTTATTATTGCTATGTACATATTGTATTTAACTTTTTTTTTTTTAGGTATTACTGTTTTAGGCATTATTTATTTTTGTAATTATGAGAATGTTAAATTCATGAATGAACTGTGAGTATGATAGTTTGTTTTAGGGAGCAGCATCTCAATTTCGATGTATTGTTTTTTAGCAGTGGAATGACAATAAAGGCACTTTGACTTTGTATTTAAAGAATTTTATTACTCACTGCTGTCCAGACTGATACAACCAGAGCTCTGAATGTTCAAAGCTGTGTTCTGGTAGTGAAGGCCTTAAAGTTAGAAACACATATGCAGAAACACATACGCAGTGTGCAAACTCGATATATTAAAGATACCATATGGGACATTTGGAAACCTGATTTTTACTGACCTGTGGTGGTTGCTAAGTGAACTTCAGCCCCATTTACTACATTAATTATAAGAAGGACCACAAGCCCTATTCCCTCTAAAGCAATTGAGGCAGTGGCATGTATCAATAGCTTCAGTGGTGCTTTTCCCTTAACAACCACATGATGCCATTAAAGTAACACTATGTAAGATTTTTACCTTAAAATAATGTTTCCAAAATAGTTTTGATGATACAGTAATCATTGTCCTGGGGAATGTCACTTCCCCCATAGACTAAGGGGGGCCACATTGCCTGCAATAGCTCTGCTCTTGGTATGAACACTGAAAAGACTACAACTATGGCGAGTATGACCTGAGTCCCAACAGCCAATCACAGGGCAGAACTGCAGCCACCAGCAACTAAGCACCCTATCATTGGCTGCTGGGACTCAGGTCATAGTCACCATAATTTTAGTCTTTTCAGTGTTCATACCCAGAACAAGAAAATTACATAATGCTGCTTTAAGCCTGGATTGCCAGAGGTTCTATATGTTACCTTTGAAGTCTATTGTATATCTTAGATGCTCTAAGTGCTTCTTGCCAGTCTTGTTCTGATGTATTTGTATCTTACACAGATAAACTTGCATCTAACAGTGTCTTTTTATTTTTTTGTCTGCCTCCAAAAAACTTTTCCTCCAATTAGACTATTGGAGAGTTCCTGTTTTGGAGCAAGTCAGGCTTGGGGTGGGCTTAACAGGTGTCTGCAGGCCATGAAGTTGTTTGTTTTTTTTTTCCACTCATGAAGTCAGGCCAGCCTTGGCAGGACTGACTTAAAGTTTTCTACATTTTATACATCTGGTCATACACATAGTACTGCCCACCTTCTATCTCTGATCGTGCTGCTACAGTGTTTTTTATGCCAGTTGCCATGTATTGAGTTGTTCTCAGTGACTATTGTATCAATGGCTAACTAGCTACAGTTAACCGATTCCTCCACTTTGTACAATGAAACTAAAAGAAAATCTCATTTGAATAAGTTAAAAGTCTAAAAATAACTTTTATAAGATAAGATAAGATAAGATAAGATAAGCCTTTATTAGTCCCACAATGGGGAAATTCCAGGATTGCAACAGCACAGGGATAGCAACACTCAGAGCAACAATCAGAAGGCAAGAGAAAAAAAAGAAACAAGAGCAGCAAGTATATATATATATATATATATATATATATATATATATATATATATATATATATATATAGACACACAATGCGGAGCATTGTAGCTGGATGGAATAAATATATGAGTATATAAACACACAGTGCGGAGCATTGTAGCTAGATGGAATAAATATGTTGATATATAAACACACAGTGCGGAGCATTGTTGCTAGATGGGATGAAACAGCACAACCGTCTACTTAGTTATCCTACATGGTATGACTATGTACCCATACATATTGTCACCCTCCATAGCGACCGGTATTTTCCTAGTTGTATGCCAGAGGGGACCATTGTATAAGTCTATTGCGTCTTTTGTATTCAAAACTATTAGGTTGTCACGTCTTTTTGCTATCTCTGCGAGCAGCCCTGCTTAGGTTGTACAGTCTGACAGCCGTTGGTAGGAAGGACCTGCGAAACCTCTTGGTTGTGCACCTAGGATGATGTAGTCTGCTGCTAAATGAGCTCCTCAGTGCATTCAGTATGTCCTGCATAGGGTGGAACTCGGACTCCAGCAGAGATGACAGTTTAGCCACTGTCCTTCTCTCTCCTATCTCCTCCACTGGGTCAAGGCGCTGCCCCAGGACAGATCTAGTTTTCTTGATCAGTTTGTTCAGTCTCTTCCTATCGGCTGCCGTAATGCCACTGCCCCAGCAAACCACTCCAAAAGTGATGGCTGATGCCACCACCGTGTCATAGAATGACTTCAGCAGCGCCTCTTGTACACCAAAAGACCTGAGTCTCCTCAGCAGGAACAGCCTGCGCTGTCCCTTCTTGTAGAGTGCGTCAGTATTGTGTGACCAGTCTAGTTTAGATGAGCTGAATGAAGATGTATTTTGGCTGAATTTGACCAAACACCTCTAAATGATCTTGGTTTGACATCATTTCCTCACCTTTTCAACCTCAAACAGAAAAGAAATGCACCATATGTGTGGTTTCAGCAATATCCTGTTTGAGAACTTGCTATATACAAATCTCATTTACAGGAAGAATCAAGTTCAGAGAAACCCTTGGCTACCAGCACAACAGAATAAACCACAGGCATGATCTCCAGTCTCCCCCAGTGTGAGGACTGGCCGCCTCCCAATTTCATATGAATGACTTAACAACTGATCACAATGGGCATTATTATTGCTGTGAAGAATGCGGCTTGAGACGGGAAGAAAAACTCATTACATAAGGTGTGGAGCATTCCAGTAAAAGCATAGGGCCTTCTCCTTTATTTGGAGAGCATACGCATCGGCACACTGAGCTGTGTTTTGGTTCCCTGCTCTGTGAGGGATTCTGACAGTTTATGAGCCAGCGGTCCAGGTGCTCCCCCTTTATTGACCCTTATTTGTAGACCTGATGGGAGTCCACGGAGAGGACTCGGGGAGTGAAGGGAAGCTGTGAAAAACACAAGGAAATTCTATAGTTAAACAGAAAAATTATCCTGCCTGATTGGATTTTCTGGATTTTAACTTATCTCTTTTCAAAACATTCAGACTTTAGCTGTACTAGCAGGTTCCTAAATGCTGATGAACACAATTTGGAATGCCGTGAATTTGAATTCATAGACATTCATATTATTTGCAAAAATTATTTCTAATAATTTTGGAGATTCTTGGTGAGAAACATCAGGCAAAACCTAGCAATGTGTAGTTAGCTTAGCTCTGTAGCTTAAAGGGGTCATTGACTGAAAAACGGTTTTAACCATCAGAATTGTGGCTTTTGGTCATGTGATTATAAAAAAAAAATATCAGAAGACTCACTTCTCTTAAAAAAACACACAGCCTTTATCTCGTTTTTCTCTCCAAGAAGTGGGTTTGACACTTCCAGGGATTTTCTCGTACATCAAGAAATGGTAAACTCAGTCCAGCCTGACCTTGATACCCACCCACTGGCCATTGTTGGCCAGCATAGCTGTCTGTCATGTACTGTAGATGGACGGGGAGCTAAAGGTATTAGCCTCTGAGCTAACATACTAGGGAGAAAGTGATGGACAGACCACCTGGATCCAGCCGGTTATGATCACTGTTTTCTATAAATTCTATTCACCCCAACTGGAATCCTTGTTCATCTAACAATGCTTGACCTTACATTTCATTCTTAGACATTATTTTAGCTTAAAGTTTTATTTTCTCAAACCGGGATCTGAGGCTGCTAGCTGAAGCTGGCAGTTTAGCCACTCAGTCATTCATGTTTCTGTGCCTGTTGTACTCCAGGGACCGTTGGTATCCTATTGACCACTAAAACCACACACCTCTGTCAATTAGGGATGCATTATTTCATTCATTCTCTAAGACAAATGTTCACGGCACAGGCTCAGGGGTAATGGGTCAGGTTGGCATTGGAATCTTCAGTGGCTTGAGTGAAGAATGTATTTCAATATTCCTTTCATTTATATGTGACTGGGAAAAATCTTTTCAACACTTTCACAAAGAAATTCTCTGCTCGTGCCATTACCCCCGTAGCTCACAGGGAAGCGGGGAGTGGCGAAAACTAGCAAGGGTTGTGATTTGAGGGGTTCCATTGGGGTTCATGGGGGGTTGCACTGTGGTTTGATGGCAGGTTTTTGTGACAAGAAAAACTGACCACAACTGTAAAAAGTACCGGTGAACCAATGCCACCCCCCCCCCCCCCAAGAACCCCAAAGCAACCCCTCAAATCCAGTGCTTGTCAGCATTCGCCAGTCCTCATCACTGCGTGAGATACTACCCTAAAAGATCCCAGGGCTGACATCTAGGCCAATTTCACTTGTATTCGCCTCAGGCTACATCCAAGCTAAAGGCTAGGAGCTAGCTAGCTAATGGCAAGTGATGTAAGGAGGGTGGAGTTGAAATTAGAAACTACTCAGGGATTTATTCTTAAAGTGACAGCATTGAAACAAAGTATTTTCATAAAGGCTGGAAAATTAAAAAAAAATTGCTGCAGTAATTAAATAAAGAAAATTTGAACCAAATATGTTACAAATGAGCTGTTAAGATGTGGAAAAAAATGCAATCAATGACCCCTTTAAAGTGTTCTTAGAAAGTCGTTTTCACTTAAACCTTAGAGCTTTGTGCTTTTCTTTCCTTTTTTTTTAAATGATAAAAAATCCTGCAGCACTCCACCAACCAAAAATGTTATAAAATGATACATTGTAGCTCATTACAGCATATCTAATGATAATTTAGTCTTGTTTATACTCAATGTGAAATGCAGCACTTCCATACAAAGTCAATGGAAAGATGCAAACACACATGCATTTGCTCCGTGGACATAAATACACACAAATTTGCATCAGGATGAGGTTTATTTTGTTTAACTCAGCCCAAAAATTCACTTAATGCTTGGTGTCGATAGGCAGTCAATGTTGATATTCTGCCATTACTTGGAGAATAAATTAGTTTGAAAATGAGACTTACTGGAGACAGACTGGCAGAGCTCTGTGACAGTTTGTAGCCACTGATTGTTTAGTGGTTTAGTGCTGAAAACAGCCGACATCAAGATGCACTTTCTGGAGGTAATAGTGTCATTTTCCCAGCTGTGTGCCTCTCCAGATAATGTTGGGAACTCAAACATGACGGCATTTTTGGGGGGATTTCCACAGCAGGTACAAAGCAGAGTGAAGGTAAACCCGCCTCTCTGCAGGGCGAATTCTCCATCAAGAAGAAGAAAGATTGCATTCATACTGCCACCCACTGACATGGAAGAGCCACTACAAGAACTGACACACAACGACAGCGGATTATTTGCAGTTTTTTTTTTTTTGGACCAGTAAAGTGAAAGACTATTCCCCACGGAACCCCAGTTTCAAAGCACTGTCCTGTACAAAACCAGGTTTACACCACACTACATTCTTTACATCATGACCAAGATGTCAGTCTGCGTACAACTCGTCAAACAAAATGCAAACAAAAGAGTAAAACTTTGTGATGCTATTCTGCAGTTTTTTTATAGGCAGACCAAGAAGAAGCAAAATGCACTTAAGAAAAAAATATGCAACCCCATTTTTTAAATCATTGGTTGAAACTTGATGGAGAATAGATTTATCTTGAAGCATTCCTTAAAAAAGCCACATTTTTCTAATTCACTGACTTTATTATCAGAAATCTGAATTCTCTGTCACTGGTTACATTGACTTGTAGTGAATTAGGGCTTTGATACAAAGCTAGAGTTTGGACAGTGGGTGGTAATAGTGTGTTAACAGACTGTTACCTCAATACAAACATTGGGGAATTTCAGTGAATGTTTTTGCTCTTCTATGCCTCATTGTCAACAACTCCAATGTCATGAGTCGCACTGCAGCACACAGTCTAGTTTCTGATTTTTTTATGTACCGTGGAGTAAATTAAACCTTTGTTTTTTTTCTTTCAGTGTGCCGAATAGTTTGCCACAAGAAATGCGAAGTCAAGGTAAGAGTTATAAAAAAAAAAATTCAAGACAACATGTGCTGCTTTTCTGCATTTACTGTTAGTTTCCACATATAAAAAGCTTTTTAAATGACCAAAACTTCCCTTTAAAATGGATGTGAGTGTATCAAAATAAGACATGGTTTAGCTCAGCCGATCTTTAGGTTGTGTTTGCATGCAGATGTAGACATGGGTGGAGTGTGTTCTGTAAAAAAAAAAAAAAATCTGGAGAATGTCTAAACAAGTGCTCTTTGTACCAGAATCTGTTTACTTTGGATGAACTTTCGGGTCCCGGGTCCCGGAGCCTTGAGCCTCATGTTCTAAAAATAAAAGATCTCTGGATGGAGCAGGAGTTTGATTCATCTTGTTGTAGAAAGCCGAAGAGCATGAAAAACGGGAGGGAAAACAGAACCGGGGCTGAGGCCTGTGTGTGTGTGTCAAGGTGCACGGCTTCCACGCAGGGTTTCAGAGCTGGATCAGCACACATGGCTGTACAGCACAAACACAACACCTAAACACACACCCTTCATCTGGTATCCATTATCCCAAACTGGTGGCTGTTGCCAGCTTTGCCCACTCTCCATTTTACTTGCAGGAAATGCCAGGGGTGCGGGGCAGATGGGCCACACTTAATATGAGGCGGGGGGCTTTGGGCGGCCATGTGAGAGAGGTCTCCAGTGGAAAGTTATCAAACAAAATGGCTGAAATAATAAACTCAACACATGGCTGCCAGCTCATTGGGTGATTACCTTGCAATATTATGACTTATGTTGAAAATTGTGCAGCCCGGTGGCGCAGTGGTTCGCCTTCCAGCTGGAAGAGTCGGGGTTTACTGGGGCCTTTCTGTGTCTGGATCCAGCTTATTTCGGTATTTTCTGCAATAGCAAAATTTATACGGCGCCCGAGAGAGCTTAACATGCTGCAACTTAAGGGATCAGCTGCAAACAGAGAACATCTTCATCAAAATGGAAATGCTGGTGCTGCAAAAAAAACCCACAAGTCATGCACATATACAGGCTAATAGCAAATGTCTAAGGCTAAGCTAACACAAGTCTCCAGCATGGGGCTTGTAACTTTATTGTGTTCCTGTAGTAACTTTTGTTGTGTTGTGAATATTTAAGATAAGATAAGATAAGATAAGCCTTTATTAGTCCCACAACGGGGAAATTCCAGGATTGCAACAGCACAGGGATAGCAACACTCAGAGCAACAATCAGAAGGCAAGAAAAAAAAACAAAACAAAAAAACAAACAAACAAGCAAGCAAGAGCAGCTAATATACATATGTACATATTACTATAAAATATATATATACACACACACACACACAGACACACAGTGCAGAGCATTGTAGCTGGATGGAATAAATATATGAATATATGAACACAGTGCAGAGCATTGTAGCTAGATGGAATAAATATGTAAATATATGAACACCCACAGTACGGAGCATTGCAGCTAGGTGGAATAAATATGCAAGTATATAAACACACACAGTGCGGAGCAATGTAGCTAGATGGAATAATATGTAGATATATAAAAACACAGTGCGGAGCATTGTAGCTAGATGGAATAAATATATAGATATATAAATATAAACACACCCAGTGCAGAGCATTGTAGCTAGATGGAATAAATATGTAAATATATAAACACACACAGTGCAGAGCATTGTTGCTAGGTGGGATGAAACAGCATAACCGTCTATTTAGTTATCCTACATGGTATGATTATGTGCCCATACATATTCTCACCCTCCATAGCGACCGGTATGTTCCTAGTTGTTGCCACCATGGGTTGAGATGCCGTCTCGGCACTCAGCCCATGTTTTCCCTCATCCCTGCTTCCCATTGAGCAGCGTCTCAGCTGGCCCCCAGCTGGCAGCATTATGGACGGCTGGGGCCAATTAGTCTTCATCAGCTGGGGCGCTGCCAATGAGGATAAATAGGAGCAGCCTCGATGACTCGGGGCTGCGACATAAACACATTGCTAAGCTGAAGCCCCTTCGTCTGGTGTCAGCTTATACTCCTCTTGCAGCATTCCTGTGTTTGTATCCCGCTGTGAGTATGTACGTCTTGTTACCCCCACGTCCGGTACGAGCTGCTTACCTCTGCGCTGTGCAACCTGTGAGTGTACCTCTGCATGAGTATCTGTGCTCTCCTCATCCCTTCCCCTTTACCCTGAATAAAATATCACGACTCACTGGCTTGTCCCTGGCTCTGATTGCCCGGCTCCCTAGAGCCGGATATGACAGTATGTCGCAGCCAGAAGAGTTGCCGGCGGCCGTGAGTCGCTGTGGAAATGTACCTTTCTGTCCGAGTGTCAGCGCTGCTAGCATGCCGTTTCCCAGGAGTCACTTCCGGCGCCAGGGCGACGAGCTAAGGTCCATCTCGGAGGCTGTCGACGGGACATTCTTCACCCTGCACGACGCCTCCAACGCGAGACGCTGGCATCCGGGCCGTGCTGAGGAGCTCCTGGACTGTCACCCTCACTCTCTGTACCATCTGGAGGACAGTGCCAGGATAGACGCTGCAGGTACACAGCGAGAGAAGCTCCACGGGGTGGATGGAAATCCCGGCAGGGAGTCGAAGTGGGCGATGTCTTTCCCCGCTTCGGAGTCCCGTTCCTGCCGCCATTCCAGTCCGGGAGTTCGCGCCAACCAGAGGACTTCCCCCGACCTGCGCCACGTCACTCGGGATTCCCTTCAAGGAGCCGCAGCTGACAGCAGTTATGTCCGGGGTCGAGTGGCTGTCGCAAGCTCTACTGTGTTTCCTGTCACCACCTTCAGGCATGTGGCGGCGGCAGTGAGATTGATGGAGAGGACTTCAGGGCTACGAAGCTTTCCCGTGCTCGACGCCTTCCTCGTCTCGATCTCCGATCTGGAGCGGCGAATCCTGGGTTTCCCCCTCGCTTCGTCCCCTGGGAGTAGTCGTCATCACATCGCCGAGTCACCTCTGCACGAACCTCGTCCGGATCCAGTTCTGGGTCATCGTCAGGACCGTTCCTCCCACGCAGCTGTCATCCCTTCGCCTCGTCAGTGTGGAGATTCTACAGCCTCGTCCCCTGAGCCTCGTTCCCCCGCTGTCATTCCTGGACATTCGGGCTGGCTCACCCCGGCTGTTTCCCCCTCCTCCTCGACGCGCTTCCTGACCGCTGTGTGTGCCTGGAATCCCGGCCTGGTGAGCTCTCTGCTGGAGACAACGCGAGCGACCCTCAGACGAACTCCCGGGGGGTCCTCCGTTATCGCCGGGCGGGGAGAGGAAGAAGCAGAATCCACTACAGCAGGCGATACTCAACCTCCAGGGGGCAGGCAAGTCATTGTTTTTTCACACCTGCTTAATGATTTGCTCTGTCACATCCCTGGAGGAGAAGTTCAGGGTTCGCAGCTCCCTGAACTCTCCCCACCTGCTGTAACCTGTATTCCTAATCCCGCATCCTCTGTGTCTCTCTCCACCGAGCGGTCCCCGGCTCCGGGTCAACGTGGTGGGATATGGAGAGGGCCTGTGGTTCCGCAGCTACATTGCGGACGGAGGAGGGGGACTGACTGCTGCGTGGAGTCTACGCCGACGACTGAGCGTCCCCGGGTCTCCACGGAGGAGCGGTTCGGTCCGGCGGGACGAGATTCTTCTGGCTTCACGCCGAGTGGATCGTCGGCGGGGTCACCTGAGCTGGAGGAATCTCAAGCTGCGCTGACCATCGTGCTGGCTGCGGGGCCCGACGCGGCTAGATGGGAGCCTGACAACGACCTCCTGACGACGGCTCCTGGATCTTCGCAGTCCTGGACGGCGTCAGAACCCGAGATCAGGCGAGTGCTCTCCTTTCTTTTCTCTCTTCAAACAAGGGAGAAACGATATCACTTCAGAGGAACATGTATATTTCAAAAGCCTACAGTGAGAACAACTACCAAGCAACACTGTATTTCAGTGCAAGGTGTCAGATTATGGAACGATTTTGGACCTGAATTAAAATCATGTACAAAGCTTGGACAATTTAAACAAAAACTAAAGGAAGAAATACTCCAAACATATTTACAAGACGACATGTAAACTCACATAAGGATTGACATTTCCAGCCTGTGTTGTGTTATAGCTTAGTTTTTCTTTTTTCTCTGTGACACTATGTCTTAGATTTGTTTTTGAATAGTAACCGCTTAACTTAGACTAGCTCAGTTTTCTTTTTCTCTCAGTCATATTTTGTCTTAGCCTTGTTTTAAATTGTAATCGCTCTTGTCTTGTTTTCTCTTTTTTCTCCTTTGAATTCTTGGATGGAATATGGGTGGGCAATACAAGCTGCGGTTTCAGCCATCACCCATTTCGGATAACTCACGTGGAATTGTATAGTAGAAGGAGTCTTTGTCTAATTTGACCTTGTTGTTATATTATACAGTTTCTTTTAACCTGTAATGTACTATCCGAAATAAATAAATAATTCATTCATTCTTTTTATCCCCGAGCACTTCAGCCTATCTCCAGGGGAGACGAGCCGGGTGCAGCCGTCCGCTGCGTCTGAGCTCGTCTCGCCGGGTTCTGGCGCTGCCGGTGATCCTGATCCCGGTTCTGTTTTCTCTTCTGAGCCTTCTTCCAGGGTCACCGGCAAGGAGTTGCTGTTCCTCGTGGTGCTGGAGGGTCCGGGTTCAACGTTGGAGGTCGGTTCTGGTACAGTATTCAACGTGGGTTCGCCCGAGACCCAGTCGGGGTCCAACGTGGGTTCGCCTGAGGCCCGATCGGGGTCCGACGTGGGTGCTGCCCCAGTATTGTCCAGGTCCGGTGAGGAGGTGGCCGTTTTCCTGCGGCCTGACGCCCGCCGCCCTCGTCATCGGCTCTCCCCTGAGCCTCTTCCACCGGGATCCGCTCTGATCCTTCGCCCGTCTCAACGGTCCTGGTGGTTGAGTGATGCGGGTCGACGACCCGACCCACAGAACTTTCGGTTCGGTGATCTGGTTCCCCCCACTGGTCTGTGTTTCCCTCTGGGCAGCCTGGTTCGGCTGCCGGTGGACTGGATTCCTGGGATCTGGGTCCAGAGTTCGCCGTCCGAACACTTCTCTTTCCCTGATTCGCCAGCTGGACGATGGGCGGGGAGATCTCCGGAGCCATCTCGGCCATTTTTGGACTCTGCCTGCCATTCACCTCGGGTGTCACTTTTTCTTTTGTTATTAAGGTCACTCGGGTGTAATGTTTTGTCCTGTTGGTGGATTCGTTTTTATAGTGCTGTGTTTTCCATCGCTCATGCTCAGCATTTTACTTTTTGTGCCATGTTTTTAGCCTCGTTTTTTGTATTGTAGAGTTATGTTTTGTTTTCCGTAACACCATGCTCTGCAGTTATCCATTTATTCCAGTCACTTTCATTTCTTTAGGTGACTGGGTATTTATATATTCGTGTGTGTGGGTTTTTCTTTGCCTGCACTCAGTATTTCTTTTTTGTCCTGTTGGTTCATTATAGAGTCATGTGCCTTGTTTTCCGTAACACCATGCTCTATAATTGTCATTTGTTCCAGTCACCCTCACTTTTCTTGGTGACTGTGTGTGTATGTACTTAAATTAGCGCTGTGTATAGGTTCCCCTTTATTTAACCGTACTCAGCATTTTTTGCCCTGTACCTTTTTGGTGGTTCTTTTTTCCTTGCTCTGGGTCACGCATGGTTGGTACTCTCTGGGTAGTATGTAACCGGCGTGCTGACCCAGTTCTTCTCCCCATCTGTACCTGGGTTAATTCTGTTTTGTCAGTATTGTATTTGGGTTTTTCTTTCCCGCTACCCTACATTGCCCCATTGGTGTTGTCCTTCCCTTGGCTTCTTCCCCTCCGGTCCGCCTCCCTTCCTCCCACCCTAGGTGGGGGGGGGGGGGGGGGGGCTGGGATGTTCCTGGTCGTTCAGGAGCCCGACCTTGAGGGAGGGGCTCTGTCACCATGGGTTGAGATGCCGTCTCGGCACTCAGCCCATGTTTTCCCTCATCCCTGCTTCCCATTGAGCAGCGTCTCAGCTGGCCCCCAGCTGGCAGCATTATGGACGGCTGGGGCCAATTAGTCTTCATCAGCTGGGGCGCTGCCAATGAGGATAAATAGGAGCAGCCTCGATGACTCGGGACTGCGACATAAACACATTGCTAAGCTGAAGCCCCTTCGTCTGGTGTCAGCTTATACTCCTCTTGCAGCATTCCTGTGTTTGTATCCCGCTGTGAGTATGTACGTCTTGTTACCCCCACGTCCGGTACGAGCTGCTTACCTCTGCGCTGTGCAACCTGTGAGTGTACCTCTGCATGAGTATCTGTGCTCTCCTCATCCCTTCCCCTTTACCCTGAATAAAATATCACGACTCACTGGCTTGTCCCTGGCTCTGATTGCCCGGCTCCCTAGAGCCGGATATGACAGTTGTATGCCGGAGAGGACCATTGTGTAAGTCTATTGCATCTTTTGCATTCAAAAAAAACTATTAGTTTGTTACGTCTTTTTGCTATCTCTGCGAGCAGCCCTGCTTAGGTTGTACAGTCTGACAGCCGTTGGTAGGAAGGACCTACGAAACCTCTCGGTTGTGCACCTGGGATGATGTAGTCTGCTGCTAAATGAGCTCCTCAATGCATCCAGTATGTCCTGCATAGGGTGGAACTCGGACTCCAGCAGAGATGACAGTTTAGCCACTGTCCTTCTCTCTCCTATCTCCTCCATCGGATCAAGGCGTTGCCCCAGGACAGAGCTAGCTTTCTTAATCAGTTTCTTAATCAGTTTCTTAATCATATTTGCAATGTATTCTGTACTTACAGGTCTAGACAATTGGTAGAAAATAAATTCATGAATGGATTCTATTTTTCAAGCATGTCTGGTTTGTCCCAAAGCTATATAGGAAAATTGCTGAGTCCATATGATAGGGCTGAGCAGTTTGACCTTAAATCATCATCACAGTTAATTGACCCTTTCATGTTGATTTCAGGGATTTTTTTCCCCATTTTTTTTCCTCCTTTCTTCTCCCTTATAGTTCACCAACAAGGCTCGTAATTAAGCAATATTACACAACAGTGTGGCATCACTTCATTGTGGTTCTATAGTAAATGAGCATAATGTATTAAAGAACAGAACTATTGTCATTTCACACACGAATAAAACATTGTCCAGTGCATAAGTTAACATTTGTTTACATACCTTTTGAGGGTTTGTGGGTCACATGACTCATGACAGAGGCTAATTGGCATCTTAGCTCCATTGGGGGCGTCCTTTACGCAGCCATGATTGCATTACCACCACATTGTGATTATGACTGTTATTGGGTTTTTATATGCAGCCTTAGCTTGTCCATTTTGTTGTTCATTTTCCTCTGTAAAACGGTTCAGCTGACGTGGATAGACGTTAGCAGCCACCAGTGACTTAACTTTAGGCGTCTACATGTTCATTTCCATGCACTTTGCTCACTTTTTCTTGGCATCTTCAGATGAAACAAAGAATCAGTCATCATATACTGTACTATGTGGACGGAGACAACATTTTGTTACAAGCCATTTTATATTTTTCTACAGTGTTTTGCTGCTTCTAAACAACGCCAACTATGCTGCTTCCACACACATAACTCCATGGGCACATCTTAAAAGGGCAGTACATGAAAAGTTCTCTATGCACATGCAAACAATAAAGGGAGGGGAAAAACTGGAAAAAAAACCCCAGCATAGACTATGGATTTAGACTGGGATGCTATAAAAGTAATGTGTAGGTGGCCCACTACTTTTGTCCATTTCATAACAAAATTGGCGTGCTTCCTTGTTTTCACTACAGCCGCTCAAAGTTTTGTGGTGTTGCTCCAAGGAACAAAACATGATGAATCAACGTCTATGGGACATGTTGGAAATGTTTGAATTTCAGGAAGCCAGAAGTCACATTTGTGGGAGGAGCCGGCACAGAAGCACCAGAACTGACTGCCAATGTCTACATGCACAAATCAGCAACTTTAGATCTCCAAAAATCACAGCAGCATTTCCTTGTTTAAACATCTCTGCTAAAAATGTCATGGCTTTGGCAGGAAGCAATTTGCTAAAAAGCCCGAGATAAAACACAAGGGAGTGACCGCGACAGGGTCAAGTGCGATCGCTATCGGTAATCAGTCGGGCCTACACGACCATCGGGTGCATTTTTTTGGACATATTTATTTTAAGCCCATGCTAAAGCTCTTTTTTTTCTACTAATTGTCATCCATATGTGATGTAACACTTAAGGAATCCAAAGACTTGATAATAATTCTATGCTGTGACACTTCTCCCAAGTACACTCTATAGTTATAAATCTCTGTCTGGTGATGAACACTAATATGTGGCCCAAATATAACCTGGTAACTGCAAACAAATGGTCTGGATATGTCCCCCCCCCACCCCACCCTACAGTGCATTTCTTCACAAGTGGATGTGAGAAATTTGCTAAATCTTGTTGGTAAAAATTCACTCATAGGTGATGACAGGAAGGAGCCAAAAACAGCAGCTTGGATCACCGTGAGTGTGCATTCCCTGTGCAGTCATATTGCTTATAAAAATAGTCCCCATTGTTATATCGGAGGTTGGAGCCAAGGATGAGACCAGGTGTCAAACTGAACACACATTTATTGAACAGGACAGTGCAACCCAACCACACCAAACCACTGTGCAGAGAAGATGGCCAAGAGACTGCAGCCCCTCTTATAGTCATGAGTGGTCGCGGAACCGGAAAGCGGAGACACCACCCTGTACCACACAAATAAGAGCACTAAATATACACATAACATGAACCATATAAATAACTATATAACACCCATACCTGGAACTTTCCCTCTGTCCTGCTGTAAAAACTTTGAATAAACTCAAACCTCATACTCTTCATGCTAATTTCAGTTGAAAGACAGAGTTTAAATGGTGAGGCAGGGGCTCAAATCCTGTTTTAAGCATGACTGACTGATGCATTTGCAAAAGTTTATTTATTACCCGCCCCAACGGAGTTGAGGCATGGGTAGGGCGGTCGCCTGAGTCTGCATATCCATGCTCTAACTCAAGAAGAAATGTTGATAGGGTGACCAAACCTGCACACAGGTCGACCATGGGAGTACCACATTTGGCTATGTTTTTGGAATCAGAAGGTCAAAGGTCAAGGTCACAGGGTCATAAAAGGTCAGTCAATTTTGGCTTGCAGCAACTTTTTTTATGAGAGATACAACCACCACATTTTAATACAACATAGAATGGGATCTGGGACACCTCTTGAACGTCCAATGACCTTGACCTTGCATTTGACCTTGAAGATTGGTATGATCTGAAAATAGGTCATGGCATCCCACCAGAATTGAAGCAGAAAGTCAACCAGAGATTTTCCCTGCTATATGACATTCAAACAGGGGTAGGGTTGTAAGCATGGGTCAGCATCTCTGTTGAGTGCAATTCTAGTCTTTACAGGAACATACCCTCAGTGCCAAATGTTTTCAGTGGCCAGTGGTTTTTATCGCCGAGCTCAGATTGTTTGACGTAAAAAAAGTCCACCAGCCAACCAGAATTAAGCTAAAACTATAGCATGATCAGTATTTAAAAACAAAAGTTTGGAGGAATGGATGTTTTCTTACCAGTTTTATCCAGTTTAGTGTAGTTAGTAGAGCATTTCAGTGCAACATGTGTGAAACTCCAATGGCGTGCTGTGAATGATTGGTCAAGTGGTGACTAGGATACAGGGCATAAACCTTTTTTAAGAGCACCTGTGAAGCACTTTGTAGGTCTAGAGTGTTTTCTTTGAGAAAAAAAAACCCTCTCTGAGGACATGAAGCCTAAAGGTTAACCAAGTTAAACTATTTGATAAGAAAGTCGGGCAATGCACCATTGTATGTCTACACAAAACTTCAAAAGTCAAGCTTTATTTTCTTTTTAGTTTACAGTACTGTATGTTGCCGATACTCTAAGTTACAGTGGCATCAGCAGCGCTAAAATTGGGACTAAGCTGAGGTGCTGTGTGGAACTTATTGGATTTCACTGATCCTTCATTGCATGTCAAGTGTGTTTAGAGAAGGAAACCACCCTGTTCCACTGTTAATGAGGAGAGAGCCCTGAGAAAGCAAAGTGGAAGAACGCGCTCACTCTCCCTCTGTGCTGCTTTTTTGGTTTCCGTCTCAAAATGATGAAGCACTTGTTTTCTCAGCTCCTGAAATTCTCAGAATGCTTGCTTTAAAAAAAATTTGTGTGATTCTTTGTGCTGGCTCATTTCCACCACATGCTTTTGTTATTTCAGATTTTTTGTTTGTGACCCCTTCAGTTCCTTCCACTCAGCACGCCATGTTTCACTTGGAGGTCCGTGGCTGCTGGTGACTCACTGATGGATATGTCCTCATTTGGCGCATCGTGCCTGCCAAGTGAAAAGCTGCAAATTGCTCCTGATGTTTTGTTGACTGTTGTTACATTTTTACAAACGCTTGATGCTTTTTTTCATGTTTATGGAGCATGAATTGTGCTCACCGAATATCTCATCAAATGAGAATTGATAATCGAAGCTGTTGGTAGAGTTGCATTAATGATTCTCTAATATCCAGGAAGCTTCTGGATCAAACTGCATACCACAGAGTTTAATGGTCATTCCGACACCATGTGGAGCTACAGTCTGCCAACATTTTTAACATATCTGAGTGATCACCTGAAGATATAAAGTTCTCGGTGTGGCTTAAAATATCACGCACCGTCTTTCTTGTCATATTTATCACTTTGAAATCTTTTGACACATCCAGACACCTGCATCTGCACATGCAAAGTGCATATTTGAGAGAGATAGTAAGGTTCACAGCTGCTTTACACCTATATAAGGCTTCCCCTCAATTGTTTGTGCATCGTTTGTGCACTTTAAATTTTTGTTTGTGCTTTTATTGTTTGTGGGTCATTTTGAGGTCACACAGCTCCCATCTTGTTCCAGTTTCACAATGAGACCGTTTTGGGTCACGTTTTATCAAGTGGGAGGTTGGTGATGTCATTACCATAACAAAAAGCTTTGATATGTGAAAAACCATAAAAGCACAAATTCATTTTTCAGATGAACCAACATGTACAAATAGTGCACAAAAGATTAAGACCATTCTGGGTCAGTTTCAGTCAAGAGGAGGGCTGCTGATGTCATTACTGGAAAGCTCCCCCAAAACTTTAATGTCTCAAAAGCTGTAAAAACACAAATGAAAATTTTGATGCACTGACGATTGAGGCATTGCGACTTCACAACGTTCCAGTTTCCAACAAAAATGTCAAGTGCACAAATATGCACAAACAAACCATGAGAGATATAAAGCATTTTGGGTCAATTTGGAGCAACTGGTTAAAAATATAAGTTTTTATTCAACTGGATATAAAGACTTGAATATCTCAAAAGCCATAAAAGCACAAATGAAAGATTTTAAAGTGTGCAAATGATGCACAAATGTTTGAGACTGTTTCCTTCTAGTTTTGTAATATGTGCAAATTTCTCATAGATCTGCTACACGAGTTTGCATCAACAACCTTATTTTCAGAAAAAATGACTCTGTAAATGACTGTGTATTTACTGTGTAAATATATTTTGGAGGCTAGAGTACGAGAAAAACCTTGAATTTGATTTTCTTGAAAACTATAAAAGGAAGATTTTATCTCCTGCATTTCAGCTGATAACCAAAGTGTCGCTAAAACCAGAGTTTCCAAAATGTTTTGTCTAAAAATATTTGGAAGATATTGGGTAACATGAGGTAGCACCTAGTACACAACTGACAAGGGAGCCTGTGTTGCATCACTTTGGTTTCTGCATTAGCTGCTCTTTGTCAGGATCATTTGATGTGATTGACCCTGACTATGTTTCCAGGGACTTCCTGTGGATACTAACCATTACCACTGAGCTGATTTATCAGATGGGCCTTAATTAGAAGCTGTATCAGTACTGCTGAGCAGCAGAAAAGCTCCTGCAGACATTTTCATAGTGTACCCCTAGTATAAATGAGAGCAGGCATGGGGGGTGCTTGCTGACAATGAAAAGGGCTGTCTGGTAAATCTCAGTTTCTATTAAAGGTCCCATTTTGAGCAAATTTATGTTTTTTGTGGGTTTTAACCGTATGAGGCAGTGGTTCACTTGTATACTGTTAAAATATTAAAATGCTCACTTCACAAAGGAATACACAATGCATTTTTATTTAAGTTGCTGCAGAAATTAGTAGATTGAATTTTCTTGGGTTTTATGATATCACAAACTAATAAGCCCCACCTTCAGCTCTCTAAGTTACAGTTGCAGACACAAGGACTGCCTTTACCCGATTAGATTAAGCTGAATTTATGCACCTGCTTCATGTTGACACTATTGCCAATAGGTTGATATCACTCAGCAAGGTTAATATTGGTTAATAAAAAAATACTGAAAACCCCTCTAGGCATTTTTTAACTCAAACCACTTGCTTACTCTTTGCTAGAAGTGGCATATTTTACTTTATTGTGTCGTTTGCTTTTGTGCTAATCTATAAACTAGTTATGCACAGACAGACCTGCTTTAACAGAAAAGGAATTACATAACCACTTGCAAAGATAAGTGATGTCAGCATCTTAGCGCCAGCTTCCTCAGTGAAAAATGGGAGTTACAGGGTGGAGGAGGGGGTAAACTTCTGCAAAGAAAACACACAAATAAAAAGCAGCATCAAAGTCATGCTGCCGTGACTGACTGGAGGCAGGGAGCTGTGAGGACAAACATGAAATGCTGGGGTCATAACCAAAAGGTTCCCGTGGGTGTCGGTCATGATTTCTGCATGTACTGTACTTTGAGGAGCAGAACCAGCCAGCAGCTCTGAGGCTAATTGAATTAGCAGTCACAGGGCAGAACACATGCTCGCTGCGCCGTTCTCCGCCTTGTGACCGCAAACGTTCGCAGGAACAAAACAGAAACAACACGGTCACGGGATAAATCATATGGCCTCTGATTTGAACGCTCGGTTGGTGTGAAGAGCAGTGTTGTCTTCTTCAAATCTGATTGTGCCCAAGTGAGGGCCTTAAAATAGCCTTAAATATCTACATTGGCCAATTTATTAGGTACACCTTGCTATTTCTGAGTTGGATCCCTGCTGCCTTCAGAACTGCCTTAATTCTTCGTGCCATAGATTCAGCTATGTCAGATATTGATTTATATTAATATGCCAGCTTCACACAGTTGATGCAGATTTGTAGGCTGCACATCCGCGGTGCCCTATTCATGCCTTTCCGTCAGCTCAAGCCAGTCTGCTCATTCTCTTCTGACCTCTGGCATCAACAAGGTGTTTAGATCCAGAGAACCATTCCTCACTGGATATTTTCTCTTCTTCAGACCATTCTGTGTAAACCCTAAAGAGGGTTGTGGGTGAAAATCCCAATCATCAGAATCTGAAATGCTGGCCATCTGGCCCCAACAACCATGTCATGTTCAAAGTTACTTAAATCACCTTTCTTCTCTATTCTTATGCTTGGCTTGACCTTCACCAGCTTGTCTTCACTACGTCTCCATGCCTAAATGGATTGAGTTTCTGTCATGTGATTGGCTGATTAGATGTTTGCATTAATAAGGGATGAAATGGTATACGTACAAAGTGGCTGGTGTGTATATTTTAATTCAATTTAATTGAGACACAGTGTGTAGCAGTGGTCAATGATGAGATCCCAACAATCTCAAATGCTCTTCAGTCATCCCTAACCCTCTAAGATCAAATCCAGACAGGTGCCATTGGGTGCCAAAATTCTCAAAAATATAAACTGGCAGTTATGTCTTCATGTGTGATTGGATCTAATAGCCTTTTTTCTCAGTGATGACAGCCATATAATTTAATATTTCAATGTTGTACATGTAATTTCTCCCTCTCTCTCTCACTTGTCTCTCTCAATAGGCACACAGGGCTGTTTGTCCATTCAGAACTACTGTAGTAAGATAACAGCACAGATATGGCTGTTCCTCGGTGTACAAGGACCTGCCACAGCATAGACATAAATGGATCATTTACAGGAGAATAAAAACATGATTTATTTAGTGAAGTTATAAGATTGTAATAGAAACATAGTTTTTACCCCTCAGCCCAGTCTAAAAGGCTGATGGGGTATCGTCATCGGCAGCTGTTTCGTCAACTGCTGCTACCTTGTAAATGCAATAACTACAGAAAGAAATGATGTAGCTTTTCCAATCAATACCGTACTTTTATCAAAGAAAAATCTTGGACGAATCTGAATTTTTTTTTTGTGACCCTGACCAGAGGTCAGTTTTTCCCTAAATGTGGTAATTTGAGAAGGAAATAATGTAAGCTTTTCATACTCATACCATAGATATATAGATGAAGAATCTCAGACAGGTGCGCTCAGATTTTCCATAACTCTTGATAACTCCAGAAGAAAATGAATGAGGTTTTTGATATTGATATTATAGTTGTATCTATGAGAGATCTCTGACGAATTTGAATTTGGGTGACCTTGAACTCAGTGTCAAGGTCAGAGGTCATTTTTTCCAAAAACATTGTAAACATGATAAAGACGGAAGATGTTTCACATTGATGCCATAGTTCTGTCTTTGAAAAAGCTGGGATGAGTTTGAATTTTGCTGACCTTGACCTCAGGTCAGGTCAGAGGTTAACTCTCAAAACACTGTGTAAATGTAATAACTTGTGGAATGAAGCCTTGTAGCCTTTTCAGCTTGATAATATAGTGACTGAACAAACATTCAGGCAGCCAGTGCTCTTAAGGTGCGTTCAGACCAAACATGAAGCAAATTTTTCATGCGGCACAAATATATGTAAAGTTAACATGTGGAAAACACGTCAGTTCATGCATTCACGTCCGAGGGATAGTGCTAGCTTCTAATCAGCTGTAAAGATTCTGCTGTCACCAGAGTAAAAGTATCAACATTGGAGAGTAAGCTAGTTTGAAAATAAGACTGCCACTTGCAGACAGATGGACCAAGAGTTCTGGACCTGAAAACGGAGTGTCTGTTGTTTATATCCACCCACGTACTCCTGCTACAGATGTGCTAACGAGGGCTAGCAGCCGGCTAGCAATGTAAACAGCCGTCATCTAGGTGAAGTTTTTGAGGAGGCTGTGACAATTTTCCAGGTGAGAGCCCCACTGGATAATGGTATAAATTTAAACACAACTTCAACAGAAGGCAGAAAGCAGCTGCAGAAGTTACGAAGGCATCTCCACCCCTCTGCAACTTGCATTCTTGGGCTAGAGGGCCACCTATGATGAAAATTTAATCAAAATTTGGGTAGTAATCCTACTAGCAGAACTGACACTAGGACAGAACTGATCAATTTACACTGTTTGTGGAGATAAAAAAAAAATATTGCCCTCCCCACTCCTTTTACAAATTTATATCAAAACTTAAGGGAGTTGTATTTTCATAAAGACTAAACTGATGATGGAGGACAGACAGGATAAACAATGTCTCACTAGCTGGTACAAATAGCTGAAGTTTCCCTGAATCAAAACACTAAACTTGTGGAATGTTAAACCAAAATAAAAAAGCTTTAATATTATTTATTTTAATAAAGAAGCACCGGATACAGCTCTCCTATCATTGGACGCCGAAAAGGCCTTTGATAGAGTTGAATGGCCCTTTCTTTTTGAAGTCCTACAAAGGTTTGGACTTGGAAATAATTTCATAAAATGGGTTCAAATAATATACAATAATGCTACAGCAGAAATCCTAACAAATAACAATATTTCAAAACCAATAAAAATCAATAGAGGATGTCGACAAGGCTGTCCACTTTCACCTTTACTGTTTACTATGGCAATTGAACCTTTAGCGATAGCGATACGTTTACATTCACAAATATATGGAATTAAAGTTGGACCAACAGAACATAAAATCTCCCTGTACGCCGATGATATAATTTTGTTTATGTCGAATCTAAAAAAATCAATTCCAACCTTGTTGAATTTAATAAAGAATTTTGGGGAAATATCAGGATATAAAATAAATAAAACTAAATCTTCAATATTAATGCTAAATGAGACCCAGAGAAATTACCCAGCCCCTGAGGTAAATCAATTCAATGTTGTAAATCAGTTTAAATATTTAGGAATCCAAATTATGCCTAAGCTAGAATCAGTCGCCAGTGTCAACTATGAAGCCTTAATGTCAGATATCAATGAGTTAACTCAGAGATGGATGTCACTACCAATGTCGATGATCGGGAGAATCAATATACTTAAAAGTAATATTTTACCTAAAATACTTTATTTATTTCAATACATTCCCTTATCACCACCTTTAGATCTATTCTCAAGAATAAAAAAAAAGTTAGTGGAATTTATATGGAACAACAGGAGGGCTAGATTACGTTTGTCTTTATTATATTTACCATTTGATCGTGGAGGTCTGAAATGTCCAAATTTTATGTTGTATTATTGGTCGGCACAACTGAGGTCTATGACATAGTATTTTTCATCAAATGATCTCCCTCACTGGACTGAAATGGAATCATACAATTTACCTTTACCTCTTCCCATATTCATATACTCAGATTCGGCAAAAAAATTACAAAAACAAGTTAAAAATCCATTTGTAAAGCATATGATCAAAATATGGTGTGAAGCTAAAAACTATTTAAAAGAACCACAGTTATTGTCACAATTTAGTCCAATATGGGGTAATCAATATTTTAAACCAGGGAGAGCGGACGCTGTATTTAAAGTATGGAATTTAAAAGGGATACAAAAGATTCAGGATTTATATTTGCCATGTGCAGACAACATAATGTCTTTTGAAGAGCTGAGGATCAAATTTAATCTCAATAGAACACATTTTTTTAAATATCTTCAACTTAGAAACTTTATTCGATCAAATCAAAATAAAGCTCTCACTCGACCTATTTATTCATCCTTGGAAAAAATGATGATGAAAGATAGTAAAAGAAAGGGTATTATTTCAGAGTTTTATAACTCATTGACACTATCTTCAAGTGAAAATTCACTGAAAAGATTAAACTACTGGAAAGAAGATCTGCAAATTGAAATTTCAGAGGAACAATGGGAATTGGCTTGTACAGAAGCTCAAACCAAATCAATAAATGCACGCCTTAAATTGATACATTTCAAATGGTTAATGCGGATGTATGTTACACCGGAGGAGTTAAATAGATATAACAAAAATATACCAGATACATGCACAAAATGCATGGAAAGTAAAGGAACCCTATTTCATTGTTTATGGGAATGTAGATTAATAAGAATGTTTTGGGAGGAGGTGAGGGTAACAATTGAAAAAATAATCTCAAAACAAATCATATTGAATCCTAAACTGTTTTTGTTGGGTCTGTACCCAGAAAAGCATAATTTCAATAAAAATGAAAGAACATTCATAGACCTCAGTTTGCTTAATGCCAAAAAATGTATTGCACTATTATGGAAAAAGACTCATAGACCAGATGTGACTCAGTGGTTAAGACAGATGTTAACAAACCTTCCATTAGAAAGAATAACATATATACTGAAATCAAAGGAGATTGTGTTTGAGAATATATGGAGACCTTTTATTGATTATGTAAAAAATTTAAACATAACTCTTGAAGAAGAAGGTGAATGATGTGTGTGGACCTTGTAAATTCCAAACTGGTGAACATAATATGTATACTAATGTATTGGATTGTCTAGACTAAACAGAGGAGCATTGTTGAAGACTTGATTTTGTTGGTGGTTGTTGGTGTTTTTAGGGTATTTTTTTTTTTTTGTAGTACTTTAGTGTTAGTGTTTGATTGTTTGTATCATGTTTGTTAAAAAAAAAAAAAAAGGTTCAATAAAGATATTGTGGAAAAAAAAATAAAAAAGCTGAAAAATGTTAAAACACTCGGTGGAACTGAGTGATAATTCTTTGTGGGTTTGTTAAGTTTGGCCATTAGACTCAAGTAACTGTTGCTACTTGAAGCCAAATATGACAACAATCCCGCCGCTGATCTTTGGGCTTTACAAAGAACGAAAAACAGCCATCTGTCATGTCTCCTCGTCCCAGTGCGTGCACGAAAGGCTTGCACAAGGAGCAGCGGGCTTATGGCCATGTGTTTAGTAACTGCCTGGTGGCGACATGTGCATAGATACAGCAGAGAAAACAAACAGGAACGCCCAGCTTCACCATGATGGAGTAATCAGGAATTGTGGGAAAGAATGTCAACAATGAGCCAAGTGCACGATGGAGACAGTGATGGAAGCGTTGATCATACGCTCGGAAAACTTTTAATTCCATCGCCTCTTAATGCACCGAGAAGAAATTCTTGCTGAGCATGCACTGTCTTTCCCCCCTGTCACTAATCATCTCTGACTGCTTCAACAGCTGAGGTTGTCCTGGCTTCATTAGGCACTCAGTTTTCTTTTGTGTTCAAAGTGCCCATACATCTCCAGGCTACCCTTGGATTCCAGATGACAGCTTTTCCGTCCCATGTCCGAGCTCCTGCTGCCTAATCATCATCATCCAGAAGAGAAATTGCTTTAAATCTGGTCGTGGATGCTTGATGGGCGTTGGAGAAACATTCAGCTGGCCGATCGGGGACAGAAAGCCTGAGTCAGACTCGTGAACTGGACCTCACCCAGAGCTCTCTTCCTCTCTGTTCGCTCTTATTCTTTTCGTTTTTACTGGCCTGGATGTCTTATTTCCTCCTTTCCTTGAAAGCAAAATCAACATGTATTAGTTTTCATTTATCTGCATCAGTTATCAGCAGAGTGCACAGAAATTGTACTTGAGCAGAAGTAGTGCTTCATTATATAAATACACATTATATAAATAGCCTTTTGGCTAATTCTGGCACATTTACAAAACTGTTCATTAATGTGCACTGTCCCTGCTAAATAAACCAATAAATAAATTATGAAATTAATTACTCAAGTAGGAGTGGACGAGTTAACACCAAAGAATTTACTCGAGTAAAAAAGTAGCTCCTAAAAAGTTACTTGAGTAGTGAGTAACTTTAATCTTGCTTTGTGAGGTTTGTCTTAGAAATTTGTGACTCTTTTCTCTTGTAAATTTGCAGCTTTTTGCTCATAAATTTGAAACTTGCCTTTGCATACATTTACATTAAAAAAACCCCTTTTCTTCGTACATTGAATTCAATTCAATTCAATTCAACTTTATTTATATAGCGCCATTTCACAACAACAGTCATCTCATAGCACTATCAACTGTAGGGGGGAACCCCCACAGTTGCAGAAAGTTGCAGAAAGACCCCAGCAATCAGTCGATCCCCTGTGAGCAAGCACTTGGCGACGGTGGAGAGGAAAAACTCCCTTTTAACAGAAAGAAACCTCCAGCAGAACCAGGCTCAGGGAGGGGCAGTCATCTGCTGCGACTGGCTGGGGGGTGAAGGGATAGAGAAGAAGAAAAGAACAGACATGTAGAGAGCAAACAGCACGATGGGGACTCAATCTATGGGAGAGAACAAACAAATGTTAATGACCAGCAAAAAAAAATATTTCATAGAGAGTGAGGAAAGGAGTGAGGCCCAGTGCATTACTGGAGGTCCCCCGGCTGACTAAACCTATTAGCAGCATAACTAAGGGAGGGTTCAGAAACACATGATCCCTCCCTAATTGTAGGCTATATCAAAAAGGTAGGTTTTAGCCCTATGCTTAAAAATGTCACCATGGGTGGAGATGCCGTCTCGGCACTGAGCCCATGTTTTCCCTCATCCCTGCCCCCCATTGAGCGGCGTCTCAGCTGGCCCCAGCTGGCAGCATTATGGACGGCTGGGGCCAATTAGTCTTCATCAGCTGGGGCGCTGCCAATGAGGATAAATAGGAGCAGCCTCGATGACTCGGGGCTGCGACATAAACACATTGCTAAGCTGAAGCCCCTTCGTCTGGTGTCAGCTTATACTCCTCTTGCAGCATTCCTGTGTTTGTATCCCGCTGTGAGGATGTACGTCTTGCTACCCCCACGTCCGGTACGAGCTGCTTACCTCTGCGCTGTGCAACCTGTGAGTGTACCTCTGCATGAGTATCTGTGCTCTCCTCATCCCTTATCCCTTACCCAAAATAAACCATCTCGACTCACTGGCTTGTCCCTGGCTCTGATTGCCCGGCTCCCTAGAGCCGGGTATGACAGTATGTCGCAGCCAGAAGAGTTGCCGGCGGCCGTGAGTCGCTGTGGAAATGTACCTTTCTGTCCGGGTGTCAGCGCTGCTAGCATGCCGTTTCCCAGGAGTCACTTCCGGCGCCAGGGCGACGAGCTGAGGTCCATCTCGGAGGCTGTCGACGGGACGTTCTTCACCCTGCACGACGCCTCCAACGCGAGACGCTGGCATCCGGGCCGTGCTGAGGAACTCCTGGACTGTCACCCTCACTCTCTGTACCATCTGGAGGACAGTGCCAGGATAGACGCTGCAGGTACACAGCAAGAGAAGCTCCACGGGGTGGATGGAAATCCCGGCAGCGAGTCGAAGTGGGCGACGTCTTTCCCCGCTTCGGAGTCCCGTTCCTGCCGCTATTCCAGTCCGGGAGTTCGCGCCAACCAGAGGACTTTCCCCGACCTGCGTCACGTCACTCGGGATTCCCTTCAAGGAGCCGCAGCTGACAGCAGTTATGTCCGGGGTCGAGTGGCTGTCGCGAGCTCTACTGTGTTTCCTGTCACCACCTTCAGGCATGTGGCGGCGGCAGTGAGATTGATGGTGAGGACTTCAGGGCTACGAAGCTTTCCCGTGCTCGACGCCTCCCTCGTCTCGATCTCCGATCCGGAGCGGCGAATCCTGGGTCTCCCCCTCGCTTCGTTCCCTGGGAGTAGTCGTCATCACATCGCCGAGTCACCTCTGCACGAACCTCGTCCGGATCCAGTTCTGGGTCATCGTCAGGACCGTTCCTCCCACGCAGCTGTCATCCCTTCGCCTCATCAGTGTGGAGATTCTACAGCCTCGTCCCCTGAGCCTCGTTCCCCCGCTGTCATTCCTGGACATTCGGGCTGGCTCACCCCGGCTGTTTCCCCCTCCTCCTCGACGCGCTTCCTGACCGCTGTGTGTGCCTGGAATCCCGGCCTGGTGAGCTCTCTGCTGGAGACAACGCGAGCGACCCTCAGACGAATTCCCGGGGGGTCCTCCGTTATCGCCGGGCGGGGAGAGGAAGAAGCAGATTCCACTACAGCAGGCGATACTCAACCTCCAGGGGGCAGGCAAGTCATTGTTTTTTCACACCTGCTTAATGATTTGCTCTGTCACATCCCTGGAGGAGAAGTTCAGGGTTCGCAGCTCCCTGAACTCTCCCCACCTGCTGTAACCTGTATTCCTAATCCCGCATCCTCTGTGTCTCTCTCCGCCGAGCGGTCCCCGGCTCCGGGTCAACGTGGTGGGATATGGAGAGGGCCTGTGGTTCCGCAGCTACATTGCGGACGGAGGAGGGGGACTGACTGCTGCGTGGAGTCTACGCCGACGACTGAGCGTCCCTGGGTCTCCACGGAGGAGCGGTTCGGTCCAGCGGGACGAGATTCTTCTGGCTTCACGCCGAGTGGGTCGTCGGCGGGGTTACCTGAGCTGGAGGGATCTCAAGCTGCGCTGACCATCGTGCTGGCTGCGGGGCCCGACGCGGCTAGATGGGAGCCTGACAACGACCTCCTGACGACGGATCCTGGATCTTCGCAGTCCTGGACGGCGTCAGAACCCGAGATCAGGCGAGTGCTCTCCTTTCTTTTCTCTCTTTTTATCTTTGAGCACTTCAGCCTATCTCCAGGGGAGACGAGCAGGGTGCAGCCGCCCGCTGCGTCTGAGCTCGTCTCGCCGGGTTCTGGCGCTGCCGGTGATCCTGATCCCGGTTCTGTTTTCTCTTCTGAGCCTTCTTCCAGGGTCACCGGCGAGGAGTTGCTGTTCCTCGTGGTGCTGGAGGGTCCGGGTTCAACGTTGGAGGTCGGTTCTGGTGCAGTGTCCAACGTGGGTTCGCCCGAGACCCAATCGGGGTCCAACGTGGGTTCGCCTGAGGCCCGATCGGGGTCCGACGTGGGTGCTGCCCCAGTGTTGTCCAGGTCCGGTGAGGAGGTGGCCGTTTCCCTGAGGCCCGCCGCCCTCGTCATCGGCTCTCCCCTGAGCCTCTTCCACCGGGATCCGCTCTGACCCTTCGTCCGTCTCAACGGTCCTGGTGGTTGAGTGATGCGGGTCGACGACCCGACCCGCAAAACTTTCGGTTCGGTGATCTGGTTCCCCCCACTGGTCTGTGTTTCCCTCTGGGCAGCCTGGTTCGGCTGCCGGTGGACTGGATTCCTGGGATCTGGGTCCAGAGTTCGCCGTCCGAACACTTCTTCCCCTGATTCGCCAGCTGGACAATGGGCGGGGAGATCTCCGGAGCCATCTCGGCTATTTTTGGACTCTGCCTGCCATACACCTCGGGTGTCACTTTTTCTTTTATCGTTATTAAGGTCACTTGGGTGTAATGTCTGTCCTGTTGGTGGATGTGTATTTATAGTGCTGTGCGTTTTCCTTCCCTCGTACCCAGCATTTTATTTTTTGTACCATGTTTTTAGTCTCGTTTTTGCATTGTAGAGTTATGTTTTGTTCCCTTTCAGACCATACTCTGCAGTTGCCCATTCATTCCAGTCACTTTCATTTCTTTAGGTGACTGTGGGTATTTATATATTCATGTGTGTGGGTTTTTCTTTGCCTGCACTCAGTATTTCTTTTTTATGCCCTGTTGGTTCATTATAGAGTCATGTGCCTTGTTTTCCGTAACACCATGCTCTGTAATTGTCCATTTGTTCCAGTCACTTTTCTTGGTGACTGTGTGTATGTACTTATATTGGTGCTGTGTATTGTGTTTTCCCTTTATTTGACCATACTCAGCATTTTTTGCCCTGTACCTTTTTGGTGGTTCTTTTTTTTTTTCTTGCTCTGGGTCACGCATGGTTGGTACTCTCTGGGTAGTATGTAACCGGCGTGTTGACCCAGTTCTTCTCCCCATCTGTACCTGGGTTAATTATTCAGTTTTGTCAGTATTGTATTTGGGTTTTTCTTTCCCGCTACCCTACATTGCCCCATTGGTGTTGTCCTTCCCTTGGCTTCTTCCCCTCCGGTCCGCCTCCCACCCTAGGTGGGGGGGGGGGGGGCTGGGATGTTCCTGGTCGTTCAGGAGCCCGACCTTGAGGGAGGGGCTCTGTCACCATGGGTTGAGATGCCGTCTCGGCACTGAGCCCATGTTTTCCCTCATCCCTGCCTCCCATTGAGCGGCGTCTCAGCTGGCCCCAGCTGGCAGCATTATGGACGGCTGGGGCCAATTAGTCTTCATCAGCTGGGGCGCTGCCAATGAGGATAAATAGGAGCAGCCTCGATGACTCGGGGCTGCGACATAAACACATTGCTAAGCTGAAGCCCCTTCGTCTGGTGTCAGCTTATACTCCTCTTGCAGCATTCCTGTGTTTGTATCCCGCTGTGAGGATGTACGTCTTGCTACCCCCACGTCCGGTACGAGCTGCTTACCTCTGCGCTGTGCAACCTGTGAGTGTACCTCTGCATGAGTATCTGTGCTCTCCTCATCCCTTATCCCTTACCCAAAATAAACCATCTCGACTCACTGGCTTGTCCCTGGCTCTGATTGCCCGGCTCCCTAGAGCCGGGTATGACAAAAAACAGAGATCGAGTCTGACTCCCGAATCCAGATTGGCAGCTGATTCCACAGGAGAGGAGCTTGATAACTGAAGGCTCTGCCTCCCATTGTACTTTTGGAGATTCTAGGTATTACAAGTAATCCTGCATTTTGGGAGCTTAGTGCTCTGTTAGGATAATACGGTAGTATCAGATCTTTTAAATAAAAAGGAGCCTGATTGTTTAGAGCTTTGTAAGTAAGAAGAAGGATTTTAAACTTAATTCTAAACTCTATGGGAAGCCAATGAAGGGAGGCCAGAACCGGAGAGATATGATCTCTCTTTCTAGTACCTGTTAAAACTCTTGCTGCAGCATTTTGGATCAGCTGAAGACTTTTTAAAGATGTTTTAGGACAGCCTGATAATAAAGAATTACAATAATCTAATCTTGAGCTAACAAAAGCGTGGATCAGCTTCTCAGCATCACTCTGAGACAAGATGCTCCTAATCTTGGCAATATTACGCAAATGATAGAAGGCAGTCTTAGAAACAAATTTAATATATGAATTGAAGGACAAATCCTGATCAAAAATAACTCCAAGGTTCCTCACAGAGCTATTAAGAGAAAGAGTAACTGCATCCAAACTGAAAGTTTGATTTGGAAAGGAATTTCTAAGGTTTTTTGGACCAACAAGAATGACTTCAGTCTTATCTGAATTTAATAGCAGGAAATTACAAGTCATCCAAGCTTTGATTTCCTTAAGACAGGCTTCTAACTTGGCTAATTGATTACTATCATCTGGCTTCATTGACAGGTATAAATGTGTGTCATCTGCATAACAATGAAAATGTATACAGTGCTTTCTAATAATGTTGCCTAACAGAAGCATATATAAACTAAAAAGAGTAGGGCCTAGCACAGATCCCTGTGGAACTCCATGACTAAGCTTTGAGTTGAAAGAAAACTCATTATTTACATGAACAAACTGGAACCTATCAGATAAATAAGATCTAAACCACTGCAATGAAGTTCCATTAAGTCCAACATAGTGTTCTAATCTATCAAGTAGAATATTATGATCGATAGTATCAAAAGCTGCACTAAGGTCTAAAAGGACAAGTACAGAAACTAGTCCATTATCAGATGCAATGAGGAGGTCGTTAGTGACCTTCGCTAAGGCTGTTTCAGTACTATGATGGATTCTAAACCCAGATTGAAACTCTTCAAGTAAACCATTTCCCTGCAGGTGGTCAAATAATTGCGTAGCAACAACTCTTTCTAAGATTTTTGAAATGAAAGGGAAATTGACTTTATGATAAATTACAAACATTTTCACGTAATGTTTTGCAACTTTTTATCATTTCACAAATTTAGTATAAGGTACAGATATACTGTATAAATTAATTGCAAGGTTGCAAGAACATAGGTGCAGAAATATGATAAAAGATGCTAATTTCTAAAATTTACCATAAACGAGTCCCAAATTTACAAGAAAAAAATTACAAATGTGTGACAGAAAAAAGTTACAAAAAAACATTTCCAACAACAAAAGTCATATATTTATATTATTGATACATTTGCCAATTTACAAGAATAAAATCTGCAAATTTACAAGAAAAAAAGCTGCACAATTTATATACTTTTTAAACATTTATTTTTCCCTATTTTACCATTTTATGAGGTTTTGCTTTGTTAGGCTTTTAATATTTTTCTTTGAAAATTATAACTTTTTTCTGACACATTTGCAGCTTTATCCTGGGATATTTGTGACCTTTTCCTGTCCAATTTTTTTAAAATGTCTACTAAATTCAGTACCCTTTTCCCATAAATTTGCCACTTTTGAGATAATATATTTTTTCACCCAAATTTACAACCATGTATTCATACATTTGACTTTTCCTATTCAACTGTCAACTTTTTTCTCATTACTTCTTAACATTTTTCTTGTACATTTGCAGCTATGCTCTCACTGTCATACGTTATTCAGTTGTACTGTGTAACCTCTCCTTGAACTCTAAGGATTTAGATGTGGGTAGCAGGTTAACAAGAGGGATGCTTTTAGGTTATTTTGCTAATAAGGGGGATGGGCATCCCCCCTTATTCCCCAGCCAAATCACCTACTGGCTGTATCCAATAATTTGGTCTTGCTTTGTATTTTAATTTGAAAGACTTAAACTCAGTTTGTACAATTTTTCCATAAATTTATTTAATATTGTCACGAGTTGAGCACTGGAGGTTCCACCAGGCTCAGTCTCGTGGCTTTTTCTCTGTATTTATATATTTGTTGTATTTTTGTGCCTTTTGGTTTTTGTTATCCCTGCAATGTTTTTTATTTTCCTGTTTATGTCTGATTATGCATCAATTGGTATCTATTTCTCAGTTTGTACTTGTTTATATTTTATTCTTCCATTCCTTATTATTGCGGTTGACAGCTGTCAGGGCTTTTCCTGGTTGGTGCTCCATGTGGGTGTAGCCCTGTCAGCTGTCAGCCGGGCACTCTCCTCTCCTTGCTTCACAGCTGATCCCAATCATTAATCATTGTTACCTTTTTGCCCGCTCATGTAGACTCCACACCTGTCATCACTTGTGTTATTTGTTCTGACCTTATTTAAGGACTGCATTTTCATTTCATTTTTGCGGCAGTCTGAATGATACTTTCTCCTCATCACCAGAACCCCATCCCTGTTCTGGTGAGTTTATCTGCTACTTGATCTGTAAGTTTACCTTGTTACTTGTTTGGAATTTTGCGTTCAGGCACCTTGGAACTTTATGTTTTGTTAACTCTTTTTAAGTCTTGATTTTATGGACATAAAAAACGTCCTCACTGTCAATGTCGCAATTCTGCGCCTGTCATGTGATGTGTCATGTGATGTAATAAAAATCCCCAGTTGTACTAAGTATTCCACCTCACAAGGTGGCAGACACGTATAACTTACTGCTCTTGCCTTGGAGGAGTCATGTCTCCCAAATAATCCCCCCCCCCCAAAAAAAACCTCACTTATTGGACACCAGTGTGTGAATGTGTGTGTGAATGGGTGGATAGCAGGATCTGTAAAGCGCTTTGGTCATCAAGAGATGAGAATAAAAGCGCTATATAAGTGAATGTCATTTACCATTTACCATAGAAGAAGAGTTTGTAAACGAAAGCTGATGTTTGCCATCGCAACAGGGAGGAGGTATTTGTTCCCAAATTTGCCAACTATAATTCTAAAAAGAGATTATTTAGCTTATGAAGGTAAATATCTACATTTTGTTATAACAGAGGGTGGCCGAAGCTGGTTAATTTTCACCTGCCATTGACCCCAGCGTCATGTGACAGGACAGAACAATTGCGCCAGTTCCGTGTTGTCATATAAATTGTGGCAGAATAAAAGCGAAATTGAGGTGGAATAATCGTAAGAGTTTCTGGATGTGGGAGAGAAAGCGAAAATGACAAGAGAAGACAAAATAATGACCAGGATGGCTAAAAATGGATGAAGTGAGCCGCCTGACCAGCGGTAAGTGACAGATTTCTTTGTTTGTTTACGTTGTACTGATTTTCTGGTTCATATACTTTAAAGATAACAAAAAAACCCAAAACAAAAAATGGTGACAAAAAACAAAACCATCCTTTGTGTAAATATGTCCAAAGTCCACTTTTGACCGAAAGTTATGTAATTCAATATGGCTGCCGTGGCATTATGCAAATTAGATGCGTAAATTTACTCCTATCTCAAACTTTGGATCATATTCTTCATCTTTCTAATTGACAGTAAGCCATTATCTTTTACCACTTTCAACTTATAGCCTTGAAAATCTCTGACATCTGAACTGAATATTTTCTTGAAAAAATCTTGACCATCAGAGGGGGTGGAGGAAACGGTGCGATGGAGCGCCACGGACAGTCATTGGGTTAATAAATGCCACAAACTACGGTCGGCGTCTGGGCCGGTCTCTCTGCCCTGAGGAGCAAATAATGACAAATATATTATGCGAAATAAAAAATAATCACAGTTGTGACATATGCAAAAGTCTGGAGACCCTGGCCACACACTTAATTAAACACAACAATTTTTTGTCACGGGGTGACCAACTTTGTACATACAACTGTAATCATGAACTTTTAATTGTAAATGTAATTTTTCTCAGATGTATAGATTTTCTAATAGATTCATGATTTTTCTAATAATTTGTGACTTGTTTTTTCCTTTTTCTTTTTGCAGCTTTTTACTCATATCTAATTACTCATACATAATATACACCTGACATGTAACTTTTTGCATGGAACTCTTCAAAAGTACTGCTGGACAACAGATAGTTTCCCCACACCTAGGATTTCATTTATGTTTTCCATCTTACATTTTCCTGTCAATATCTGATTAAACAGTTTTCCAACCAGGGTGTTATGATCCTAGGGTGGTATGACAGACAGAATATTGCCTAATTTCACTTAATTGGTCCAAAAAACTCCAAATAACCTGCCGTTGTTGTGCATTGCCTGTAGTGGCTATGTCATATCAGTGGATGGCAGTATGAATGCAATTTTTCTTCTTCTTCTTTTTGAGCCTCCCCTACAACCTCCACAGCTGCTCTTCACCCCCCACCCCCAAAACAAAAAACGCTGCCATGCCTGAGCTTACAGCATCATTACGACCAGCACACCAGCTGGGAAAATGCCACCACACTCTCCAGAAACCACATCCTAATGTCAGCTGCCCAGCACCAAATGAGCTTTGGACACAAAAGCCCTCAGCGTTCCACCGGTGTTGTGCAGAGAAAAGCATGTCTGCTGTGTAAAGCACTGCCTTTGTAGGAGCGTGTCTTTCTCCCTTAAGTAGATAGATAGATGTACTTTATTGATCCCAAACTGGGAAATTACAGTGTAACAGCAGCATGACAGTAGACAACCAAACGACAGAAACACACGCATGACAGACAAAGGGATTACCCATAGAAAGTAAAACTAACTCTACTATAAAAACCTATATACATCACAGCTGAATATATGGTGGCCCGTTGCTGATCCTGACACCCAGATATTTGTAGTCCTCAACCATCCCCACCCCCCCATCCCCAATCTGCAATGGCTGAGAAGGCGTCCTCTTCTTTCTGAAGTCAGTCACCATCTCTCTGGTCTTGCTGACATTCAGCCTCAGGTGATTCTTTACCTTTTGTTCTTATCAAAGACAAAAATAGAAAGGAAATGTTTTTACCTTCTTTACATGTTTCAACTGTGCACTGCAGCCTTTGTCAGAAGAGTCAGCTGATTGCTGCCAGGTGTCATTTTATCCACTGACTTTCGTAGGCTGGGCCAGCCCAGCAGGTCTGTCAGATCCACCAAGCCGGCCCCGCTTTCTGCCGTCAGATGGTTTCTGGAGAATGTGGTCCCAGGTGTGGGAAAGCATAAAGGCCCCCTCATCCCGGTTCATGGTATCGTTTCCCCGCTTCCTGATTTCTATGGCCTCCTTGATCCAGCGTTTGTGTCTGTTGCTCTCCGATGCAATAATTTTTGCGTTGTCCCAGTCCATGATGTGATTATTTCTTTTGCAGTGATCTGATATAGCTGATTTTAATGTTTCTTGTTCTGCCTTTTCTTTTTGTGATCTTGTGAGTCGTCCTTGTGTTTCCTTCTCACATTCCTTCTGGTGTTCTTTTTTCCTTGTGGTGAATGATCTTCCGGTTTCTCCAGTGTAGGTTTTGTTGCATGATCTGCATGATATTTCATATATTACATTGCATTTTTTGTCTTGTTCTATTTTGTCCTTGGGGTGTACCAATAACTGTCTTAATTTTTTGTGTGGTTTTACTGCTGTGTTTATTTTGTATTTTTTCATGATCCTTTGAATTGGTTCCGTGATCCCTTGGATGTATGGTATAGTTATGGTGTCCTTGTTTTTGATTTCGGCTTTTGTTCTGTGTCTTATTTCCTGTTTGTTTTCTTTGTTTTTGACTTGCTGTTTCCCTTTGTTTATGGCCCATACTGGATATTGGCAGCGTATGAGTGCATGTTTTATGTGGTTTGCCTCCTCCTGTCTATCTTCTTGGTCTGTGATGATGGTGGCCTGTTCATATAATTTTATATGTTATAGTTTATATGTTATATGTTATAGTTTAAAATCCTTCTTCTTACTTTCAAAGCTCTCAATAATCAGCCCCCCCAGTATATAAAAGATCTGATATTACCTTACCATCCGAACAGAGCATTACGCTCCCAAAATGCTGGCCTACTTGTGGTGCCCAGAATCTCCAAAAGTACAGTGGGAGGCAGATCCTTCTGCTACCAAGCTCCTTCTCTCTGGAACCAGTTACCACTCTGGGTCTGGGAGTCAGACTCGGTCTCTGTTTTTAAGAACAGGGTAAAATCCTTCCTTTTTATATAGCTTACCTTTAAGGAGGGATTTTGTGTCTCTTAACCCCACTTTTGTTCTGTTGTTATTTGATCCATACTGCTGGTTGACCTCCAATAATGTACTTGGCATCTTACTGTTATGTTCTTTATGTCTGTCCTCTCCATCCTCCCTTTTCCCTCACCCCCAGCCAGTCGCAGCAGACGACTGCCCCTCCCTGAGCCTGGTTCTGCTAGAGGTTTCTTCCTGCCAAATGGGAGTTTTTCCTCTCCACTGTCGCTAAGTGCTTGCTCATAGGGGATCGTCTGATTGCTGGGTTTTTCTGAGACTGTGTGTTTTTTTCTGCACTGTGGCACCACGAGACGGCTTCTGTTGTGATGTGGCGCTGTATAAATAAAGCTGAATTGAATTGAATTTTTGGCCTGAGTTGAGCAAAATCTTTGCATGCGCGGACGCAAGTTCATATATATTTTCTTTCCACTGACTTTGTATGTAATATAGTATATACAGTATAAAATGCAAGACTAAATATGCCGTAATAGGCTACAGTGTGTCATTTTTGGTAGGTGGGGTGCCGCGGTTGAAAATCATTGCCATACAATGGTGTGAAAAAGTGTTTACCCTTCCTGATTGCTCATTTTTTTGTATGTTTGTCACACTTAAATGTGTCAGATCATCAAACAAATTTAAATATTAGACAAAGATAACACAAGTAAATGAAAAATGCAGTTTTTAAATGAAGATGTTTATTATTAAGGGTAAAAAAAAAAGTCCTGTGTGAAAAAGTGTGAAAATTGAACTCGAGTGTGAAATTGAACTCAACTTTCCAAAGATGTGATAAACCACATTTAATTTATGTTTTAACCGGGTGGAAATCACTTTTTCACACAGGATCCCGGGTTTGAACCCAGCCCCTGACCAGCAGTGATCTGTGTGGAGTTCGCATGTTCTCCCTGTGTCTTCGTGGGTTTACTCCAGGATTTCTCTGGTTTCCTCCCACATGCCAAAAAACATGCAGGTTAGGTTAATTGGAGACTCTAAAGTGGCCCTAGGTGTGAATGTGTGTGTCAGTGGTGAAGGGATAGCGCCGTATCGTGGCTGCTTCATCCATCCAGGTGGATGCCCTTAATTTCCCCTCTGGGGATCAATAAAGTATACAAAATCAACGACAAAAGGCTCTGGCGGCTGCTGTGGCTGGCGCCCGGTTTCCTCCAGAGCTAGCTTTTCCGTGGTTTCCATCTGGATAGCTAGCTTAACGGCTCTGGCTAGCGTGAGCTCGCTTGGCGCTGTAAGTAGCCTAGCCCGCACTGTGACGCTACAGCAGTGCTCTGCCAGCTGGTCCCGCACCATTTCCTCCTCCAGTGCTCTGAAACGGCACTCACTAGCCAGCTGTCTTAAGTCATTGACAAACTGTTGGACGGGCTCACCTACCCGTTGACACCGCTGCCAAAAACGGATCCTCTGGGCTGTCACGTTGTCCGGGGTGTTGAAGTGGCTCGCTAGCAGCTCTGATGTCTCCTTTCAGGTGTTTGCAGCACCGAGCGTCCGCATGATACGCTGGCCTTCTTTGCCCAAGTTGTGCACCAATAGCACCCAGGCTCTCAGCTTGTCGAGCTCCCCAAGACCCCGTACGACAATGTAGGTTTGGTAGGCCTTGTAGCATCTGGGCCATGGTACCAGCGGTTCTCCCAGCACTTCTTCTGAATCTTCTAAATTATTGCTCTGAGTGTTGCTATCCCTGTGCTGTTGTAATCCTGGACTTTCCCCATTGTGGGACTAATAAAGGCTTACCTTATCTTATCTTATCTTATCTTATCTTACTTCGAAGAAAGGACAAATGGGGGCCATGTATATTTCCATGGTTTAATCCGACGTTGTCAAATGTTTTGTCCGGAATTGCCTGCTGGACAGACGAGACAAGATAAGTGGGAAAACACAGCTTTATTGAATGGCTCACACCGACAGCTAGTTTGACAGCTGCTGACAGGTTGACAGCTAGACTCCAGGTGAGATAAGACACCGTAAGATGGCCGACCCGGCTTTATATAGTGCAAGGCGGAGGTGCCACCTGGCGATGCTTGTCCATCTTACACTTTAACTATCCAACACACTGTAGAACACTACATTATGCAACATTTCATTTTGTAATTTTCTGTTATTGATTGAAAATTCTTAAGAGGAGTTATTAAAAATGTGAATAATTTGGATGGACACTCGGTAAAAGTGCATTCAGACCAAACGCAAATTTTTTCATGCGGCAAGATTATATGCTAACTCAGTGTAAGCATGACAATAGACATGAGTTCACTGTCTGAGTGAGTTGCAGACAAGTGAAGTTGTCTTTATACCTCCTGCAGCTGTGTTCTGCCTGTTGTGGAAATCCCCAAAACACCATCATAGAGCTCCCAGTCCATCTGTCTGCAGGTGAGTGGCAGTCTCATTTTCAAACTACATAACTGTCCAGTTTTGATACTTTAACTCCCGTGATGGCAGAATCTCAAGGCTGATTACTAGCTGGTGCTACCAGATCCCTCAGACGTGTGAATGCCCAAATTCTCTTGTTTTCCACATGTTTACATTAAAGGCCAAATGTCACGTAACAGGGTCCTTAAAATGTCTTGAAACTAGATATAAAAGGGAACCGATCCGTTCGGGTCTTGGTGCATATGCTTCAGTAACTCTGGAATATTCGTTAATTTAAAACTGCTGCGCTTGGCCTGACGTTCCTACTCACGGCCCCCGGAATCGCCTGGGGAAGAAGGCGGACTTGACGAAATTGATTGTACCTTAGTTTGATGCTTGGGGTATCCCGATTGATTGTTTATATGGAGACTGGAAGATTGAAGTGAGCAACAAGAAAGAAAAAATTGGATATTTCACCCATACCTTAAAACGGGGCTATAAGGGACAGCTGGGTAATAAGGGACACTTTTCTGGGAAATGTTTTCATACCTGTCAAGTGATACGTTTTCGCCGTATTTTAAAACCGTAAAACGCGGCTATAAGGGACGGCGGAGTAATAAGGGACACTTTTCTGGGAAATGTTTTAAATGTAATTCGTGTTGTTATTGTCAAATATTTTAAGGATTCATGGATATTTGACAATAACAACACAACTCAGCGTCCGGCTCAAAATAAAAAAAGCAGAAATCTGGATTTGGAAGGCGATTCCTTTCTGTTTTGCAGCCGCAGGACAGTTGAAAGTGTTAGGCCATCAGCCTAATGACTTCTAACAGTAGTGAGAATAGCTCCCACTGAGCGATCTGCCCGGGGCGGCCATCAGCCTAATGATTGAGTCCACACTTCTCAATGTAGTGAGAATAGCTCCCGCTGAGCCATCTGTCAGCACCCTAGCTGTTGGGGTCTCACACACATGACGTGTTCCTCAACGCACTCAATAATTTTTTTTCCCGTATATTTTTCTTTTGGGCGTACAGAAATGGCAATATGCCCGTATTTGCTAAAATTGCATTTTCCCCGTATTAAAATACGGCGAAAACATCTCTCTTGACATGTATGCGCCTCCATTCTCATATTCATCTGGTCAATTTCTTGACAGCAGCGGCTCTCCTCCACTGTAATAATAATGGCTTCCGAAAAATCAATATTTATGGGGCGCCCTCGACAGACCCCCTTCGGCTTCCCAATTCTGGAGACGATTAATGTCCAATTCAATGACATTTTCCACTGGTTCTGCTCTCTGGTCATCGTCGGAACTGTTGTCATCAGACAAAGCATCTGATTCCGTCTCGGACGGCTCGAACCTGTAAGGTTCTATGCCTCTGTCACTGTCTGAACCACTGACAAAAAAAAAGACAAAAAGAAAAGACAAAAAAAAAGACAAAACTAAACTAATTTGTTCACAATCGCTGTCACTTTCCGTCATGATTGTCCAATGTTGTTAAGTGTGAATGTGGATAGGCAGGGCAGCCAGGGTGAAATTTGTGACGTCAAAATCATGGCCGCGGTCTGGATTGGCTGTCACAAGCCAGTGAGCAAGGCGGGGCCTTCGCCTGGTGTATTTTGTGCAATTATGTAAATACGGGTGGGTGATATGGTCTCCGGTATGAATATTTGGTTTAAGCTATGTGTATTTTATCAAAATTCGTTGTCATTTAGAAAAAAAAATTACGTGACATTTGGCCTTTAACTTTACATGTATTTTTTTTTTTTTTTTGTTACTTATTTGTACCCGTAGGTAGATTTGTTTTGCAGTCTGGTGACAAGCCACCAGCTGCCGGTCGCTGCGTGCGCAAGCGCCCCTTAACTCCCTAACCTGCATGTTTTTGGCATGTGGGAGGAAACCGGAGAAATCCCGGAGTAAACCCACGCAAACACGGGGAGAACATGCAAACACAGATCACTGTTGGTCGGGGGCAGGGATCGAACCCACGATCCCTGCGCTCCCCCGGCCGAGGGTAAAACTGTGCTGCCACAGTGCTAACCACTGTGCCACCATGCAGCGCATTGCGCTCATGTTTGGTCTGAACGCACCTTACGTAAGTGAAGCAGCATTGTGAACGTTGTCACAGGAAAACTTTGACTAAAAGACATGAGATGCCCTGGTAGAGCTGCAGACCCCGGTGAAGTCCATCAATGGCCATGCGCATGTGCACGAATAAACCATTTCTAATCGGCTTTCTGGAGTTATCCAGTTATTCAAGTAGTCATGTAAATGGAATGATCAGATAAAGGCCGTTATCCATTTATGAAAAATCAGATTAACTCAAGTAGGTTACTGCCCAATAATCCGTTTATTCGGTGCATGTAAACATGTCAAATTGGATTATTACTGTTATCTGTTTATTCCCACTTACTAACTAACTAACTAACTAACCTGCACTTATATAGCGCTTTTCTAGTCACAAAGACCACTCAAAGCGCTACCAGTTTATTGTGACCATGTAACCAAGGTAATTGGGTGCAACTTTACACTGTTTTTATTCAAACAATCAGGTAATTATTATTATTTTTTAAACTATCAGTATCACAGCACTACTGTGTGTTCAAACAGATTTGGGGTTGTGTGAATGGTTAAAATAAATGAGCTGTAGAAACAGAACAAAAGTGTCATGGCTGCCTGGTAGTTGTCTTTAGCTGTGTTGGTGTGATCACTGACAGGACCCACAGGGTTAAAACGGTAATGAAAGCCAAGACACAGGATATAGACCAGACTAAGAGAAACACAGACAGATAAGTTCTGAATTACAACAAGGTGAGTGTTGAAACACAAAGCTCCACTCATAGCCGCATGGACAAACAGACGTTAAAAGGCAGGGATTTCCCACCTCCCACAGTTCAGCCCTGTCCCTTTGTTAACCGTGTGTTTATCTGACATAAGCAGAGATGTTGTTTTCTTACCATGAACCACATGTCGCCTCTCTGGCAGTCATCCCTTCCTTCCTGGGCCTTGTCATTAATAGCGAATTAAATAACGCTTACTGCGCCGACATCTGGTGAACAAGACTTCAGCTAAAGGTGTTGCTCTCGGAGCTGCCTTCCATGTAATTACCCCTGAGCAACATCAAAGACAGTGGCCATTCTTTCCATGTTGAGGCGTAATCTTTAATGTGCCACACATTAGGAACAAACATTCTTTTGTAATGTCTTTGCCTGCTACCGGGTAATGGCTGGTGAGGTTGTGGAAGCAGCACTTACTGTCAGTCTGTGTTAAATTCTGTAAGTTAGACTGCTTAAATGCTTCCAGAATTTATGTGAGATTACGCCCAGCCAAAAGAAACTGCAGTGACCTGTTTAATCCAGCAAAAATTATCGCCCGGCACTTCAATTTTTTTTTTTTTTTTAGCTCTGGTATATAAAGTGCTTCTAGAGCTTTACAGCCTTTTTTCAGGCTTTAGATGTTTTTTTAGTATATGTATTTAACTTTTTTACCCTCTTAGCAAAGGAATTTGAAGCCAATTCATATAAAATCAAAATATTGCTGCCATAGCTATTAATCATACCAATATTTTCATAATTTTTTGCAGATATGCTGTGAATAATAAAACATGATTTTCTCACATCTACACAAATGTGTAAACATACTCTGTTTATTGTGCATTTTAATATGTTGTGTTAATGACTAACTGAAAAAACAGGACCTTCCTCAGATGTTTTGGTGTCTCTCTGGACTGATTATACTGTATGTCATAATCAGGGCATGGCTAGGGACTGTGCCCATGCTTTATGTTCATTTTGGATCTTTGCTTTTCCCACATTATTTTTACTGTGATTATCATTAAGTGTCCTTGTTAGTCTGTCATGTCATGCCATCCCCTGTCTTCTGTGTCTTATGGTTGGTTGTCTTTTGCATTTAATTATATTCTGATCTTAGTTTATTTTTACTGTTAGTATTATTGTCCAGTGTCTTTAGTCATGTCGTGTCATCCCCTGTCTGTCCTCATTGTCATCATTTTAGTCTTGTGTGCATATTTGTTTACTTCAGCCCCTTTTCCACTAGTACCTACTTAGCCCTACTCACCTCAGCTCGGCACATTTTGTAGGCTTTTCCATTAGTACCTGGTACCTCGTATCCGGTACTAAAATAGTGCCTGCTCCAGTTGGATACCAACTGTGCTGAGTCGAGCTGAAAATGTGACGTCAACAGACTGCAGGCCACTGATTGGTCAGGGCATAACGTTATGAGAGTGACGTCTTCAAGGATCTCCAGCCGCCATTTGCAAAGATTTGTCTGCGAGCCAGCAAGCAAGCATCAGTATAAACAACAGCGATGGAATGGCTTCACAGAAATCAACACTGTGGTCCAGCAGACTTTTCTGTGCCTTTTGGCTGATGAGAGAATCCAGAGGGAACTAGACGGAGCCACCCAAAATGAATTTACAGCCACTGACCGGCAAATAACGGGAGGACCCAACCACAGCAGTTGAAAGCCGTGATATAGAGGGTATAGAGGATGGTGAGTGATGTGATATGATGTGATATTATGCATCTTTTACGTTATTTATCCCAGCTGTGGAAAGCTCACTTTGAGCAAACAACACCGTTGTCCCCTGTATGCAGACAATGAGCTAGCTAGTTAGCCATCAATGCTAACTCCATGCTCTGCTTGTATTTTGCGCTTGTGTCGACAACATCTGGCAAAATAAACTAGTGTTAATCCTGCTTAAAAAGGTGTTTTTTTTTACATGTTGCACTTTCGTGCTGTGCATGTACTTAAGTTGTGTTTATTTTCGTTCTAGAATCTGACCAGCATCTGTTTAGACACCGCAGTGTAGCACGACACAGCAATGTATTATGACTGGTAAGTTGCACACCCCATTGTTTTTAGTAGTGGTGGACAAAGTGCTCAAATCCTTTGCCTTTTAAGTTAAAGTATAGCTAAAGTGCCAAAACTAAAGTGGCACAATTTCCACTTAATATAAAAGGGACTGAACTGAGATTTATTTGATTGTGTGAATATTAATTACAGAATAATTGAAAATGAATGGGACATCCAATATTAGCCACTGTTTGAGAACTGCTTGTTTATTTTTTTGTCTGATCACTTGTGTGATCCGTTATGAGTTATATTCATAATAGTGTATCTTGCACTTTGGGAAATGTGAGTTGTTCAGTCACCATTATAATTTAGTTTATATGTGTAGTTTTTATAGTCTATCATCAATAAACTCATGCAGTACTATAACAGGACACATTACACATATTTGAGACCCATTGTAGTGCATCCTTTTGCATTTTAGCATTACAAGTGCAAAACACCGCCCACACTTCTTGAAGACAGGGCAAGAAGAGACACAGCGGTGACAGAGCAGTGGCTAAACTTTTATTGATAAAAATTACATATTTTGACTGAGCGACTCCAGACTCGGCGATGCACACCTTCAGTACTAGATTCCATTCAACTGAATGTATTAACTCATTCTGATTGCTGAGGCCACAGTAAAAAATGATTTTTAATGTAACCCAGCCCTTGTAAAATCTACTTTACTGAAGCACAGCTACATGAAAATTGTGGTTAAATACAACAACGAAGCACTTTTGTCACATTCCACCACTGGCTTTTAGCAACAAGTTTATTTCTCAAATATGTTTTAAACTTGCATTAATTAACCACCACCCTTTTCTCTCTTTTGTCTAGGCAAGAGGAAAACGATCCACCCCAAACCGGACCTTGCGTCATTATTTACAGAGATGCAGGCTGAAGATCTGCTGAACCGGGACGAGTGTGAGCGACACATCCAGTTGCTTCTCAGTGAGGCAGCATGGCCGGTGTGTGTGACCCATTCTAAATAATCTGGATTTTGCTGCTGATTGTAATAAACAATTTAGTGACATGTGTTGCATCATGATTTTCTATTTTGTCTGTTAAGACACCAGTGGGAAAAGAGTCAACAGTACAAACCATTTATCAGTGATGTTGAAAATGGCTCATTTTTAAGAAAACGTAACCAAAAACAATTATTTTATTTACTGAAGACTGTATTGTTGGACGTGCCAGTGCAGAAGACACTGCACACTTTAGTGATAGTACCAGTATATGGAGGAATTCTGGGCCATATTAGCATCTTGATTTCCTAATAATGGGTTAATGCAGGGGTGTCCAATCATGTGCCATGGAGGGCCAAGACCCTGCAGGCTTTACCTCCAACCAGTGTCTTCAACAGCAGTTTCCACTGAATTTGTTCTACTGACTGCTGATCATTGAAAACACCTGCTGAAGAGACTGGGTAGAAGAAAGAACCTGCAGGGTCTTGGCCCTCCATGGCACATGATTGGACACCACTGAGTTAGTGTTTAATGGGATTTAACATTTTAACACAAACTGCTTTATGGTTCATAATTCTGTTGACAGACTTACACCAAACCAAAAGTGATTTCTCAAACTATATAGTATACATGTATAGTAGTATACTACTATACATGTATTCATGTAGTATTGCACTACGAATTTTGACAATAAACCTTTGTACTTTTTGCAGATCTGTCTCCACGTTTGTTTTATGTGTGAAGGTTACCACCAAGTGACATAAAATACATGTATAGTACGCAGCGCGGTGGCGGAGTGGTCAGCACTGCGGCAGCACAGCAACTCACCCTTGGCCGGGGGATCCTGGGTTTGATCCCATCCCCCGACCAACAGTGATCTGTGTGGAGTTTGCATGTTCTCCCCATGTCTGCGTGGGTTTACTCCGGGATTTCTCCGGTTTCCTCCCACATGGCAAAAAAAAAAAACCCATGCAAGTTAGGTTAATTGGCATCAAACTGGGGATTCTAAATTGTCCTTAGGAATGACTGTGAGAGTGAATGGTTGTCTGTCTTTCTGTGTTGGCCCTGCAATGGACTGGCGATCTGTCCAGGGTGTACCCTGCCTCTCACCCAAAGATGCTGGGATAGGCTCCAGCCCCCCCCCACCCCCCGGCGACCCAAAAAGGATTAAGCAGATGAAGATGGATAGATGGATGTATAATACATTGTTGATGCAGAGAGTATATATTTATACAGTATCTACATGTATATATCCAGTAAATCCATGTATTTCTCCATGTGACCTTGTGACTGCATTATTTTAATTGCTTTTAATCCTAGATCAAGTTTATTTTGGCTTAAAAATGGATCATAATTGTTAAATATATATTATTATACCTAACTCAGTACTGTTTACCTGTTGAAATATATATTTTACGGCTAATATAACCCCATAACTACAATATGGCACCTGGCGATCAAGTATTGGCAGCTGATCACTTTTTGCCATGCCACCACAGACTCAGTGCTGCTGGAGCACGTACATCCCATGATGTCTCAACAGTCTCGCCATGATTTTCACACAGATCAGAGCAATTTGTTGCACATGAAGCTAAACGTTTCTACAGACATGCTGAGGTTCTGTAACCACTGCATGTTTGTGAAGCTGGGGTGACATCTTATCACTGGGAGGCTCGGTTGAACGCCCAGACCCACGGTTTGGAGCGATAATTTTGCCACAAGCGAGCCATCTGAAACACACACAGCATATACGTATATTTTAGTACCTAATAGCGATAACTTGCTGACATTACAATGCAGTACGGTGGACTTAAAGCAAACTATCATTAGCAATCATTAGCTTACTTTCATATGTGATCTAGTTCGTATCCTCATGTCTTCGGCTTTATACTGCTCTATGGCTTCCTAAATGCTCCAGTACTTTTCCAGAGTGTTTCGTCTCGCCGCCTGTAGCCTTCTCTGGCTCTTCTTTTTTGCCTTTACTCTGAAAAAAAAGCCAGAGAACGAGCAGTCGCCTCATAATCTGCCATCTTGTGTTTTGCTTGTGTTGCGTGTTTTACGTCATGGGAGTCTTGCACCGTCTTGCTGTAAAAAAAAATCCCACCCACCTCAGGCGGTACTCTGCTGTAATGGAAACAAAAGCGAGCTGAGTTGAGTAAAGGCGAGGCGAGTCGGGCTAAATAGGTACTAGTGGAAAAGGGGCTCTAATGTCCTCAGTGCCTCATGTTTCCGTACCCATAGCCACTCTCCCTCATGTGTGTATTGTTCATCCCCCGATTACTCTCCCAGATGTCCTGTGTTTCCTAATTATGAGTTATCCCCTATATATGAGTCCCTGTCTTTGTCTCGTTGAGAGGTCATTACATCATTTACTCTGCCATGTCCCTGTCTACAGTAAAAAATCTACACAGCCCTGTTCAAATGCCAGGTTTTATGATCTAAAAAATGAGACCAAGATAAATCATTTTAAAACTTTTCCACCATTATGTGACCTATAACCTGTACAACCCAATTGAAAACAAACTGAAATCTTTTAAGGGGAAAAATAAAAAACTTACAATAACCTGCTTGCATAAATGTGCACACCCTTAAACTAATACTTTGTTGCAGCACCTTTGGCTTTTATTACAACACTCAGTCTTTTTGGGCAGAAGTCTATCAGTGTAGCACATCTTGATGTGTCAATATTTGCCCAATCTTCTTTGCAAAAATGCCCCAAATCTGTCAGATTGTGAGGGCATCTCCTGTGCACAGCCCTCTTCAGATCACCCCACAGATATTCGATTAGATTCAGGTCTGGACTCTGGCTAGGCCATTCCAAAACCTTAATCTTCTTCTGGAGAAGCCATTCTTTTGTTGATTAGGATGTGTATTTGGTCATTGTCTTGTTGAAAGATGAAGTTCCTCTTCAGCTTTCTAGCAGAAGCCTGAAGATTTTGTGCCAACATTGACTGGTATTTGGAACTGTTCCTAATTCTCTCCACCTTGACTAAGGCCGCAGTTCCAGCTGAAGAAAAACAGCCTCAAAGGATGATGCTTCCACCACCATGCTTCACTGTAGGTATGGTATTCTTTTGGTGATGAGCAGTGTTGTGTTTGGGCCAAAAATACCTTTTGAAATTATGGCCAAAAAGTTCGACCTTGGTTTCATCGAACCATAACACATTTTCCCACATGCATTTGGGAGATTTCAAATATGTTTTTGTAAAATGTAAATTGTAGCCAGCCTTTGATGGTTTTTTTTTCTTTTCGTAAGATAACGTTTCCGTCTTGCCACCCTATCCCATAGCCCAGATATATGAAGAAGACAGGAGATTGTTGTCACATGTACTAAACAGCCAGTACTTGCCAGAAATTCCTACAGCTCCTTCAATGCTGCTGTCACATACAGACAGAGATTGAAGCTCACTAAACCTGTTGTGAGCACTACGACGAAATGGACCAGTGAAGCTGAGGAGAAGCTGGAAACGTGCATGGAAATAACTGATTGGGGCATGTATAAAGGAGCCACACATGATCTGGATGAATACACGGACACTGTGAACTCATATATCCACTTCTGTGAGGAGAACATTCTTCCATCGCGCACCAGGGTGAGGTACTCTAATGATAAGCCCTGGTTCACTGCTAAGCTCAGACAGATCAGGAAGGAGAAGGAAGCAGCGCTGAAAAGTGGAGACAGGGGCTGCTACAGGGAGGTGAAATATCGGTTTAACAGAGAGCTGAGGAGAGCTAAATCTGTGTATTCTGAGAGACTCCAGCAGCAGTTCACTGCTAATGACTCGGCTTCTGTGTGGAGAGGACTGAGGCAAATCACCAATTATCGGCCTCAGGCTCCTAAAGGTCAGGATAACAAAGCCCTTTGTCAAAGATTGTCCCAACACTATGCCCGTTTTGACACCTCATCATCTGTGTCCAACTCCCCCCCTCCCTCCAGCTCCACAGCCTCCACGATCCCTACTTCATCAAAGGCGTCCCCCCTCCCCCCCTGCCCTTGTCATCAGTGAGCAGGACGTGCTCAAACAGTTCTCCAGACTGAACCCGCGCAAGGCCCCCGGTCCGGACAGCGTGTCTCCCTCCACCCTGAGACTCTGTGCGAAAGAGCTGGCTCCTGTCTTCACAGACATTTTTAACACCTCCCTTAAGCTATGCCACGTGCCGTCCTGCCTCAAATCCTCCACCATCATCCCTGTCCCCAAGAAGCCACGGATCACTGGACTTAACGACTACAGACCTGTAGCGCTCACCTCTGTAGTCATGAAGTCCTTTGAGCGCCTGGTCCTGCCCCACCTCAAGTCCATCACCACCCCCCTCCTGGACCCGCTGCAGTTTGCCTACCGAGCCAACAGGTCTGTAGACGACGCAGTCAACCTGGCCCTCTACTCCATCCTGCAGCACCCGGACTCCCCGGGAACCTACGCCAGGATCCTGTTTGTGGACTTCAGCTCCGCATTCAACACCATCCGCCCCGCTCTGCTCCAGGACAAGCTGTCCCTGCTCGGCGTGCCTGACTCCCTCTGCAGGTGGATCACCGACTTCCTGACGGACCGGAGGCAGCATGTGCGGCAGGGAAAGACTGTCTCAGACTCTGTTAGCATCAGCACCGGTTCACCCCAGGGCTGTGTACTTTCCCCCCTACTCTTCTCCCTTTATACCAACTCCTGCACCTCCAGCCACCAGTCTGTCAAGTTGATCAAGTTTGCGGACGACACCACCCTCATCGGGCTCATCTCCAACAGCGACGAGTCCGCCTACAGGAGAGAGGTGGCCCAGCTGGCGTCCTGGTGCAACAACAACAACCTGCAGCTGAACACTCTGAAGACAGTGGAGATGATTGTGGACTTCAAGAAAGTCACAACCCCTCTGCCCCCCCTCACCCTCACAGGCTCTCCCATCACCACTGCAGATTCCTTCCGCTTCCTAGGCACCACCATCACCAGGGACCTCAAGTGGGAGCCGACCATCAGCTCCCTCATCAAAAAGGCCCAGCAGAGGATGTTCTTCCTGCGGCAGCTGAGGAAGCTCAAGCTACCCACCAAGATGTTAGTGCAGTTCTACACAGCCATCATCGAGTCCATCCTCACCTCCTCCATAACCGTGTGGTACGCAGGAGCCACTGCCAGGGACAGACTAAGGCCGCAGCGCGTCGTGTGCACTGCTGAGAAGGTAATCGGCTGCAAGCTCCCATCTCTCCAGGATCTGTACATCTCCAGGACCCGGAGGCGTGCTGGCCGGATCATAGCCGATCCCTCACACCCTGGTCACGTACTGTTTGCCCCCCTCCCCTCAGGTAGAAGACTTCGGTCCATTCAGACTAAAACCTCCCGTCACATGAACAGCTTCTTCCCCTCTGCCATCAGACTGCTGAACACTAAGTGACTTATTGTCTCTCGTGCACTATGTACAGCAGCTCAACCAGACTCATGTCAATCATCACTGTTTTCTTCCTGCATTACCGACTGCACTATATAGTTCTCCACATTATCTGCTGCTCGCTAATATATTTTAACTGCTGACTAGTATTACTCACTCTTATTCTACACTTTATTGCATGTATAGTTTATTTCTTTTATTTTATCATGTTTAATGTTGCAGCATTGCACCGAGACAAATTCCTAGTTTGTGTACTACATGAACAATGGCAATAAATCTGATTCTGATTCTGATTCTGGTCTCTTGGCAGCCTCTTGGCAGCCTCCCTGACCAGTTTTCTTATCTTTTCATCAGTTTAGGAGGGATGTCCAGTTCTTGGTAATGTCACTGTTGTGCCATATTTTCTCCACTTGATGATGACTGTCTTCACTTTGTTCCATGGTATATTTAATGCCTTAGAAATTCTTTTGTACCCTTCTCCTGACTGATACCTTTGAACAATGAGATCCCTCTGATGCTTTGGAAGCTCTCTGCGGACCATGGCTTGTGCTGTAAGATGTAACTACAAAAATGTCAGGAAAAGCCTATTAGAACAGCTGAACTTAATTTGGGGTTAATCAGAGGCACTTCAAATGGTGGCAGGTGTGTGCTGACTCCCATTTAACATGAGTTTGAATGTGATTGGTTAATTCTGAACACAGCCACATCCACAGTTGTAAGAGGGTGGACATATTTATGCAACCAGGTTATTGTAAGTTTTTTATTTTTCCCCTTAAAAAATTTCAGTTTGTTTTTCAGTTGGGTTGTGCAGGATATAGTTCACATTAATGGGGGGAAATTTTGAAATGATTAATCTTGGTCTCATTTTTTTTACATCACAAAAACCTGGCATTTGAACAGGGGTGTGTAGACTTTATATATCCACTGTATGACATTATAACATAAAAAAACAAATTTATAAGACATCTGCTCCCTTACAGTATTAAAAATTTTGAACACAGAACAAAAAATTCAAAAGAGTCACTAAAATCAGCAATGGCATGAGACAGAACATCATTTAGCTTCAATGCTAATTCAGCTAATTCTTATTGTTTTTGCTACCTTTTAAAGTGACACTCCACCAAAAATCAAATTTTTTTTTCTTGTTAACATGTCAGTAACATGTCAGTAATATGTTTTTTTATGACTTACAAGACACCAAGAGCGAAATCACTCAAATGTCTCATGTCTGCTTTTTTGCTTTAAAGTTTCACTTAAGCTTTGCCCCCTGAAAAAAGGTGAGTTTAACCAGTGTTTTTGGTGATGTAGCTATGTACAGCTGCTGGCATGTGAGTAGTGGGGCAGTAGTGGCTCAGGAGGTAGAGCAGGTTGTCTAATAACCGGAAGGTTGGCGGTTCGAATCCCGCTCCCCCCACCCTGCCGTTGTTTCCTTGGGCAAGACACTACCCACCTTGCCTTCAGTGTCTGTGACACTGGTGTGTGAATGTGAATAAATGTTTGGTAGTGATTGGAGAGGCCATTGGCACGGATTGACAGCCACGTTTCCATCAGTCTGCCCCAGGGCAGCTGTGGCTACAGAAGTAGCTTACCACTACCATTGTCTGTTTCGTGAATGAATAATGGACTCATTGTAAAGCGTGTTTGGGTGTCATGAAAAGTGCTATATAAATCTGATACATTATTATTAGTGTTGAGCCAATCAGGACTTTTTGCCCTAACTGAAGTTAGCCTCTGGCTAGTTAGCATTTTCGTCCTAGCTGCTTTGAAAACTTGACCTAAATTAAGATGGGTTTTACCACTAAACTGCTTTTTAGGATTGATGCAGTTTCAGTCATCATCCTGGGCCCCTCTGCATACAACAGGGCATGTCCTTTAACCGGTAAGACTTTTTATCACAGGATTTATGCTGTTTAGCCACTATTAGCCTTGTGGTATGTGGGTTGGGCCAAGTCACCGATTCTGGCGTTTGAAGGGGGTGGGTGGAGGTGAAAAGATTTTGACACGAAACTGTAAGACAATGAAAGATTTTATTTGTAGAAAAAAGAGCATATGATATTTTAGACTATGTAGATTTGTTTTTATATGAGATTTTATAGCCACAGGAGTCCTTCTTTAAATACTTTATCAACTAGAAATACAGGGAAACCATCCCCTAGTGTTGTAGTTGAGACCAGAGTCTAACAAGACCAAGACCCACATATACAGACTTGGTCTTGGGAGACTGTGGTCTTGATGAGGTCTCAGCTACAACACTACCATCCCCACATTATTAGCATTTACCTAAATTACAGATAACCGGTTAAGTGTGACTTCTTTACCCATTAATTTTTCATTTCTTCACACACATTTTCACACTCCCCAAACCATTCACTGACCTTGGTGTGTTGATTTTCAAAAACTCTTCTCTGTAAGGACATAGGTGGACCCAAACCATGCCAGAAAAACACTTTCCTGATGGGCTTATGGTCGCAGTCACGCTAGCGTTAAGTGTGATTGAATACAGCAGATCATAATAATGTTTCAAAGCTACAGTAGGATGATGACAGGTTAAGAGTCAAAAACAGAGCTGTAAACTTTTGTGTTACTGTGCTAGTGGCCCGAACAATATAATATAAACAGCTGAAGTGGCTGATACAGTGTTAGTTTAGTGTCTCTACTGTAATTTCCCTTAATAGTCATTATTAAAAATAAATTAAAGCTCTGGTTGAAGTACCATTGCCGCTGGCTTTTTATTCTAGCAGGGTTGCCCTTTATCACACATTGTGCTTATACATAACTTCTGTGAACAAAATTTGTAGGTGCGGCCAAGAAATAAAAGTATCTAGTTTGGCTCTCTGAGGATATGGTCTCCACATTTGACACATGATGTGGTTTGGTTGGCTTCACTGAGCAGCAAATTTCCACTTGCCCTGGGGCGGTTTTCGGTGGCTTACAGGTTCAAGTCCAGTGTTCTCAGCTTTTAATGGGAGGGTTGTCCTCTTTGGGTTGAGAATAAGTGGAGGAGTTCTGGTATTTTGGGGATCTTATTTGAAAGCAGGGCGTGACAATGACGGGTGGATTTCAGCAGTGACCGGTAAGGCTGCCACTCCCACTAGTCACTTTGGCGGGTTGTAGTTTTCTCAAATGGCATCTTAAATATTAAATCGCAATTTGAGACTTCAGAACTACAACTTCATAAGCACTGTCTTCACACAGTGTGTGCTCACTGGTCCACTGTCGCAATGGACGTAATCTGGCTTCGGTGCTAGTCAAGCACAGGGGAAGTCGCGGACGGAACACAATTTTGAAATGGTTGGAGCATTAAAACCAAAATTAAAACTGGTTTGGAACCTTGATTCTCAGCTGGACCAATAAATAAATTAAATTAAATCTTGGTTTATTTGGCAAACTGGAACATCACTACTGGATGTGTCACCAGTTAACTGTATGCAAATGAGCTCTAGCTAGTGCAGTGTGTGGGCTTTACCCCTGCATCTCATGGAGTGGCAAATGCTGTCAAACATGGCAGTTTTTGGTTTTCTTTAGGGTTTGTAAAACAATTTTTAAAGTCCCAAACAGTTTTTCTTGTCACAAATGTATTTTTCTGCAAACATTTGCAAATGGCTGTAAAGGTTTGTAAACAGTTGTAACACATGTCTCTGAAGTTCTTTTTGGTTCAACAAATAGTGAATACTTTTGACAAAACTGTTGGCGACCTTAAAAACTGTGTGCGGACTGTTTTGCAACCTTTTACGAACCCTGATGAAACTCAAAAAATGCAGCGTTCTTGAACGTTCCTTGGCATTCGAAATAGTAGCAGGATTTTTGCCGACAATTGTCAGAAGATAGCAGAACTGTTACTGCTGAGCCGCCATGATGGATGTTTGGGGAACCTGGGAAGGGCCTACCCACAGTTACAGGTGTTGTCCAGTCAGGAGCAGGTTTGCATTAGCATGGGAGCTGTAGATAAGCTAGGAAAGCTGTCAGTCATTTACTATTACTTTCTTTCTTTCTCACCATCCACCATTTTCGCACTGTTGTTCACTACTGTCTTCCTTGTTCATTTAGTTGTATTTTCCATTGATAATGGGCAGTGGAACTTTGGTTCTGCTTACAGTTTTTCACCATCTGTAAGATACACTTTGAAAGCTGCACCCCTTTCCCCAAAACTGTGAACACAAAACCAAAAATTCAAACGCCATTCACAAATTTCTCAGTCTTATGGCAAAACCAAACAGTTGCCTCAAAACTATTTTACACAGCCAGTCAACATGTAGACAATACAGAGCAGTCATTAAACACTACACAGCAAAATGGAAAACACTGCATCCAGTACATGCAGAACATCTTTATTATATATTGTAAATTTATTTAATATTTCATAAACAACAAAAAACAAATGAAAAGCAGATTTCTGTAAAACACTCAAAAATCTTGTACAACTTCAGATCAAATTGATGACAGATTCATCGTCTGGCCTGAGGACTTCATTGACATGACAGCCAATATTTTCCTCAGTAAGTTTTTTTCTCTGCAGTCCCTATATTTATAATCTATAGACAAAGTGCAAGCTTCAGTTAGTATTATCTTGTTTTGTTTTCTTCTTCCAGTGAATGGGCTTGATTCATTTTGTTTGGTGTTTGTATGAGTGTATCAGGCTGGGTTAGTGTATTTAGCCTGAACATGCAGAAACTGGCGGCTACTAAGTTGTTTCAGGTGAGCAGGCTATGCAGTGAAGAGTAAGCATTAGCTTAGCCGGGCCAAGGCAGCTGTTGTGTCACATGGCAGTAACGGTAAATATCTTGGTCAGAAGCTGTTAGTTTTGCAATACTTGCAGTAACCAATAGAAACTGATGTTACCTGCTCTCTTCTCTGAATGTCTTGTTGATGGGGGCTACAGAGAATCAGCTCAAACTGGAGTACTCTTTGTCCTACTTCTTTCATGGTCACTTCTCTCACGGTCATTCCATAAACACAAACATGGTCAGTTATACTAATTGCTTGAATTTCATCAGAAATTACATTTCTCACTCTTCCTTTTTCATGTACTCCTCTTCTTCTGGGTTGCTGAATCAACCCACACTATACACCTTGTATCATTCATTAATACTCCCATACATGACATATTGTAATGAAGTATGGGGAAATACATACAAAACAAACATATATCCACTCTTTATGCTTCAAAAGAGAGCTATTAGAATAATCAACAAAGCAGCTTACAGGGAACCAACAAACCCACTTTTTCTTAAACAAAAAACTCTCAAGTTGAAAGATCTGATCGACTTTAAAACCGCAATAATAATGTTCAAAGTGAAGAATCTATCACTGCCCGCAAATATCCAAAAGTTGTTCCAAACAAGGGAGAAACGATATCACTTCAGAGGAACATGTATATTTCAAAAGCCTACAGTGAGAACAACTACCAAGCAACACTGTATTTCAGTGCAAGGTGTCAGATTATGGAACGATTTTGGACCTGAATTAAAATCATGTACAAAGCTTGGACAATTTAAACAAAAACTAAAGGAAGAAATACTCCAAACATATTTACAAGACGACATGTAAACTCACATAAGGATTGACATTTCCAGCCTGTGTTGTGTTATAGCTTAGTTTTTCTTTTTTCTCTGTGACACTATGTCTTAGATTTGTTTTTGAATAGTAACCGCTTAACTTAGACTAGCTCAGTTTTCTTTTTCTCTCAGTCATATTTTGTCTTAGCCTTGTTTTAAATTGTAATCGCTCTTGTCTTGTTTTCTCTTTTTTCTCCTTTGAATTCTTGGATGGAATATGGGTGGGCAATATAAGCTGCGGCTTCAGCCATCACCCATTTCGGATAACTCACGTGGAATTGTATAGTAGAAGGAGTCTTTGTCTAATTTGACCTTGTTGTTATATTATACAGTTTCTTTTAACCTGTAATGTACTATCCGAAATAAATAAATTCATTCATTCATTCATTCATTCAATTCATTCAATTCTTCCACCACCTCTGGCACATACTCTTCCTCCTCAGCCTCTCAAGTCATTTCCATTATTGATGTCCTGTACACATTAGACTGGTTTACATCATGTGCAGTTGGTTTGAGCACATCATCTCAAACATTCATTCATTCATCTTCTTCCACTTAATCTTTTTTGGGTCGCGGGGGGGCTGGAGCCTATCCCAGCATCTTTGGGTGAGAGGCAGGGTACACCCTGGACAGATCGCCAGTTCATCGCAGGGCCAACACAGAGAGACAGACAACCATTCACTCTCACAGTCATACCTAAGGACAATTTAGAATCCCCAGTTTGATGCCAATTAACCTAACTTGCATGTTTTTGGCATGTGGGAGGAAACCGGAAAAATCCAGGAGTAAACCCACGCAGACACGGGGAGAACATGCAAACTCCGCACAGATCACTGTTGGTCAGGGGCTGGGATCGAACCCAGGATCCCCCGGCCAAGGGTGAGTTGCTGTGCTTCCGCAGTGCTAACCACTCCGCCACCGCGCCGCCCCATCTCAAACAAGTATGTTCAATTTTGAGTCCTTGTGTCTAAGTAAGATAAGATAAGACAAGCCTTTATTAGTCCCACAATGGGGAAATTCCAGGATTGCAACAGCACAGGGATAGCAACACTCAGAGCAATAATTTAGAAGATAAGAAAATAAGAGCAGTGAATATACAGTACATATGCATACATAAGGAGCTGATGGTGGACTGCCGCAGGCAAGGACAACCCCTCACAGCACCAGTAAACATACAGGGAACAGACACTGAGATGGTGACATCCTACAAGTACCTGGGTGTTCATTTGAACAATAAACTAGACTGGTCACACAATACCGACGCATTCTACAAGAAGGGACAGCGCAGGCTGTTCCTACTGAGGAGACTCAGGTCTTTTGGTGTACAAGGGGTGCTGCTGAAGACATTCTACAACACGGTGGTGGCATCAGCCATCACTTTTGGAGTGGTCTGCTGGGGCAGTGGCATTACAGCAGCCGATAGGAAGAGACTGAACAAACTGATCAAGAAAGCTAGATCTGTCCTGGGGCAGCGCCCTGACCCAGTGGAAGAGATAGGAGAGAGAAGGATGGTGGCTAAACTGTCATCTCTGCTGGAGTCCGAGTCCCACCCTATGCAGGACATACTGAACGCACTGAGGAGCTCATTTAGCAGCAGACTACATCATCCTAGGTGCGCAACCGAGAGGTTTTGCAGGTCCTTCCTACCTACGGCTGTCAGACTGTACAACCTAAGCAGGGCTGCTCGCAGAGGTAGCAAAAAAACGTGACAACCTAATAGTATTGAATGCAAAAGACGCAATAGACTTACACAATGGTCCCCTCCGGTATACAACTAGGACAATATCAGTCGCTACGGAGGGTGACAGTATGTATGGGTACATATTCATACTATGTAGGATAACTAAGTAGACGGTTATGCTGTTTATTCCATCTTGCTACAATGCTCCGCACTTTGTATATATATTTATATATTTATGTGTATGTATGTATATCCACTGCTCTTATTTATATCTTCCGTATCTTCTTAATTATTGCTCTGAGTGTTGCTATCCCTGTGCTGTTGCAATCCTGGAATTTCCTCATTGTGGGACTAATAAAGGCTTATCTTATCTTATCTTATCTTATAAATATATAAATATATATACACAGTGCGGAGCATTGTAGCTAGATGGAATAAACAGCCTAACCGTCTATTTAGTTACCCTGCGTGGTATGAATATGTACCCATACATATTGTCACCCTCCATAGCGACTGATATTGTCCTAGTTGTATACTGGAGGGGACCATTTGTGTAAGTCTGTTGTGTCTTTTGCATTCAATACTATTAGGTCGTCACGTTTTTTTTTGCTATCTCTGCGAGCAGCCCTGCTTAGGTTATACAGTCTGACAGCCGTAGGTAGGAAGGACCTGCGAAACCTCTCGGACGCGCACCTAGGATGATGTAGTCTGCTGCTAAATGAGCTCCTCAGTGCGTTCAGTATGTCCTGCATAGGGTGGGACTTGTACTCCAGCAGAGATGACAGTAGTAAGTGATGACAATAGTGCTGTATTTGTGTTTAACGTGTGCCTCCTTTGTTCATTGTTTTGGAGCTCATGTACAGCACAGTGAGAAATTTGTTTTAGAGAGTAAGAATATGTGTAGAGTTGTGCAAAAAGTGTGCTACAGATTTGAAAATGTGTAGCTTAAGGCTGTGTCAAAAGAGTCTTTATTTGAAAAATGAGTTCAGGTCACTGAGAATTTTTTTTTTTTTTTTGATTTTGTATACTTTATTGATCCCCAGAGGAGAAATTGAGGGCATCCACTTGGATGGATGAAGCAGCCACAGTACGGCACTATCCCTTTACCATTCACATACACATTCACACCCAGGGCCACTTTTAGAGTCTCCAATTAACCTAACCTGCATGTTTTTGGCCTGTGGGAGGAAACCGGAGAACTCCCGGAGTAAACCCACGCAGATACGGGGAGGACATGCAAACTCCACACAGATCACTGTTGGTCAGGGGCTGGGATTGAACCAGGGATCCCATGGCCAAGAGTGAGTTGCTGTGCTGCCACAGTGCTAACCACTGCACCACCGCCCCGCCCATACCTGGACCATATAAACCAATGGATAATGCCAGAGTAGCTTCTTATTATAGGAGTGAAGAAAGAGCTTAGGCTTCTCTCCTCATGACCTGGACCCACGAGTGGTAGAAATCCGATGATTCTACAAGTAAGGTCATAAGGTTTGTTAGAACTTCCCTCTTCCATATATTGCCTGGTTTTGGCGATTCAACAATTAGATGACAGCTATAAAGATGAATGCTCGCCAGAATTGCCTCGGTCTATGATGGCTAAAGCTCAACACAGTTCTCAGCCACACAAACACAGGAAACCACATCACACATCCACAACAATCAAAGTCAGAACCCTCAAGAACCGGAATAACTCTCGCAGCTCTTCTAAATAGAACTTGGAAAGTAGGGTTTTTCTCCTTTTTATGACAGTGTTGCATTTACTGTTATCACCTCACTCATAACTCTTGTGGCCTTGTGAGCTGATGTCTTATAAGTACAGTAGATAGCTTTTCGCTGCTGGTTACACTGTTTGTTTTTTTCCTGTAAGTCAATGGATTCATTCATGGTACTTTCCTCTCTTGCAGTTACAGTGAGTGTGTGAGTACTGGTGTGTGTCAGCGAGAGAGCAAGTGAGGGAAAGGGACAGAAAAGGGGAGTGGAGTGGAATGGAGGAGTGCATGAGTTTTCTTTTTTTTTGGGGGGGGGGGATTCATATTAAACCTGTAACTTGAGAAGCTGATAACAAGGAGAGAATGAAGAACGAGCTCCCGATGAAGGAGTGTGAGTGAGATTGAGGAAGAAGAAGAAAAAAGAAAGACAGCAAAAGAAAAGAGGCGCACTTTTGTTTCTTCATTCCCGATCTCCCTGGGAAATTTACCCCGATATGTTCTCCTCCTTTCTCATTACTCATGTGTCTCCCTGTTCAGGAGGAGGGTGAAAATGGTCTGAACAAGAGGGAGGAGAAAGAAAACCCATGCTAGTGAAAGGGGGGTGATAGCTACAGCCCGCGGCCAGACTTCGCCTGCTCGTTCAGCGCTGAGTGCTGCACTGCGCCGACTCCAGTTGTGCGATGTTAAGATTTTGCCTTTGGCTGCACTTCTCCACCGCTCGCGCGCTCACGCATTTATGGCTCCTCGGGCGTCTTCATGCTCTCATGCTCATTTTGGTGGAGAGGGAGGAGTGAGAGAGCCCGAAGCCTGAAACACACACATACACCAACACACACATACCACCGACTTGTGCACTTCTACAGCTCCGTGCTGCACCAAGGTAACTGTGAGTGGATTTTTTAGCTTTAACCAGAGTGAAAACCTCTCCGCTGCACAGTAAGGGGGGTGGGGGGGGAGAAGGCAAAGAAGGATGCAGTACTAAAACGCAGCCCCAACCAAAGAGTGAGAGGCAGCGACACACTAAAACACAGACGCACACTCTGAGGGAGGATGGCCACCGCAGTGTTTCAGGTAAGGAGTTTGGGGGGGGGGTTGAAGAGCTGACGTCTTAGCTGCTACAACGAGCAGCTCCAGGTGTTGGCTGTGGTGTGGATTTGCTTGATTGGTGCAGAGAAACAAAAAGCTGTAAGTTACCCCACATGTGCGGTAACAGACGTGTTTTTGACTGCTCTTGAGTTGTTCTTGCATTGACTTTGAATGTAGATGTTCCAATTACATGTAGCCGTCCATGCTGTGCATGTTCCGGGTGACAGGATTCTGTATTATTTAGGATCAGTTTATTGTCATGAGTGCAGTCTTTGTATGTGTTTAAATGTTGGAGATGATTGCGTACATATATGTGTGTGGTCTCCTTGGCTAACCATGTTTTGTGGTATGTGGCTCATGGTCATAACCCGTCTAAATGTCACTGTGTCTCTTCTCTTCTCTTCTCTTCTCTTCTCTTCTCTTCTCTTCTCTTCTCTTCTCTTCTCTTCTCTTCTCTTCTCTTCTCTTCTCTTCTCTTCTCTGGGTGAAAGTGGTGTGTCATCTGTCAAAAAGTTTAGAAATCATTTGTACAGCCAAAATTGACGGAGTGTTTGGCTTTGCCAGCTTGCACTAACTTCAGTGTTGCTTGTGTGCAGCATTTCACAATGGGACCTTGCAAAAGTTGCTCCGCAGACATGGTCGCCCCAGGCGTGAGAAAACCTGACAGCACTTTAAAAAATCTTGGCACACAAGATGCGGGTTACAGTTTAGCTGTAAATCGAGAGGAAAATGAGTAAAGGGAAGTGTGAAAACATACAACATGCTCTTAAATGGATTTGCAAGGCCAAACTGTGCACTTATGGGTGTTCTCTTTCATTTTGCCCCAGTCAACTATTATCTGCATTGCCAAAATAATATTATATGATATAGGTTATAGGCTGTATGCTGTTACTTCTGTCTAATACATTATTGTACCTTATTGTTGATATGCCCAAAGCACTGTGCTATTGGTTGTTGCTAGTACTGTATCCTCTTTGTGACGTTAGAAGCATTCATCATTTGAGAACCAAACCACTTTTGAACAGTTTTGTATAATTTCAGTGCTAAAGGATCATCTTTGGGTGGGTAAGGTTTTTATTGTGTGATTCTGACTTGTTCCCATTGATGCCTGTACAACACAGCTGGTGGATCTCCTTTAGACAGGTGTTTTTTGTGTCCTATGTGACAAAAGGGTTATACCATGTGTGACTCTGTGATTTTTGTTGCCTAAACCTAGCTGCAAGGGAAAATACAAATCACAGTTTAGCACCGTTGAGTTACATTATGTCTCCAACACCTCCATCCTTCCAGTAAGGGTTTGGGTTTTTTTTTTTTTTTTTTTTTTTTTTAGGGCAGTTAACTCAGGATCTCTTACCTTTTAGTGGAACAAATCACTGCATCTTTTGCTTCAAAACAGCAATGAGAAACATTAGGTAAAGCCAATGCCATACCTCTGGTACCAGCTTCTATGATTTGGTTTTAGGTTTTTGGTGATAATGCCTGAATTTGGTTCTAGCACTGCCTTAAAAAGGGTTTTTTTTTTTTTTTTTTTTTAGATCCATTTGACCTCTGTGGAGAAGTGCCAAAAGTAATTATTTGATGGAATATTTTTTTCCAGATTATGGTAGGCTCTTACAGGATTAGAGTGCCTCCTTCTCCTTCTATTGGGCATGAGGGATCACAGATTAGTGCTGTTCTTCATATTCACTGAATTCCTACTGTGGGAGATTTTGGACCAGCAGCAACCAACATCAAAAGACTAAAGGAATTACACGCTGTTGTAACACGTGCAGAATGTGGCTTGGAAAATGGTCTTGTTGAAATAAGCAGGGATGTCCCTGAAAAGGACAAAACCTGTGTGTACCATTCAGCATTAATGGAGCCTTCACAGATGTGAAAGTTACCAATAGCATGGGCACTAACACACCCCCATACCATCACAGATGTTGGCTTTTGAACGTAATGCTGATAGCTAGCTAGATAGTTGTTTTCCTCTTTAGCCCAGAGGACACAATGTCCATGATTTCCAAAAACAGTTTGAAATGTAGACTCGTCAGACCACAGCACACTTCTCCATTTTGCATCTGTCCATCTCAGATGAGCTCATGCCCAGAGCAGCTGGCGCCGTTTCTGGGTGTTGTTGATATATAGCTTTCACTTTGCATGGCAGAGTTTTAACTTGCACATGTAGATGCAACAACGAACTGTTAACTGACAATGGTTTTCCAAAGTGTTCCAGCGCCCATGTGGCAATATCTTTTACAGAATGATGTCAGTTTCAATCAGTATTGGGAGTAACGCGTTACTTTGTAACGCCACTACTTTTGCAGTAACTTGCTGTGTAACGGAATTACTGTTTAAAAATTCAGTAATGCATTACGGTTACTGAAATTTGATCAGATGCGTTACTTGCATTACTTGTTTTATTAATATGGATAGATATTTTAGCGCACCAAAAGCCAGTTTAGAAAGCTTGGGATCAGTCCGCCAAGGTCTCCGCCTTTGACCGCCACCTAATCCAGCTCAGTCATCCGGAAGAGGCTCAGAGTAGAACCGCTGCTCCTCCACGTTGAAAGGAGTCAGTTGAGGTGGTACGGGCATCTGATTAGGATGCCTCCTGGACGCCTCCCACTTGAGGTGTTTCAGGCATGTCCCACTGGGAGGAGACCCCGGGGCAGACCCAGGACTCGGTGGAGAGACTATGTCTCCCAGCTGGTCTGGGAACACCTTGGTATCCTCTGTGAAGAGCTGGAGCAGGTGGCTGGGGAGAGGGAAGTCTGGGCTTCTCTGCTTGAACTGCTGCCTCCGCGACCCGGACCTCCGGAAAAGCGGTAGAAGACGGATGGATGGATGGATGGATGGATTTTAGCGCAAATAGACGATCATACAATTTACAGTTGCTAGACACCCTCCTCATCTGCTACCAACTGGGGATGAATACACAGTTTTGGTGGCTATTGGCGGGACAACTGCCATCCCCAGCACACACCAGCGACCTCAAGCCACTGGAGGTTGTCATGCCAAAGGCAAAGGCAAGCAAATAAAGTTACCTAAAGTTACCCTACTGTAACTGATGCAGCCATTACAGTCTCCTCCACGGGTCGGTTTCCTGTCCTGCCCCAGTTCACATCACAACCCGGTGAAGAAATGCCGTGGCGGTGGCAACTTCTCATATCGAGTCCTGATCACCTGTTGTCCGAGCAGTGAGTAGCCCCTAACAGCTCCTACCTCTGTGGTTAAACATGAGTATTTTTGAGCAAGAACTTCACATTTAATGTCCGCATTAAATGCATTTAAAGTTTTCTTACACACAGAGAAAAAGTGACTGTGATTTGTTGCAGTAAAGAACAGCTTCTTCTAAGTGGTAAACTTTCATTTATCTGTGCTTTCTATTTTATTTTATCTCATTCATTTACATGCTGTTGTGATATGTAACTATTTCATAGAAGTAAATTCTCTAAATATGCATTTTTAATGGGCTGGTCCAGGGGTGTCAAACATAAGGCTCGTGGGCCAGAAACGGCCCACCAGGGAGTCCAAAATTTTCTCTGTGAATTCACAGCTTTATTTCTAGTAAATTGCTGACTTTCTACTGATTACAATAGTTTATGTAAATCTAAGACATTTTTTCTCTTTAAGATGACTTTTTTCTCATCAGTTTTCCTTTTTTTCTGATGAGAGCAAGGGGCCCTTGATCTTGCTGTGTGTGCAAGGTGATTTAAGTATGCATTTAAAAGTAACGTGAAAGTTACTTTTATCATGCAGTAACTCAAAAGTAACTAGTAACTGCAACTAGTTACTGTGTTTTAGTAACTTGTGCAACACTGGTTTTATTGATTGTCTTTGATTAATTGTCTATGTTTATTGCACTGTCCCTGTCAAATAAACTAATCTACTACTACTACTAATGCAGTGCCACTTGAGGGATCGATGGTCACAGGCATTCAGTGTTGGTTTTCGGCCTTCTCTTCTCTTTACAGAATATGCTGGTTTTAATGCAGTGCTGCCTGAGGGATCAGTGGCCACTGACATTCAGTGTTGGTTTTCGGCCTTGTTGCTTACATGCAGAAATTTCTCCAGATTTTCTGAATCTTTTGATGATATTATGGACTGTAGATGATGAAATTCCTAAATTCCTTGCAATTGCACATTGAGAAATGTTGTTCTTAAACTTTTGGACTCTTCGCACGCATAGTTGTTCACAAAGTGGTGAACCTCACCCTATCCTTACTTGACACTCACATGTTTCCAATTAACTTGTTCACCTGTGGAATGTTCCAGAAAGGTGGGTTTTTTTGAGCATTGCTCAACTTTTCCAGTCTTTTCTTACCTTTGTCCCAACTTTTTTGGAACATGTTGCAGGCATCAAATTCAAAATGAGTGAATATTTGCAAAAAATAAAAAACAAAGCAATAAAGTTTCAGTTCGAACATTAAATATCTTGTCTTTGTAATGTATTCAAGTGAAAATAGGTTGAAAAGGATTTTTAAATAATTGTATTTTGTTTTTCTTTGTGTTTTACACAGCGTCCCAACTTTATTGGAACTGGGGGTTTGTTTTTTTACAACTCTGAAAAAATGCAGTGTTCTTGGACAGTTTAGTGTGAGTTCAGCTCTTTCACATTTTACTCAGTCCCTCTAAACCATTGTTACTATAAATGTACTGATTTGGCCTTCACTAAAATGCCACAATTTGGAATTTATGAGATGCAATTTGTTATAATTTGTAGGATGTGTGACCCGCACTTTCCTTGGCTGAAATCACATTTAACAGTGCATTGTCCTGCCTGGACAGCAGCATTATTACCCATGACTCCTCGCTTGTGTGGGAATGGCGAACATCTACTGGCAGGGAGCCTGTGCCGGACTGGATTTCAGAGGAGACATTTTTCATCATTACTGTCTGGCGGAAGATAGATAGAACCGTAACCACACTGACACACACTGTAAGGACTGGGCATTTGAGGGAAGGTGTGTTCAGTGTGTATTCTGTGTGTCTGTCTGGGATTAGGGATAAGGCAGTGTTCCATGGACCATAAAAAACCACCAGCATGAATACTCATGCTCTTCAGCTGATGTAATTTTTCCTCTGTGTGTGTGTGAGGGTTTCAGTCTTCACAGACACAGCCAAACCCCATGCCGTTGCTGTGTCTTATAAAACGGAGCCTTTGGGGTCTTTGACCACTTTCTCGTTGATACAGATTGTGACTGTGCAAAAACTAAGAGTGAGGGAATTTGGCATTGGCTCTTTATTCAAGGGCACCAAGGCAAATGCTGTGGCATGAGCCAGGGGGCACTTTTACATTTGCTTGATGTTGTACTCGAGCACAGTACAAAGTCTGCATATCCAGCATAGGCTAAATCAATACATCGGATGATACATCTTCTTTATTGTAGTAGAACTAATGAGCCGCCTCTTGTGTGCTTTGCAGAACTGTAATGTGTGCACAAAGCATTTTATTTATACTGAGGGAACCCAGTGTTGGCACATACAATGCATGCATAAACAATCCTTCGCCATGCCAAAACATCATACCTTATAGTGGGGCTTTTAGTATAATTAATTGCATCCAGTAAGAGCGAGTAAGAGCTTCGCATTGATCACATTGAGAAATTGCTGTCATAGGCAAATGAGAAGGTGTTTTAAAAGTGAATGAAAGAACGTATCCAGAGTCCAATACTGTAGTTAAAATGAACTGGGGGACCCCTGTTCAGGATTTACTCCTCAGAGGATCTAACAGCTCATGAAGATGCAGTATGAGGAAGCTATTTTGTGCTACTGCTCAAATTTTGCTTGTATTAGAAATGCGCTTTTTGCTAAAATATTCCAGCTGGTCACCATCAGTCCAAGAACCGCTGCACATGTGCAGTGCTATCTAAACTGTCACAATCGGCAAGCATAGAGACTTATTGTAAATAACGCAGATAAATGAAGTAGGACTTAGCCTCCGGTGAATGAACAGCTGGAAATATTCTGCTATTAAGTGATCCAAGTCCTGCGGTCGTTTGAGATATCGTCCTAACACAGAAATGTGTTGCGGTAATTCAGGAATTGGGACTTCAACTCAAGGGTTTGGTCATTTGTGACTGGCCCCGTCTGCATGAGGACAAAGTAAGACCCTATATAGGGTTTGATCTGTCCACTGGATGAGCTCAGTCTGGCCAACAGGAAGTGTTTTACCATACAGGCATTGCTGCTCATTTGGACAACATCTCACTGGCTGGTTGGAGGTTAAATTAAATATTAAAATGGCAGTTAAGTTGGTATCTGTCTGTCTATCGATGTTTGGAATCCAGTTAGCAAATATACGTAGACCACTTACTTGACTCTGTCTCCCCCTCTGGAATAAAATGTTGCCGAGTCCTGGTCTCGTCATTCACCAGCAGTATTTTACTGCGTTATGCCTTTTAGTGATCTGCCTATGGACAACTGCTTGGTTGCACCCAAATGTGGTCATCTTTTCTTTTTTCTTTTCTTTTCTTTTCTTTTCTTTTCTTTTCTTAAGTAAATAAGTAAGTAAGTAAAAGTTCATAGTTAGCTGTAAACAGATGTTTGCTTCATAGTTTATACAAACTCCAGTTTGTATAAAGTGCAATGAGCACAGAAGTGTATGTGAATGAGGATTAAAGTGCTAGCTTCAGCTAGCTGCCTTGGATCCTGGTTTGCAAAAATAAGCCTTTAACTGAACTAAAATAACATCTAAGAACAAAATATATGGTCAAGTGTTGTTAGAGGAACAAGGATTCCAGTGGAGGTGAATAGAATTTATAGAAAATAGCAATCAAAACTGATTGGATCAACAATTAAAATGATGCCAGACAGCCTGTCTGTAACCTCCGCCCCACTGAAATGAGCTGTATGTGGTTACAATGATCAGCTCAGACTGCTTAGCATATGGTAATGCTAACGGTTTGATGTAACATCACGGCAAAAATAACAGCACAAAGAAAATAACATTATAAATACCACTGTTAGCTCTTAAGCTAACGCCTTTGGCTCCCCGCCCATCTACATGACAGATAGCTAGGCTGGCCAATAATAGAGCATTGGGCAGGTATCAAGGCTAGTGACACTGACCTTTTAGTGACGTTTACTTTTTAGTGACTTTCCAAAAGAGTTTAAACCGCTTCTTGGAGAGAAGAACGATACAAAGGCAGTGTTTTTTTTATTTAAGAGAAATAAGCATTTTGATATTTCTTGCATAATCATTTGACCAATAGATGCTTTCAAAAGACTAAGACCTACCAAAACATAATTTTTCAGTCAATGACCCCTTTAATGGAATATTTTGGCACTTGTTTGTTCATGTAGAAGCCGCAAGGAATCCTTTATCTGATTATTAATACAGATTCTTATATTCAGCTTGCAAGTTCTTTGGCTAAGGGAAACTGAAAGATTTGAAAATGGAACGTATTGCCAAATCTATGTTCACATTTGTGCTTTGTTCTTTGGTCTTTAGCATCAACTGCACAAAGCCAGGTGGTGTCTACTCACTGGCTGCGTACAACTCTATTTTAGCAGTTTCTAACAAAAAGGAAGGAGGCACTATTTGTGTAATGTTTTTTATTGCTTGGTTTGAGTTGAATCGCCAAGAAGGCAAACCACTATGGTTGTACTAAAACAATAAAATTTAAGGAAAACTCACCATGAAACCAACTATAAACATTATGGACTTGCATTTATTTTTGTCCAATTGTATAATCCTATAGTGCATATATTTGTATCTGTTTTTGCCCTTGGCACTGTTTGTCTCCAGTAGTTTAGTCTGTTGTTTTTCTTCAGAGAAATCACCCACAGCCATGTTTGCCCCCTTGTTTCTTGTCTTCTGTAACTGAAGCCGGGATTCTGTAGACTTCCTGAGGACCCTCACAGATTATTACTCTTTAAATAGAGGAGCGCCTTATAATGCCCTCAAAAAAAGAGGAACATTTAATGGTGGCTAATCGGTCAAATGACTCCATGCAATCAAGCTGGACGCCTGGTGTAATGGACTGCAGCTTTGTCGTCAAGGAAAGTATTGCGAATGATGAATGGGGAAAAAGGGAAGTTCTTCCCTGTGTCTTGTTCACTTTGCCAGCGTTGTTGGTGGTTTTAGTTTGGCAGGCATCCTTGGATTTTTTTTTTTAATTTGTTCCTTACTTACCAAGATGGCAGTCCAATCAGAAGTACTATCCTCTCCAGACCACATAATGACTGTCAGAGAGATATCCAATCAAGGTCTTCAGCTGACCCTTAAAAACAATAGACCTGTGTGGACTTCAAAGCAACAAAATGCTTATTGAAACTGGCTCCTCCAGTGAGACTCGGGTGAAAGACTCCCATGTTCTGTTCATGTGGACACTTTTGAAAGATTTTCTTAATGATATAATGATATTTTGTCATTAGATGTACAAGCACGTGTTTGGTTTTTTTTAGTAGATGGTGGTGAGGTAGATTTAGGTTCAGATTCTTCTACTCAGTCCTATTGTGTAGAAGTACTTTTACTGCAACTCATGAGGAAGTTGAATAAAGTACTGTCATGCAATTGTTTTGCTTCATTATCTTCACGTAACCCTTTAAGAGCAATTTATTCTGTTTAAAAGATAACGAGGATGGTTGAACCTGTTTTTTTTTGTTTTTGTGTTTGCATTTGGAAGCAGTCTCTCCCCACAGATCCCTTTTCACATTAACAAAAATCCCACGGCACCCCCACCAATCTAAAATGTTTTAAAATGACACATTGTAGCCTATTATGGCATATCTAATGACAATTTGGTCTTGTAATTTGTTTATACTCAGTGTGACATGTCGCACAGTTACATACAAAGTCAGTGGAAAGACGTGAACACATGAGCATTTGTTCCGGGCGACATGAGTGCATACGAGTTTTGCGTCCATATAAGTTGGATTTTGTTCAGCTTGGGCCAGGAGTTCGCTTGATGCTTGGTCATGATGGCCATTCAGTATTGGTGTTCCGCAGTAGGTGGGGGAGTAAATTAATTTGAAAATGAGATGGCCACTTACCAGAGACATCTCATCAAACTTGCACTCCCGCAAAGGGGGCTCTTTTCATGGCAGACGTGGTTTTCTTTGTACAGCACCAGCAGAACTCCATGACAGTTGTATCCACTGCTCGTTTGGTACTGGGGGTGGCAGACCTCAGTATGTGCTAACATTTTCCCATCGGATGGTGTTGTGGGCTCAGGCATGGCAGCCTTTTTTGTTTGTTTTTTTAATTTCTGCAGCAGATGCAGGGCGGCGTTTGTGCTGCCACCCACTGAAATGAAGGTGCTACTGCAAGGTGCAAAAGCACAACAACGGCAATTTATTTGCAGTTTTTTTGGACCATTTAATAAGTAAAATAAGAGAATTTTCCATGGAACCAAAGACGTTCTGTCACGGAACCTTCCGATGAGCCCTGGTTGAAAAACCCTGGTTTATATTTGTCACAAATCAGTGATGTGTTACTGGTTTTGCAAAACAATCTCATGTGAAGAAAAAGTCTTTAATTTAAAATCTAACTCTAGAAGTACTGGGATGTTGGATGTAAAACAAGATTATCAGAATTAGTGCTCTGGAATTTCAATATTTTATTAATTCTGTGTCTTTGTGGATCTAAAGAAAGCAGATAGGGTGCCAAGAGAGGAAGTGTGGTACTGTAGGAGTGGCAGAGAAGTATATGAGGGTGGTGCAGGACATGTTTGAGGACAGTGAGAGGTGTGCTGTTGGAGTGACAAATGGATTCAAGGTGGGGGGGGGATTACATCAGGGATTGGGTCTGAGCCTCTTCTTGTTTGCCATGGTGATCAACAGGCTGAAAGAGGAGGTCAAGCAGGAGTCGCCATGGACTGTCATGTTTGCAGATGACATTGACATTGATGACATTGACATCTGTTGTGAGAGTAAGGAGCAGGTGGAAGAGAACCTGGAGAGGTGGAGGTATGCTCTGGAGAGAAGAGGAGCAAAGTTCAGTAGAAGCAAGACAGAATACATGAGTGTAAATAGAGGGAGGCAGGTGTAACAGTGAAGATGCAAGGAGTAGAGGTAGTGAAGGTGGATAAGTTTAAATATCTGGGGTCAACCATCCAAAGCAATGGAAAATGCACAAGAGAGTGGAAGAAGGGAGTGCAGGCAGGGTGGAGTGGGTAGAGATGAGTGTCAGGGGTGATTTGTGACAGAAGAATAGCAACTAGAGTGAAAGGAAAAATTTACAAGATGGTGGTGAGACCTGCTGTGATGTATGGTTTGGAAACACTGGCACTGACAAAATGACAGGAGGTGGAGTCGAAGGTGGCATAGTTGAAGATGCTGAGAGTGACTAGGGAGGGACAGGCTTAGAAATGAGTATATCAGGGACAGCTCAGGTTGAGCAGTTTGGAGACAAAGTACGAGAGACGGTTTGGACATGTGCAGAGGAGGGACAGTGGATGTATTGGACAAAGGATATTGAAGATGGAGCTGCCAGGCAGGAGGAAAAGAGGATGTAGGGGAGGAGGACATGGAGAGGGTTGCTGTTACAGAAGAAGATGCAGTGATAGGGTGAGATGTAGGCAGATGATCTGCTGTGGCGACCCCTAAAGAGAGCGGCCGAAAGAAGATTGTACATAAATTATATAGACGAGAAAAATATGGAACATATGAGTCACTGTTTTTTCTCTCTGAGCCTCACCAACACTTCAGAATCACTCCCAGTTTTGAGATCTTTCAGGCTTTTTGTACAGCAGCAAGAATCCTTGAAGTCATTTACACCTCAGTGCAACGGAGGCATACGATAATCACTCAATGTTTGTGTGTCTCTCTCTCTGTGTATCTGTCTGTCTGTTACCAGCTTTTCAGCTCGCCCAGTCAAAATCAAGCGGAACTAAAGGCTTGTATCATTGTATCGCCATATTTTCTCGACTTTCAGTTTGCCAGAATTTTGAGATAAGGCTTTGTTTTCAAAATAAACACAAATTTAACTCACCATTATGGAGCCGGGAAAAAAGGTATTGTAATAACTAGGCCGGGCCAGTAGAGGTTACATGGAGGCAGCTGCAACTTGGTGCTTTGATTTTCGAAGCGTGCCTTTGGAGAAATAACAAACAGTCCTTTAGATCAGCTGCAGCTGTGAAAATACAATACATTTGTGTTATTTTTTCTTCTGTTTGGATGCTTCCTTCCTCAGTCAGAAAAAAGGAGGTGAGCTTGAAGACGTTAGCTGCCATAATCGAGTTTGGTGATATGAATAGTCCAAGACAAGGAGATGTAGTCCACTAAGCGGTTTAAAAAAAATTAAATATTACCCTTTTATTATACAACAACCTGCAACTTTAATTACGTGGAAAATTATCTTTTAAATTGACAAACATCATATGTGTAACTCATGGCTCCAAGTTGATAAACTCGTCATAATTCCAGCTAATTATTGTTGTGCAACTGCAGTCGTATTCTGTGGGAAACACTGCAACATGTTTTCATTTCTAAATTAGATGTAGGCATTAGGGTGATAATGTGATTCATTGAGCTTGTGGAGATCTTTGTAAAGCTTTTAAGTCGGGCTGATTGGTGATTCCAAACACGATTCATGCATGACTGGGCACCTGCCTCCAGGAATAAAAGATGACACATTGAACTTTTGAAAATTTGCATTTTAGTGACCCCTTGTGCCCGCTAAGCCTCATTCCCTCCATTTGTTTCTGTGAGCCACCGCTGCTCTGCAAGGTATTCCCAGTCTGCCTTGATTTTGAAAAATATTGGAGGTTTTGTTTCTCAACTATACAAAAAAATAGCCGAAATACAGTATATGTAAGTGCTAAATAAAATCTGATTACATTCAAACTGTACATTATAATTTATTTCCACATGACTTAGCATCCATGCTAAGGCAGTAAAGTGTGTGTGTGTGAGTGAGTGCCAGGGTGGATACAGGTTTCTTTTCCTTTTTTTTCCCCCCTCACTTTTCCCTCTTATCAAGCCTCTGTGCCTCTGTGAGGAATGTTTATGGAAAGCAGCCCTGTTTCCTTACCTTTACCAGAAACCTTCATAGTGCTGTTTTGTTATGCCTGATTGATGGCGAAGGGGATTGGCCATGGTCGTAAAGAAAGGAAACACTGGTGCCAAGCTCCTGAGTTGTGACCAGGCTACTCAGACTTGAAAGCAGAGCTAAACGATGGGAGAAAACGTTTGGACCTCAGGAGGGGTAGCCCTTCTGATTATTATTTAAAAGTTACAATATAGAAATTGTTCTTATAGTTTTGAAGAACTTGAGATTAGTATAATAGTGTGTTTTTGGAGCTTTTCCCCTGTATAAATTGAATTATTATTGTATATGAAAGCTTTCACAGTAAAGTCCTTTGCTAGCAATAGTCAGAGTAGTGATGAAGCAGATCTTCAGTTAACTTTATTGGTCTTTGGACTTCCGGTTATGGCGGCCACGTAGGAAGACGTGTTTCACTCTGCTCTGCTCCTAAAAATAAAAAGTAGGCTAAAACTCTCTCAGTTGGAACAAAAACCTATCCCAGCGTTTAGGCGCGGATATGGTAAAGACTAAGGCTGGGAAATTAGGCGGAGGAAAAAGTGATTAGTCAAAACAATCCAAACTAACAGACTTCCAATGGGCAATATAAGCTGCGGCTTCAGCCATCACCCATTTCGGATAACTCACGTGGAATTGTATAGAAGAAGGAGTCTTTGTCTAATTTGACCTTGTTGTTATATTATACAGTTTCTTTTAACCTGTACTGTACTATCCGAAATAAATAAATTCATAAAATAAATAAATAAAATAAATTCCACGCTCGTGACAAAGCAGAAAAATCTCCAAAGACAATGGCGGAGGAGGGTGCTAGCGGTGGAGTGGTGACTGCTGAGGAGGGGACGAGTGCGGTATTTGCTGCCATCAGCTCCATGAGAGCAGACTTTTCGTCTAAATTTGATGGGATTATAGCAGCGATAGAAGGAATGAGAAAAGAAATAAGCGACTGTATGGAGCGAGTATCGCAGGCGGAGCTCCAAATCTCAAGCGCTGAAGATGACGTCACCAGTCTACAATCAAAGGTGCAAACATTGGAATTAAAAAATAAACGTCTGGAAGATAATGTCCTGGACTTAGAATCCCGTTTGCGACAGAATAATTTGAGGCTGGTGGGCCTTCCGGAGGGACCGGAGGGACGGGATACATGTTCCTTTTTGGAAAAGTGGATTCCAGAAGCGCTGAACAACGCGGATCTGCAGTCATCGGTTGTTTTAGAGAGCGCTTACCGAATTGGCCCACCGAGAGATAATAAGACACCACCGAGGACGCTGATTATGAAGTTCCTCAGCTACAGAGACAAGATGACGGTCACCAACGCGACGCGAGCTAAAGGAGAAATTAAATACCAGGATCAACAGGTGCGGTTCTACCCAGATTTGGCCACAGGAATTCAACGATTAAGGAGGCAGTTTGACCCCGCCCGTAAAGAGCTGCGCAACCTTGGGATTCGTCACGGAGTGATTCATCCGGCAAGACTGCTGGTCACATATAAGGGCAGAACCCACATCTTTAAGACCCCTCAAGAGGCGCAGGAGCTCATTAAGCAGATCCAGGAGGAAACTGGTGGGAGCTAAGCATGAACATGATAAAGGTAGAACATTTAAGCATTTGTACAGGCATCTGATTGATCTGAAACATATAACATGTCTACAAAATACAGATTGTATTATATTTAAAAAAAAAGCTATGATGTACAAAGTTGCTATAAAACTTTGAAGTTATGTTGGAAAAACTACAGAAGAGAGTTAATGTCAATAAAAAAGTAGTAGAGTCAGGGTGATTGAGAGGAGAAAGAGAGTGGTTTGACTGATCCTCGCAGGTGTGGAACAGTCATTAGCTATAACGGGAGACGGAATTTTTTTTTTTTTTGATTTTGGGGGGATTACCACGAATGTGGGGAAAGGGAATTTGTTTTTGTGTAGTTTGTAGGATGAATGTTCAACCATCCATGTTTTTGCTTCTCTGTATGAGCATGTTTATATTGCAAGGTAAACTCCTTATTGATCATAGATCAAAGCGTTAATCTTAATTTAACTTCATGGAATTGCAGAGGTCTACAAAATCTAAAAAAACTTAAACAAGTTATGAATAAAATAAAAGACATAGATTCAAAAATTGTGTTTTTGCAAGAAACTCATCTAATAGAGGAGGATGTAAAAAGAATTAGGAGAAGATGGCAGGGAAATGTGTTCACCTCATCATTTTCATCCCGAGCCAGGGGAGTTATGACTCTCATACATAAAACAGTCCCATTTCAAGTGAAAAATGTAATTGGAGACAAATTTGGAAGATATCTAATCATCCAAGGATCTTTGTTATTAGAAAATATAAATCTGGTAAACTTATACGGTCCCAATATAGATGATCAAAACTTCTTTGTTAATTTATTTCTTACTTTATCATCACTTACAGGGCAACATATAATAGCAGGGGATTTTAATTGTACATTGAATCCCAGTATAGATAGATCAACAGAACTGGACTGTACGCACAATGGATGCAGGATGACCATTAATCATTTTATGAAAGAATTGAGATTGCTAGATATATGGAGAGAAATGAAACCACAAGTCAAAGCCTATTCTTGTTATTCTAATACCTATAAGACATTCTCACGTATTGACTATTTTTTGATCTCCACAGAATTAAGGTCCAAGATTCAAAACTGTTTCTATGATAATATTGTGATCTCTGATCATGCACCCTGCTGTCTAATATATGTAGATAAGAAATTGACAAAGGATCCAGGTAGGTGGCATTTTCAGCATAAATGGCTTCAGGGTGAGGAATTTGTTAAGTACATAGAAAAACAGATAGATGAGTTCTTTGATATCAATACTACACAAACATCAGCATGTTTGTGTAGTATGCAACATCAGCACTTTAAAACTGCAATAATAATGTTTAAAGTGAAGAATTTATCACTGCCCGCAAATATCCAAAAGTTGTTCCAAATAAGGGAGAAACGATATCACTTCAGAGGAACATGTATATTTCAAAAGCCTACAGTGAGAACAACCACCAAGCAACACTGTATTTCAGTGCAAGGAGTCAGATTATGGAATGATTTTGGACCTGAATTAAAATCATGTACAACGCTTGGACAATTTAAACAAAAACTAAAGGAAGAAATACTCCAAACATATATACAAGACGACATGTAAAATCACATAAGGATTGAAAAATCAGGAAAATTATTGGCATGGCAGATTAAACAATTAGAATTTAAAACACCAATTACCAGTATTATAAGTAATGGACAGGCAGTTGTAGATCCTTTAGAAATTAATAGTGCCTTTAGAGATTATTATGAAAAACTATATGATACAAAAAATGAAACTGACTTAACAAAACTAAATGGGTTTTTGGATGGATTATCTATACCGTGTATTCCAAATGAAAACAGGGAGATACTGGAGTCTAAAATTAGTCAAGAAGAAGTTGGGCTAGCCATTGATAATATGAAAGCAGGAAAAAGAGCAGGACCAGATGGTCTTCCAGTTGACCTCTATAAAAAATTTAAGAATAAATTAATAAAACCACTTTTGGAAATGGTTTTAGTGTGGAGCGTGTAAATGAAGAGTCAGATTTGTCTCAGACGATTTATTACACACTCTCACATCTCAAGCATAGACAGAATGACATTCCAGCAGAAACTCCTCTCTTAAATAACATGGCATTCTTCCAGCATTTTCTAACACACAAAAGATGACCTTTGCGTCACATCACATTCACCCCCCCTCATCCTTAACACCTCAACTGTTATCTCACTAGGAAACCCCTGCTCTTTGTTCACACAGTCTCCTGTCTGAGATGGTAGATAATCAGGCTCTCCCCAGGTGCCCCCCCCCCAGCATCTTAGATAGGACAATAAGATAACAGTCCACATGCTGTGATCGAACAATTAAACATCAGTCCACATGCTGCTTGGGCTTCAGTCCTCTCCCGTATCTGCTGTAACCGGAATTCCCCGCCTCGACGGCGCCGCCATGCCTATGGGGGGTTGTTGTTTGGGGGGAAAACACTTCTGTCTGTCCGTGTGACTGCTCTGGTGAATCGTTTCCCTGTGGAACTCTCCGTGGGGGTCTTCCACGCCGAGGGGCCCTCGCCAACAGCACCTGCTCGTCCGCCACAACGAAAGCGGTTTTGAGTCTGTCTATGCCAATTTTTTCCCTCCTACCCCCAAGTCTAGCAAAAAATGCTTATCCGCTGCTTCCAGCACTCTGAACGGTCCATCATAGGGTGGGCGCAGCGGAGAGCGGTGGGCGTCGTGTCTAACAAACGCGAACTCCGCGTTCTTCAAAGTTTTAGGCACAAAAACGCGCGGAAAGCTGTAGTGGGCAGGGCCCGGCAGCGTGCCTGTGTCTGCGCTACGCTGCAAAAGCTGAGACGGGCAACTGTCCGGCGCGGGATTATCTGGCAGGAATTCCCCGGGTAGCCGAAGTGGCTGTGCAAAAACGAGTTCAGCCGGGGAAGCTTCCAGATCCTCTTTAGGCGCGGAGCGCAACCCCAATAAAACCCACGGTATCCTGTCTACCCAATTTGCATCCGTCAATGAAGCCCTGAATGCCGCTTTCAATGATCTATGAAAACGCTCGCATAACCCATTAGCCTGTGGGTTGTACGCGGTTGTACGGTGAATTGTAATACCCAGGCTGCGGGCCATCGCGGACCAGAGTTCGGAAACAAATTGAGGACCCCTGTCGGACGTAATGTCCGACGGGACTCCAAAACGTGCTACCCATGCTGTTAAAAAAGCGCGTGCCACCTCCTCAGACGTGGTTGTCGCCAGTGGAACCGCTTCTGGCTAGTGCGTGGTGCGGTCCACCATTGTCAGGAGGTGCGTGCACCCCTGTGATGGTGGGAGGGGGCCCACGAGGTCCACGTGAACATGGTCGAACCTCTTAACCGGAATACGAAACGGCTCCAAGGGGGCCTTCGTGTGTCTGTGTACTTTGGCTCGTTGGTACGCCACGCAGGCTGCAGCCCACTCGTTCACTTGTTTGCGAAGGCTCGGCCACACAAATTTCTCTCCTACCATTTTGACCGACGCGCGCACTCCTGGGTGCGCCAAAGAGTGAACTGACTCAAACACGCGGTGGCGCCACGCGGCCGGGACCACGGGATGCAGGCGACCCGTGGAGACATCGCAGATTGGGGGGGCATGCCGTCTTGCAGCACCCTGTTCTCCAGCCTTAACCCTGTTGGTCCAGACTGGAGCTCGCGCACGTCTGCATCACTAATTTGCTCCGCGGCCATGGCTGCGTAATCTATCCCCACGCAGATTGGGGCCACCACGGCGCGTGAGAGGCAGTCCGCCACTACATTCATTTTACCCGGCACATGCTGAATATCGGTAGTAAACTCTGAGATCGCAGCCAGCTGTCTCTGCTGCCGGCCCGACCACGGTTCTGAAACCTTGGCCATCGCGAATGTTAGCGGCTTGTGGTCCACGAACGCGGTGAAACTGCGCCCTTCCAGCCAGAACTGGAAGTGGCGAATGGCCAGGTGGAGAGCCAGCAACTCCCTGTCGAACGCGCTGTATTTACGTTCACTGTTGTGCAAAGTCCTGCTGAAAAAGGCGAGCGGCTGCCAAACCCCGGCGACGCGCTGCTCCACGACAGCCCCTTTGGCCACATCTGAAGTGTCAGTGGTGAACGCTATGCGGGCCGCCAAGTCTGGATGAGACAGCAATGCGGCGTTTGCCAGGGCTGCTTTAACTCCCGAGAATGCCCGCTCTCGCTCCGGGGTCCATTCAACCCTATCCGCGGGTTTCTGTTTTTTGAGCGCGGCGTATAATGGATGCATGAGCTGCGCTGCGCGGGAAAGGAAACGTTTATAAAAGTTCACCTTTCCCAAAAATTCTTGTAGTGCTCTGACCGTTTGAGGCCGGGGAAAATCCGCCACAGCACGCACCTTGTCAGGCAGCGGGACTGCGCCTTCTGGAGAGACGCGGTACCCCAAAAAATCAATCTCCGTTACACCGAACTGGCATTTCGCCGGGTTGATTATTAAGCCGTGCTCCTCCAACCTCCAGAAAACCGTCGTGAGGTGGGTTTCGTGTTCGTCTTCGGACGCGCTGGCTACCAGGATATCATCCAAGTAGACAAACACGAACGGGAGATCGCGCAGCACTGCATCCATCATGCGCTGGAACGTCTGTGCCGCTCCTTTTAACCCAAAAGGCATGCGCAGGAACTCGAATAGACCGAACGGAGTTATTACCACTGTTTTAGGTACGTCCTCAGCGCGCACTGGGACCTGGTGGTAACCACGGACCAGGTCTATTTTTGAAAAAATGCGTGCCCCAGCGAGGTGAACGGAAAAATCCTGTATGTGGGGAATCGGGTAACGGTCGTGCGCCGTGGCGTTGTTCAACCTGCGGAAATCACCGCACGGCCGCCATGATCCCTCAGCCTTAGGGACCATGTGAACTGACTCAAACACGCGGTGGCGCCACGCGGCCGGGACCACGGGATGCAGGCGACCCGTGGAGACATCGCAGATTGGGGGGGCGTGCCGTCTTGCAGCACCCTGTTCTCCAGCCTTAACCCTGTTGGTCCAGACTGGAGCTCGCGCACGTCTGCATCACTAATTTGCTCCGCGGCCATGGCTGCGTAATCTATCCCCACGCAGATTGGGGCCACCACGGCGCGTGAGAGGCAGTCCGCCACTACATTCAGTTTACCCGGCACATGCTGAATATCGGTAGTAAACTCTGAGATCGCAGCCAGCTGTCTCTGCTGCCGGCCCGACCACGGTTCTGAAACCTTGGCCATCGCGAATGTTAGCGGCTTGTGGTCCACGAACGCGGTGAAACTGCGCCCTTCCAGCCAGAACTGGAAATGGCGAATGGCCAGGTGGAGAGCCAGCAACTCCCTGTCGAACGCGCTGTATTTACGTTCACTGTTGCGCAAAGTCCTGCTGAAAAAGGCGAGCGGCTGCCAAACCCCGGCGACGCGCTGCTCCACGACAGCCCCTTTGGCCACATCTGAAGTGTCAGTGGTGAACGCTATGCGGGACGCCAAGTCTGGATGAGACAACAATGCGGCGTTTGCCAGGGCTGCTTTAACTCCCGAGAATGCCCGCTCTCGCTCCGGGGTCCATTCAACCCTATCCGCGGGTTTCTGTTTTTTGAGCGCGGCGTATAATGGATGCATGAGCTGCGCTGCGCGGGAAAGGAAACGTTTATAAAAGTTCACCTTTCCCAAAAATTCTTGTAGTGCTCTGACCGTTTGAGGCCAGGGAAAATCCGCCACAGCACGCACCTTGTCAGGCAGCGGGACTGCGCCTTCTGGAGAGACGCGGTACCCCAAAAAATCAATCTCCGTTACACCGAACTGGCATTTCGCCGGGTTGATTATTAAGCCGTGCTCCTCCAACCTCCGGAAAACCGTCGTGAGGTGGGTTTCGTGTTCGTCTTCGGACGCGCTGGCTACCAGGATATCATCCAAGTAGACAAACACGAACGGGAGATCGCGCAGCACTGCATCCATCATGCGCTGGAACGTCTGTGCCGCTCCTTTTAACCCAAAAGGCATGCGCAGGAACTCGAATAGACCGAACGGAGTTATTACCACTGTTTTAGGTACGTCCTCAGCGCGCACTGGGACCTGGTGGTAACCACGGACCAGGTCTATTTTTGAAAAAATGCGTGCCCCAGCGAGGTGAACGGAAAAATCCTGTATGTGGGGAATCGGGTAACGGTCGTGCGCCGTGGCGTTGTTCAACCTGCGGAAATCACCGCACGGCCGCCATGATCCCTCAGCCTTAGGGACCATGTGTAGCGGGGATGCCCAAGGGCTGTTTGAGTGCCTGATGATGCTATGGCCAGTTTAGCTGCGTCCAAGCGCCGAGGTTGTGCAAAAACGGGCGGCCCGGTGGTGGTGATAAAATGCTCCACCCCGTGTTTAGCGATGGCCGCCGAAAACGTTGGGACCGTGAGTGCTGGGAACTGAGTGAGCAGTGTGTGGAACCTACCGCCTGTAGCTGTGACGTTGGCTTGTGCTGTTGGCCGGGTCACTCGAGCTATACAGGGAAGAGAGTCAAAGGACAGTGCATTAACTAGGCGCCTGTTAGCAACATCAACCAGTAAACCATGTGCACACAGAAAATCAGCCCCCAGTATATGGTAATTCAGTGTTGCTACGACAAAAGTCCACTGATATGTATGGCTGTGTAGTGATAAGAGCAGAGTCTTCTCACCGAAGGTCTTAATGTCCGAGCCGTTTGCTGCCAACATCTCGGGGCCGCTAGATCTTGCCAGCCGGTCAGCGTAGGTCGGCCGGATGATGCTCTTCTGGGCTCCGGTGTCCACGAGGAAATGCCTCCCCGAGCGTGCATCCGTCAGGTAGAGCAGCTTGTTTTCCTCCCCGAGGGTCGCAGTTGCTACGACCCCCGGCCTTGGCGTTTCCCGAGCGCTTGAACTGGCATGGTGGCGTACATCTGCGTGCCTTCTCTCCGAAGCGGCGGTGGTAGAAACAAAGCGTGTCTCCCTCGTGCTTCTTGGCCCCTGCTGCTGCTGCCGTCAGTGGCTCCTCGCCTCCTCTGGTCGTCTCGCTGGGCTCCGCCGCTGCTGCGATGAGTGTGAACGCCCTGGTGGCGATGATGATCCGGTCTGCCTCCTGGGCTAGCGCACGAAAGTCCCGCACGGCCAGCAACGGCGAATTGGCCAGGGCTGCTCTCGCCGCCGTCGGAAGGTTTCGGAGGAAGAGGTGGGCAAACAGAAAATTGTCGTCATCCGTGCCCCTTAACGCCAGCATCTTCTCCATGAGGTCTATGGCCGAACCATCTCCCAACTCAGTCCACGTCAGAAGCCTCTCTGCTCTCTCACCGTCCGAGAGTGTGTAGCGCTGGATGAGTGCAGCCTTGAGCGCCTCGTATCTGTTGCTGGTTGGTGGCTGATCGAGCAGGCTCGCTACGTGCTGAGCTGTGCGGGCGTCAAGCACTGCGACCACGTAGTAAAATTTGGTGTCATCTGCCGTTATTCCCCGGAGGGCGAACTGCGCCTCGATGAGGTGGAACCAGGAGCGTGGGTTGTGCTGCCAAAAATCCGGTAGCTTGACTGCAACCGCACATGCGTGGCTGGAGGTTCCCGTCGAGGTCGGCTCCGGGGATCTTGTCTCATGTTCCATGATACGTCTTGGGTCACCAGTGTGGAGTGTGTAAATGAAGAGGCAGATTTGTCTCAGACGATTTATTACACACTCTCACATCTCAAGCATAGACAGAATGACATTCCAGCAGAAACTCCTCTCTTAAATAACATGGCATTCTTCCAGCATTTTCTAACACACAAAAGATGACCTTTGCGTCACATCACATTCACCCCCCTCATCCTTAACACCTCAACTGTTATCTCACTAGGAAACCCCTGCTCTTTGTTCACACAGTCTCCTGTCTGAGATGGTAGATAATCAGGCTCTCCCCAGGTGCCACATTAGAAGCATTTCAAAATAGTAATTTACCACCATACATGAATAATGCCTTAATTATACTGTTGCCAAAACTAGGTAAACCCTCTAATAAATGTGAAAACATGAGACCAATAAGCCTATTAAATGCTGACCTTAAGATAATCTGTAAAATTTTAGCAAGACGATTACAAGAAATATTACCAAATATTATTAACCGAGATCAGAATGGCTTTATAATGGGAAGACAAGGCTTCCATGATGTAAGAAGACTATGTAATATTATTTATTCCAATAAAGAAGCACCGGATACAGCTCTCCTATCATTGGACGCCGAAAAGGCCTTTGATAGGGTCGAATGGCCCTATCTTTTTGAAGTCCTACAAAGGTTTGGACTTGGAAATAATTTCATAAAATGGGTTCAGATAATATACAATAATGCTACAGCAGAAATCCTAACAAACAGCAATATCTCAAAATCAGTAAAAATCAATAGAGGATGTCGACAAGGCTGGCCACTTTCACCCTTATTGTTTACTATGGCAATTGAACCTTTAGCGATGGCAGTACGTTTACATCCACAAATATATGGAATTAAAGTAGGACCAACAGAACATAAAATCTCCCTGTATGCCGATGACATAATTTTGTTTGTTGAATTTTAAAAAATCAATTCCGACCTTGTTAAATTTAATAAAGAACTTTAGGGGAAATATCAGGATATAAAATAAATAAAACTAAATCTTCAATATTAATGCTAAATGAGACCCAGAGAAATCACCCAGCGCCTGAGGTAAATCAATTCAGTGTTGTAAATCAGTTTAAATATTTAGGAATTCAACTTTTGCCTAAGCTAGAATCAGTCGCCAGTGCCAACTATGAAGCCTTAATGACAGATATTAATCAGTTACTTCAGAGATGGATGTCACTACCTATGTCGATGTCGATGATCGGGAGAATTAATATACTTAAAAGTAATATCTTACCCAAAATACTTTATTTATTTCAATACATTCCTTTACCACCATCTTCAGATCTATTCTCAAGAATTAAAAAAAAGTTAGTGGAATTTATATGGAACAATAGGAAGGCTAGATTACGTCTGTCCTTACTATATATTTACCATTTGATCGTGGAGGTCTGAAATGTCCAAATTTTATGTTGTATTACTGGTCAGCACAACTGAGGTCTATGACATATTATTTTTCATCAAATGATCCTCCTCACTGGACTGAAATGGAATCATACAATTTACCTTTACCTCTTCCCTTATTCATATACACAGACTCGGCTAAAAAATTACAGAAACAAGTTAAAAATCCAATTGTAAAGCATATGATCAAAATATGGTGTGAAACCAAAAAATATTTAAAAGAACCACACTTATTGTCACAATTTAGCCCAATATGGGGTAATCAATATTTTACACCAGGGAGAGCGGATGCTGTATTTAAAGTATGGAATTTAAAAGGGATTCAAAAGATTCAAGACTTATATTTGTCACGTTCAGATAACATAATGTCTTTTGAAGAACTGAGGATCAAATTTAATCTTAACAGAACACATTTTTTAAAATATCTTCAGCTTAGGAATTTTATTCGATCAAATCATCCTAACGTATCATCCTAACAGAGCACTACGCTCCCAAAATGCAGGATTACTTGTAATATCTAGAATCTCCAAAAGTACAATGGGAGGCAGAGCCTTCAGTTATCAAGCTCCTCTCCTGTGGAATCAGCTGCCAATCTGGATTCGGGAGTCAGACTCGATCTCTGTTTTTAAGAATAGGGCTAAAACCTACCTTTTTGATATAGCCTACAATTAGGGAGGGATCATGTGTTTCTGAACCCTCCCTTAGTTATGCTGCTAATAGGTTTAGTCAGCCGGGGGACCTCCAGTAATGCACTGGGCCTCACTCCTTTCCTCACTCTCTATGAAATATTTTTTTTTTGCTGGTCATTAACATTTGTTTGTTCTCTCCCATAGATTGAGTCCCCATCGTGCTGTTTGCTCTCTACATGTCTGTTCTTTTCTTCTTCTCTATCCCCTCACCCCCCAGCCAGTCGCAGCAGATGACTGCCCCTCCCTGAGCCTGGTTCTGCTGGAGGTTTCTTCCTGTTAAAAGGGAGTTTTTCCTCTCCACCGTCGCCAAGTGCTTGCTCACAGGGGATCGCCTGATTGCTGGGGTTTTTCTGCAACTGTGGGGGTCCCCCCTACAGTTGATAGTGCTATGAGATGACTGTTGTTGTGAAATGGCGCTATATAAATAAAGTTGAATTGAATTGAATTGAATTGAAATCAAAATAATGCTCTCACCCGACCTACTTATTCATCCTTGGAAAAAATTTTGACGAAAGCTAGTAAGAGAAAGGGTATTATTTCAGAGTTTTATAACTCATTGACACTATCCTCAAGTGAAAACTCACAGAAAAGACTGAATTATTGGAAAGAAGACCTGCAAATTGAAATTTCAGAGGAACAATGGGAACTGGCTTGTACAGAAGCTCAAACCAAATCAATAAATGTACGTCTTAAATTGATACATTTTAAATGGTTAACGCGGATGTATGTTACACCAGTGGAGTTAAATAGATATAACAAAAACATACTAGATACATGCACAAAATGTATGGAAAGTAAAGGAACCCTATTTCACTGTTTATGGGAATGTAGAAAAATTAGAATGTTTTGGGAAGAGGTGAGGGTAACAATTGAAAAAATAATTTCAAAACAATTCACATTGAACCCTAAACTGTTTTTGTTGGGTCTGTATCCAGAAAAGCATAACTTTAATAAGAGTGAAAGAGCATTCATAGACCTCAGTTTGCTTAACGCCAAAAAATGTATTGCACTACTGTGGAAAAAGACTCATAGACCAGATGTGACTCAGTGGTTAAGACAGATGTTAACAAACCTTCCACTAGAAAGAATAACATACATACTGAAATCAAAGGAAAATGTGTTTGAGAATATATGGAGACCTTTCATTGATTATGTAAAGAAATTAAACATAACTTCTGAAGAAGAAGGTGAATGATGTGTGTGGACCTTGCAAATTCCAAATTGGTGAATGTATAATATGTATACTTATGTAATAGATTATCTAGACTAATCAGAGGAGCATTATTGATGACTTGCCTTTGTTAGTGGTTGTTGGTGTTTTTAGTACTTTTTTTTATTTTGTTGTAGTTAGTGAGGTTTTTTTATTTTTAATTTACTTTAGTGTTAGTGTTTGTTTGTGCCATGTTTGTAAAAAAAAAGGTTCAATAAAAAATATTGTGGAAAAAATAAACTTTATTGGTCTTTATTCAAACTGGAGATTGATGAGATCGTGAAGCACCCACTCAACTATCTCATTGATCTTCCAATTATCTCTGTTATCTTTCAATGAACACCAAATGTTTCCACCCTGAAGGAAGAGGTGGCTGAGAGATCAGTGGGGGATTGCTGAGCGTTGGATGAACAAAGTTCATTGAAAGACTGGCGGAGATCACTGAGATATCATTGGGAGAGCGACGAGAATATTTAGCATTCCTTCAGAGATCACTTCCCTTTGGTGATCTTTGAGGAGACCGTGGCGACCGTGGAGATCACTGGAAAATCAGTGACAGCTCCCTGAGACAACTTGACGATCACCGGGCTCTCATTGAAAGATTGTCATGGGATTTGGCCATTTTTTCTTCTCTCAGTGATCTCTCAACGATTCCCACCCCTGTGTGATGACGGTAGAAGAGCACTAGAAACCTCTCAAATATATACCCAGAGGCTCCCAGTCACACAAAATATTGCCATTAAAAAATAATACTTAAAGAATATGTGTGTTGAAACAGAGCGCTGGAGGCGGATTATCCAGCTTTGAGGAATGTATCAATATTTTCCCAGGAGACTATAAGTATTTGTCAAATGCCAAACAGTTTATATGACTTTGTGTGCAAAACACCAGGGAGCAAAGAGAAAATGGAGCAATAATCTCTTTCTTCATGTTTCTAGCTTTTAAGTGCATGTTCATGCGTGAGGGAACATAATTTAGTGGCAGTGGAAAAGAGTTACTGCAGATGGAGAACAGTGAGACTTTGGTGGGATTAAAAGTGAAATTTAAACCTGCCCATCCATCTGTCACTAGATAAAGCAGCGTGTGTAGGCGTACAGGTGAGTTACTGCAACAGCTGAATGAATGTGCGTCTGTAATATCGTTCCCTTCATGGAGCTTTCTGCAGATGCTCTAAGTCAACAGTTCCTCTTTACTGAGCGAAGAGTAGCGCGGCTGAGTGCCAGCGCAGACTCGCCTCAGCTTGTCCAGTTTTCTCCTCTGATGACATCTTTTTGACTTCTAAGATTGAAGCACACCTCATGCAAACAGATAGCCCTGCATCTGCAAAATTATTTGTGCTTGTATTGCTGTTAACAGAATTGAAAGGTACAAGTTTGACATTGGCTGGGTTAGTGTAAATAGCAACATCGACCCAGGCGGAATCTGTTATTGATTAGGGCATGTGCATAGTTCTAGATAGTACCTGGCAGGATTGAAGTATTTCTTGTTTAGGGATGTGAATTAATTGGATAGATTTGTTTTTGAGTTCAAAACACTCAACAAGCTTATTGCTGTCTGCTTGTTAGGTTGTGATGTGATGGCTTCTGGGTGCAAATGTGCTTAGGTGCTCCTGCTTTCATTAGGCCTCAGTAATGGGGCTCATATTGTGTGAATACTGTATATACTAGAAAAAAAACAACTCTTTAGTTGTCATTCCACTGCTTTCTGTGTGATGGGAAAGAGAAAACGAATGGCTGTAGTTAGTCAGGTAAGCTACAATTTACAAAGAAATGAAAAAAGGTTGATGCTAGCAGAAGTAACATTAGCTAGCTAACCAATCTAATAAAAACATTATTTTTTTAAAGGAAGCCTCTGACTATGATCCCACCTCTTCGTGTTTCTGTTGTTAATACTTGGGTGATCAAAAATAGCTAGATAAGGCTACCTGTCGTCACCTCTTGGTGAAGATAGCCAATTAAGGCATAACAGGCAATTAACCTGTTGCTAGGTAGCACATAAAAGGACTGGCAACCTAAATATAAAGACACAACCTCACTGCTAAAAACGCCATTATAAGAAACTAGAAAAAAATCTTATAATGGGGTGCACGCTTCAGCCAGCTGGTGCTACTGTTGTCAAGGTTAGCTAGCTATTGTTAGCTCCCGCTATCATCAGCACTTTTTTTTAATTTAAAGTGACACTGCCAAAAATCTTTTTTTTTTCTTTTTAACATGTTTGTAACATGTTTTTTATGACTTACAAGACATATCAAGAGTGAAATCACTTAAATGTCTCGTGTCTTTTTTTGGTTTTAAAGTTTCACTTAAGCCCCGCCCCCTGATAAAAGTCAAATTTAGATGGCATGTTTTTGGTGATGTAGCTATATACTGGAATTTCCCCATTGTGGGACAGCCACTGGCATGTATGTAGTGTTGAGCCAGTTAGGACTCTGCGGCTTAACTGAAGTTAGCCTCCGGCCAGTTAGCATTTTTGGGCTAGTTGCTTTTTTTTTTTTTTTTTGTTACTTATTTGTACCCGTAGGTAGACTTGGTTTGCACTCTGGTGACAAGCCACCGGCTGCTGGTCACTGCGTGCGCGAGCGCCCTAAACCTACATGTTTTTGGTGTGCGGGAGGAAACCGGAGAAATCCCGGAGTAAACCTGCGCAACACGGGGAGAATATGCAAACTCCACACAGCTCACTGTTGGTCGGGGGCTGGGATCGAACCCACGATCTCATGATCCCCGCGATCCCCCGGCCGAGGGTAAAACTGTGCTGCTACAGTGCTAAACCACTGCGCCACCGTGCAGCCCTGACCCAACCTGAAAACCTGACCCAAGTTAAGATGGGTTTTACTATTAAACTGCTTTTAAGGACCAATGGGGCTGTCTACGCTTATGTTACCGATCTCATGAATGCGGAGAACGAAGTGCGGTGGTAACAAAAACTGACCATTTCAATACATGTCTATGGCAATATTAGCTAAATTTCAACCAGGAAAATGCTAACATTGTGAGCAGTTGGCTCATGTAGCCATCACCATCTTATGAAAGATGGTGATGGCAATCAGAACACAAGTTTTTTAGATTCATATCGACCAGCAGAGATTGCCAAAGGAGGATTTTGTAGGCTGTCTTTTCATATTAGTTGGCTGAGGGATGATTGACCCATGTCTCCATCTGGCCACAAATGGAAATTGCTCCTGCTGCAGGTATGTCTGTTTACCAAGCTATGACTCATCCATCCATCCATCTTCTTCTGCTTAATCCTTTTCGGGTCGCGGGGGTGCTGGAGCCTATCCCAGCATCTTTGGGCGAGAGGCAGGGTACACCCTGGATGGATCGCCAGTCCATCGCAGGGCCAACACAGAGAGACAGACAACCATTCACTCTCACAGTCATACCTAAGGACAATTTAGGATCCCCAGTTTTGATGCCAATTAACTAACTTGCCACTTAACTTGCCAATTAACCTAACTTGCATGTTTTTGGCATGTGGGAGGAAACCAGAGAAATCCTGGAGTAAACCCACACAGACACGGGGAGAACATGCAAACTCCACACTGATCACTGTTGGTCGGGGGCTGGGATCGAACCCAGGATCCCCCTTAAAGTTAATGCAAACATGTGAAAAACACCCGAATTTGCATCAGAGGGAGTTAATAACTAAAATAGCATTTGCATAGAAACGCGTCAGCTCAGTAGAAATATTAATTCCAATTTGAGCTGTTTATCAGTCTCAGAGTAAACATATCAACACTGCAATTAAACTAGTTTAAGTATAAGACTGACGCTCACCTGCTGACAAATGGACCGAAGCTCTGTAGAGGTGCGGACTATGGTACTGATCATGTTATGCTGAGATCTAGACTAAGGATTTGCAGACAAAAACAGCACTGCAGGACGGGTGCGAAGCCACCACGGAAGCTAAACACTAGTGCACTGAAAGGCCAAAAGAAGCAGGAAGAACTTACACAGGAAATGGATGAAAACTTGAAAGACTGGGACAGCAACAACTCAGAGAATGACATAGAAGAGAAATGGGCAACACTGAAGGATATGGTGTATCAGACTGCAAGTGATGTATTAGGCCACCCTGAGAGGAAACCTCAAGATTGGTTTGATGAGCATGATGAACATCTGAAGAAACTACTAGAAGCTAGGCAGGAAAATCTGCAATGTAACACAAGGTCGAAGAAGAAGAAATACGCAAAAGCTCAGAGTGAGCTACAGAAGTACACCAGAGAGATGAAGTCCAACTGGTGGGATGAAAAAGCGGAGGAACTTTAAACTGCAGCAGACAGGAAGGACATGAAAACATTCTTCACAGGTCTGAGAGAAATCTACAGCCCTAAACCAAGAGGATTGACCCAACTAAAGGCTATGGATGGTGAAACGGTTTTGCAGGAGAAAGACAAGATCCTGGACAGATTTGCAGACCACTTTGACCAACTACTAAACAACCCTGGAGATCTCACTGAAGAGGCTAAAGAAGCTCTAGTGCAGCGACCAGCTGTATCAAGTCTGGATGAACCACCAAATCTTGATGAACTAATGGCAGCTATCAGGACAACACAGGATGGTAAATCTCCAGAAGAGGATGGAATTCCAGCAGCAGTGTGGAAATTTGGTGGTGTTCAGCTGACCAACTGCCTGCACAAGCTCATCCAAGAGATATGGGATGCCCAGAAAGTACCTCAAGACTGGAAGGATGCAAGTATTGTGCCTTTGTTCAAGAATGGTGACAGGAAAGATTGTGGAAATTACCAAGGTATATCACTGCTAGCCACTGTTGGTAAGATTCTCTCACGTGTACTACTGAACAGACTCAATGAACACATCTCGCAGAATGTACTACCGGAAACCCAGTGCGACTTTAGAAGTGGAAGAGGCACAATGGACATGATTTTCTGCTTGAAACAGGTTCAAGAAAAGTGTATTGAACAGAACATGCCACTTTATGTAGTCTTCATAGACTTCAGTAAAGCCTTCAATACTGTTTCGCGACAAGGACTTTGGCAGGTACTCAAGAAATATGGCTGTACAGAGAAGTTTGTCAGCCTGATTGAGGCACTCCATACAGGTATGCAAGCAAACGTGGCAATGAGTGGTTCAGTAACTAAAGACTTTTCAGTAAGCAACGGGGTGAAACAAGGGTGTGTGCTGGCGCCTACACTCTTCTCGCTATATCTGGCAGCCATGCTTGAGGTGGCCTTCAAAGACACTTCAGAAGGAGTATACATTCAAACAAGGAAAGAGGCAGACTTGTTCAGTGTGGCACAGTTTAAAGCCACGAGTAAGACATCAATAATGGTAGTTAGAGAAATGCTCTTTGCCGACGACACTACTCTAGTTGCACAAAGCGTGGAAGATATGCAATCTTTACAGGAGAAATTTGCAAGAGCTAGCCAATTCAGCCTCCAAATCAACATCAAGAAGACAAAGTGCCTTTGTCAACCACCAAAGTTCCAGTTATCAACATCACTACCAGAACAGATCAGCATTGGTACAGAGCCACTTGTCAAGTGCAAGACTTTCAAGTACAGTATCTAGGGAGTACTGTTTCAGAGAATGCTAGGCTGGAGGATGAACTATTCCTCAGAATGGGAAGGGCAAGCACTGTGTTTGGAAACTTGAGGGGGAGATTGTGGAACAATCGACATGCGTCTATCCGTGTGGAATGCAAAGTGTACAGAGCAACAGTACTGGCTAATCTATTGTACGGTGCTGAAACTTGGACAGTCTACAGAGTACAGGTAAAGAAACTCCACATGTACATGAGACATCTTCGAGCCATAATGAACATCTCTTGGAAAGACAAGATAACCAACATAGAAGTGTTGAAACGAGCTGGTCTACCATCAATGGAGGACATGCTAATACAGACGAACCTGAGATGGCCCGGACATGTTGAGAGGATGGACCACCAGTGTCTCCCTCGGCAGTTACTCTACTTACAGTTATGCGAGGGCAAACGCAATGAGGGTAGCCCAAGGCTCAGATTTAAAGACACTGTAAAAAGAAACTTGAAGAAGCTGGATATAGACAGGAGTTCCTGGCAACGGAAGGCTAAGGACAGAGCTGCGTGGAGGAATCTGATCAGACCTAAATGAAACAGTCATTGTTGCCCACGACAGACTGCTGTGATGATGATGAAATAAACAGTGGGAGGCTATTTTTCCTGTGAGCTCCGGTGGATAAATTTTGCAAACCTAAACATGATGGCTTTTTGGGGATTTCCAGAGCAGGTACAATTTATTTTCTCCTAGTGTTCCCCCAGTGTACAGCCAAACTGGTGCATTTATTTGTCGTTACAAATATCAATATTGTTTCTGGACACTGTGTTGAATCATTCTTCCACATACCGGCTGGTAGACTGTAGGGACACTTTTTGAGATCACAAATTTAAAGTTTTTGATCATATCTGCGCCGATCTTGCGATGAAAGCTCGTCATAAAATTGATATGCCGTATTGTTTCAATGGTAAACTGCCGGTTTTTGTTACCTCCGCGCTTTGCGTGTTCACGCGAAGTACCCAGATGTGTACACAGCCCTATGCATTTTCAGTCATTATCCTGGGTAACTGTGCGTACAACTGGGCATGTCCTTCAACTGGTAAGACTTTGTCACAGGATTTATGCTGTTTAATGTAGCGCTAGCCACTACTAGCCTTGTGGTATGTTGTTGGGCCTATAAAGATTCTGGCATTTGAGGTGGGGGGGTAGATTTTGACACCAAACTGTAAGACAATAAAAGGTTTTGTTTAGAGAAAAAAGGGCATAATATACCATTTTTAGGGCAGCACGGTGGCAGAGTGGTTAGCACTGCAGCAGCACAGCAACTCACCCTTGGCCGGGGGATCCTGGGTTCGATTCCAGCCCCCAAACAACAGTGATCTGTGTGGAGTTTGCATGTTCTCCCCGTGTCTGCGTGGGTTTACTCCGGGATTTCTCCGGTTTCCTCCCACATGCCAAAAACATGCAAGTTAGGTTAACTGGCATCAAACTGGGGATTCTAAATTGTCCTTAGGTATGACTGTGAGAGTGAATGGTTGTCTGTCTCTCTGTGTTGGCCCTGCGATGGACTGGCGATCTGTCCAGGGTGTACCCTGCCTCTCGCCCAAAAGATGCTGGGATAGGCTCCAGCCCTCCCACGACCCGAAAAGGATTAAGCAGAAGATGGATGGATGGATGGGATTTGTTTTTATAGAGGATTTAGAGACACCGGAGTGTAGCTTTAAGCTATAACATAACCAAATGTCAAAACTGAATACAGAAAATCTTCTTGTGAGTGAATTCTCAAATATTTGAATGTTTAGCTCACAATCTACAGTATATTCAGCATGGCCAAGCTTCTGAAGAGTGATGTCATTTTAAACTGTGTGCTGATGTTTCAGGGTTCTAAATGGTTGATTTTAGACACACTTTTCAACTCAGCAGTTGATTTTTTTTTCAAATAGAAGGACTGTCGTTGGTCATCTTGGGCACACTGCTCCGACAGTGAACACAGAAGGCCCACCCACCAGTTGTTCAAACCTTCTGTTTGTGAGGGGTGTCCAATCAGAAAATCATCGCTGAAAGTGAGAGGTGCTAAAGTGGCTTGTTTCAGAGAGAGAAGAAACTCAGGGTTGCCATGGAAATGTGACAACATACGTGCACATACAGCTTTTTCCTATGAGTAAAAACACATAAAACAAATTTTAACAAATTATACCAAGGGAATGGAACATTTTTGTGGAAAGTTTAATACAGATTAGTGTTCTTAGAGTGTTTTATGTGTCTTGGAATATGTGCATCTGTTTTGCTAACCTTTCATTTCTGCTGTTATAGTTTAGTAGGTTTCAGCTTTTTATTTCTGTCCTTGTTCTATTCGCTCCGTGTTTCTTGTTCCATTTGTGTTTGTGTGTCTGTGTTTTAGTACTGGCCCCTACAGTAACATCTCCTGACAGTGAGCAGATGTCCGATGACATCATGTGGAAAAATGTTTTCATGTAAACCGTGTCACCGAGATACAAAAAACGGGGTGATGCTGAACGAGTTTTGACAGAGGCTGAAATTTCCCTCCATTGATCTGGTCAAAAATGCTTCTGAGATGCTTGTCTGTGCCATACTGTACTGGCCTTTTAATCTCATTGTTGGTAAAAGCCCCTTCTCAGTCCTGATTCTTCATGGCTTCCTCTCCTCTCCTAAGTCCTTTTGGCACTGTGCCAGACAGCGAGAGCCATGCTAAATGTGTAAATTGGCACGCTGGTAAACACTGAAAGAGCCTGGGAAGGGAACGTGACCCTCGATGTAACTCTGGAACAAAAGAAGCACGTCGCAGCTTCTCCGCCGTCAGTACTATCCAACAAAGACGGGGGTGAGAGTGAACAGACGCTATGGGAGGCCGAGGGCCACTTTGAGTCCCAGCCATGAGAAGAAACATGGCAGGAACATACAAAGGTTGTCGGATCCTTTTGGGGTTCAATTTCATACATACATGGGTGAATCATTAATACTTTATACTTTATTCGTAAAAATTGTTCAATACATTTACTTCATAATGGTGATTAATATATCCGTTTTGACCTATAGTGTTACAGTAAAAGAATGTGCATGCTTAAAGATGCTGACACAATAGAAACAGATACAAACATACATACATGCTATTTCATTCCTGAAGTGCTTCTTGTGGTATGACACATAAATCTTCAGTCCTGAGACGTGGAACAGCGTTTGGAGACCGTTCTTGTCCTCCAGTCCAATCTGCTCAATAAATCTCAGGTTTTCCACAACTCTCCCTGGAGGGGAAACAAAGAGGCCATATCTTTCTCTCAGACACTGAAACTGAAAAATTGAACTAAATTGTAGGTATAGAGAGGGAAAAAAATAGGTCTGTTGGAGAAACAAAAGTGGGGTAGACAAAACAGATTCACATATTCACCACTGAGTTAATATGGATGCATCAGAATTGTAATAAAATGATCTTTATTGTTTAGTGTAAGCACAGTGTGTACAGCGTTCATATTTTGCAGTGACATTGAGTATTTTATTTTTTTTTTTGAGAAATCACCTACTTGCCAGGCTGGCATTGTAAATAAGAATATGTTCTTAATGATTTGCCTTGCTAATTCAGGTAAAATAATTCCAGGTTACTGTTGGAACAGCATTCTGTCAGGTGCCACACATCCTTCCTGTAGGACAACTTCATTGTTGCCTGTTCTTACCAGTTCTACCACGGTGGTGTTGTCGGCAAACTTGATGATGGCGTTACTGGGTTGGATGGGGGAGCGATTGTGCGTGGAGAGCAAGTAGAAGACACACCCCTTTGGGGTCCCATTGTTCAAGGTGAGACTGGAGGAGGTGTTGTCTCCCATCCTGACATGCTGGCATCTTGTGTTTCAGAAAGTCCAGTATCCAGGTGTGCAGTGCAGTGTTTCCTCTGGCTTAAAGACCTTGACGCGGTGGCAACATATTTTTCCGGGGGGGGCAGAAAACACATATGTATGAATATGTTAATTTTTATACTATTTATTTCTTTTTTTAATTTTGCACAGTAACTTTGGATATAAAAATGCATCAGATTTATATAGCGCTTTATCATAGACACTTTTTACAGATACATTATTCATTCACTCCAGACAGACAGTGGAAGTGGCAAGCTACTGTTGTTGTTCGTCCATCGTTGTCGATGATGACCTCGTAATCCTATTGATCAGTTGACGGTGAGTCCTGAGATGACTGATCAATCCAATTTTGGCACGGAATGTCAAATGATGGTGGATGGTTGGATATAATAATGCAGGGGTGTCCAACCATGTGCCATGGAGAGCCAAGACCCTGCAGGTTTTACCTCCAACCAGTGTCTTCAACAGCAGATTTCTGTGAACTTCTTCCCACTGATTGCTGATAAGTGAAAACACCTGCTGAAGAGACTGGGTAGAAGAGAAAACCTGCAGGGTCTTGGCTCTCCATGGCACCTGGTTGGACACCCCTGTAATAATGCATCAGATTTATATAGCGCTTTATCAAAGACACTTTTTACAGATACATTATTCATTCACTCCAGACAGACAATGGTAGTGGCAAGCTACTACTGTAGCCACAGCTGCCCTGGGGCAGGCTGACGGAAACGTGGCCGCCAATCTGGGCCAACAGCCTCTCTGGTCACCACCGAACATTTATACACATTCATACCCAGTGTTATGGACACTGGAGGCACGGTGGGTAAAGTGTCTTGCCCAGGGACACAACGGCAAGATATCTGGGGAGAGCGGGATTCAAGCCGCCAACCATCCGGTTATTGGATGACCCGCTCTACCTCCTGAGCCACTGTCGTGCATATGGAACTTACAATTTGAAGTTTTGTACAACCAAGGCTTGAATGTTGGAATATTGGGGAATTTGGGGTCCCGCTCAGACGTTCTGTATTTGGACTTTTTACTGGTGTTATCCTTCTCTCCTTTCTCTGCTCTCACCTCTCCTGGACCCTCTGCCTGAACACTTTCCTCTCCTTGGCTCCTCTCTTCTGTCTCATCTTGCCCTCTCTGAGCTCTGTCTAATTCAGGTTCTCTCTCCGTCTATGGTGGTATACAAGCAGGTTAGAAAATATCAAGTGCCATGTAAATTAAAGGAGACAACCAAAAATTTCTAGTTAAGGGTACAAAGAGCACCCACTTAAAACTTGAATAATGACTTCAGTCTTGAAGGTTTGAGGTTTTTCTCCTAAATTTATATCAATTTTCTTATAGTTTTCTACTTTTCACTGTAAATTTATCTAAATTTGAAACCATTTTCCTCAAATTTGTAATTTCCTTTTGTAAATTTGACTTGTCTTGTACATTTGAAACTTTATTATAAATTTGTGGATTATTTTATTTCTTATTTTTGTCTGTTTTTTAAAATAAAATTACTGTTTTTAAATAAATTTGAAACAGACTGCGGTATTTATTTATTTTTTTTACTTTTTCCTTATAACAGTTTATATTTAAAAAAAATTAATAAAATTGTATTTGATGATTTAAATTAACTTAAATGACCAAGGATGCCTTTATTTCTGTTATAATATTTCAATATATTTATAGTTTTTTTTAGAAATCTCCTCACCACCAAGAAAAAACTCAAAAACCTTATTTTGAAATCCAGGTGCTGGTACGTTCAGTTTTTCTGAAGGCTGCTGACGGATTAAAGTCATTGACTTGGTGAATTTCGGCCATCTTAACTTTCCAGGTACATAATTGGGAACATAACTTAATATTGTAGTGGCTGGTGAAATATATACTCAGCAATTCAGTAGTCCCCCTTGCCTTTCACTTCATATGAAGCCGGCTGCATTTGAATTCTAACCACATCTCTTAGCTAAGCAACTGTTCCGTTATTGCTCTCTTTTCCAGCGGGTTAAAACCATGATAAATGCTTCCAGTGCTTACATAGCTCTTCTGATTTTTTTTCCCACGTTTAAAGTACTTTAACCTCTTGCGCTCCGTTGTACCGCAGACGGGCAAGTCTCTGCGTCCCAGAGCGCACGAGGGCGCTCTCGTGCGCTCTCGTGCACTCTCGTGCGCCCTCGTGCGCTCTTGGACGCACGATGGAGCTGCAGGAGCTGCATATTTGTTCTTCCACTGCAGACACAGCCGCGAACAGATTAGATCATCTGATTGACCTCTCATTCGACTAATAAGATAAGATAAGATAAGATAAGATAAGCCTTTATTAGTCCCACAACGGGGAAATTCCAGGATTGCAACAGCACAGGGATAGCAACACTCAGAGCAACAATCAGAAGGCAAGAAAAAAAAAAACAAGCAAGCAAGAGCAGCTAATAAACATATGTACGTATTACTATAAAATATATATATATACACACACACACAGACACACAGTGCAGAGCATTGTAGCTGGATGGAATAAATATATGAATATATGAACACACAGTGCAGAGCATTGTAGCTAGATGGAATAAATATGTAAATATATAAACACCCACAGTACGGAGCATTGCAGCTAGGTGGAATAAATATGCAAGTATATAAACACACACAGTGCGGAGCAATGTAGCTAGATGGAATAATATGTAGATATATAAATATATAAACACCCACAGTACGGAGCATTGTAGCTAGATGGAATAAATATGCAAATATATAAACACACACAGTGCAGAGCATTGTTGCTAGATGGAATGAAACAGCATAACCGTCTACTTAGTTATCCTACATGGTATGATTATGTGCCCATACATATTCTCACCCTCCATAGCGACCGGTATGTTCCTAGTTGTATGCCGGAGAGGACCATTGTGTAAGTCTATTGCATCTTTTGCATTCAAAAAACTATTAGTTTGTTACGTCTTTTTGCTATCTCTGCGAGCAGCCCTGCTTAGGTTGTACAGTCTGACAGCCGTTGGTAGGAAGGACCTACGAAACCTCTCGGTTGTGCACCTGGGATGATGTAGTCTGCTGCTAAATGAGCTCCTCAGTGCATTCAGTATGTCCTGCATAGGGTGGAACTCGGACTCCAGCAGAGATGACAGTTTAGCCACCGTCCTTCTCTCTCCTATCTCCTCCATCGGATCAAGGCGCTGCCCCAGGACAGAGCTAGCTTTCTTAATCAGTTTGTTCAGTCTCTTCCTATCGGCTGCAGTAATGCCACTGCCCCAGCAGACCACTCCAAAAGTGATGGCTGATGCCACCACCGTGTCATAGAATGACTTCAGCAGCGCCCCTTGTACACCAAAAGACCTGAGTCTCCTCAGCAGGAACAGCCTGCGCTGTCCCTTCTTGTAGAGTGCATCAGTATTGTGTGACCAGTCTAGTAATAATAAGAGCCTTGAATTGGGTTTCTGAAACCTTGAAGAACCAATGACTGAAAGCTTGGCAAGAAGGACCCGCCTACCAACGCAGCGAGCCAATTGAAGCACAGAAGTTCGCTGAGCTGTTTTGTCTACAAAGTCTGGGTGAAGAGAGACTGCTTCAGCAGCCACAGGCAGTGGTTTATTTTTTTTTTTTAATTCCAGCAGAGTGTTTAGGATTCTCTTATATGGTCATCATAGACCGACGGAGGCCGACGACGAAGGTCGTAAATCATTCGCCAAAACCGCAATCATGGAATTATGTTTTGACCGGGTCGCGAGACCAGAACCAGAGCGGACCAGCGTCGCGTTCGTCTGACAATGAGGAAGAGAAGTTGGCCAGGACAATGTGGCTGTGAAGAGGTAAGGTGTTATAAGCCAAATTATATTTTATCCCTGAAAATTGTAATCAAAAATGACTTTTGACCGATCGGTAAATTACAACTGTGCGGCGCACGATGTCCGAAGTGCGTGCACCGCGTTACACGGTTCTTCGCCGCCTCCGGACCATGAACGCCCCCCCCCGCCTCTACGATTCTGTAGCAGCGGGTGGGGGGGGGGGGAGCCGCGGTGACAGCCCTGCTGTGGAAACCTGCCTTATCCGAGTGTAATGCGTCATGTAGCGAGGGCGGATCTCCGTCCTCTGTAGCGGGGGGGTGGGGGGACAACCCCCCCCCCCCCACACACACACACACACAGACACAGCCCTGAATGTGACCTTTCATTTGAGCCCAAGATGAAGCTTCTATGTTGAATCATTCAAAAGTTACAGACGTTTTTCCAAACTGTGCCATTTGGCACAATTTGGCACAGTTCCAAAACGCCTGGGAACAGCCTGGGAACAAAGCTGTGTAATATATTCAGTTTTTGTGGTATTGTTACAAAATTTGGACCTCAGCTGGATAACACTTAGTTCTACATTTCTGTTGCATTTTCCAGCCCGGATCTGAAGCTGTGTGTTATTTGCAAGCATTTGTATCCAAAAAAACACCCAGGCCAAATTTATTTTCTTCAAGTTCACTATGTTTAGATGACTGTAACTCAGTGGCCGGAGCACTTAGAGAGATCATTTTTTTTTGCCAAAAAATTCAAAGTGTTTTCTTTTAAATGAGACCAACTCCATGAAGATACTGCAGAGGGTTGAAGAACAGCTTTCGATTTACTTTGGGCACATTATTTTTTGGCGTTTTTAGGAAAATTGACCGGAGTGCAAGGGGTTAATAAACTCATGTTTCTGTCAGACAGTCAAGCTTGCTTCATGCTGCATTTCCCCTCTAGTCTACCTTGGTCTGCGTGTGCTTTGGATGAGCCCAGCATACACGCAGCGCTGTACATGCTCACTTTTTTCATCTACCCAGGCCAAGCGGTTGACGCATGCACACAACCATCATTTGTAGTTTCACTCCCACCCAATAGGTAGCGCCAAGGCGCTGACGTGCCAGGATTTTCACCAATGAAGACACGGCGGACTTCTTCACGAAGTTTCTCTTCAAATAGAGTCCATTTCTGCTGTTTGACTTCCCGGTTTTCACTCCTTTTTGACGAAGATGCTGCTGCTGCTAGCGAAATACTGCCTGCTGACTGACTGGAAAGCTTGCGTGGACGGGGCACTTCTAAACTCTGCGCGGATGACAGCCACGTGCGTTGTTCATGTGCATGCTTGCGGAAAGTCATTGCTTCATATATTTTTCTTAAATTCATATCTCCTTGGCGTGGCGGTAAATTTTCTGGTGGGCGGGCCGCTACCCAGAAATTTTACCAGAAGAAACCCTGCAGTGAACTGACCAAGGCCAGGCTGCTCAATTTCTGTACCGATCTGAGGGGGATTTTTGTATTCCAGTAAATGTAGGACTAAAATCCACAAACAGCATCCTTATACTTATCTTTGGCGCAGATGTGTGAGGGCTGTTGTTTGGAAGGCTTATAAGTCTTTTCAAGGATGTGTCCTATCATTTTTATGCAGATGATATTCATCTTTATTATTCATTTTATGAATCTGAGTTAGGCAGCATATATAATCTGCTTGATTGTTTGTCTGCTATAAAAAGTGGTTAAATAACAATTTTCTCCATCTGAACTCTGAAAAACCAGAAACACTTATTGCATCGGATGTAAAAATTCTTCTTATCAAGCAGCACCTCGAGCATCAGAAACCTGGGGGGGTGGGGGGGACTGTTTGATAATTCATTGTCCTTCGAGAGGCATTCAAAGCAATTAGAAATTGCTTCTTTCATCTAAGGAACATTTCTAAACTAAAAAACATAGTATCTAGCTCAGATCTAGAGATTATTATTCACACTTTTATTTCATCCAGAATTGATTACTGCAACTCTCTCTTCACCTGTTTTAATTAACAAGGGCTCGTCAAACCGCCTGCAGATTGTTCAGAATGCCGTGGCAAGGCTTTTAACGGGAGCTCACAAACAGGACCACATCACCCCGATTTTAGCTACTCTTTGCTGGCTACCAGTCACATTTTGTACTGATTTTAAAGAGCAGTTCATGGTCAAGCCTCAAAATATATTTGTGATCATTTAACCCCATATTCTTCAGGTCGATCAGTCAGGTCTTCAGGCCAGAACCTGCTATCGGTCCCTAAAACCTGCTATAAAACCAAAAGTGATCTGTTATTCCAGTCTGTTGCTCCTCATTTTATTGTTTTAATGGTATGTTTTTGTTTCTTTTATGCTGTTTTTATGTATTTCAATGGCGTGTTATTTTATTTTCCCAAGCCTTGTTTTATATCACTCTGCACTTTTATTGCCAAAGCACTTTGTGGTTTTTATCTGTGAAGAGCTATACAAATAAAGTTTCTTCTTCTAGCCTTTGTCTACCTATTTGCAGCAAACTGATGTGGATCAGAGCAGTGATGATAGATTTGATGTGTCAAGGGACTATGAGTAGTTTGTAGTGATCAGAAATGTGAATATGATTTCATAACATTTTTCAGATAGATTTCTGTCAGGAAAACTAAAAGTTCTATTTTTTACCATTGCTAAATACATTAAAATATTTTATGTTTTGGCAGCGGTTTCTTGCAGGTTACCTATATCTTGATACATAATACCTGCCAAGTGGAATGGATTTTCTTGACAAATGAGAAATGCTCTTTTACTATTGCTGACATGTCAAATATTCTGTCTTTTGAAAATGTCCTTTGGTGATCTTTCTATGAAATATGAGATGAGCACACACTTTAAATGCCATCTTTGATTCCATGGAGTTTAGTATGAAATAAACTGTCTCAAATCCCTTGCGATAGGACGTAGGCACTTGGACCAAAGCTCTCCCATCATTCCTTTGTGCTTTGATAACATCCCAATAAGTCCGTACAAACCCATACCCTGGCATGCTGCACCGCTGCGGACACAGAAAAGCCTTCTGTTACTTGTTACGCCTCACAAATTGAATTTGCACACTGAATACTTTTGCTGGGACATGCCAGATGCAAAGATCTGGACAAACATAAAAGCACTTGGGGCAGCCGTGTGTTTATATGCCAGTACGGAGAGACTTTTCACGTATTCACCCCTGTGCACTTTTCTATGTTGAAAACAAGCTAATCAGCGTGCAGCTTGTTCCACTGGCCGGAGTAAAAGCTGGAATGTGCCTCTCTCTAATTTTAATGCAGAAAGTTTAAGATTTATTCAGATAAGTATAGCAGAAATTGTTTTTCCCTCATAATGAATCAGGTCATCATTTATTCATGCTATGCACCGGCCATGTCATTACTGAGCTTATTAACATATTAAAAGCCCAGAGACTGACGTGAGTTATGTAACACAGCTGTGCCCGGAGTGCGTCAGTAGCTAGCAGGAAGCTTAGCCATCCTACAGGCCAGAGCTGTCTGACATGGACTTTTGTCTGCAGGAAATGGGCCCTTGTTTAATGCTGTTAAAAGAAGTATGTATGGAATGCAACAACATAATTATCCTTTATTATATTACACTCATTTGAATACTGGCGATAGCATCAACATACTCTCTGACCAGGCCTCTTCCCATGCACCACAGACCTGGGGCAAAGGCTTTTTGTGTAGAGTTTTAATCCAAGTTCAGACAGGATTCAGAAAAATTTGGTTATGTGTATCCTTAGTTTCATGGGTTGTTGTCAGGCTTGATTGTTTTAAATATAGAGTTTTGCATCCATACTACTGGAGTTCTCTTACATTAATGACGTTTAAGGTGCAAAAATCTAAACATATCCTTTTGAGTTAACTTGTGCTTGGAAACATAAAAAATGCTGTTATTTTATCTGAGTGATACTTAATTTAAATGGGATTTATGGAAACCTTAATTTTAGTTCCATCTGTGGCTTTGGTGTGGCAGTGTAGAGTAGTAGTGGGGGACAGAGCGATACAGTGTAGTATTACAATATTTTGCACCAACAATATTGTATCAATTCATAGATACCTGTATTGTGATATTTTATCAAAAAGTGTTACTAAATGTTGCAATCAGAAACTCAACTTTTTGGGTACCAGAATAATAAAAATCTGTTGACTTTTCTATCCACAAGATGGTGCTAGATGCTCACTGTCTGGTTAGGTCAGCATAAAAATGAAGTGACTTGTGAGATCTAGCCACCCACAATAAAAAAATTGGGTAATTATCTGAGTTCATCTAGTGTAAACCAGGAATTATTAGCCAAATGATGTCCTTAAAAAACAGGATTTTTCGTGGTTACTTCCCTTGCTATATATTACTGCTGGCTGGTTGGGAATTTCAATAGTTTTTACTCATAAGCCGCCTAAGTTAATGCTACCATATGGGTGTTTTAGTGACACCCTTTGGACACAATGTGAACTACAGCCCCGTTCCCTCAGTTTCTGAGAGACTGCAGGTCGGCATCGCAGCCACCCGCAGTCCTTTTCAGAAGTTTCAGCTTACTTGATGACCAAAAGTGATGAGTTTGCATTAAGCTATTTTTTTTTTTCCACAATATCTTTATTGAACCTTTTTTTTTTTTTTAACAAACATGATACAAACAATCAAACACTAACACTAAAGTACTACAAAAAAAAAAAAAATGCACTAAAAACACCAACAACCACCAACAAAATCAAGTCTTCAACAATGCTCCTCTGTTTAGTCTAGACAATCCAATACATTAGTATACTTATTATGTTCACCAGTTTGGAATTTACAAGGTCCACACACATCATTCACCTTCTTCTTCAAGAGTTATGTTTAAATTTTTTACATAATCAATAAAAGGTCTCCATATATTCTCAAACACAATTTCCTTTGATTTTAGTATATATGTTATTCTTTCTAATGGAAGGTTTGTTAACATCTGTCTTAACCACTGAGTCACATCTGGTCTATGAGTCTTTTTCCATAATAGTGCAATACATTTTTTGGCATTAAGCAAACTGAGGTCTATGAATGTTCTTTCACTTTTATTAAAATTATGCTTTTCTGGGTACAGACCCAACAAAAACAGTTTAGGATTCAATATGATTTGTTTTGAGATTATTTTTTCAATTGTTACCCTCACCTCTTCCCAAAACATTCTTATTAATCTACATTCCCATAAACAATGAAATAGGGTTCCTTTACTTTCCATGCATTTTGTGCATGTATCTGGTATATTTTTGTTATATCTATTTAACTCCTCCGGTGTAACATACATCCGCATTAACCATTTGAAATGTATCAATTTAAGGCGTGCATTTATTGATTTGGTTTGAGCTTCTGTACAAGCCAATTCCCATTGTTCCTCTGAAATTTCAATTTGCAGATCTTCTTTCCAGTAGTTTAATCTTTTCAGTGAATTTTCACTTGAAGATAGTGTCAATGAGTTATAAAACTCTGAAATAATACCCTTTCTTTTACTATCTTTCATCATCATTTTTTCCAAGGATGAATAAATAGGTCGAGTGAGAGCTTTATTTTGATTTGATCGAATAAAGTTTCTAAGTTGAAGATATTTAAAAAAATGTGTTCTATTGAGATTAAATTTGATCCTCAGCTCTTCAAAAGACATTATGTTGTCTGCACATGGCAAATATAAATCCTGAATCTTTTGTATCCCTTTTAAATTCCATACTTTAAATACAGCGTCCGCTCTCCCTGGTTTAAAATATTGATTACCCCATATTGGACTAAATTGTGACAATAACTGTGGTTCTTTTAAATAGTTTTTAGCTTCACACCATATTTTGATCATATGCTTTACAAATGGATTTTTAACTTGTTTTTGTAATTTTTTTGCCGAATCTGAGTATATGAATATGGGAAGAGGTAAAGGTAAATTGTATGATTCCATTTCAGTCCAGTGAGGGAGATCATTTGATGAAAAATAATATGTCATAGACCTCAGTTGTGCCGACCAATAATACAACATAAAATTTGGACATTTCAGACCTCCACGATCAAATGGTAAATATAATAAAGACAAACGTAATCTAGCCCTCCTGTTGTTCCATATAAATTCCACTAACTTTTTTTTTATTCTTGAGAATAGATCTAAAGGTGGTGATAAGGGAATGTATTGAAATAAATAAAGTATTTTAGGTAAAATATTACTTTTAAGTATATTGATTCTCCCGATCATCGACATTGGTAGTGACATCCATCTCTGAGTTAACTCACTGATATCTGACATTAAGGCTTCATAGTTGACACTGGCGACTGATTCTAGCTTAGGCATAATTTGGATTCCTAAATATTTAAACTGATTTACAACATTGAATTGATTTACCTCAGGGGCTGGGTAATTTCTCTGGGTCTCATTTAGCATTAATATTGAAGATTTAGTTTTATTTATTTTATATCCTGATATTTCCCCAAAATTCTTTATTAAATTCAACAAGGTTGGAATTGATTTTTTTAGATTCGACATAAACAAAATTATATCATCGGCGTACAGGGAGATTTTATGTTCTGTTGGTCCAACTTTAATTCCATATATTTGTGAATGTAAACGTATCGCTATCGCTAAAGGTTCAATTGCCATAGTAAACAGTAAAGGTGAAAGTGGACAGCCTTGTCGACATCCTCTATTGATTTTTATTGGTTTTGAAATATTGTTATTTGTTAGGATTTCTGCTGTAGCATTATTGTATATTATTTGAACCCATTTTATGAAATTATTTCCAAGTCCAAACCTTTGTAGGACTTCAAAAAGAAAGGGCCATTCAACTCTATCAAAGGCCTTTTCGGCGTCCAATGATAGGAGAGCTGTATCCGGTGCTTCTTTATTAAAATAAATAATATTAAATAGTCTTCTTACATTATGGAAGCCTTGTCTACCCTTTATAAAGCCATTCTGATCTCGATTAATAATATTTGGTAAAATTTCTTGTATTCGTCTTGCTAAAATTTTACAGATTATCTTAAGGTCGGCGTTTAATAGGCTTATTGGTCTCATATTTTCACATTTATTAGAGGGCTTACCTGGTTTTGGCAGCAGTATAATTAAGGCATTATTTATGTATGATGGTAAATTATTATTTTGAAATGCTTCTAAAACCATTTCCAAAAAAGGTTTTATTAATTTATTCTTAAATTTTTTATAAAGGTCAACTGGAAGACCATCTGGTCCTGCACTTTTTCCTGATTTCATATTATCAATGGCTAGCCCAACTTCTTCTTGACTAATTTTAGACTCCAATATCTCCCTGTTTTCATTTGGAATACACGGTATAGATAGTTCGTTCAAAAACCCATTTAGTTTTGTTAAATCAGGTTCATTTTTGGTATCATATAATTTTTCATAGTAATCTCTAAAGGCTCTATTAATTTCTAAAGGATCTATAACTACCTGTCCATTACTTATAATACTGGTAATTGGTGTTTTAATTTCCAATTGTTTAATCTGCCATGCTAATAATTTTCCTGATTTTTCACCTTGTTCATAAAAAGATTGTTTCAATCTTAGAAGACTCGAGGCAGCTCTATTCGCTGATTTTTTGTCGTATTCAGCTCTCAAAATCAGTAATTCATTCTCCAACCTTGGGTCACTTCCTGCATACACTTTTTCCTGAAGATTTTTTATTTTATGTTCCAATTTAGCTCTCTCCTCTCGAGTCTTCTTAGATTTTGATCCTGTATAACTAATAATATGTCCCCTAATAAAAGCTTTGAAAGCCTCCCACTTTACACATGCTGATGTTTGTGTAGTATTGATGTCAAAGAACTCGTCTATCTGTTTTTCTATATACTTGACAAATTCCTCATCCTGAAGCCATTTATGCTGAAATTGCCATCTACCTGATTCCTTTGTCAATTTTTTATCTACATATATTAGACAACAGGGTGCATGATCAGAGATCACGATGTTATCATAAAAGCAGTTTTGAATCTTGGACCTTAATTCTGTGGAAATCAAAAAATAATCAATACGTGAGAATGTCTTGTAGGTACTAGAATAACAAGAATAGGCTTTAACTTGTGGTTTCATTTCTCTCCATATATCTAACAATCTCAATTCTTTCATAAAATGATTAATAGTCATCCTACATCCAATGTGCGTACAGTCCAGTCCTGTTGATCTATCCACACCTGGATTCAATGTACAATTAAAATCCCCTGCTATTATATGTTGCCCTGTAAGTGATGATAAGATGAGAAATAAATTAGCAAAGAACTTCTGATCATCTATATTGGGACCATATAAGTTCACAAGATTTATATTTTCTAATAGCAAAGAACCTTGAATGATTACATATCTTCCAAATTTGTCTCCAATTACATTTTTCACTTGAAAAGGAACTGATTTATGTATGAGAGTCATAACTCCCCTGGCTCGGGATGAAAATGAAGAGGTGAATACACTTCCCTGCCATCTACTCCTAATTCTTTTAACATCCTCCTCTATCAGATGAGTTTCTTGTAAAAACACAATTCTTGAACCCATGTCCTTTATTTTATTCATAACTTGTTTAAGTTTTTTTAAATTTTGTAGACCTCTGCAATTCCATGAAGTTAAATTAAGATTAACACTTTGGTCCATGATCAATAGAGAGTTTAGGATTACCTTGCAGTGTAAACATGCTCATACAGAGAAGCAAAAACATGAGTGGTTGAACATTCATCCTACAAACTACACACAAACAAATTTCCCCTTCCCACACTTGTGGCAAACCCCCCAAAATCAAAAGAAAAATTCTGTCTCCCGATATAGCCATCGACCGTTCCACACCCACGGGGAACAGCCTAAGCCACTCCTTCTTCATCCTCCCAATCACCCTAACTCTACTACTTTTAATGACGTAACATTAACTCTCCTCTGTAGTTTTCCAACTTAACTCCAAAATTTTTAACAACTTTGTACATCATAGTTTTTTTTTTTTTTTGTTTGTTTTGTTTTTGTTTTGTTTTTTTAATATATAATACAATCTATATTTTGTAAACTTACTATTTACTTCAAGTCAGTCAGATGCCTGTGCAAATGCTTAATTATTCTACCTTATATTTTGTTCATGCTTAGCTCCCACCAGTCTCTTCTTCTTCTTTGATCTTCTTGATGAACTCCTGCGCCTCCTCTGGGGTCTTGAAGATGTGGGTTCTGCCCTCATACGTGGTCAGCAGTCTCGCAGGATAGATTACACCATGACGAATCCCAAGGTTGCGCAGCTCCTTACGTATGGGATCAAACTGCTTCCTCAATTGCTGGATTCCTGTGGCCAAATCTGGGTAGAACCGCACCTGCTGGTCCTGGTGTTTAATCTCTCCTTTTTTAGCTCGTGCAGCGTTGAAGATCTTCATCCTGTCTCTGTTGCTAAGAAACTTCATAATTAAGGTCCTCGGCGGTCCCTTATCTCTCCGTGGGCCAATGCGATGTGCTTTTTCCAGAACCACTGCTGATTGCAACTCCTCGCTGCCCAGCACCTCCGGAATCCACTTTTCCAGAAAGGAACATACGTCCCGACCTTCTGATTCCTCTGGAAGACCCACCAGCCTCAAATTATTCTGTCTCGACCGAGATTCCAAATCCAAAATATTATCTTCCAGAGATTTATTTTTTTTTTCCAAAGTGCGCACCTTTAATTGAAGACGGGTGACGTCATCTTCAGCACTAGCGAGACGGAGCTCCATCTGCGCCGTTCGTTCTACACAGTCACCCAATTCCTTTCTTATTCCTTCCAACGCTGTCATAATCCCATCAAATCTAGAGGAAAAGTCCGCTCTCATTGAACTCATGGCAGCCATCAGCGCATCTGCGCCATTCCCCGCAGAAATCGCACCGCCGCCAGCTTCCTCCGCCATATATGGAGCCTTGTTTGCTGCGTCACAGACCTGAAAGTCCGTTAATTTGGACTGTTTCGGCGGCTCGCTTTTTCCTTTTCCTGGTTTTCCAGCCTTAGGCTTCGCCGACATATCCTCGCTCAAATGCTGGGATACGTTCTGTCCCAAATGAGAGAGTTATTTGCCGATTTTTTTCTCCAGGAGCAGAGCAGAGCGAGACACGTCCGTCCTACGTGGCAGCCATAACCGGAAGTGCATTAAGCTATTTAATTTTACCCTTAATGTGTGTGTAGGTTTGGACCATCACACAGCTATCCAGCTTTTTCCTAAAAAAAAAAAAAAACAATAAGCAATGTGGTGCCTAAATAAAAAGTGTGAGTGTATGCCATTGTCTGTATTTTCTCTTCTGTTGGCTGGTGAAGTGTTGCCCAATAACAGCTGGGATGATAGTGGATTTATCTATTAAGTCTTAGTAATGCTTAAATTGTTGAGCCTGTACTAAAATCAGTCAATTACATACACACAAATCCACGGGTATTTACTGGATTTTGGAGGCAGTTTCAAACAAACAACAGAAGTTACAAGTTTTGACATTGGTTTATTACATTTATGTTACCAGAAGTTGGAGCAATTAACATATACTATATAACGTACTTAACTATGTTGCTGATCATGAACGGCATATGTCCAGTAAAAGTCATTCAGCATTTTCTACACCACGTCTGGCTTGTCAGCTGTTAGTGCTCAACTGTCTGCAGATAAATATTTGCTATTTTTTTTTCTTTTTCTAGACGATCTTGGCTCTGACTGCTATACCGTTAACAATGATGCTGTTCCATTCCAGCATCAAGGAAGCAGCTATTTAGCATGAGCTAGAATGGGAGCTATTCTGATGTGGGCTGACTACCTACTTTGTCTTTTGACCTTTGAATCAGAGATTTTATTACAGTGGCGCCACTGGCTGACTTATCGCAGATCTGTCAAACACAATTATTTGACAAACAAATTGGAGACATCTTATTGGGCTTGACATTTAACTGAAGATCAGTGCCAGTATAAGACTTGTTGTTTGGGTCGTACAGTGTTTTATGTTTCCTCTTCAGCTGCTGGCACTGGTTCTCTGAAAGGAGGCATTTGAGGATTTGCATTAATTCCACTTGTTGCATCAGAATTTGTAATAGGTTATCTGATGGTCAAAATGTCTGAATGAAAGGTCACCCTGGTAAAATATTACTAGGTATTGATTTACACTGTGAAGTCAACAAAGACCAGTGAATTTATTTGGCTACTTGTTTCTTTTAACTGCTACTTATTATCTTTAATACCACTCTTACTGGCAAAACTTTGAGTTTATTATATCTGATCAAACTCCAAGACATTGTAGATCTGAGCAGTAGCTCAGTGCTGGAAATTAGTATGCTGTACCTGTTATATGGATGCTTGTGTGGTCAATGGCCAAAACTGACTGAGAAAGGTTTTTGTGCCTTCTTAAACTGCTCTTTACCAATGAAGTGCAAACCAGACCATTGGAGGTGGCAGGTAAAGAGTTGCATTCATACAGGTACATGTACTCAACTAACTTTTTTTTCACAAAAGTTGTTTTGTTATAGGATCAAATCCATCTGTTCGCACTCTTACTGATTTCCTTTGGATTTCACCAGTGTGAACTGAGTGCTCCTCTAGTTTTTCTCCAGATCATTGGCCAGACCCTGAGTGTCTCCTTCAGCTGTCAAGTAGCAACACCCCCCGTCATGCTGCGGTCCTCGCAGACTGCAAATAAGACACTATAGGCCACTGATGAGTTTGCATAATTTATTAAAGGAAAACAAATGACAAAATAATGAGCCGCATGGGGAAAAACACAACTATGACTGTGACTAAGACTAAGACTATGGACAAAGGGAAACAGACTCAGAAGGAATACACTTACTGTGAGACGATATGAATCTTAGAAGGAGATTTGACGAGAGGATGTTTGACGAGGTCGCAGCCCGAAGCAGACAGAGCTGCTTCCTTAAATAGGGCTTGACAGATTACTCAGCTGATGAGAATGTCATCAGCTGTTTGATTACCAGCCATCCCAGCGGAGTGCAGCTCTGACAGCTGGAAGCCCCGCCGAGACGATGAAAGTGCCGAGACCATGACAGTAGCCCCCATTTGCAAGGCGAATTCCAGGCGCCATGTAACATCAAATCCCCCACCACCACCCACCCACCCAGAGGGTCAACAGGACCACCCCAGGGAGGGAGGCAGGGGAAAGGCCAGGCGGGCAATAATCAAGACTCAAAATCAAGGGGAAAAAAAAACAAACCTCCAACAACCAGAATATGGCAACCAGTACAGAAGAAAAACCCGTACATACACTGTACACAGGAAAAAAAAAAAACATGAGGAGAAGATCAGAGGAAAAAAAACTCAAAATGATCACAAGCAGAACCTCAGAGAAAACAGGAACTTAAATACAGGCACAACATTGCAGCATGTCCCATAATACCGGGGGGGGGGGGGGAAACTCAAGCCACAAAGCGGCGATACATACAGTTCAGTGTATCATTACTACACAAGAGGAGGAAGAGAAAAAAAAATACACGCTACTGGGCGGTGACATACAACAGTTCAATAAAGATAAATAAACGGCACAGGCAACACAGAAAACAACCCTCAGATTACAGAGGAGATGGAAAAAATAACACATGCTAAAGAGCGGCAATAAACCCAGTACACAATAGTCCAAGACCCCAAACACAAAAGCATCCCGAATCATACAGAGGAGGGGGGGGGGGGGAGGGATGACAACAGGCAGAGCGCAATGGAGTAAAAAAAACCCAAGTTCAGGTGGTCTGCCTGCGTCTAGCGTCCAGATCGCTAACAGGAGAAAAAGGATCAGTTCGGGTGGCCTACCCCAGTCCCAGGCCCAGAAAAACTACTTCTGGTGGCTGGACCAGGCGCCCGAATCGAAAGGCCAATCTGTCGGGCGGCCGACCCAGAACGCCAAACGGGCGAAACAATGTCCCAGGCGGCCGACCCATGTCATTCCGCCACCAGAACCGCAGGAGAGCACTCGGAGTCGGCCTCCCTATGGAGAGGGATAGCGAGGGAGAGTCGAGACAAAAACGGGAAGTCCCAGCAGCCCCTGATGGACAGAAACAAGGAGAGGGGAAAAAACAAGGGACCAGTCCAGCTGTGATCAGCGGAGGATCTGCAGCTCCACCTCTGAACTTCACTGGAATAGGCACTGTCCTCCTGTCGGATCCCAAGTGAGCCTGAGCTGCACCCACGATGGACCCCGACCGGATCGCGGCTGCACCCACGATGGACCCCGACCGGATCGCGGCTGCACCCACGATGGACCCCGACCGGGTCACGGCTGCACCCACGATGGACCCCGACCGGGTCGCGGCTGCACCCACGATGGACCCCGACCGGGTCGCAGCTGCACCCACGATGGACCCTGATTGGGTCGCGGCTGCACCCACGATGGACCCCGACTGGGTCGAAACAGCACCAGGAACGACCTCCAACCCCGAGCCCAGATCCTCCAGAACAGAGACCAGGACCGACTCATCACTGGCGACCCTGGGAGAAGGCTCAGGAGAGGGAAAAGGACCGGAATCAGGATCACCGGCAGCGACAGAACCCGGTGAGACAGGCTCGGATGCAGTGGACAGCTGCACTCCGCTCATCTCCTCGAGAGACAGACAAAAATGCTCCAGAGTAGAAAGGAGGAAGACAAAGTAGAGCACTTGCCTGATCTCGAGTTCTGTCGCCGTCCAGGACTTCGGCAATCCAGGTTCTGGACATAGAAGGACGTCCTCTGGCTCCTACTCGGCTACGGCGGGCTCCGTAGCCGGCATGATGGTCTCCACAGTCTGAGGACCCTCCAACGCTGACGTCCACGCCGACGACCCGCACGGTGTGGTGGCAGGAGACCCTCGACCTGCTGGGCCGAACCGCTCCTCTATGGAGACCCGGGGACGCTTCATTGTCGGCACAGGCTCCAATTTGCAATCCGACCTCCTCCTCTGCCCGTGACGTGGCTGTGGGGCTGGATCCAAACTCTCCAGGGCCGCAGGCTCCTTCCTTGTCCAGCGGTGTAGTCCTGACTGCAGGGAACGCTCAGCGGAAGGAGACACAGAAGCAGCAGGTTCACTATTAATTACTGCAGCAGGTGGAGGGCACTCGGGGGACTGTAAACCCCGAGTTCCACCCCCAGGCATCAGACAAGGCAATTCACTCAGTGAGGGAAAAGAATGAACGTGCACTTGCCTGCTTCGCTGAGGGCTGATGGGACCCGCTGCAGTGGACTTGGTTCCTCTCTTCCCCCGTTGGATGGTGATGGAGGGCCCTCCGGGAGGACGAGAAGGAACCGCTCGCAATGGATCGATGACGGGCCTCATCAAACCAGGACTCGTGGCACTCACAGCAGCCGGGGAAAGCGTCGAGGAGGAGGGAGTGGCAGCTGAGGGGAACCAGGCCTAAGGAGCTGACGGGACAGCAGGAACAGATGACCCGGAGGGGGAGGCTGTGGGGTTTCCCTCTTGACGTGACGCAGGAGAAACAGCTGACTGGGAGGCAGAGTTCCTTTGACGGCCCGGAACTGGATCCGGACGGGGTTCTCGCAGAGGCTTACCAGTGGCTGTGTGATGACGTATACCGGCAGAGAGCGAGGTGAAGCCAGGGAAACGCTGCACCTGGGCTGAACGGGTGACAGGAGCTGACTGCCGAGGCGAGGAATGGAGTTGCCCCACCATCAGCCTCCTGCCGGGATGTCCCTCCAGTCCACGGATCTCCCTCCTCGTTGGGGATGCCGTTCTCGGGGAAGGAGGTGAGGGTTCCTTGGCTGCGCTCTCAAGCGCTCTCTCTATCCGTACACGTTGTGACACAATCCACGTCACTTGCTCTTTCCCCTCCGGAAAGGAGGTGAGATGATACTTTAATAGAGTCCTCTGAGCGAGACCCAGGGGCTTGTATGCTGCGTAGATGGGCATGAGGCGACGGGCTTCTGCCAGGTAGCCATCTACCTCCTGAAACCACTCGGGGCAATACCCACGCTCGAGAGCGGACATAATGAGCGATACGAGCTCCCCGGAGAAGGGAAAAAACTCAAGTCCAAAGCAAACTCACGGTGACCGGCGTCTCAGTCTGGCTGCGACCTAGTGTCATGCTACGGTCCTCGCGGACTGCAAATAAGACACTATAGGCCACCGATGAGTTTGCATAATTTATTAAAGGAAAACAAATGACAAAATAATGAACCGCGTGGGGCAAAACACAACTGTGACTAAGACTAAGACTGTGGACAGTGGGAAACAGACTCAGAAAGAATACACTTACTGTGAGACGATATGAATCTTAGAAGGAGATTTGATAAGAGGATGTTTGACGAGGTCGCAGCCCCGAGCAAACAGAGCTGCTCCCTTAAATAGGGCTTGACAGATTACTCAGCTGATGAGAATGTCATCAGCTGATTGATTACCAGCAATCCCAGCGGAGCGCAGCTCTGACAGCCGGAAGCCCCGCCAAGACGCTGTCACAATAAGAGCCCGAATGCCCTGTGGAAAACCAGAGTAGAGAACGGAGAACTACCGGACAACCCAAGTGCGGACAGAGTCAGCACTCGGACCATGACACCCCCACCCTCTTTCTACCCGGTTTCACTTGGAAACGTTTGAAGAGGCACATTACTGACCAGTAAAAGCAGCATTGTATAACATTCCTATTTCTGGTAGGAACACTGGAAAGACTACAACTAGCAGGCTTTACGGCCTGAGTCCCAGTAGCCAATCACAGGTTAAATCATGGCTATGATTGGCTAATGACACTATAAAATGTGGCAGCCATCTTTTCAGTGTTCCTTCTGGGTACATGAAGGTTACATAGTGCTGTTGCAGGCAGTGCAGGCCCCCTCAGGCTATGGCGAACGTGACGTTCACTTGGACAAAGGTTGATGGTAAATTGATTTTGGAAACATTATTTTAAGTTGAAAATCTGACATAGGGGTGCTTTAAAACTTGGTTTTCTTTCAAGATGCAAAAAGGTATTTCTGTGTAAGGCTTTGCCAAATATGTTCTTCTTTCGGCTATTCCCTTTAGGGGTCTCTTGTGCATTTTACATTGCTTTGGATGGTTGACCCCAGGTATTTAAACTCATGTACTGCTTTGCCCAATATGCCAACCTAAAAATGTGAATGTTTCACTTTAAATTATTTCAAATTCAAACTTGAGAAAACAAGTGGCTGTAAGTTGTTAAATTAATTATGTATTATTTAACTGGTCCTATTCTATAAGGTATATATTTATTTGTTTTTCATACAGGATACAGTTTAATTGTCAATTTAAACTATGTCCGGAGATAGTGTTTCTTTAGTTTTGCTATGCATGATGACGGCCACCTAGTTATAGTTTTTCCATTTATTTTTATTTGTCTGAGATGTTGTTAGCTCATTGCGATGAAGTCCAATGGAACTACTGCCTTGGTGCTGCGTCCATTGTCTGTGCATCCGTTCATCTCTGCTACTCCTCCTAGGGTTTGCCCTGATGCTCACCAAACATATGCACAATAACCCATCTGAGAGTGGGTCTATATCCAGGTCGTACTCAAGGTCAAAGTCAACGGTCAAGAGATCTGGGTGCCCTTCGTCAAGGTGGAATGAGCTACTCCATCATTGACCATCTGATTTGTTTTCCTACAGCCAGACTAGTGTTGGTCCTCATGTAGGTTTTTCCTCAGAGTCTCTTGTAGCTTCTTTGAGCCCACCAATCAGCAGAAAGCTGAGATTACAAATTTCATCTGGAGAAAGTGGAGTCTCTTCACATACTTTGGGGCTTACTAGAAAAGCAGATTATTGTTGCTGTGGACATTGTTTTTATTTAAAGAAGTACTCCGGCAGTTCTAAAACCACCTCAAAAACAAATATATATTGCCCCAAATTGTATATTGTGGCTTTTTACCAACAAAAAAACATTCATTGCCTTAAGGTGCGTTCACACCAAACGTGAATGGGCAACGCGAATCCATACAAAGTGAATGGAAAGAGGTGAGTACACGTGAAATGGCACATTTGCGCGTTCACGTCTCAGGCTAGCTAGCTAGCTAGCTAGTTGCTAGCTTTGAGATTCTGTCATCACCGTTAGTATCACCATTGCAGAGTAAACTAGTTTGAAAATGAGACTCACTCACCTGGAGACAGGAGGACCGGGAGCTCTTCAGCTCAATCGGGATTTCGGAGTTATTTACCTATGGTTTCCTGCCACGGATGTGCTGACGAGGCTAGCAGGCTAGCAACGGAAACACTCATCATCTTATAAAGATTTGGAGACAGGGACAACTTTTTCAGGTGAGTCTTCCATTGGATAATGTAAACCTAAAGCATGACGTTATTTGGGGGATTTCCACAGTAGGCTGAACACTGCTGCAGAAGTCATAAAGGCAACTTCGCCTGTCTGCATCACACTCAGATGCTGAATTCATGTTTATTTGCACATTTACATTGAGTTATAACATAATCGCGCTGCCCGAAAAATTCACCCGTTCGCGTTTGGTGTGAACGCACCTTTAGAATTGCTTGGTAAGAACTTTTAAATCTTTCACCTACTTAAGTATGTGCGGATCTATGAATATTCTAATTAGCGGCCTACTGTGCTTGCACATGATTGGTCGCAGCGCTCCCCGACCTGCAGGGCTTGCACGTGATTGGTCACCGCAACTCCTGGCTGCTAGTCTGTTCACGATGCTTCCGGACATTAAAGTTTTGCCTATATCTTTAAAAGTAAAAAGGGAAACATTTTTCTGATAACGGTCAAGGCAAGAGATAAATGTGTAGTTGCCAAATATGTGTTTACTTTTTACTAACAACCAGTCCCCCGTCTACCAGCGACTGAGCAGGGAGGGGAGAAGGAGGGGACCCGATTTGAATATGGCTGCTCTCAGCTCACAGTGTGGCACCCATCTGCCGGAGAAGTGAGCTGAGAGCAGCACAGTTTAAATGTGGCGGTCTCACACAATCACATTTAAATCCCCCCACCTCTCTGCCTTTCTCCGCTCTCTCTCTGCTGCTACCCCAACCCGCTCTGCCTCAATCCTGCTGCTCCTCAGCTCTTCCCTCTTCCCCCGAGGTAGCCAATAGTTTCTGTCTGATTGGTTAATATTTTAACCAACCAGGCTAAGCAGGAATGCTTAAGTAGCTACTAATAGTCTGTCCAAACTCGCCTTTCAGGGGGGCGTTACCAAACTAGAAATTCACATCAGAAAAACACAGACTTCAGACTGTGGTGAGATTTTGTGCTTTATATGTCTTGTAAGTAAAAATAAAACTTGCTACAGGCATATCAACAACAGAAAAAACTTGATTTTTGTCAGTGTCACTTTATGAAAATGTGTGGAAATCCTTTACCACCAAAAATACTGTTCATGACCCACTGATGTGCAATATATGGAAGTAACCTATAGCAACACCTTCTTGCAAATATTTCTGGCCTTATTACTTTGGAATTTAAAACCTTTGTAACTTGCACCTGAGCAAAGCTGTGCTTGTAATGACATGAGGTCACTAAAACACCATGCAGCAATAATAAGAAATTTTAAGCCTGCAGGCACCTGAGTGAGGGCAGTGTCAATCAGTCACTGTCAAGTATATACCTACCGACTCCCACCCCCAAAAAATGTCTGATCAGGTGGAGCAAGTGAAAACACCTGTGTGTGCAGATCTGGACTGTTGAATGTACTGAAGACTTTACCTATCTATATAAACACCAGTGGCAGATGTCTACAGCCACATGGTGAAATAATGCATCATTATATCGCTTCTCATTATAGTGAATACCATCTTCATTTCCTAATAGGACAAAAAAGATCTGAAATTAATTTGATATTATACAATATATAAGGAAATTACATTAAAATCTACAGTATTTGATATTGAAATCTAAATCTGTGAATCTTCATAAATATTTTTATGGTAAAGGTCATATACACTGCTATGAAAAAGCGTTTGACCACTTCCTGATTGCTTATATTTTTGTATATTTGTCACACTTAATTGTTTCAGATCATCAAACTAATTTTAATATTAGACAAAGATAACCCAAGTAAATACAAAATGCAGTTTTTAAATGATGATTTCTCATGTGGAAAAAGTAATTTACATCATGAATTAACTGATTAACCACATTTTTTGGGGGGAAAGCTAAGTTCAGTTTCACCAGCCACACCCAGGCCAGATTACTGCCAGACCTGTTGAATCAAGAAATCACTTAAGTAGAACCTGTCTGACAAAGTGAAGTAGGCTAAAATATCTCAAAATCAACGCATCATGCCACGATCTAAAGAAATTCAAGAACAGATGAGAAACAAAAGCCCAGAACAATATCTAAAGAACTGCAGGCCTCACTTACTGTATTTCAGTTTGGACACTGGTCCATGATTCAACAATAAGAAAGAGACTGGGCAAAAATGACACCCATGAGAGAGTTCCAAGGCGAAAACCACTGCTGACCAAAAAAAAAAAAAAAAAAAAAGAACAAAAAAAAGGCTTGTCTCACATTTGAAAAAAACAAACAAACAAAAAAAAACAAAAACAAAAACATCTTGATGATCCCCAAGACTTTTGGGAAAATATTCTGTGGACTGACAAGAGAAAAGTTGAATGTTTTGGAAGGTATTCATCCTGTTACATATGGCATAAAACTAACAGCATTTCATAAAAAGAACATCATACCAACAGTCAAACATGGTGGTGGTACTGTGATAGTCTGGGGCTGCTTTGCTACTTCAGGACCTGGACGACTTGGTGTAATTGATGGAACCATCAATTCTGCTCCCTACCAGAAAATCCTGAAGGAGAATGTCCGGCCATCAGTTCATGAGCTCAAGCTCTTTGTCTAATATTAAAATTTGCTTGATGATCTGAAACATTTAAGTGTGACAAACATACAAAAATATGAGAAATTGGGAAGGGAGAAATACTTTTTTACAGCACTAATATTACCCACAATATTTTAAACAGTTTGATTATTGTGCCCTTTTGCTTTTGGATGAAATATATTTTTATTTTAAAATGGAGAGGACGGGGACCAAGAAATGCTACCAAAAAAAGCAGAAATGTTATGACTTTAAAGCACTTTCAAAATGCAAGAAAAAAAAATAATTACACGACATAACAAAAATAATTTTTTTGTAAGTTGTCTGTGTTTTTTCAACTGATTTAAGACAGTTTTGCACCGCTGAATCTGAAAATGACATCTGTTTCTCTCGATCAGGTCAGGTTTTTATGCTAAGTTGTAAGCAGTTGTACAGCAGTTGTACAGTTGTACTGTAAATTGAATAGTAGACATTGATAAAGGTAAGTACATGTAAATTGAATGTTACGTTATCATTGTTCAAAATTCAGAGAATTTCAAAAAATAAAAAAGAATTTTGCTTTATATAAAGTGAAAATACCTGTATATGTAAACAAAAACGTAAAAAACATGTGGCCATAGTTCAAAAAGTTGACCTGATTGAGCAAAACCAATGCGATTTTTGGATTCAGCACATCAGAATTGTCCTAAATCAGCTAAAAAAAATTTAGACAATAAATTTGGTGTTGACCAGTGTTATTAGCATGACAAATGCACGGTGGCGCAGTGGTTAGCACTGCGGCAGCACAGTTTACCCTTGGTCGGGGGATCGTGAGGATCGTGGGGATCGTGGGTTCGATCCCAGCCCCCGACCAACAGTGATCTGTGTGGAGTTTGCATGTTCTCCCTGTGTATGCATGGGTTTACCCCGGGATTTCTCCGGTTTCCTCCCACATGCCAAAAACATGCAGGTTAGGTTAATTGGAGACTCTAAAGTGGCCCTAGGTGTGAATGTGTGTGTGAATGGTTAAGGGATAGCGCCGTATCGTGGCTGCTTCATCCATCCAGGTGGTAGATGACCCTCAATTTCCCCTCTGGGGATCAATAAAGTATACTAAATCTAAAAAAAAAAAAAAAAATAAGTAAAGCAAAAATAGTTTGTTATGTTTCAAATTAATTTCAGAAAAAAATTATTTATTTATTCATTTATTTAACCTTAGCTAAGGAGGCAACGTTTCCTGTTATTTAATTATATGCACACATGCGTGCGCGCGCGCGCGCGCACACACACACACACAATAGGCAAATCTCCTGCATAACTTGAATTTTATACAGTTTAGACATGAAGACACACTCATAATTGCTGACAGGTAGATAATCATGCAAAGTGGCGTCTTGTAATAAACACTGACCAGGCCCGAGGGGCCCGTCATCCGAAGGAGCAGGGGCCCCTGAAACGAGAAGAATGGCATGTCGTTATGTGTGGGTGATAAGAGCGGTGTAGTACTGCTTCATGGTGGTGGTGGGGTTTATGGAAGGGCTAGAATAACTTGTATCAGTGGGGATTTAAGGCAGACATAGATAGCGTATCCTGTCAACTCCAGACAACTGTCCAACATGCCAGATGAAACTCTTGAAAACAGACATCATTCAAGCAGGAAGAGACTTCTTATTTTGAATTCACTTTTACCACTAATGAAAAGTTACAATATTTCCAATCTGGATCCCTTCAAGGATATCATATTTCTCCTCCAGCAAACATGCATGTAATAGATTTATTGAGCAGTCACTGTGTTGGTGAATGTCTTGACTGACGGCATTGCTTCTTCTCGTATCAGCCTATCAGCTGCTCCTGCTGCTAAAGGGACTAAATCTTGTAATGTGGTTAAGCTCAGTTCCTGTTTAGAGTTAACATTCCTGTATTCCAGATGGGCTAACAACTATAAAAGAGACTTTAGGAGGCTTTAATGACCCAAGGTGACTCATGCATCCTCAACTTTGTGAATCTAATCAGCTGTCCTGACATCTCAGTGGCAGTCCTCCAGTGATCCATTAAGGTCTGGATTCTAAACTTCCTCTACTGGTAGTTAGTCAAACACAATATGTCTCAAAAGGGCCATAGATTATTTATTCAATTACATAATGCCTTTGCTTCATGCTGCTGTGGCAGCTGATTGGTGGGCTGTTAGTTTTAAAAGTCTGGGATGGAACTGGAGACTTATTTCATACATACTGTATCCTGATTAAAGTTTACTCTTTATGAGTGGGTCACAGTCTTGTACCACAAAAGCCCACCAGATGGACTTGAGGAGCCTTTAACAAACATCTCAAGCTAAAATGTGTTTATTTGAACTTGGTTTAACCTGAGTCAGTGAATCTCGTGTCTGTAAAGGACACACACCTGCTGCATCTGAGTCAGAGCCGTGTAATGCAAATTAACTCAGTGATGGAAACCCCTGTCCAATGCTTGATGGTCATTCTTTAATTAATTTTTGTGACTTACTTTATGATTGCCTTAATCTGGTCCCAGCAGGATAGACTTCACAGGGCTCTCCTTTTCAAAGGAAGCATCGCCAAAACATTTCATGTTTCTTCTTCTTTGCCATGCTGAAGACATTTTAGTGGTGTCTGAAAAGATGCTCAAGCAGTCTTTGGACTTCGTTGTGTGACACAAGTGCAGTAAAATGGATCTGCAGCATTCTTCAGTAAAAGTGCATCTCAAAAACAGTTGTCTGTTTCTCTGTTTTTGCATACAATGTCCACGATTGCTATACTGACTACAGACTGTTTCACACTGCTGAGATGCAAAAAGGTGGTGCAGCAGTGCAGAAGATCTTTGATTTTTTTCAGCATGTCAACTATTCACAATAATCTGTCTCAAAATTTCCAGTGTATGGAGTTCCATTTCCGTTATTCTTTGGCTACTTCGGGAAGTAGTTTTGACTGATTGAAGTAGTTTTTGCATGCCAGCCTCAAGCTCATTTACGCTTCATAAATTATACTTTAAGTGTGTAGAGGTACTGACCTTTTATACTGAGAGGTGTTTGGGTGAGAGTCATTAGGTCAGTGGCAGTCAGTCCAGTATGAAAGATATTGTACCAATACACAAAACACACAAAAAGGAAAATCTGTTTGTTTAAAGCCCCAATCTCACAGAGCGGCGAATGCCAACAGACAACAATTTTTTGGTTTTGCCAGGGTTCATAAAAGGTTGCCAAACAGTTTGCAAACTCTTTAGACAGATTTTCTTGTCACAAAAAAAAAAAAAATTGTTACGACTGTATTTTTCCACAAAAAGTGTGCAAAATAGTTTGCATATGGTTGTAGCACATGTTGGTAAGGGTAGTATCTCTCTGGGTTGAGACAGCTTGAGTATAGTTAGAGAACGGCATTCTCGAAGGAGTTTCCAAAATGTCTCCAAACATTCTCGGTGTTTCTCATTTTTCTCTCCTGAGTTGCAGGGTCTCGCACTCATCTCACAGGAATTTTGAACATGTTCGAAAAAATTTGTGTGACAGCATTCTCTCAAAATAGTCTCAAAGTCATTGCAGGTGGCTCAAACCCATCTTGACTTTGTCTTGAGTGATGGGCAGCCATTGCGGGACTGCCATGAGTGCAAACCCCCCCCAAGTTTTGTCTCGCGCATGTTGCAAGAATGTGCTGCAACACTTGCATGACATGTATTCAAACACCTGGAGAACTTTGCCCAAAAATGCACTGGGAGTTTGTGCAACATTGTTGCAACATTTGTGAGACAGTGTGATTCCAAGTGAAAATTGTTGCAAATTCTCTGATATGTCTTAGATTTTTTATGTCCAACTAGCTTGTGAGCTGTCTCAGCCCAGTGAGATACTTCCCTAAAGTTCTTTTTGGTTCACCTAGTAGTGAACACAGCAACTGTTTAAGAACCTTGATGACAGAACTGTTTGCGACCTTAAAAACTGTGTTTAAACTGTTTTGCTACCTTTTACAAACCCTGACCAAACTCAACAATCACAACATTGGTGAACGTTCCTCAGCATTCACCGCTCTGTGAGATACTGACTTGATTTTTGACTTTGCATTTATCAGAAAAGTTGACAAATTCAATAATATGTATCTCCATTTGTCACTAGTCACCACTCCATGAGATGCTACCCTGACACAATATAAAACAAATAGATGACCCCCCCCCCCCACCCCTGCCGAAATATCATTCAGTTTGTTTTGGATATATTCAGGGCAGTTATTCAAGGCTCAGTCAGTACTGAAGCGAAATTCAAAGTCCACGTTTTACCGTATAATATCAAACAAAGCTGAAGCATCCATCTTGCAGTTTCCTCAGACGAACAACTCTTGAGTGTCCATTTCACAGTTCTGAAAGTTATTTACAAAATGTACACATGGGCAGCAGGAAGTCGGAGTGTATTCAGTCCATTTATTTGTCAGAGTGTCTGGGTTTTAAAGTCTCCAGCGATAACTACTCAGTTATAGTAATTCCAGTTTCATAGTGGGCTGGCGATGCCACTGAATCCAGAAAAAAACAAACGCAACACTGACCATCTTGAAGACTGACTGGGAATACTAGCATGGAGGTGTTTGTCCTGCTCTGACGCCACTATATTGACTCCTGGCTGTACCAGATGGGTTAATCAGCGCTTCCTGGGTGTGGCTGAGGAATTCATGTTGACTGAATAATTAGCTTTACTGGGTGTATCTGATTGTATGAATGAATGTTTAAAAAACACTGACAATAGTAGTAATAATAATAATAATAGTGGTCATTACATGTTCCCTGTGAACATCACATGCGATGCTTATGCTAGCTATTGTGGCTAATGTTAGCACCTTTCTGTTGTCTTTGAGCTGAATATTCACATACTCATTGTGTTGTTTATTGTATAAATGATTTTTTTTAATCATTTGTTATAAGTAACATCATTGTTATAAATCATTGTTATAAGTAACATCACCTGAAGCAAAGGATATCACTGGTCCAAAATATATCTCCTCAGAGAAAATCCAGTGGGATCAAAGTCCATGTACAGACGTGGACAAAATTGTTGGTACCCCTCTGTTAATGAAAGAAAAACCCACAATAGTCACAGAAATAACTTGAATCTGACAAAAGTGGTAATAATTAAAAATTCTATGAAAATTAACCAATGAAAATTAGACAATGCTTTTGAATTGTGGTTCAACAGAATTATTTTAAAAAACAAACTCATGAAACAGGCCTGGACAAAAATGATGGTACCCCTAGAAAAGATTGAAAATGATGTGACCATAGGGACATGTTCAACCAAGATGTGTCCTCTAATTAACATCACAGGTGTCTACAAACTTGTAATCAGTCATTCGGCCTATTTAAAGGGTGACAAGTAGTCACTGTGCTGTTTGTTGACATGGTGTGTACCACACTAAACATGGACCAGAGGAAGCAAAGGAGAGAGTTGTCTCAGGAGACTAGAAAGAAAATTACAGACAAGCATGTTAAATATAAAGGCTATAAGACCATCTCCAAGCAGCTTGATGTTCCTGTGACTACAGTTGCACATATTATTCAGAAATTTAAGATCCACGGGACTGTAGCCAACCTCCCTGGACGTGGCCGCAGGAGGAGACGGATAATATGAATGGTAACAAAAGAGCCCAGAACAACCTCTAAACACATTCATGGAGAACTCCAAGGTCAAGGTACATCAGTGTCAGATCACACCATCCGTCGTTGTTTGAGCCAAAGTGGACTTCATTGGAGACGACCAAGGAGGACACCACTGTTGAAAACAAATCATAAAAAGGCCAGACTGGAATTTGCCAAACTGCATGTTGACAAGCCACAAAGCTTCTGGGAGAATGTCCTATGGACAGATGAGACAAAACTGGAACTTTTTGGCAAGGCACATCAGCTCTATGTTCACAGATGCAAAAATGAAGCATACCAAGAAAAGAACACTGTCCCTACTGTGAAACATGGAGGAGGTTCTGTTATATTCTCGGGCTGCTTTGCTGCATCTGGCACAGGGTGTCTTGAATCTGTGCAGGGTACAATGAAATCTCAAGACTATCAAGGTATTCTAGAGAGAAATGTGCTGTCCAGTGTCAGACAGCTTGGTCTCAGTCACAGGTCATGGGTCTTGCAACAGGATAATGACCCATAACACAGCTAAAAACACCCAAGAATGGCTAAGAGCGAAACACTGTGGACTATTCTAAAGTGGCCTTCTATGAGCCCTGATCTAAATCCTATTGAACATCTGTGGAAGGAGCTGAAACATGCCGTCTGGAGAAGGCACCCTTTAAACCTGAGACAACTGGAGCAGTTTGCTCATGAGGAGTGGGCCAAAATACCTGCTGAGAGGTGCAGAAGTCTCATTGACAATTAGAGAAATCGTTTAATTGCAGTGATTGCCTCAAAAGATTGTGCAACAAAATATTAAGTTAAGGGTACCATCATTTTTGTCCAGGCCTGTTTCATGAGTTTATTTTTTAAAATAATTCTGTTGAACCACAATTCAAAAGCATTGTCTGATTTTCATTGGTTAATTTTCATAGAATTTTTATTTATTACCAGTTTTGTCAGATTCAAGTTATTTCTGTGACTATTGTGGGTTTTTCTTTTATTAACAGAGGGGTACCAACAATTTTGTCCAGATCTGTACATGTACTTACTTTTTTCAATGTCTACTATTCAATTTACATTACTGTATTTAAGCTAATAAGAACCAATTAAATCTGTTTAAAAATCCACACATGGTATGAAATGGCCTTTAGCTGATGTTGGGATGGCATTGAATGATGAGTAGAAAACTAGAACCAAGGATTTTGTATACTTTATTGATCCCCAGAGGGGAAATTGAGGGCATCCACCTGAATGGATGAAGCAGCCACGGTACGGCGCTATCCCTTTACCATTCACACACACACACACACACACACACACACACACACACACACACACACTCTCACACCTAGGGCCACTTTTAGAGTCTCCAGTTAACCTAACCTGCATGTCTTTGGCCTGTGGGAGGAAATCGGAGAACTCCCGGAGTAAACCCACGCAGACACGGGGAGAATAAAGTTGAATCTCAATCTCAATCTCAATCTCAACATGCAAACTCCACAGGAGACCACAATAACCAAAACAACCAGACCTACCCAGCCAGCATGTCCATGAGGACCCCACAAGGGGTGGACCTAGTCCATTTGGGACCCAAGGCAAAGACAGATATGGGGCTGTACTTTTTCTTTATTGTATACTTTCTTTTCAAGCCTTATTAAAATCCTACCTGAAACTTATTGTTCCCAGAAATCTTCAAATGATGACATCATCAGGAACTACATCTGTAGAAAAACAAATTAGTTTAACAAATTGAATATAAACTCTTGTCTATTATATAAAAAACAACAATTCATATGGAAGATTGTTGTTCTGTTGTTTGTTCACACTTACCAGTCCCTCCAGGATTTCGTCATATTGCGATCGCACTAATTCACACAAAATCAGGCCATCACCGCATCTTTTGAGCGATCTTGCAATTTTGTCCAATCACCGCAACTTTCCCGCAATTTTGGCCAATCCTCGTCAACTTCCTGTCACAATTTGAGCATAGGGGGATTCCACTGGGCTCAGCCTTTTTGCCTTTTTTCTTATTTGTGCATTGTTATCATTTTCAGTTGCAATTCCTGTTATTTTATCCTTGGTTGATTTGTCACGTATTCTGTATTGTTGTGAATTCCCCGTGCGCTTTTACGCAATGCATGGCGGATAGAGAAGGAAACTGAAGAGCAGGAGTAAGTTGTGCGTTTTTACTAAACAGAAAATAATCAGCAGTCCAAACAAACAAACGAGCAAACATGTGCAATGTGGAGGCACTGGGATTATGCGCTGGACGTCCCTCAGCTCCAGGTGAGTTATACGGAGAGAGCCTGAAGCGCTGCAGACATAACTGCCAGTGGGAATGGCTAAGGAGAGACCCAGACAAAACTGGAAACAAAGAAAAACCTACTGAACTCACCAAGCCGGGAATAGGGCTGTCTGAGGCGATGATCACAGGAAAAGCAACACAGAGAAACCTAGCAGACAATGCAGGTGGCTGTGCAGATGATAGAGCAATAATCCGGAAATCACTACTGGGCGGCCAGAGCTTAAGTAATCAGAACCTAATGACCAGAGTGATTGCCGGTGTGAGCGTGCATGTGTGCAGGAATGAATGGGTAGAGAGTTGGGGCTAAGTGCATGCAGGTGTGGTTGTGTGGACCTAAACAAGGAGAGAGCAGATAATGACAGAATGGGATCACCTGTCAGTGGTAGACAGGAGAGGGAGGTGTAGCTGTCAGAAATAAATAACACAAAACCAAACACAGACTATGGAATAATTACAAATGACTCAAAGGATGATCAGAGGACAAAGAGTAACTAAGGAGCACAAAAAATACAACAGAACAAGACTGAACAATGAAACACAATATGGAACTCAAAAGGTAACATAAAACACAGATAACTAGAAAACAGGAAGCCGCCATGAAGCCGGGCTTGGGAGGAGCCCGGTTCATGACACTGCATTGTGTCTTAGTGTGATTTATTTTCCCATTTACGCTCATAATAGTTTGTAATTTACATTGTTGAGGTTATTCATCGTTATTTTGCCATTTCATTACATTTTTATTCTGTTGTGGGTTGACAGTGACATGTTTGGCTAGCCCAGGGAACACACTGGGCTAGCCAAACAGGCTCACGCCTGGGAGACAGCGCTCTGATCGGCCCCTCGGGACGAAGGAGAAGAGGCACGGTGATGAGGAGGTGGTTCCGCCGCCAGGAGGCCCACCTGTGCACAGGGGATGACTGAGAAAGCAGGTAAGTGGATAATCTTACTTGCATAGGAGAAGCGCAGGGCGTAGACGTAGGCGAATGCAGAACTTCACGAGGAGGAGAGCTGACGACTCCAGGCTGAAGCCCTGGGCAGAGCTGGCTAAATAGGCATGGCCTGATGAGGTGCAGGTGTGCACTCAGCTGGGGCGGATGACAGGCGTGAGCGGGCTGTGACAGTACTCCCCCCCAGGCAGCGCCTCCTGGCGCTGGCTTATCTGGGTGCGCACGGTGGAACTCCCCAACGAGCTGTTGATCCAACATGAAGGCGGAGCGCACCCAGCGTCTATGTTCTGGACCATAACCCTCCCAGTCCACCAGGTACTGTATCCCCCGGCCCCGACGTCGAGAGTCCGGGATGGCTGTAATGGTCCAAGCCGGGTGGCCGTCAATCATCCTGGCAGGGGGTGGCGCCCCGGGGGGGGGCAGAGAGGACTAGACGCTACAGGTTTAACTTGAGAGACATGAAATGTGCGATGGACACAAAGAGGGGGGGGAAGATCCAAGTGCACAGCCACTGGGTTGACCACCTTCTCAACAGGGTAGGGGCCGACATAGCGCTGAAACAGCTTCTCTTTTTCAGCCTTCAGGTTAATGTCTTGGGTAGAGAGCCACACCTGTTGTCCCGTCTGGTACTGTGGAGCGGGCCTCCTGTGGCGATTCGCAGAGGAATTGTTGTGAGCCGTAGTATGTAACAGGGTCTGCCGGGTTTTGGTCCACAGCCACCGACACCATCTCAAGTGAGCCTGGATGGATGGGACAGCCACCTCTCCTTCCTCCTCAGGGAACAGCGGGGGTTCGTACCCCAAGGATGCCTGGAAGGGGAACATCCCGATGGCCGAGGAGGAGGTAGCGTTGTGAGCGTACTCCACCCAGGGGAGATGGGTGCTCCAAGAGGAGGGGATGGAGATGACACAGCGCAGGGTGGCCTCCAGCTCCTGGTTGGTACGCTCGCATTGCCCGTTAGACTGAGGGTGGTGTCCAGAGGACAGGCTGACCGTGGCTTCAAGGGCACTGCAAAAACTCCTCCAAATGCTGGATGTAAATTGAGACCCCCAGTCGGAGACAATGTCAGCGGGGATGCCGTGAAGTCTGATGACGTGTTGCACTAACAGATCAGCGGTCTCACGCACCGAGGGGAGCTTAGGGAGTGGCAGAAAGTGGGCGGCCTTCGAAAACTGGTCTACAATGGTCAGAATGACCGTATTTCCATGAGAGGGGGAGACCGGTGACAAAGTCCAGGGCGATGTGAGACCAGGGCCTTTCCGGAACCGGCAGAAGATGGAGGAGCCCCGCAGGAGGTGAATTGGATGACTTGTTCATGGCGCACTGAGGGCAGGCACGTACATAGTCGGCAACGTCGGTCCAAAGCCCAGGCCACCAGAAGAACCTCTGGATGAGTCTCACCGATCGGACGACCCCTGGGTGGCAGGCGAACTTGGCCATGTGTGCCCAATGAATAACGTCGCCCCGGACTGATGAGGGCACAAATAATCTCCCTGCTGGGCCACCGCCGGAGTCGGGTTCGACCTCTAGCGCCTTCCGGACCTTGTCAGTAATCACCTAGGAGATGGACCCCACAACGCACCACGCAGGCAGGATGGTATGGACCTCTTCTTCAGGGGCTTCTGGGGCAAACTGCCTGGACAATGCGTCTGGTTTCGTGTTCTTGGAAGCTGGGCGATAGGAGATGGTAAACCTGAACCTACTGAAGAACAATGACCAGCATGCCTGGCGGGCGTTCAGATGCTTGGCCGTCCTGATGTATTCCAGGTTTTTATGGTCGGTCCAGACCACGAAAGGCTCAGCTGCCCCCTCCAGCCAATTGCGCCACTCCTGCAAAGCGAGTTTAATAGCGAGGAGCTCCCTGTCACCGATATCATAGTTGCGTTCGGCCTGAGAGAGGCGCTTGGAGAAGAAGGCACAGGGGTGCAGTCTCCCGTCCACCGGATTGCGCTGTGACAAAACAGCCCCCACCCTGGTGTCAGACGCATCCACCTCCACCAGGCATTGCCATGCTGGATTCACCTGAGTGAGGACCCGGGAGGATGAGAATTCCTTCTTGAGGGTCTCGAAGGCGGCCGTTGCTTCCGTCATCCACTCAAAGCGTACTTTCGGGGAGGTGAGGCGGGTCAGAGGAGGGATGACGGAACTGTAACTGGGGACAAAGCGGCGGTAAAAGCCAGCGAACCCCAGGAATTGCTCGACCTGCTTCCTGGAGGAGGGAGTGGGCCATTCAACCACCGCTTTGATCTTGTCCGGGTCAGGAATGAGCTGATTATGCGAGATAATAAAACCTAGAAAGGAGGTCTTGTCAGTGAAAAACTCACATTTTTCAGCCTTGACGTAAAGTTGATTCTCCAGGAGCCGTTGCAGGACCCGCCTCACATGGAGTAGATGCTCCTCCCGAGAGCGAGAGAAGATTAAAATGTCATCTAGATAGACGAAAGCAAAGACCCCCAAGAAATCACGAAGAACGTCATTGATTAAACATTGGAAGACGGCAGGGGCGTTGATAAGCCCAAACGGCATCACAAGGTACTCAAAGTGGCCGCTGGGCGTCCGAAAAGCCGTCTTCCACTCATCACCCTCCCGGATCCGGACGAGGTGGTAAGCGCTGCGAAGGTCCAATTTGGTGAACCAGGACGCCCCCTGGAGGGAGCTAAAGGCCGAGTTCATAAGGGGCAAAGTGTAGCGGTCCTTGATGGTAATGTCGTTAAGGGCCCTAAAATCAATGCACGGCCCTAGGGACCCGTCTTTCTTCGCAACAAAAAAGAATCCAGCACCCAGGGGAGACAAGGATGGGCGGATGATGCCGGCACTGAGGGAGTCTCGGAGGTAGGCGTCCATAGCCTCTCGTTCAGGGGCTGAGAGGCTGTAGAGGTGGCCGGATGGGAGAGGCGCCCCTGCCCGGAGGTCGATGGCACAATCATAGGGGCGGTGGGGTGGGAGGGAAAGCGCCTTTGACTTACTGAATACGGTGCCCAGGTCGTGGAGCTCCAGCGGAACTAAGGAGAGGTCCGGTGGGGTAGGGTCTACAGTAGGGGGGGGGGCACAGACGGGGCAAAGGCAGCAGATTGGAGGCAGGTTCTTAGGCAAAAAGTGCTCCAAGAGCGGACGCGGCGGTCTGCCAATCAAACACGGGGTTGTGGAGGCGAAGCCACGGGTAGCCCAGGATGACAGATGACATGGAAGAGGGGAGGACAAAAAAACTAAGGTCTTCTCGGTGGTTACCAGAGATGATGACGGGGAAAGGTTGGGTCTTGTGGGTGACTTTTTCCAGGGGGAAGCGGGTGAGGGCAACCAGACGGAGAGGGGAGGGCAACGCTTGACACCGGATGCCCAGGCGGGTTGCCAGACTCTTAGAAATAAAGTTCTGCTCCGCCCCCGAGTCCACCAGTGCGTGAGTGAAGTGTCCTATGGAGTTATGGCACAGTCTGATGGGAATTTGGCATTTAGATAGGGGATCTGACTGAGAAACATCCGCGAGGCCCCCTACAGCGACTCGCGGACCTCCCCTTTTGGCTTCACCGGGCAGACCTCCTCAAGATGTTGGTCGTCTCCGCAATACATGTAGAGACCCAACTCTCAGCAGCGCTGTTTCTCCGCTAAAGGAAGTTTGGCCCGCCCGATTACCATAGCGTCAGGGTCGTCGGTGGCCTCCGGAGGAGGCAACGCCAGGGGGCGAGACTGAGGAGTACGGGAGAATGTTCCGCGCGAGCGGCTATGGGACTTCTGCTCGGCAGCCCGTTCCCTCAGCCTGTTGTCTAAAGATATGGCTAGGGAGATTAGGTCAGACAACTGATCCGGCAGGTCCCGGCAGGCCAGCTCATCCCGTAAATTGGAACTCAGGCTGCGGAGGAACAAACTACAAAGGGAGACATTGCCCCAACCAACCTCCTCCGCAGCTACCCAGAAGTCGATAGCGTAGTCGGCCGCTAAGCGGCTACCCTGGCGAAGGCTGAGTAGCCGTTCGGCCAACACGCTATCTCGATCGGAATGATCAAAAACTTCGAAGAATTGTTGCACGAATTGGGTATAGGTTAGGTTTGCATAGCTGGGCTTCGCCATTATGGCGTAAGCCCAAGCTAACGCTCGCCCTTCCAACAGATTAGTGATGTACCCAATTCGGCTATGGTCAGTTAGGAAATCCCCAGGAACGCGCTGAAACACCGTCTCACACTGTAAAATAAATCCGTGCGCCTCCCCGAGCTTCCCGTGGAAGCACACGGGGGCTGGAACAGGGGTGAGATGGGTCGGCGGACCTGGTGCAGTCTGACCGGCTTGAGGTACGGGAGAAGCTGACCCACTGAGCTGAGATCCCTGCGGGGGGTCAAGGCGATCCAAACGGTGAGTCATTGAGGTTAATTGATTTAGAATCACCTGTTGCTGATGGACAATCAAATCCACCCGAGCCTTGAGGGTGGAAAGACGGCGTGCGAACCCGCTGTTCGCTGGGCTACTGTGCTGGAGTCGTACTGACATGTTTGGTTAGCCCAGGGAACACACACGCAGGCTCGGGTAAGATTTGAGAGTCTTTATTGACAAACGGGTGTATGAATGCGTGAATGTGGAATGTAGATGTCTTGTTGGGGACAGGAGCACCGAGGACGGACCAGAACACCGTAGAGCCAGGCAACCCTGAGGACAAGCAGAGGACAAGGATGAGATGAACACACACAGGGATATGATGGGTAATGAGTGTGGCTTACTTGCAGGGGTTTGATGACTGACGTTGGCAAGACCAGCTCACGCCTGGGAGACAGCGCTCTGATCGGCCCCTCGGGACGAAGGAGAAGAGGCATGGTGATGAGGAGGTGGTTCCACCGCCAGGAGGTCCACCTGTGCACAGGGGATGACTGAGAAAGCAGGTAAGTGGATAATCCTACGTGCATAGGAGAAGCGCAGGGCGTAGACGTAGGCGAACGCAGAGCTTTACGAGGAGGAGAGCTGACGACTCCAGGCCGAAGCCCTGGGCAGAGCTGGCTAAATAGGCGCGGCCTGATGAGGTGCAGGTGTGCACTCAGCTGGGGCGGATGACAGGCGTGAGTGGGCTGTGACAGACAGCTGTCAAGTGACGTTTCTAGGGTTTTGCTCCGCGTAGGCGGGGTTCCTGTCAGCTGTCAGCCTGATCTCTCCTCTCTCACTGCTCCCAGCTGGTCTTAACCCTTAAGCTGTGATATTTCGTGTGCTCCTAGTGGCAGAGTGTAGCGCTGCGCCTGTCAACTCATAATAATGTGCCAAACACTCCCCAGCTGTACTGAGGATTTGTACTGATCATGCCAGTTCACAAGGTGGCAGGCATGCGTTGGAGGACTCATGGATGACACATAATACACCAAAGAGGAAGAAATACTTCTTTCTTCTTGTACTGTGGGATTAGATCTAAACTTGATCTCTGTTTTTAAGAATAGGGCTAAAACCTACCTTTTTGATATAGCCTACAATTAGGGAGGGATCATATGTTTCTGAACCCTCCCTTAGTTATGCTGCTAATAGGTTTAGTCAGCCGGGGGACCTCCAGTAATGCACTGGGCCTCACTCCTTTCTTCACTCTCAATGAAATATTTTTTTTGCTAGTCATTAACATCTGTTTGTTCTCTCCCATAGATTGAGTCCCCATCGTGCTGTTTGCTCTCTACATGTCTGTTCTTTCATCTTCTCTATCCCCTCACCCCCCAGCCAGTCGCAGCAGATGACTGCCCCTCCCTGAGCCTGGTTCTGCTGGAGGTTTCTTCCTGTTAAAAGGGAGTTTTTCCTCTCCACCGTCACCAAGCACTTGCTCACAGGGGATCGCCTGATTGCTGGGGTCTTTCTGCAACTGTGGGGGTTCCCCCTACAGTTGATAGTGCTATGAGATGACTGTTGTTGTGAAATGGCGCTATATAAATAAAGTTGAATTGAATTGAATTGAATAGACCAAAATAAATATGACCCCTAACCGATCGTTGTAAAAAGGAAAATCGCTCCACTTCTGTGCAGTTTTATAAGATAAATAGTGCCAGAATAAAAGTGAAATTATAGTAGAATAATCAATAACAGTTTGTGTATGTAGGAGAGAAAGCTAAAATGACCGCGAGAGGACAAAATAGCGACCAGAATGTGGCAAAAGGACGCCGGTAAGTGACAAATGTCTTTGTTTGTTTGTATGCAAATTAGATGCGTAAATTTACTGCTATCTGAAACTTTGGATCATATTCTACATCTTTCTAATTGACAGTAAGCCATTATCTCTTACCATTTTCAAGTTATAGCCTTGGAAAGTTGTGACTTGATCTGAATATTTTCTTGAAAAAAATCTTTACCACTGTTGACAACTAGGGGTTATGTCGCAATTTGGTGAATATACAGACAGAAGGTTAATTGTATCCTTATTATCTCCTGCCCGCTCAGATGACCCACACCTGCTATCACTTGTTTCATTTGTTTCTAGCCGTATTAAAAGCCTGTTGTTTTCATTTTTGGTTGCCGGAGTGTTGAGGTTTTTTCCCCCTTGTCCTCACCAGAACTCTGCCCTTGTTCTGGTGAGCATACTCGTAAGTTTGTTTATTTATCTGCTTGACAGTTTGGATTTTTGTGTTGGTGCGCTTTGTGTTTTTGTCTCTTAATAAATTTTGCAAACTAGCAGTTCAGCATCTGGGTCTTTCTCTCTGCCCTGAGAGGCAATTCATGACACTTCCACCAATTTCGCAAATCAGATTTGTCCCCGAGTGGCGCTCAAATGCTCTGTCTAACCAATCAAATGCATCGCTGCACCGCGTTCACTTCCATGTTTACAGTGAGTATTAGCAGAACACATTAGCAAAAAACAGAGTGTGCAATTAAAAAAAAACCCCACTCACCTGCGAGTTTTCCCACACTGTCCTTTCCTCCGTCTCCCCTGGGCCGGTGGTGGACGTCTCCTCATGTCTCTGTCTTGACCGTTTGTATGAAGTGCGGTGTTTGTGTTGAAAAAAAGTCCACCTGCCTGAAAAGCACCCCGTTGTGGGAGCGCATGTGAGGAGAGACGCTGTAAAACCACAAATAAACGAGCAAATCTAAAGGTGCTTTCATTCCTAAA